>JANHMN010000002.1:78861837-78921956 GCA_030674055.1 Rhabdomys pumilio | reverse complement strand
GTGTGTGTGTGTGTGTGTGTGTGTGTGTGTGTGTGTGTGTGTTGAATATGCGAATGCATGGGGGTGTCTCCATCCCTCAGGTCTGGATCCAGTCCTATAAACAGACATTTCACTGTTTACAGTTAAATAAACTGGAGTGTGCAAAGTGACAGTGATGCTGGAGATAACCATGGTGCTGATAAGCGGTGCACTCTCACACCAGCCTGCAGGGGGCGTTCTGGAGTCTGTGTGCTGATCATTAAACCACAGATGATTGTGAAATAGGGCAACTGTCTAAGGTAGAGCCCTTCCCTGAAGAAGATTTTTTCTCCTTTTCTGTTACATTTTATTTGTACGTGTGTAAATGCAGGTGCCTACAGAGAACAGAAGAGGGCACCAGATCCTCTGGAGCTGGAGTTACAGGTTATGAACCATCCCTGATGGCTGCAAGGAATCAGACGCCTGCTGTCTGCAAAAGCAACAAGAACTCTTAACTGCTAAGCCATCTCTCCAGGTGTCATTTTCTTAAAATGAAACAAAACAAAGAAAGAAAGAAAGAAAGAAAGAAAGAAAGAAAGAAAGGAAAAAAAACATTTTTAAGAAGAAAGATGAGGAGGTGGCACCACAGTAAGGACAGATTTATTTCAGAGAAAACCTAAGAAGGACTCTGTGATGGTTTGTATATGATTGATATATATATATATATATATATATATATATATATATCAATGCTGCCATGCTCCGATTTTGATGATAATGAATTAACCCTCTGAATCTGTAAGCCAGCCACAATTAAATGGTGTCCTTATAAGAGTTGCCTTGGTCATGGTGTCTGTTCACAGCAGTAAAGTCCTAACTAAGACAGACCCCATAAGAGAAGGCGGGATGATGAATCTCTCTCACGGGCTAAGTTTTTTTTTATCAGAATAGGAAGGACCCAAAGTCCAGTTGGCTGGTGGTGTTAAGGGTTAAACTGGGATGTGTAGGAATGGTGTTAAGGGTGTTGGCTTGGGAAACTGAAAGGAAGAGGAGGCAGATCTGTCTGGAATGCACTCAGAGGGGTGAAGGGTTGGGATGGGCTGGGGTTGCCTCCCAGAGCTGCTCTTGTTGGCTCAATGTTCCTTTGTCTCTGTGCATATGCACACTTGTGCAGGTGTGACACAAGACATGTATGGAGTGCACAGGACAACTTAAGAGAATTCTCTCCTTCCACCACGTGGCTTCCAGGGATCAAACTCAGGTCATCAGTCTTGGCATCAAGCATCTTTACCCTCTGAGTTTCCTCACTGCCCCTCCCCCTTTCTTTTCTTCTCTTTTCTTTTTGTGTGTTGTTCTAATTAGTTTTCCATTTCTATGATAAAACACCATGACCAAAACCCTCAGACAAGCCTCTGAGACTGGCTGTTCTCGTGCCACCTGTGGATGAGAAGACCAAGGTTCTTGCCCCAACCACACACCCTGTTAGACACAGATCCACGGCTGAACACAAAGTCTGGAGTCAGACTATGTGCAATCGCTACGTCACCCCAGCAACACCATTCCAGGGAAGTTCCTGCCTCTTTACACTTCTTCAACCTCCCCATCCGGCAAACAGAAAGGATGACTTGTAATTCACAGGGCTGAGGGACCCCAGTTAAGACAAGAGGCATGCAAAGCACCAAGCTCACAGACAGAGCTCAACGAACACCATTAGGCTGGTGGCTGGGCTGGAGTAAGTTTAAGATCCAAGTGGGATTTCCCTCCCGCTTGTTTCACAACTGCAAGAGAAAAGTGCTGACCCCCTGTGTAAAATTCGGCAGAGTTTGAACAGGCGTTTTTTTTTTCCTGTCATTAATCATTGGGGAAGTGCAAATAAAAGCTACAGTGAGTCACTCCTAACACAACTGGGGTGGTGTGATCCAGAACAACAGAAGAAGCAGAAAGAGGCAAGGAGAGTGTAGGGGAGAAAGCCAGCCTCTCTTGTGCGCTGCTGATGGACTGGGGAGATGGATCAGTGGTTAGGAGCACCAACTGCTCATCCAGAGGTCCTGAGTTCAATTCCTAGCAACCACATAGCGGCTCACAACCATCTGCAATGGGATCCAATGTCCTCTTCTATCACACAGGTGTACATGCAGATAGAGCCTTCGTATACCTAAAATAAATAAATAAAATGGCCACCAGGAAGACAAGAGTGCAGCTCCATAAAAGAATGATCAAATCCAGGTAGAATTACCGTGCAATCCAGAACACACTCTAAAGACCTACAAGAAAGGACTTTGGACAGATATCTATATGTCAACATTCCCAGCAGCCTTAGTCATCACAGCCCAAAGGCGGCAACAGCCACAGTGACCATGGATATATGAATAAAGAAAACAAGTGAGAAGCACACAAAGAAATAGTATTCAGCCACAGAAAGGAAGCAGGTAGCACGAATGCAGATGCACCTTGTAGATGTTAACTCAAGTGAGTTGGACACCCAATGACAAAAGCTGCAAGACTGAACTGTCTTTAGCAACCCATAGTAATCCGACTCACAGACAGAAATCAGAAAAAAAAAAAAAAAAAAGCAGAAATCGAGGTAGGGGTGGGGGATGCAGGGGAGATGATGCCATCACTAAAGCTACAGACAGGTGGTGGGGAACAACATAACTCAACATAACCTCCCCAGGCCAGACTCACCCCCACCCCACCCCCAGCCTTGGGCAGGAGTGCCAGGAGGGCTGGGAACCTGGGAAGTGGGGGAAGCTGGCTGATTCAGGTTACATCCAGGCTTGCTTTGTGCAGAGGATAGGAAAAACCAGGAGGTGCCTTGGGCGGCAGCTCTGCTGGAAAAGAAACTTAGGATCCAAGTGGGATTTCCCGCCTGCTAGAGATTTGGTGCACCGGAGGGAATTACCTGGCCAGGGAGGGCTCTGGTCTCAAATGGATGCAGCTCTCCACGCTCTGCTCTCCTCTCCGGTCAGTAAGAACAGCTTAATCAAGAATCCAGTTTGTCAAGGGGTGGGTAGCAACAAGAGAGCCAAGAAGATGTTCCTGTGCCTGGGGCAGCACAAAACTGTCTTTGGTAAAGACCATTCTGAAAGAAGGGAGCTGGGAGAGGAGGATTATTGAGACTTTTCCCCTCCTGCCTTGGCCTGGGCCAGCCAAGTAACCTAAACACAGGAGTTCCATTAGTGAAGCCCATCCAAGACCAGCCTTCAAGGCCAGAGCAGCAGAAAGCATGGGGAAAGAAGCCAGTAAGGCAGTGGAGGGGTTTCCAGAGGGAATCAAAATAAAGCAATCTGTAAGGCCTGCCTGGTCTAAGGAGAACCTTCCCCTATGGGTTGGCTGACCTTGGACTATGGGTGGGAAGGTCCCTGGAGGGGAACCCCTGCTTAGTGGTTGAGAGACCACTACCTGCAGTCTGAACTTCCGATCCACGCTGTTATGTGTGTTCATTCATCCATCCATCCATCCATCCAGCCATCCATCCATCCAGCCAGCATCTGTCAGTTACTGAGCGCCCAGTCATCTCTAGGATGGGCTAGAGAAAAAGATGTGGAACCACTTGTAGCTTTGCTTTGCTTAGTGTGGGGCAACCATTGGTTCCACCCACCTGCTCCATGAACCTGGAGGCTGTCCTCAGTTTGGTCCTCTGTAAACGATTAATCATCACCCCCATCCCCCAATCTCCGACGCTCAGGTGTTGTGAGATTTTAAGTGGGCATCCGTGATAAGGACAGGGCACAGGGCCAGGTGTGGACTCAGTCCCCTGTGGGGTCAGGGGTTCGCTACCAACCCAGCACCCTGCCCTATGCAAGGCTGCCAGAGCATTTTTGCAGTTTTTCTCAGGTGATCACAGACAGTGATCACCAAGAGATCTGGTGATCGCCAGTTCTCACTTGAGCCCCCAGGGCTGGGGGTGAACGAGTGGATTTATACCGACTGGCATGCCCGGGGTTCGCGGACACGGAGGAGGGTGGGTAACCTTCTTGAGCCCATATCGGGAATAGAGAGCTCAAGCAGGCTGCTTGGATGCCTGGGTTTGGAGTCGCCAGGCCGGGGCGCGGGGGGGGGGGGGGGGGGGGGGGGGCCCCCCCCCCGGGGGGGGGGGGGAAAGGCCCGGGGGGGGGCGGGGCCGGGCCCGGCCGGGCGGGCCCTTTAAGCAGGGTGGGCGGGCGGCGCGGGGGCGGGCAGGGGCGGGGCGCGGAGGGCGGTGGCGGCGGCGGCAAGTGCTCGGCGGCAAGGATCGCTTTGGCCCGGCCCGGCCCGCACGGTGCTGGGCGCGGAGAACGGCCATGCCGCCGCGGCGCAGTATCGTGGAGGTGAAGGTGCTGGACGTGCAGAAGCGGCGCGTGCCCAACAAGCATTATGTGAGTCGGCGTCCGCGCCACGCGGCGACCCCAGCCCCGCGCAGAACTTGTACCCCGCGCCCTCACCGCTGTCTCCCCACGCGTCCCGGGTCCCCGCACCCTCCCTGCTGTCTGTCTCTCCACGCGCCCCTGGTCCCTGCGCCTTCCCCGCCATCTCCCCGCTCGCCCCTTGGTCCCCGCCATCTCCTCGCGAGCTCTCGCCTTGCCCACCCGTGCAAAAGTCTGGCCCCAGCCGTTGCTGGAGACGAAGACAGACACCAGGAGAGAAACCCACAGAGGCGTGGGTCTCAGGCCACCCTCCTACCCAGAGGCGCCCAGTCTTGTAGAACCAGCCAACCAAGCCCCTCATCCTCCTGGGTATGGGTCATTTGGGCGCCCCTTTCCTGTAACTTCCGCTTAACAGTGTGGGAAAGTTTCCCCAGGAGTAACCCCCCTCTGTGAAATGAGAATTTTGTTTGGAGCTGCCAAGGTGTGGAGGAAATGGATCCCTGGCGTCATTTTGCAGATAGGAAGGCTGAGGCCCAGAGGCTGAGGGTTCTAAAACGTGAAGGTGGCCCTGGGGCCCACGGTGACCCTCAGGTGGAAAGTGGCCTCCCGGGCTGCTTGGGGACCTTGTCTGAGGTTGAGGTGGCCCTGGTTCCACCCCAGAGGTTCTGGGCAGTAGGACAGTGGACTTAGAGGAGGCCCTGGGGACTTCACTCCAGGCGTGAGGGGGGATGGTGTCCCTGGCTGGAAGAAGCAGGCGGTGGCAATCCTGGAGAAGTTAACCAGGAAGGAAAAAAGCAAGAGTGAGGGAAAAAAATCCTAACAAAGAAGTGAAGAACAATGACTAGAGAGGGCGTTGGCTGGAGAAAGGCTGGCCAGGGGCCTCCCTGGAAGCCCCTTTTAGATCTATTTGTTTAAGAGAGCCATTCTTACAAAGCAGACAGCTATACATGCCTTCCCTGAGTCGCCCATAAAATTCTGGAAGGAGATGGCCTGGAATCCACCACACTCTACAAGAAAGGGTGTGCTGTGTTCCAATGTATTGTTATTGGCTAGGCCTTCAGTAACTCAGCCCTGGGCCAGCCAGCGGGGGCTACTTCCTGGACCTGTGGTATCTTTAAATAGAGCTAAGTTTTCCTTGCTTCAGAGCTCAGCTAAATTGTCTTGGTTTCCCCACACCCCGCCCCTTTTTCCCTCCTTAAGTATTTCAAATGTTGCCAAATCTTGGTTTCTTGTTGGAGCCTGTTGAGTTGCCTCTTGGGTATGGGACAGTTTTCAGCAACACACCAACTGGAGCAAGTCTGAAATTCTCCATGCCTCCTTCCACCAGATCTGCCAAACCAGAACAGATAGAGCCACCAAGGACTGGGCGCCATCTTCCACTCTCTTGTGGTGTCAGACACGTTTAGTGGTGGTTTTCTCAAATCCATTTCGAGGATGAGGCAGCTAACAGTGAGGAGCAGAGCAGGCATCTAAGTCCCGGCCTGTTGGACCAAAGTTGGTCCGTGAGACCACGCCCCTTCCCACATCCCACACACCCACAGAGGCCCTGGACAAAGCGCTCTCAAAGCCTGGGAATCTGCTCAGGCCCACATCTCCCTGGCAGACGTTTGCAGCTTTGAGGGGTACCCCTGAGGTTCCAGCCAGTTGTTAGAGGCTCCCTGAGCCAGGTCTGTGCAGCCCCGCCCCGCTAGCTTGAGCAAGCTCAGCTCTTGGGCTCCCAGGTTGCTAACTGTTACTTCTTTGAGTCTCTATGTCCTCATATGTAAGATGTGGTGATGATACCTCCTCCCAGGGGGAGCAACCATGTGACTGACATGGAGTTTCTTAACTGCAGCCCTGTGGTGTCTATGTCTCTCTGGTTGAAGCGTGCTGAAATCACGCGGGAGCTTGTTCTCAGAACTTGTTCCTCTGTTTGTAGGCTTAGTCACTGCTGTGACAAGGGGCCTTCTCTCTGCCATCCAGCCTTTGGTTCCCCAAATGGAGTTAGAGGGTATGGATGAATGCAGCCTGAGTCATCCAGAGGAACAGTTAATTTGATCCTATAGTGGCATCGTCCCAAAGCCAACAGCAGCAGACTGGACTGTGTGGTACCTGTCCCCAAGCTGCACGCACTGGATGGAGTAGGTGTGGAGACAGGTATTGGAGGCCCTGCTGAAGTCACCTTGCTTCTGCCCTCCACACAGCACCTTCCCTTTCCTCCGCTGTAACAACAAAAATACAGCCCAGTATTGAGCATGTCCCCTTGGGGACCATCTTAGTCTTGTTTACACTGTATAGCCTAGTACCTGCGGCTGGGTACTTTATAAAATAAAATAAAAGCCACCTGGGAAGCTGGAAGTCCAAGATTGGTCTGTTCCATCAGTTTGGCCTCTGGGAAGGGCTTCTTGTCCACATCAGAGTTGTAGGTGACATCATGGTGGGAGCAGGTGTAGAGGAAAAGATTATATATGGTGAGACTAGAAACTAGAGCGGTGGGGGAGGGGCCACCTTGCTCTTTTGTAATATGAATCTTTGGGAACTATGGTCCTAAGGAGAGCTGCCTGAATCTCTTTTAAGGCCACATGACCAATGACCTAACTACCTTTCCCTAGGCTCCACCTCTTAGGTTCTGCCACTTCTACTGGCATGACACTGGGGACCAAGCTTCCAGCACATAATTCTTAGATGTGGACAGACCGTATGCAGACCTTAACAGGGGTGACAGCATGTACTTCTGCCCCAGTCACAGCACCGAGGTACAGTGTGCACATCAATTTGGAGTGTCCTGGTTGCTGTGTCCTCCCGATTCCATGCCTGGAAGGAAGCAGGTTACAGCTTCTGAGGCCGCAGTTAGACAGCAGTGCCTGGGGCTCAGGGCTGGGTCCCCTGCTCCACTTCCATGTCAGGTTAGCAACCTCTTCACAAAGGCCACCTGTGGACAAGGCCTGCATTGTCATTGTGCAGCCTCTGCCATGCCTGTCCCACTCAGAGTCTGGGTGTCAGAATGAATGTGAGGGAGCTCCTCAGAGTGACATACCAAGGCCACCCTCCCTAACTGGGGTGTTTTCTAGCAACTTGTCAGCTCTGGGAGTCCCCTGTACTAACGAAGAAGAGCATCCTGAACAGGACCCGATGAGGCAGCTGTCAGGGCCGAGGGCGGGTTTTATTTTGTTGTTTTGTTTTGAGACACAGTTTCTCTGTGTAACATTCCTGGCTGTCCTGGAACTCACTCTGTAGACTAGTCTGGCCTTGAACTCACAGAGATTTACCTCTGCCTCCTGAGTACTGGGATTAAAGGCATGCTCTGACATGCCCCTGCTGTAGTAACAGCTCTTTAAAGGTGGTAGACTCTTGTCATGGGACACCAGTGTTGCTGAGGGATGGACAGAATAAAGTCCACCCTGTCCATAGACTTCTGCCTCTGTCAGTCTCTGCTTCTCTTGTGCTTCAGATCTTTTCTCTTTATATTTAAAATAAATCACAGATGCAGAGTGCCCACCCCACCACCACACACCCCCAGTCATATCATTCACCAAACCACTACCCTGAGTTTGTTATTTACCATTGACTCACGCTTTTTTTTTTTTTTTTTAATTCTTGGAGACAAGGAATCACTATGTAGCCCAGGCTGACCTTGAACTCGCAGAGATATGCCTTTACTTCCAGAGTGCTGGGGATTAAAGACCACGGTGTTTGGCCCCCATGCACTTTTAAAATACAGATTCACAGGCTGGAAAGATGGCTCAGCAGTTAGGAGCCTTGCTGCTCTGCAGAGGACCTGGCTTTGATTCCCAGCCCCACACAGCTCTTCATAATCATCTATAACTCCAGTTCCAGGGGCTCTGATGCCCTCTTCTGGCCTCCACAGGCACCAGGCACATGTGGTGCGTATACATTCAGACAAAACATCTACACACGTAAAATAAAATATGGGTTAAGTAGGATAATTTTTATTTTCATTCAGCTGCTTTCCTCGGGTCATTTACACATCACCACAGCGACCCATTATAGCCATAGAGATCACTGGTATTTGTGGTAACTGAATAAGGCCAAATAGCCATCACCCAGTCCAGTTTTATAACCCTTCTATCACCCCGTTTGCCATCAGTATCTCCCCTCCTTGCCCTTCACATGTTTTACCTGATAAGTCCCCCTCAGTCTTGTCTTCAATGTTTTGAAAGTATAAAAATCCTGCCCTGTTCAGATCTATGTGAACACCAAAGCCCCAGATCATTTGGACTGCTGCATAGTATTCTGTTTGTGGCTATTTCCCTCCATCACCTTAAGGCCCTCTCCTACTGAGGACTCAGGGCTGCTCTTCCCAGCAGTTACCCTGGTGGGAACTGTTCCTGTGTGTAGACCCAGAACAGGAATAATGCTGGCTCTTGGAGTACATGCTCAGCTCTGCGTGTCACCCCAGGAGCTGTGTCCCTGGGCTCCCTCTGCTCTCAATCAGTCTCTCTATTGTCAGACTTTCTAGTTGATGTCAGTCTGTGTACTGCACAGCAGTGTCCCCTCCCCTGCTTGCTAAAGCGGCCCAGTGGCCTTTTGTGCTTCCATTGGCCAACTGAGATTCCTCTGAATTGCCTGTGTATCCTTTCCTGAGGGCTCAGTGTGCTTGCCTTTCATCTTCTCTTGATGTGGAAGGTTTATACGTTTGAGATACTAATCTTTCAGCTGGTTAGATTAGTGTCCTCGGTTTCCCCTTGAGACTTTAGGCTCAGAGAATCCCAAGTATGAGCATGAGATCACACACGGGACTCACCAAGTGGGAACTGAGATAGCCATGTTTGTCCGGGCAATACAGGCAGCCTTGTGATCTCATCACGAAGCTGAGTGACCTCAGGTGGCTCACTGATGTCCCCTTTTCTGAGATGCCAGGCTCGTTCTAGGCCCTCTGTTCATTCAGTTGGCTGATATCAAGTCATCAACTCTGGTCACTTACTCCAAAGAAGCTCTGACTGGATTGTCCTTAGAGTGAGAGATTGGCAGGGCCTCCCTCCTGAACTGATCAGGTGCCAGGAGCCAGGGAGCGATGGTGCCCGCTGAGTCAGTGTGGATTGTGCCCATATCCTGTAAAGCTCTGTTGTGTGGTAGTTTCCAGACACAGAGCTGTGCAGACTGGAGACCCATCTACATCCACAGCCATGTCCCTCCTCTGCCCTCCCTGGCAGCCCTTTAATGGAACCCCTCAGAGCAGGGCAGCCAGTATGTGTGTGTTAGAAACAAACCAGCCTGGATGGAAACTTGGTGTGGCAGTGGGCCACCCTGTCTCATGTTGGCTTCTAGCTTTGTGTGCGAGGTGGCTCCTCCTGAGAAGATAGTATGAGAATTCGAAGGTGCTAGAATCCTGCCGGAGGAAACCGCCAGCGACTAGCACATTTCTTACCGACTTATCTCTGCCTTGGTGGAGGCAAAGCCTGGCTTCAAAGCTCATTGCTGCTGAGCCAGGAGGCTTGGCGGTCATACTTCCCATGGCATCTGAATGACATGGGTTTAAGGCCTGACCCTCAATGCTGAACTTGTGGCAGTGGTGACCACGAAGACCCACAGCATGTGGTCTGGATCCACTGTCACTCTGAGCTCGTGCTGTGCCTGCCTTAACCCTTCTACTCTGTCCTGTGGCACCTGTCCAGGCTGGGTGCCACGCTGCAGCATGAAGAGCCGCTCCAGTCTCCTCTCCAGACAGTTCTGCACTTCACCATGTCTGTCGCACAGCAATAGTACCTTACAGAATTTTTATAAAGATACTTTTTTTTAAAAAAAAAAATCTATTTTCTGTTTCTATTTTTATCTATGTGTGCAAGTGTGTCGGTTTTGGTGAATGTGCAGGTGCTCTCGGAGGCCAGAAGAGGGCGCTCTGGAGCTGGAGTTGCTGATAGCTTTGAATCTGGGTGCTGGGAACTGAGCTTGGGTCATCAGGAAGGGTAACAAGTGCGCTTAAATGCGGAACCATCTCTCCAGCCCCTGAGTAGAACTTGTTTTTAAAAATGTCTGTAGTTTTCTTGAGGCTGAAAGAAAAATGTAGCTGCAAAGCCTGTCATAGAAGCAAGCTGTGCCAAAGGGGTAGTAAGCAAGAGAGCTTCGGAATGCTGCGCTGGGGAGCTTGACAGCTGTGCTCATCAGTCCGGTTCCCTCACCTCCGCGAACAGGCACCAGGCCCTTCCCTCACAGCAGGCCTGCTCCAAGGGAAGTGTCTCAGCTACTCCGCTTACATTCTGCGTCTTGCAGGTGGAAGGAGGCCGTGCTAGCATGGCTCCAAATGATTTTAACACCAGCTGGGTACAGACTTTGAATCTGTGCCCTTCCATGCCTCTAGTGCATGGAGAAAGTCTGCCAGTCAGGTGGGGTCAGATTTCCCTCTCTGTGCTCAGTGTCATCCCTCCATCCCCCATCTATAAATGGGGTTGTTAGTGGCTTCAGTTTAAGGAGGCCAGTATGAGGATTATAGAGGAGCCAGGCCCTGGTCCAGGCCTGACAACAGCAGTCTTACCAGGAACATCATGTATACTGTCACCGTTGTTGTAGGCTGAAGACTGCTTAAATGCCCATCAGCATGAGATGAATACATGCAGAATTCCAGGAGGGTGATACATATGTGCCCGGCCTCTGCCAGGGCGTTACAGTCAAGCTGGCTACAAGCACATGCTCAGACCTTTCTCAGCAGATTGCTAGGGAAGGGTGGAAGTGGCCATCCACAGAGACCCAGAAATAGAGCTGATAAAATATGTTGCACTTTTTTTTTTTGTGCTTGTCTGTGCTTTTTTTCTGTTTTCCAAATGTTCTGCAGTGTACACATAGCCCTGTTTTTAGTGAAAATAAAAACCAGCGACTGCTCGTTTTTTTTTTTTTTAAATGAGGCTGTGCCAAACTGAGGTGGCTCCAGCAGGGTCCCCACATCCTGCTGACAGCCTCTGAAGTCACCCTGGATTCCTCTGAGAGCAAGGCCTTCTCAGCTGGGCTTCTTCTGGCCACAGACACCCCTTCCCATTCCTGCCACACAAGAAGGGCTCGCATGTGGCTCTCCAGCCATGAGCTGAAGAAGCAGCAGCTGCGAGTGTGGCATCCCACCGGGTGGTCAGGGCCATGCTTTCCTGACTATGGTGTGCCTTGCCTAGGGAATCCAGCCCTTCATGGTGTCTGCAGCTAAGGAGGAGCACAGAACCAAGCAGCCCAGAGCCCTGCAGACCCTCTGGTGTGATCCCTGAGGTCACAGTGCACTGGGAAAGCCTTTCAGCTAGAGTTGTGCCCAGATCCTTGCTCCTGAGCTGTTTATACATTTGAAGGCTCCTCATCCCAGGTGCTCACACTGGGTAGGTGGTACAGTTGCTTCACTTAAAGGGACTAACTAGGGACTCTCCTGTTGAGCTACGTATCCCATCCATGATGCTTAGATTCTGCTTGCAAATTGCTCATCCATCTCAGTTAGGGTTATTATTGCAGTGATGAAACATCATGACCAAAGCAACTTGGGGAGGAAATGGTGTATTTGGCTCACATATCCTGAGTCACAGTCCACTGAGGGAAGCCAAGCAGGAACCCAAACTGGGCAAGAACCTGAAGGGAAGAGCTGACATAGAGGCCATGGAGGGTCCTGCTTACGGGCCTGGTCCCCATGGCTTGCTCAGCCTGCTTTCTTGTAGAACTCAGGACCACTAGCCCAGGGATGGCCCCACCCACAATGGGCCCTCCCCCCTCAATCACTTATTAATAAAATGACTATAGCCGGATCTTATGGAGGCATTTTCTCACTTGAAGTTCCTTCCTCTCCGATGACTTCAGCTTGTGTCAAGCTCGGTTGGCATAAACTAGCCAGTGCAGCATCCTTTTCCTTGAAGGAAAACTGAAGAATGGTCTTCCTTCTTGTGACTCAGTTGCCCTCTTCCCTTTGGCAGTCCCTGAGTAGCCTGTGTGTCAGTGGGTATTGGTAGTGAGGCGACTGAGGGGAAATGAGGCTTGTTCCGACGGCCGCATGTGGCATGTAGACCTGGGCTCTGGTCTGGCACTGTCCTTTGCTACTACTGCCCATAAGATGTCTCTTCTCCAAAGCTGGTGGCTTTGCCAGGATTCAAAAGCATTTGTGCAGAATCCCTTCTAACACAAGATGCTGGGATGTTTGTCCTCGGAGTTTTCCTATCCTTGGAGCAGTGTCTCCAAACCCAGGCTCTGTGCTCCCTTTCCCAGGGCTCAGAGTGGTAAAATTGTCCAGACCTTGCACCAAGTTGGCATTCCTTATCTCCTGGCTGAGCATGCGAACGGGTGTCTCAGTGTCTCGGCAGTGGTATATGGATGGGTAGGTGGCGTGGCTGCCCCTATCCCAAGACTCTGTTCCATCCAGGCTCATGCAGACCGAGTTTCACCAGAAGCTGTGGTCGCTCTGCACCATACTTAAGCTACAAGGCTCTTGTTTGCTGGCCCAAGCCTTCTTCAGGTGCTACAGGGAGAAGGGACTGGAAGGAGGAGACTCCACCATCAGTCCCTGCAGCCCTGTCTTGACCCATCCTGACTGAACAAATGAAAACCCAGTACACCCAGTACAATGTGAATTCCAGTAAATACACAGTATCTGGGCTGTCCTGATACTGGACCATGATTCATCACCTAGATGAAATTAAGTTTTACTGAACACTGTGTTTCATACACGGTTGCCAGAAATACTGCTTTGAAAACACAGCACTCTGGAACCTTCCTACTGGGAAATCCAGTGTGTCTTGAGAATTCATGGGCAAGGCACCCAGGGGCCAAGCACTCTAAAACTCAGGGAAAAGGTCCAGATAAACAAAGGGGCCTCCAGGAAAGAGGGCAGGCAGACAGGTCACCTTGGGCTACTTCTGGAACCTGGCCCTGGACTCCAAGGAGGCCAGCATTGAGGAGGTAATCTGAGGCTGAGCACCCAGCATGGGGAGGATGCCCAGAGGTCAAGGGTAAGAATAGATAGGCAGAGAAGAGTGGCCAAGACTGGGCAAGCAGAAGACCTGTGAAGACTGGAGGTAGAAGCCGTGGAGAGGAGACCTGGGCTTCTGGGACCACAGATTTGGCTGGGATCAGGGCTTTGCACGGACCATGTGCACAGTAAAAGCCACTGAGCAGAGAGAAACTGATCCCAGGAGAGAAATTGATCTTTGATCCTCCTGCTTGCGTTCCCAGAGCAGGAAGAGAGTTAAAGCCCATGTGCACAGAGGAGCCCAGGCTTCTTCAGGGGGGCAGAGTGAAAGCAACTAGGATTCTGACATTTGAGCTGTGTGCTAATAACTGAGCCTGATCTGCTTTCAGAGTTTAACAATATTTTTTGTCACTAAGTATTATAATACCAGGCACTAGCTGTCATTGATCTGTGTGTTTTCTCACGTGCTCGTGGGCAAGCCTAAATGCCGCTGAAGCTGTGCGACACTGTTCCTGAATGAAAGCCGATCCTCTTAATTATTGGGTTGCAAGTGCTAGGGGGAAAAACTGACCAACTTGAGCCAGAGAGAAATCTACAGAGCCAGATGGACCTCATGTCTCCCCATCTCTGACTGAATAGGAAGTGACATTAGCACCCCCAGAAGCATCTGTTTCCACAGTTTTAAGTGGGACTCCAATTGGCCAGATCACCTGACCATCTGCCAGGTGGAGGTGGGATATCCTGCTTGACAGTCCCACTCTTATTTCGAGTAGTGGGCAGTAAAGGTCAAAGGGCGTTGGAAGGAGGAGGCGTGGTCTGGGAAGGCAACATAATACATGTGCGACGTGTGGGTTCTCTCCTAAGCCACTTCACACGTGTGGAAACTGAGGCAGTTTGCACAGCATCACACTTGGCTGAAACTGTGGGTACCAACAGCTTTCCAGCCTCGGTGGAGGGAGCTGCCTTAAAGCTCAGCAGGTTGGCGTATCCAGTTCTGCTTAATTAAGCAGAATCGCATGGACCTCCGCCCACAGCGCTGGCCCACCAGCCAGAACCCATGAGATGGCGTCACTGTTTCCTCCTCTCCAGCCAAGGTGTGAATCAGCAGCTGTGGCTTTGGGCCACCCTTGGCTTCCAGTCAGTTCCACAGATGTGGCTTAATGTCTGCCCTGGGCCAACTGTGGCTCAGGGCCAGACAGAGAGGCAGCGGTGAGCGGACACAGAGCTGTCCTGAAAGAGGTCACCTCTGCTGAAGTGCATCTGTGATGCAGAGGAGACAGGGCTGGGATCAGGGCCCTGGGAATCCGGTTCTCTGTGAGGGAGGCCAGATGGGGATAGGCACTTGAGGATGGGTGGGCCAATGCCACCTAGCTGAGGGTCCTCAGCATGGGCTAGATCTCAGTCTTCACAGCTAAGATAGTCTTCCAGTCTGTCATGATGTGACTGTATTTACAGATAAATTCACTATATTTCTATCATATTTTGATAGTTCCCTTGCTCTTCATTGTTGCCTAAAATCATGACTTATTGATATAGTTTTTAAAACTAATAAACATATGTCTATTCGCAATTTTGCTTTTTATTTTAATAAATGACATTTAACTTAGTGTATTTGGAATTATATGTATTTTGTTGATTTTTAGATCATCTCAAGATGGAGTTATACATTTCGTGAGGCTGACAAATGAGCTACCCAAAAGGCTGAGCAGTCCCTGGGTAAAATCCTCAGAGTCTGAAAGCCAGGTGGTCAGAGTTAAACTGGCTCTGTGACCCAGCGTTAGTGGCTTAGCCTCTCTGTTCCTGTTCCCTCTTCTGGGAAATGAGGGTAGGATAATGTCTGAGGTGGCTTAGTCACGGAAAGGGTTTAGGTCACTTCCTGGCGTATAGAAGTGCTGAAGAAACGGTTCCCTGTTTTCTTTTTAAGGATAAAGAGTTTGAGTACACAGGGTGAGGGAAGTGGGCTGAGAGCGAGTGGAGAGAGGCCAGTTCCCTTTTATGTCTTCACCACCATGGCCAGATTTCTGACCAGGGATGTGTTGGTTTTTTTTTTTTTCTTTGTTTGTTTGTTTATTTCTTTTAAGACAGGGTCTCGCTCTGTAGCCTGGCTGTCTGCCTCCCAAGAGTTGGGATTAAAGGCTTGGGTTTTTTAGCCAGCAGCCCCAAGTACACAGCCAGTCTGGAAAGACCACACAGGAGTCCATGCTCTAGATAGAGAGAGGGTGCAGTTCACTGAAATTCAGATTGACCAGCGTCTGTGGGGACTGGCAGGCTCAGATATTCACCATTAAAACGGTTCAAAGTAGCTTAAGTGTCTGCCGTGATACACTGCGGCGCTACGGACTAAAGAGCTTTTAAAAGTGGTTTGTTCAAAGCATGTTTAATGAAACGGAATGATGCTAGACCTAATACGTGGTTTTTTAATGCAAATTAAACACATAAATTGTCCAATTGGCCTCTGTGCCCACACTTCTGTCCACAAGCTGGAACCAACCATGGTTTGAAAATATTGAGGCGGGGAGGGAGAAAAGATTGGTGAGGAGTAGGGTGGGGTGTTGCTGAGTTCTCTGTGTGGTCGGTGGCCGCATCTGCATTGAACACATATGGCAACTGTTTACATAGTGTGCACGTCGGATTAGGTGTCTGCATCACCTAGAGATGTTCTAAAGTGGACGGGAGGATCCGGAGGGAGCCCAGAGCCGCACTTTGGGGATAATGAGGAATAGCCACATACAGTGTAATCTTCGTTAGCAAAGCATTTGGGGGCAGGGATAGGGTCTGGAGAGTGTGCCAAGAGTGTTGTCTCAGTGGTGAGAATGTGGTAGTTTTAAGGTCCCAGAGTCTGCAGTTACTAGGCCTGCTTATTGCCCAATCAATGGTGCGAGCTCTTTCCCTCTCCACAGATCCTCACTGCAAAATAGGAACTGCAGCCTGTGCGCCTCTCCACAGAGCCAAGCAGCAGTGACCAGACTCTGACATCTGGTCAGCAGTCACATGAAATTGTCTGGTGTTATGTATTATCCAGTTTTCCCTAAAGAGGGGAGGACACTGTGAGATGACATAGGAGTCCACACAGACCCCTAATTGTGGTGGGAGCCATTTGTGTCTACCAGGTTACAAGCAAGCAAGGCTGGGTATGGGTGACCAATTGTACTCACAGAACAATATGCGGCCTTTGAGAGCCACATATATTTACTTGATGCAGGAAAGGAGGCTTCCTGGGATGGCTGAGATAGAAGCTCATTTTGTGTGTCCTTCACCCAGCACAGGATCCAACGCTAGAGTCTTGCTCATTAAATATGAACCCATGATATTTGCTGTTGTTGGGGTTTTCTTTTTTCTTTAAAAGGAGCCATGAAGGGGCCCTGCAGAAGATAGAAATTAGCTTATGTGCTGAATGTATTAGTCACTTTTCTATTTCTATGACAAAATGCCAGAGTCTGAGTAACTTAAGAAGAAAAAAGTTTCTTTAGCTCACAGGTATGGAAACAGGAAAAGTAGAGATAGTATAGCAGCCCTGCTGAGGGCCCTCAGCTGTCCCTCTCTACTGTCTTGACAGTAGATGCCAGGAGCTGTCATGGGTGCAGGACAGGATGCCCAAGAACAGGAATTGTTCTTTTTAACTGTTCTAATAGAATTAATGGAGTCCTGGCAGAACCAGTTAATCCCCTAGAGACCCAATCACCTGGACCTAGACCCCTCCTCCAAAAGGTCTCATGGTGGCAAATTGGGGACCATACTTCTAACATAGGAACCCTTGGAGGTCAAACCACAGCTCTGTTTTAGGAAGGCGTCTGTCTGGATGACCACTGGTGGATAGCAGGCTGGGCAAGCCATGTGGAGGGGATGACCAAGTAGGCCATGAGCAGAAGGCTTTGTTGTCTCCCTTCCTGCCAACTCAGCCTACATTTCCCCACTGACATCCTTGTCAGGTCCCATTGCCCTTCTTGTTTGGGGAGATGCCAGGCACCTGGCAGGATGGGGGACCCTGGGCTCAGTTCTGGGAATTTCCAGGCACACTCTGGTAGCTGGATGGAGTGGAGCAATGAGCAGCCTCGTTGAGTGCTGCCTGTGCGCTGGTCACTGGTACCACGTATGCAGGCGGCTAGACATCACCTTATGTTACAGAGGTGGAACCAAGGCTGAGGTAAGATTTGCCCAAGGCAAGAGGGTGGCCAGAGGGCAGGATTTTGACTTACATGGTGAAGGGGCTGGCGAGTGTAGAACTCCAGTATCTTAAGCACAGCCATGTTAATTGAGCAGTCCTTTTTGACAGTCTCAGGTTGGTCTGAAAATCAACAGCCTCATCTGGCCTTGAATTAACTATCTTCCTGCTTCAGCCTCCCAGATACTGGAATTAGAGGCAGATGCCAGCATGTCCCACTTGGACCAGTCACTTTTGAAAGATGACTAGGGACAGTAAGGATGGTCAGACTGTGGCTGGCTCGTTTGCTCTGGACGTTAATCCTGAAGGCCATGCCTGTTCACCAGCGCCATGCTCAGCTTTTCATGGTGATGTTGTTCGCCTCTCGCAGTCACAGTGGCCACCGTCTGACCACACATGTCCGTGGGGTGCACACTGACATCTAAACATGAGGCGTGTGATGACCAGATCAGGGTGCTACTATGTTCGTCTCCTCAGACGGTCATCATTGTCATGTGGAAATGTTCCAAATCCTTCCTTTCGACTTCTTTGAAGTATACAATTAACTGCCACCCACCATGGTTGCCTTGTGGCATTGTAGAACATTAGACACCCCTCCCCACCCCTACCTCTCACTCCTGTCCAGTCTTATCCTATCTCCAGTAACCATTCTGCCTCCACCCATCCCAACCTCTGAGAGGAAAGAACCTCAATTGAGAAAATGCCTCCATAAGGTCTGGCTGTAGACAACCCTGTAGGTCATTTTATTAATTAGTGATTAACGGGAGACAATTGTGGGTGGGCCATCTCTGGGTTCTATAAGAATGCAGGCTGAGCAAGCCATAGGGAGCAAGCCAGTAAGCAGCACTCCTCCGTGGCCTCTGCTTCAGCTCCTGCCTCTAGGTTTCTGCCCTGTTTGAGTTCCTGCCCTGACTTCCCTCAGTGCAGGACTTTTAACCTGGAAATGTAAGCTGAAATAAACCCTCTTCTTCTCAAGTTGTTTTGGTCTTGGTGACTCATCGAAGCAATGGTAAGCCTAACCAAAACACTGCGCAAGTGAAATAATGGCGTAGTTGTCTGTGCCTGACTCAGTTCACACGACACAATGTTATCCATCAAGGCTGTCATGGTCTTTACATGCCAGTATGCATGGCTGCTTTTTCTCTCCCATTTGTTCATCTGCTACAGCACTGTTTCCTGGCCACTGTGAATAGTGCTGCAGTGAGCACGGGGGTCCCGCTGTTTCTTCAACACACCGCTCTCACTTCTGGAGACATTTTGAGGAGCAGGCTTCTGGGTCATACGGTAGTTCTGTTTCTGGAGCATGGGGGAACCTCCGTAGAATTTCCCATAATCTTGAGCTAGTTTACATCCCCACGAGCCATGCAGGAGCTGCTCCTTCTGCATCTCTCCAGCATGTGTTCTCTTGGTAGTTGCCTGCCTGGCTGGGGCGAGATGGTACCTCACAGTGATATGACTCTGCTTTTCTGTTTTGAAGGAATCTAGACCCTTGCCTCTGATGTCTCCCTAATCAGTCCCTGTGTGACTTTGGACAAGTGGCACTGTTGCCTCTCTGAATGCCTTTTTTTGTGTGCTGTGAAATGGGGCAGATTATATGTACCACCACTCCATAGGGCTGGTTTCCTAAGGGGAAGGTCGTTAGTGTGGTCGCCAGATAGAAGACCCCAGCACCCTTTAAGACCTAGCAATTGTTTCTGACATGGAAAGGGTCCCCAAGGGCCATTAGCAGAACTAGCTCCCCTGTGTTCTGCAGAGTACCCAGCTGGCCTGTGGTCTATGAAGGATCCCTACTAAGATCTTCTCTATTCAACAACTGTTGGGCACTGGATAATGTGCTAGCCCTTTAAGTGTCTGACCACATACTATGGGTGTTAATTCCTATATTACACAGGCTGTGTGCCATTCCCAGGTCTGTCACATATAACTGTATGACTATGGGCAAACCATTTGCCCTCTCTGAGTCCAAATCCAGTGGCATATCATAAAGGAAGTGGCTGTGTGGTGCACTTAGTGGGTGTTGTCATCGGCTCCGTTGCCCTGGGCAGCCTTGTCAACACAGGGCAGCCCCAACTGTCTTCAACCCTTCTCACATTGCCCAGGCACCTGGGCAGTCTTCAAGATCTCAGCAAGCCCTGAGTGCCTGCCCTGGAGCTGTTCCTAGAAAGCCAGCCTACAGGTTGGTGTCTTGAGCCTGGGCTTTGGTGCCAGCACCGCTGCTTGCCATTGGAAAGCTCCTATGCTGCGCAGGCCAGATGTGTGCAGAGATGTGTGAGTTGGCAGCCGAGCCTCAGCTGGAGTCGCAGGCCCAGGCCAGCGTTGCTTCCAGCCTTCAGTACCATGGCAAGTTGAGTGCTTTGCCTGGCCAGTCCAGTAGCAGCTCCAGCCCTTGGCCCTGAATGTCCCCCTGACACAAAGGGACATGCATCCAAGTATGAATAGCCCCAGGTGTGTCCATCTGTGCACAGAGACCTGTGGGCTGGCTTCCCAGCCCACCAGTGTTCCAACTTCTTCTGCTAGCATGACTTTCACCACAGGGTCCAAGTGTGCCCAAGGGAAGGGACAAGTCATGCTGTGAGCACCAGCCTTGGGTTGTTATTGCCAGGCCTGAGCACTGACAGTGACCAGACAGAGGATGGGGACCTCTAACCCTCAGCAGGCCTGAATCTCCAATCCCAGTACTCGAAAGAGTAGAGGAAGGAGGGAGGGTCAGGAGTTCAAAGCCAGCCTGGGCTACTTGAGATCCCCAACTGAAAACAACACAAAACAGAACAGGTAACTTTTTAAAATCTAATGTTCCTTTTTGAGATAGGGTCTGTCCATATATCCCTAGGTAGCCTGAAACTAGCTACATAGACCACTCTGGCCTTGAACACACAGGGATCGACCTGCCTCTACCTTCTGAGTGCTGGGATCAAAGTGCACCACCCACACCTGATTGGTCTAATGTTCTGTGACCACGGTTCTCAACCTGTGGGTTGTGTCCCTTTGGGGGTCGAATGACCGTTTCACACGGATCACCTAAGACTATGAGAAAGTACAGATATTTACATTGTGATTCATAACAGCAACAAAATTACAATTATGAAAGTAGCAATGAAATATTCTATGGCTTGGGGGAGGTGGGGGGAAACCACAACATGAGGGACTGTGTTAAAGGATGGAAGCATCAGGAATGTTGAGAACCGCTGGTCTGTGAGTTCTTACGATAGCTGCCACAGTCAGGGCACTGAGTAGTTGAGCTCTCCCAAGCAATGCCCAGGTGCTCTCAGACAGCAATGGGATGAAACTCCTGTGCAGTTTCTATGTCTCAGGGATGCTGCTCATGCACTACTGCTCAGAGCGAGGCTCTCCACCAGGCTCAGCCCAGGGCTGCATTCTTCTTATCACAAAGCTGTCCTGTTCTAATTGTCCTTGGCAACTGAGCTATCCAATCAACCATTTCAGGAGCCTTGTGACCATCCAGGCACAGAGCCTGAGAAAGGCCACTGTGATCTTTGACCGTGGAGCCCTGTTGGGCTTTTTGTCTGTCTTATATTGAATGTTTTTAAAAGCTCATTGTTCTCAGGCCCTGGCAGAACCGTGGTAAGACAGACTGGACCCTGCTGCCGGAGAGTCCCGTGAGAGTGAGTGACAGCCCTTCACATGGCTTGGGGCTCTCTGGTGCCTTGCTGGGACAGTGGCCCTGACATCTAGGGAATCCAGGAATTAAAGCTGTATGCAGGCTGTCTGTTGAGGCTCCAATGGGAGGGGACTTAGTGACTAAGCATGAGAGGGCAGAGAAAGTATCCCCAAGAGAGACAGTCACACGTGCTCCTGGGGAGGAGGGATGGATGGCTGAGGTCCCTACACCCTCACCACCATGTGACATTCTCTGGTCTGCATGGCCACGTCCTCAGTCGCCACGTAGCAGGTCTGTGTGTATCTGCCTTGTGACCAGATGAAGCTCAGAAGCATGCTGAGCAAAGGGCTGAACTTTTTCTTTAGAGTCCTCTCCACCACCTGCATGCAGGTGTAACCACAGCCCTCGGCCACCAGCCCCTGCCTTACAGTCTGCTGAGCAGACAAAGAACAGCTAGGAAGGACCTAGCCTCAAGTCTGGAGCATCCTAACTGGTGCAGGGCACTGTGGGCTCTTGTGTCTGGGCCCCATGCCAGCCATTCAGTTAATTGAAAAAAAATGGAAAAGAGAGAGAGAAAGAGAGAGGGGGAGGGAGGGAAGGAGGGAGAGAGGAAGGGAGATTGGCAGCCTGCCATCTCCAGCATCTCTATGCAGGATGCCACCAAGAGTTTGGTGATTCCTGCTACTGACTTCAGAACAGGAACACTCCGGCCCGCAGAACTGGTAGCCAGGACTTGAGAGGCAGGTGGGCTGGGATGGAACTAATCTGCCCTCCCCACTGGTTGACCTCAAGTATGTGTGGTTTCCTCCCTACCCTGTCTCACCCCAAGGTGACCCCACTTTCCTGCCAGGTGATCTGTGAGGGCTGGGCCTGGTGGTTCATGACAGTCAACAGGTCCAGATCCAGGGCAGCTCTTCCCTGCCCTGCGTGCATCTCGGCTTGCCTGTCTCTACTTCCTCCTAGCACCCAGAGTTTTCTCCTAGCACTCAGTACTTTCTCGTAGTACTCAGTACTCCCTCCTAGCACCCAGCACTCTCTCCTAGCACCCAGCACTACACTCTAGCACCCAGTGTTCCCTCCTAGCATCATGAAGCATGGCAGCATTCCTATCCAGGAATAAATTGAACGTGTTTTTATTTAAGAGAAATCCACATTTTTCAGCACTTCCTGTGGCAGGCCCGCCGTGGGGTGCTGGGAAATCAAACAAACTGCATCGCGTTGCAGTTTCAGAAAGAGGCCGGAGGCGCTGACCTACATAGGCCAGATGTTGGGCAGACAGCTGAAGAGAGTTGGCAGATCGAAACCAAAGGGAACCCAGGGTCTCCAGGAATCATGTTTCCTATTAGCTCAGGCCCAAATGAGGCCAGCTGCTGCTACCTCACCCGCTGGTCTTCCACCCGCGCTCCTCTGGTCCTCCACCACACCTTGCTAGTCCTCCACCCGCACCCCGCTGATGCTCCATCCGTGCTCCACTGGTCCTCCACCCAGGCTTCTCCCAGCCACACTTTCTTCCTCCTTGCCCTCCCTCTGCCTCTCTTCCCCCACTATTCCCACCCCTCCTGTTTCCTCTCTCTCCCACACTTTCTCTTCATGTTCACTTTCTCTGCTGTTCATGTTGGGACTCTTGGCAAGGGTAACACACTGCCAGATGCAGGAGCCCAAACTGGATCCTCCCTGGATCTCTAAATTGGAAACAAAGCCAGGGTGGGCGCTTTAAGGGGAACTCACCTCCATTTTAGAGATGATTTCTGAGACAGGATTTCTGTCTGTAGCCCTGGCAATCTTGAAACTTGTAGACCAGGCTGGCCTCAAACTCAGAGATCCACCTATCTCTGCCTCCTGAATGCTGGGATTAAAAGTGTGGGCTACATCTAAGCCCAGCCAGAAATGATTTTTGATGGCAAAAGTCTGTGAACTCCTTAAACAGATCACTAGTTGCTCTGAACAGGAAATGGGTTTATCTGGATCACTTTAAGCTACTTCTTCATAATTGATGGAGTACGGTGTGATGTTTGGGTGCATGCTCTATGACGGCATTGGTCAGTGGGGTATCCATTGCCTTAAATGGTTATCCTTTCCATCTTCATTCACAGCCCCTCCCACCGCTGTTTTAAAATACATGAGGACTTACTGTTACCTATAGCCATCCTACCACACAGTAGAAACCCAGACTCCCTCCTTCCGTCTTACTGTACTACTGACCCTTTGATCAAACCCTCCCTTCCCTGTGCTTCCTTCCTTTTGCCTGGGATAGCTCATGGTCTTTCTGGGTTGATAGCTCCCTGGACTAACCATGGCCTCTGAGCAGAACCTGTAGCTTCTCCATGATGCTTTTCAGGCCCTCTGCATTGCCCCGCAAAAGAGCTGTACACTTCCCTTGAGTCAAGCACAGAATTCCAGAGGGAAGACTCCAGCCCCAGCCCCTCCCAAGGGGAGCCCTGGCTTCCAGTTCCAACTCTCCTCTCCATAGGCTACGTGGCCCTGGATGGATCCCTCCAACTTTCCCTAGCCATAAAATAAAGGGTAGCCTAAAACAGGGCTTTCCTATATTAAAGTCTTGGAAGCCCGTACTGTCTGTCAAGAGCTCAGGCCTTGGCTGCAGGCTCCAGGATGGTTACTCGTGGCACCATGGACCCACAGTGTCTAACAATTTAATCTGCGGGCTGCTGGTTACACCCTCTCCTACATATAGAAGAGCTAAAAGCAGCATGTGCTGTGGAAACCAGAGTAGACAGTTCAGAGGCCCACCCACTTGGCCTCTGCAGGATCCTGGGGCTTCTCGCAGGCCAGTTTGACAGCTGGACTAAGAGTTCTCGAGATTTACACTTCTCTGAGCAAGCCATTGTGTGGAAAGCCCAAAGTTTATCAGAGAACTTGTAAGAAAATTCCATGTCGTGGAAGTAGGAAGAGCCCACAGCTCAAGTGTAAACCTGAAGACATTGATCTCTGCATTAGTGTGAGGGCTGGGTCTGTTGACAAAGTCTGGATTGTAGCGTGCATTTCACTGTTCAGCCTGCCCTTGTGGCAGACATTCCTAATGAATAACAGCACCGTCTCGCTGGTGTGCGTCTCTCAAGTCTCCTATAGGGAAACCACCTCAGTCCCACTTAGGCCTCGTTTTTAGATTTTTTTTTAGTCACCCCAGGTCACTACAGAGCCACCCACTGGCACAGAAAAAGCAGAGATGTGCTTCTAACTTTAGAAATACCATCCACTGTGATATGGACTGCAGAATTCCAGCTGCAGAGAGATTGGCAGGGGACTCTGGGAACTCAGGGCCAGCCTCATTCTCAGCTCTCCAGACACCATCAGAGTTTTTCTCTGCCTACAGACTGCCTTGCTGTATATTCTTAGCCCAGCCTGGCTCCTCAAATGCACTCACTTAGACAATTGGGCTACTTTTAAAGGGAAACTGTAGCCATCTACCATAAATGGCAAAACAGCAACACTTGCTAGAAATAGGACTAAGAAACTCCTGGCCAGTGTGGCCTACTCTGAGATTGCTGGTTCTTCCTGATGGGAGACCAGAAAGTGCTGGGAAAGAGTCTGAGGAAGGTCAATAAGCATCCACCTCTGGCCCCCTGCTCACCCAGTGTGGTGACTGTCCTGTGACCAAGCACAGTGGTTCCACCCAGTCATTGCTCTCAGCCTGGAGTTGGAGCCAGGCCCAGAACCCCCTAGAAAGTCCAGCAACAGATCTGCTATTGGAAGCTGCCCCCGAGCCTCTGAGGAACAACTCACACATGTTTGCTGTTCAGATGATGAAACCCTTTGAGATCACAGCGCCCTGTGGGCCAAGCAGCAGCTGCCGGCCATCGGGCTGTTCTGGGGAATAGCCTCTCCATGTGCTGTAGCTAGATGCGGGACCCTAAGCTGATGGGCTAGCAGGAATGTGGCATGTTCATTCATTGACCCCTGGGATCCCACAGAAGATGACTTGACTGTCTCTGTCTTAATGCCTGCTTTTACCAGAACCCAGCTCTGATTTCCCAAGGGGCTGCAAGCTGGTTGCTGCTTTAGTCTTTATTCTTGGAAGAACAAACCACTTGGGCATGGTTGTAGAAATGGGCATAGGTTCCCACATGTTCTGTGGGGGTCCTGCAAGGACTTGGGACTCACAGCCCAGGTATAGACTTGCCAGGGGTGATAAGGGCAAAGAATTGAACAAGATTCAAAGAACATATCCTGCAAATCTGATTCCTGGCTGAGATTTTATTCAGCATGTTTTATTTCTGGAACTTTCCATTGGCTCGGGAGGTAAGAATGACCAGCATCCTTCGCCTGTTTTGCAGAGAACACAAAGGTTCCAGGACATATGTCACAGCTGACTTCACACACTAAATTCTAGATGCAGACTGCACAGCTAATCTACTGAGGTCAACACTGAACCTGCCATCCTGTACTTGGCATCCCAGTGGCACTGGTCACACTTGGACACAGTGGCCTTGAGGACCAAGCACAAAGATGCTAACCTGGGGCTCAAAGCAGAAAGTGCTTTTCAGTCTTCCCAGGAAGTGATATCTCCCTCCCCGACCCCTCAGGCAACACAGAAGCCTCTGACTTGTAGCTGTTTAATTTGTGATTTTAAAGCACACTTTGGTTTTGAGTTCTGTTCTTTGCCCAGGCCCGAGCTGTTCTGTCAGATACTCTTGTGACACCACATTGTTACAAAGTCACGGTTGCTGGCCAATCACAGGACTGAGGGGAAGAATTGACTCACAGTGGCTGAGTGAGGTGTTGGGGAGGTCAGGTGGACACAGTCCATTTTCTGCTTACAGTGCTCAACTTAAGGGGTTATCAAGATACAACTCATTGTAAATTGGGGAGCATTTGTACAGCCTAAAACATCTGGGAATATGCAAAGGAATTATAAGCAGAGTTTTTAGAAATCCTCCATATTCCTTCTAGCTCAGAATAACCACTGGTGTATGTGTTTACATAAACATACGCACATATATGGGTAGGTCTGATGTTATTTGTATTTGTGATTCTATATACTTGGTGACATTTATCTGTGGCCCAGATCAGCACTGGTGGCTTATGGAGGTGTTTACAAGGCATGGGCTTGCCCCAGTGTCAAATTTACATCATCCAGGAATCCATTCTTGACTGAAGTTGAGCAGGTGACATTTACCTCTCTTATTTTTGCTCTTGTGTCTGGAACAAGTGTCCTTTCTACACCTCTTTTACCTTTTGTGCTTTTTGTTGGTGATTTTACTATTTTAAATGGGCCCAGGTCTGGGGCTGAGGTATAGCCTGGAACCCTGGGTTGGAAAGGCTTACTGGGCCTCATATGTGCACGTGGGTTAGAAAGCTTTGTTTAGGCTGGAGTGACAGAGCTCCTGCCATTGAGTGCAGGGTAAATGAACTGGTTATCCATATTAATAAGGTGTCTTTGGACATAAGCATAGACAGTGAAGTTGTATATTGATCTTATGATAAAAATAATTGAAAACTTGAAGGACCCTCCCTAACCATTCCTCCAAGGAGTAAACCGTGTGTATTGACTAAGTCAGTGTTGCCAGCAACACTGTAGAACAGAGCTGCTATAAATGGCAAGAAGCAGCTATCCATGTGTACGCGTGTGCGCACACATACATATATATACATTCTTATGTACTGTGTACAACCATCCCTTGGCATCCATGAAGGCTTGGTTACAGCCCCTCCACCCCCACAGGTATCAAAAGATGCAGATGCTTATGTAAAAATAGCACAGTATTTGCATATAACCTACACGCATCCTCCGCTGTGCTTTCTGTATCTGTAGGTCACTCACTTATGATGCTGATACTTGGTACCAACAGGGATGCAAGAGTGAATGGTGTTAGATTGTGTTGGTATGACTATTGTCTTGGTAAAATGACTAGAAGATCAGATAAATGCATATGTTGAGTACAGACCAGTATCAGTTCACCATTTCCACATACATAAACAGAACCTCGGGTACAGAGGCCAACTGTGAATCCCTCTGAAGCTGAGGGACTGACTTCAGTGTAAGAACTTTAGCATAACCCAAGAGTTCTGTTAGTTGCACAAATCCCCTTGTTTTGCCAGAAGGGAAGCTAACGGGGAAAGCCCAGGCCCTGCTGTGCAGAATAGAAACCAGAGGCAGGGTCTGGAAGCAGCATCCTGAGCACTGGCCAGATCAAGGTAGGTTCTCCCTGGGGCCCTATGGTGTAGGGACCGTCACTTGTGTCTTTCTTCAAAGCAGATGTTTGCCCTGTGTGTGGCTGTGCCTCCAGGCTTTGACTTTTGTGTGGGGCTGGGCAGCTCAGGTCTTATTCTCTAGCAAGAGGACTGTCTCTGTGAGCCATTCAGCCCTGGCCATGGGGACAAGCAGGATAGGTGGCCTCACAAGTTACATTCGTCAGAGTGCTGTTGCTACTTTCCTTCCTGCCTAAGAAAGTGTTCCAAGTCTAACCAGGACAGGTGGGTAGTCCTCAGAGGAAGGGAGTCACTCTGGCCCAGGCCACAAAACACGTAACACCATCCTTGAGCAGCCAGTGACTTCTCAGTGGTAGCTCCCCAGCAGGGTAGGGCCAAACCACAGCTCCTGGGGTGATCTCTAGTCCTACATAGAGGTAAATCAGGCTCTCGGGTGTGTGATGGGCATTTGGCCAGACTCAAGACTTTTTTTTTTTTTAAGATTCATTTATTTTATGTATGAGTGTTCCATCTGCATGTACACCTGCATGCCAGAAGAGGGCATCAGAACTCATTATAAATGGTTGTGAGCCACCATGTGGTTGCTAGGAATTGAACTCAGGACCTCTGCAAGAGCAGCCAGTGCTCTTAATCGCTGAGCCAGCTCTCCAGCACCTGACTCAGGTCTTCTTTCCAGGCAGACTGAGGCCTAGATGTGGAGGCTGGGGTGTCAGGACTTCCCATAGGCACCAGGAAGAAGGAACAAAGCCCAAACCCATTCAGCATCTAGGAACCTGTGCCCGAGCCTTGGTGAGGTGAGCTGGAGGTACAGTTCTGTGTCGCTGTGGGACTAACAGAAACAGCTCCCCAGCAGGGCAAGGCCCACCCAGAGCTCCTGGGTTGAGAGTCCTGGAGAGAGAGCAGTGTGATGAGGTGAGGTCGTCCTTTGGAGGGGCAGGCCCACTTGCTCTCACCATTTGTACCTGTGCTTACTGTGATGACCAAGATGGCCCCCATTCATTGTAAACGTCAGCCTGAGTGATTGGATTGAGTAGCGCCTAGGAGGTCAACATCCTACATCTTTGTGTTTGGATGGTGTTTCCAGAAAGGGCATTGGCCGATGGGTGCGCTGCATCAGTTGATGGATTTACAATGCCGCAGCATTCGGAGGCAGGCCTACTAAAAAGTGGGCTGTCATCTGTGCGTGTCAGAGGCTGTATTTGCTTTGAACCCTTCTTGTTTTCCCTTTTCTCTGCGTCCTGCCACAGAGTGAGCTGCTCTGATCCACCATGTCCTCCCTCTATGAAAGGTTGACACCTCTGGAACCTTGACTACTCTTGACTCTGAGTCCAGACATTCTGTCACAGGGATAGGAAAGCTGACACGGTGACAACTAGGACAGGGTCTCATTATGTTGCCTACCCTGGCCTTGAACCCCTAATCTTTTCTGCTTTACCTTGCAAGTGCTGGGATTATAGACAGCACTGTCATGCCCGACACACGTCAGTATTTCCCACTTCATCCATGCTGATCCATTCACTATTGTGTCGCTCTTCAGTTACTATGGCAAAGTGCTGGAGATAACTCACAAGAAGGGAAAGGTTTCTTTGGCTCATGTTTTCAGAAGTCAAGGGTAGTTATCGCTCTTACATTTGCATATGTGATGACAGTATATATCATGGCAGGAATGTATGGTGGAGTTTGTTGGTCGTGAAGTGAAAAGAAGGACAGGAAGAGACAACAGGAGTCTCAGCATGCACTTCAAGGGTCCGCCCCAGTGACATAACTTCCTCCTTCTAGTCTCCAACTACTGATGGTTTCACTGCAGGCTGGTGACCAGGTCTGTAACACATGGTCCCTGAACGGACGCTCACCAAACAGTAGCACTGTCTCTCATCACTATCTCGTCTGCTTTTCTCCAAAGGCTGGTGGCACTGGCTTTCCTGCCATCTGTCTGTTCCCTCTGGTGATGCGCCCAGGCAGGGCTTTTACATGTCTCTTGTAATTGGATTAGTTTGTCTGCTAGTGAGTTTTGAGGCTTTTAAAACTGCATCCCGTATAGACATCATGTCTTTCCTTGGCTTTCTTCCACACAGCAAGTGCTTATCATGGGATCGTTTCTTGCATGGTGTTCTCCCATCAGGGCATTTCAGGAGGAAAGACTCTTATGATGCCATCAGAGATCCTGAATCCTGTCAGCCTGGCTTGGGTCAGATGAGGGCCCTCTTTTATAGTCAAGCCCAGACAGTGCTGGATTTGACCAGGTGGGGGAAACATGCCTCCCTATAGCAAAACAGTGAGAAAGAAGGGAGGTAATTCTCCAAGAGAAACTGGTACTGAAGCCAAAAATGGGGGAAGGGTACCAGACGAGAGCACGGGGCAACCACAGTATGGGAGGAGCTTAGCGCTCTTAATATACACCAGGAGCCAGACAAGGCCCATAGCTGTTGGCTGCCATGCTTAATCCTCAAGTAGGCTGCTGTCTTCATTCCAGAGTAAGGGCACCACAGCCAGAGAGGCCAGAACCTCGTGAATGTCCCGTAGCCGCAGAGCTGGTGTGCTCCAACCCTGAGCCCTCAGGTCTGAGCATAGGACAAGCCTGTGATGAGTGTGTGACAGAGTCTGGCCTGTGATGAGTGTGTGACAGAGTCTGGCCTGTGCCTACAAGCATAGCATCAGATTTATACAGAGCTCATTCCCATAAAGCAGTGTGGCTGCCGCAGTCCAACAACTTCAGATGGGAGCAGGAGGCCAGGAGTGAATCTACGTGAGGAGGCTTTCTGTGTGTGGGAAGCTGCTCTGTGTTGATTTAAAAAAAAAAAAAAAAACAAAGAAACAAACATAATATTTGGCTGTCTTTCTTAATATCTTTCCTTTTTCTGTTAAACTTCAATGGTCGTGTCTTTAGCATCCAATCAAACTTTGCTTGGGCATCTCCAGGGACAGAGACTTTGATAGTGTGATTGCTCTTTCTAAGCCTCAGTTTATCCAACTAGAAGCCCAAATCATTAGCTTAGCTGAGTTCTACAGTTTCTTTCAGCTTAAACTTCTTCAATTTCCAACCCCAGCACCATTATGTGTGTATATGTGTGTATATATGTGTATGTATATATGTAGGCATATATACATATATTGTCATGTGTCTATCATATATGTCAATCATATATCATAAACTCTTGGATTTTTATCACTACACATGGTATGCATACATCAGATGATCATACCGTGTCCCGTTTGTATGTATAAGTAAAAATGATAATTAAGCTATTTTATTATAATTATACAGATTTATTATAATTATACATAGTTCTCTGTGGACCACATGGTAATTACTGGCCCAGAAAACAGGTGTCTGTAGACTTAGCTTCAAGCTGAAATAGACATGGTCAGATTGTATCCTTAGTCTCCTGATGAGAAGAGTGAGGTCTCATGGCTGACACTTACTGACCTCAGATGGCCCAGGTCAGGTCACATGTCATCCCTTCCGGGTCACCATGAATAGTGCCTCCTCTGTTTCTAAGGGGCTAAGCAAGATGGAGACGAGGTTCCCTGGAGAAAAGATGAGGTGCTATGGAAATCAATGCCAGCCAAAGCCAGCAGGGACAACTGCTGTCCCCACTGAGGTACATGACTGCCTGCCAACAGGTACCTCAGTTTCCCCCACACTTGTTATCAGTATATTGTTTCATGTGGATGCTGGGATGTGTGGTCAAGGTGAGAGACTTTGATTCTGTTAGATGCTCATACAGCCTGGGAAGCAGAGGAAGCAGGTTCTGTTAGCCCAATTCACAGATGGAGAAACTGAGACTCCAGGGAACATCTGAACTGGCCTGAGTCCTCACTGGTGGAAACATCAGGATGGCACAGCACTCGTACTGTAGAAGAGGTTGAGGATTCAGGCACCCTGACTTTTCTGGATAAATAGGGAGGTTTTAAAGAATTACTCTGGCAGAAGAGCCACATGGGGAGCAGACAGTGCTGGGAGTAGCATTGGCCCAAGCTGACCTGTCCCATCCTGACACAGCTCTGCAGGCAAGAGCTATTATTCCCTTCTATTGAGGAGGGAGGGAGCTACAGCTTAGAGGCAGTAAGGGACTGACTGGTCCAGCTGGTCCTTGGCCAAACTGAGATTGAAACACACAGGTTTTCTGGCTGTAACTCCTCCTCAGTCTCAGAGATGAAAGATTCCCTTAGTCTGCTTTGTGTTGTTGCAATTGAATGGCACAGGTGAGTAATTGGTAAAGAATAGAGGTGTCTTTCTTAGAAGCTTAGAAGTCCACAATCAAGGGGCTGGCATCTGGCAGGGACTTTAGGATGCTTAACTCACAGCAGAATAAGGAAGGTGGATGAGAGCACAGGAGGATGGCTGGACTAAACTCACTTTTCTAACAAACCCACTGGGCACCAGGACCTACCCCTGAGCTAGTACCCTTAACCCGCTCAACACCCCTCAAAGGTTTTACCTCCCTGCTCTGTCCCATGGGGATGAAATCCCTGGAACCTGGACTGGAGAGAGAGTGCTCCGACCATGTTGTCCCCTTGCAGTTAATATTTGTCTCTTTGTTTCCTCCCTGCAGGTCTACATCATCCGAGTCACGTGGTCCAGTGGCGTCACAGAGGCCATCTACCGGCGATACAGCAAGTTTTTTGACCTCCAGGTAGGCATCTGTGGTAGGGGAGGAGGTTAATTGGATATCCGTACACTGTGAATTTGAAGCCTAATTAAGGGAAGACCTACTTGTTGGCTGCCAGCCTGGAGGCCACGCGTGGCTCTGGAACCATGTTCAACTGAGTTTTGTACACTGACCACGTGGTGATCCAGGATACTGAAGTCTGTCTCGGTACCTTTCAGACACTTCTCCCCAGCCCCGCCTACTGGTTTCTACACTACTGCCCCTCACCTGGGCTTGTACCCTGTGCTCTCTTACCTGGCTCGTAGGCTGAATAACTCTCTACCACCAGGATTCCCAGCTTCTGGAAGCCTTGTGTGACTTTGTTCTCTGTTCAGAGCAGAAGCCATCTGTTCTGCCCTCTTTACTGATGTTGTCAGCTTATCTGTCCCTTCCAGACTGTGACAGTCATGAGTAGGGACCATGTCCTTCTTGTCCTTTCTTTCCTTAATGTTTTTATTCAAGGCACATAGCCCGTGTTCACTTAGTGATTGGTGTACGTTTGCATGCATGAGTATGTGAATGGATGGATGAATGAATGATGAATGGATAGATGATGGATGGATGGATGATTGAGTGAATGGATGGATGGTGTCTGCTCTACTAGTGACAGGACCAACTCAGATTTCCTTCATTGAGTATCCCAGGAGGAGAAGGCTCCAAGGCATCAGGCACAACTCAGTGTAAGGTTTTCATTCTGCTGTCTGTGACGTCTCCTTCTATGTCCCCACAAGTGGCATTGGCTACATCCTCAGTCACACTTGATGGCAAATGGCTCTAGCAACTCTGGGCTCACACTCTGTAAGAAAAAAATAACAATAACTTCTGTCTTAGTTAGGGTTTTATTGCTGTGAAGAGACACCATGACCATATTAACTCTTATAAAGGAAAACATAGCTTACAGCTTCAGAGATTTAGTCCATTATGGTTACGGCGAGAAACATGGCAGTGTGCAGTCAGACATGGTGCTGGAGGAGCTGAAAATTCTACAACTTGATCAGCAGGAGACTGTGTGCCACACTGGTTGTAGCTTGACCATAGGAGACCTTAAAGTCCATTCTCACAGTGACACTCTTCCTCCAAAAAGGCCACACCTCCTAATAGTGCTATTCCCTATGGACCAAGCATTTAAATACAAGAGTCTGTGGAGAATATAAATAGGTATGGAGGCCATACCTATTCAAACCACCACAACTTCTCATAGATCCTGGCAAACACTTTGCATGTCATAGGCTTAGCTCTATGCCAATCACTGTGACAGCCAATGAATGGGCTTTCCTGTTCCAGCATGGCATCAAGGGCATATAGCCTGGGCTGGGAAGGAGAATCTCAGGTTCTCCCAGGGGCTGGGCAATATTAAGTGCAGGCTTCCTTGACTACTTAAACCCAAGCACTTCCTGCCAATGTGGACTGGAGGATGTCCAGAGCCTGTATCCCGCTGCTGCAAAGGAGGAGGGCAGACCGCAACAGCCTCCTAACTGATTTCTCTAGTGCAGTTAAAACAGTCTCGCATGCCTTCATGACACACAGCCCGGAGTCTCTGCTTTGTGTAAAGCAATTGAGATACGAGTCACTTAATTATTTAAAACATAATGAGCTCATCGGCGATGCTTTGTGTTCAACAGCATGCAGCCGCATCTAGCAGTGTCATGGACACCTATAATTTTCTGCTGCTCTCCTGCAAGCGAGCCGAGTATAAATACACAGCGGGGCTATCTGTAAAACGTGCTATGGGATGGGATGCTGCAGAGTGGGGAAGTGTGTGCCTCGTACATATAAGGCCAGGAGATTGAGCCCAGCCCTGCAATAAATAAGCTAACCACCATGTAGAATGAGCAAAGAGGAGAGAAGAAAGCACGGGTGGAAAGAAGGCACCGGACAGCGGTACTGACTGTCACCATCCAGTGCCCTGAGCAAGTGATACACAGAAGCCCCATGTGAGAGCATTTAGAGCTACCCTGCCCTTTCACACAAATGGGTGACAATGCAAATGACCTACAGCTTTGGCCCGTTGCTAGGCTGCTGCTGTTCTAAGCAGTGGTGTCTACCTTGGGAGCTCTGCCTTGGAATGTATTCAGGGGCTTCTTGGCAGCCTGGCACCTCCAACAAGGAACAGTGGGGGTAAGGAACAAGAACATGTTTATCATCCAAGGGGTTATTCACGTCTGCAGAGCAGAGCCCACTTGACTAGTTGCCACATGAAGAGAGGAGTGGGGTGAATTCACAGGCAGAGCAGAATGTTGCCTAGAACTGAGAGCAAACACTGCTGTGGCCTTGAAAGGACCTGGTATCTACTGGCAGCTCCTGCCCATCTGTCTTGTGGCCTCAGGACCTTCTGGCCAACCTGCCTTACTTTCCCACTGATGCATTTAGAACAGCCTCTTCAGCTGCCCATTGGCCAATGCCTAAGCATCATCAAGTCAGTAACTTTTGTCTCTGTCAGCTGTCTTTCCCTGCTGTCAGCAACCTGAAGTCCCTGGGTGTCAGACTCCGGGGGAGAGAATCAGGTAGTGTCCAGGATCCTGGGTCAGATGCTACAGCAGCCTGTCAGTTGTGGTGGGGAGCAGGTGATACTGGCCCAGAGAGTGCCAGCTGGAGTTGATGCGAGAGAGGGTGGGAGGGAGCCCTGTGAATGTGTCTAATTGCTGGTGTGTTTAAGCATTCGACTAGATTGTTCCTTGAAGTTTTTATTCCAGCCTGGCCTGAGGATAAAGGCAAATCCAAGTTCAAGGTTCAGTCTTCTCTTTTCAGGCCTCACCTGGTGTTTCCTCTCTACATTTCTGAGCCTTCATTTCCTCTGTACGTCCCAACCTGGGGACTTGTTATGACTGCAAAATGAGACAGACCTGACCCATTGTGTTAAGGATGAGCTGTCCCTCTCCACAGATGTGACACTCATGTTGACCTGCTTTGCGAGGTCCGGTCACAAGTCTTTCCAGCCCAAATCCTGTGCTTATTACACCATGTTCTTACTGACCTTGCTTCTACCACAACTTAAGTCAGGTTTTCTTCCAAGCTCAGTGTAGCAATGACTGGGGCTTTACTAGAACAGAATGGTCTGCCTCCGGTGGCCACCCTTGGCATGATGAAGCTGTCCAGAGGTCCTGATTCATCCAGTTCTAAGGAGTCCCAGATGGCTTGGTAGTAGAGTGGGAAAGCCATGTAATTCCAGAGGTCCGGCTCAAGCTGGATGTAGCCTTCTCTCCCCCATAGCAACCCCAGAAGGATAGGAGAGGTTGAGCTACTCAACTCAGTGGTCCCCATGGACTAGGCAAGAAGACCAGCCCATGTGGGTCCATGACACTCCACATTAGATCATTTTGTGTTTTCCATGACCCATTTGGCACATGGCCTTGATTTTACTTTTTTTTTTTTTTTTTTTTTAGAAGTGACGCAATTCCAAGTGTGAGGGGAGGGCTCAGGCCTGGAGGAGGAGCAGCTGAGCTGGTGTAATGTAACAGAAAAAGCAGAGAGCTCAGACCTGAGCCCAGCCATGCTCAGCTGTATGGCCTTGGGCCCATTCCTTTAGTCTTCTGTGTCTGAGCGTTCTCATTGGTGATATGGGATAATGTCAGTAAAAACAAGCAGCATTTCTGAGGCTCTACTCATGGGCACAGTCCATTCATTTAATCATCACAGTTTATCTGATTACACAGGCAAAAGAGCCTAGGCTCAGAGAGGTTCACTCATTTGCCCAAGTCACACAGCTAGTCTGACAGTAAGTACTCAGATTGGAGGCTGTAGGATACCAGAGTCCATGCCTTGAGCCACTCTGCTCTCTGATGCTGCTTTTGCTACCAGCTACAAGTTAAAATGGTGCTTGTGTTCAGAAGGAGCAATCCCATAGGGCTTAGGAAGTGGACAATGGGCAGATGTTGGGTTTCTTTTGGGAGTAATGAAAAGGTTCTAGAACTAGGTATGTGGTCATGGTTGCTGACTGTGTAAATACACAGAAAAGTGCTGAGTGCTGCATTTTTTAAAAATATTATTTATTTATTTATTTTATATATGTGAATACAGTGTCACTGTCTTCAGACACACCAGAATAGGGCATCAGATCCCATTACAGATGGTTGTGAGTCACCATGTGGTTGCTGGGAATTGAACTCAGGTCCTCTGGAAGAACAGTCAGTGCTCTTAACCACTGAGCCGTCTCTCCAGCCCTGAGTGCTGCATTTTTAAAGAGTCTGCCTCTTTACAGGTTCAAATTTTGTGGTATGTGAGATATAGCTCGCTCTTCCTTCCTCTCTCTCTCTCTCTCTCTCTCTCTCTCTCTCTTTCTCTCTCTTTCCTTCTTTCTTTCTTAGTGGAAACTGTAAGAACAGCCCTGGGCTGCTGAATAAGACTAAGTGCTGGCTGGTAAAATGACTGACAGGCCCAGGCTGCTTGGAATCAAGGAGAACATAGTACCAATTTCCCAAGGTTCCAGACTTTGGGATCTGACAGATGGGATTCAGTTTAGTTCTCCCCTTTCTGGCTCAAGGTCTAGTTTCTGTCAGATTGTCATAATGCAGACAGAACACCAGCTAGGTTGGATTTTCCCAGATCGTGTTTATCAGCTGAATGGAGCTGAGAAGACCAAGGACTTTGGCTCTGGATGCAGCTGGACCCAGGGCTGCCCAGTCAAAGACTTGTTTTTCTTCATCTCTGGGCCCCATGGTGAGGTACATGGCAGCAGCTGCTGCTCCAGCCTGTGTCTAGCACATCAGCACCATTACTTTGGAGAAAAAAAAGAATTTCCTCTATGGCTGTCTTAGGGCTTTACTGCTCTGAAGAGACACCATGACCAAGACAACTCTTGTAAGGACAACATTTAATTGGAGCTGGCTTACAGGTTCAAAGGTTCAGTCCATTATCATCAAGGCGGGAGCACGACAGCACCTAGGCAGGCATGATGCAGGAGAAACTAAGAGTTCTACATCTTGTCCTGAAGGCAAACAGGAGAAGACAAGGCCCTTCTGTACTGGGCAGAGCTTCAAAGCCCACCCCCACAGGGACACACTCCAACAAGGCCACACCTCTAAACAGTAGCACTCCCTATGGGCCAAGCATATTCAAACCACCACAGTGGCTTAATCTCATCTTAGACCATAGGATGAGGTGTTGAAAGCACACAGAGACAAAAACAGGATCAACATCCAGCTAATGTACCTGGACACCAACTTCTGGGTCTTCTAGGGAACATCAAGGAAGACAGAACTGTGGGCAAAGGAAACAGTGTAAAGAGAGGATGCTAAGGGTAGGAGCAGCATTGCCCAGGCTGCCTCATGGGGAAGGACACTGTCACCAGCCAGCAAAAATGTCCCCATATTCCTGACATCTTAGAAAAGTTGGTCATCTCTGCCACTATGACTTAACATCATCATGTGTCTTGTGCACATGAGGCTGGGAGGGGAACAAAAAAGACCCCTGAGCTTGGAATAGGAACACCTGGTGTGAAGTCCCAACCCTTAGACAGGTCACTCAGCCTCCCTGAACTTCACTGTCTACCTTAGCCTGAGCTAGTGCTGTAGAGTCAGTCAGGATATCATGGAGGGAGTGACATCCAAACAAGGCCCCAGGGATGAATGACTGGGGTGTCCACAATGCTCACAGCAGCATCCAGCAGAGCAACATCTTAATATCAATGACTCTTTGCTAGAACTTTGAGGTACCTTTCTTAAATGCCACCTCATTAAATCCTCTTCTCTCAGCGTGAGGTCAGTATCACAGGCATTTCACAAGTGGAAACACTCAAGTTTAGAGAGGCATTCATGTGCCCCCAAACTGCAGGGATCCAACTACTATCTCCCTAGGACCCAGGTGTGTCTAAAAAGATGAACTTGCCCTCGGTGTCCAGTTCATGGGTTCATGGCCACATTTCCACCCTACAGCTTGAGCACCTGAGTCCTTGACAGATAAATCTCAGACATGGGTCCACCTCACACTGTGTCCTGCAGCCTTCGTACTCTGAATCCCCCAGGTTCAGTGTGTTCCCTCTGGAGGTGGGTCATGGCTGTCACCAGAGCTACCCAGAGACACCCTATCTCACAAAAACAAAAGCAAAACAAAACAGCTCTGATACTGGCTTTAATATGATTGACCTGAACACTGTGCTCTGAGCAGGGCAAGGCCAGAGAGACATGGACAGATGTTTCACTCTACCTGCACAAGGTACCCAGAATGATCAACTGAAGCAGACAGTAACATCCATCAGGGAGGGTGGATGAAGAGCCATTCAGTGCTCTGGCTGATGCAGAGTTCTGAAGATGGTGGAGAAAGTGTTTGTCTGCGTAGTGGGTGTGCAACTAGGCCATGGAGCTGCGTACCCAGGCATGGTTGGATGATGTATATTGTGTATGTGTAACACGGTTAAAAACAAAGCAAAACAAACATACAAAAAAAAACCCCACAGCCTCCTATGCTACTAAGTTACTCCCAAATCAGTTTCAAAGTAGCATTGCTCACAGTTCTCAACAGAATGTCCCTCACTCCCTAGATGGCCATGCTGGCTGGATGCTGCTGGTGGAGCCATCTGCTCCAAGGGGACTTATCTGAGGTTAGACAAGTGGTGTATAAAGCAGTGTGGACATTGGTTAGCCAATAGAAACATTCATTAGCCAATATGTGTGGATATTCATTAGCCAGTGTGGACACTGACTAGCCTGTATGGACACTCCTTAGCCCATGTGGATTCGCAGTAGCCAGTGTGGACATCCAGAGAGGGTCTCAGAAAGCACCAAGGGAACAGAAGTAGCGTTGTCACTCTGCGTTCTTTACAACATGCTTCCCCTTGGTGGTGTTTCAACCTTGTCTTAATATTGAGAAGGCAAAAGGAGATAGCACTAAGCAAACCGATAAATTTTAGAGCCTCTGCAGCTAAGACGGATGAATTGCTTTTGAGAATGGAATGTGCTGTTCCTATGTGCACAGAATATTAAGCCTGCCTTGTCTCAAACTGGTTTTCCAAATTCATGTAACCCTGAATCCAGCCAAAGAGCAATATTAGGAGAACGTGAATAGACAAAGGTTATTGCGACTGGTCATGGCTCTGCTCTGCTGTGTGGCTTAAGGCAAGTTGATTACCCTCTCTGCTCCCAAGTTTCCTCGTCTGAGACTTGGAACTTGTAACGTTTGTTTCACAGAGCTATTGTAAGGATCAGATGAAACTGAATGAGAAAACTGTTAACTGGCACCTTCTGAGCACTGTCACCGTTATGATGGTTGTTGTTATTGTTTTATATTAGTAAGGTGACTTCTATTCATTAGAGAGTTTAATTGTCCTTTGAAGTGATTTCCTGGTGTGGGGAGGGGTTCTCCCTGTTGAATTCATTGACTCTTTTCATTAAACTTTTGTGTTTTCGGTAGTTTTAGCTTTGACATAAAATGTCTTGGAGAGCTCAGAGCACTTTTGGGTACCACCTGCAGTCCCCTGACTCCCCCTCTATGAGCATTCATTTTGCCAGTGTTTATTGGAAGTCTGCTATGTGCTGGTGTAGAACTCTTGAGAAATTCGTCTTCCCAAGGAGGTCCAATGATGAACAGCCACAAATAACACCATGGACAACAGAACCCAGGGTAGCCCAATGGTTACAGCCAATTGTAGCTCCCGTACCTAGCATGTACAAAGCCCTTAGTTCCATCTCTAGTACTGCACTTAATAATAAAGAAAATCCATGAATGAAAGCTCTTCCCCAGACTTCTAGAAGCTTGCATACCCCGGCTGTCCTGAGAGCCCAGCCACCCTGACGCTGGCCCACTCCCTAGGGCATTGTGTGAACTAGCACAGAAGAAGCCAGAAGAAGTTCCAGCCTGACATACATGTCGCCTGCCCTCTCAGTGTCTTTGTGGCATTGCAGAGATGAAGTCTTGTAACGACAAAGTCCCACTTAGCTGCAGGCTCTGGCATTACCACACTGTGGTCTGCAGGCACTGGGCTGGTTTTTTGGCTTCTCAGACTTTGAGTGCTAGTGTCTATAGTAAAGGCGGGGTGGGGTGGGAGTGGATCATGCTGAGATGCATCGCCTGCCTGCTCCTGGCCACATTTCCTCCGTTACTTACTCACTTACTCCCTCCTGGAGCCTCATTTCTCCTGGACTTTCCAAACTTCTTTCCTTCTATCAGAGAGGCAGTCTGAGGAGTCCGGGTGATGTTCCCCACAAAGCATAGTAGTGGGGAGGCTTCTCACCTGTCAGCCATTCTTTGCAGGCTCAGGACTCCTTTCTGTCTTCTCTGGTTTCCTGGCTGTATGTGGATTAGGATAGGTCAGGATATGCTATTATAGCCAGTAACTACTATGCTCCAGAGGTGGCTCAATGGCAGAGTGCTGGCTTAGCATGTGGGGAAGCCCTGGGTTCAGTTCAGAGAGAGAGAGAGAGAGAGAGAGAGAGAGAGAGAGAGAGAGAGAGAGAGAGAGAGAAGAGAAGAGAAAAGGGGAATGGAGGGAAGGGGAGAGGGAGAGGCAGAGAGACAGACAGACAGAGACAGACTGACAGAGACAGAGGCCATCCTTTACATTGTTGAACTAGGCATGGTGGTGGTGGTGGCAGCACATACCTTTAATCCTAGCACTCAGGAGGCAGAGGCAAGCAGATCTCTGTGAGTTCAAGGCCAGCTTGGTCTACATAGTTAGCTCTGGGATTGCCAGAGCTTACATAGTAAGACTGTCTCAACAACAACAAAACAACCTACCAGATAGCAGAGTAGCCTGATCCCAGATGGGCAACTAGGCCAATGGCTGGACCATGCGCCGGGTTGCAAAGGCTCTATGCCTACCTCCAGGACTGCAGATGGCAGAGAAGTCACTGTCCTTCACAAGAGAGAGGGAAATATCAAACAAGATCCAGCAAATTAAGATCCAGCTGTCACCCTGAAGTGGCACCTGTTGCTGATCATTAGCTGTGGCCCACCTCAGAGGGGTGGGGAGTACAGTTCGAATCTGGCTTCAGAAACACGGGACATAATCTGCAGACAGTGTTGGTACTGCTGGAACTCTGGAGCTCAGAGCTTGTTATAGCAGCAAGTCCTGACCCATCCTAATTCACATGTAGCCAGGAAGCCAGAAAAGACAGAAAGGAGTCCTGGGCCCAGCCCAGTTTTAACTATACTGCAATGCTGTTATTATGGGGACCAAAAGGGAAAACCCTTAAAGTTACATCAGAACACACAAGAATTGAGTGGCAGATTCTCATGATTTTTGAATACCAAACCATTGATTTCATGTTAGTTTCTTTCTTTTTCTAAAATTAATATTTTTTTACAAGGTCTCACTCTATATCCCTGCCTGGCCTGGAACTCATTACGTAGACCAGACTGGCCTTGAGCTAGATACCCCTGTCCCTGGGATTAAAGGTGTGCATTATCATGCTCAGCTTCACTTTCTTTCTTAAGCTGTCAGAGACACAGGCTGGTTATGGTCTGCCCTCAGCTCCATCCTCAACCCCTGCCTGTTTCATGGTATCTGATACATTACTTCACAATCACCAGATTATTTACCAGGCTCTTTTGAAGACTGCATGTCTTCATGGCTGGCTCATGCATATAACATAGGACCAGACACTGGGCTCTGCTGTGCATGTTTGGGGTTTCAGAGTGGGTCAGGAATAGTATGATGTCATAAGGATAGGCTTAAAAGTGAAGGGCATTTTAACACACCTGTTACTTTCCAGAACACAGAGCAACCTGCTATCTGTGATATAGAAGTCCTTAGGCTATTGTTTACATTTCAAGTCCCATGGTTTAAATTCTAGAAGAACCAAGAATGGTAGCCTGGAGAGACAGCTCCATAGTAAGAGCACATACAGCCCTTGCTTGCAGAAGAACCATGTTTGGTTTCTATAACTATCATCGAGTGAGTTACAACCGCCTGTAAATCCAGTTCCAGGAGCCCTGACATTTCTGGCCTCTGAGGGCACCAGCATGCATGTCGAACAGATGTAGCTGTCCAGCAGCCATGGACAAACTAGGATCACTTGAAAGGAGCGCTGGAAATGAAAAAGAGATGGAGAGGCATGAAAAACATGAAGTTGAGACAAAGTTTTCTGGTCAAGGCTCAAAGTTTAACATTCATCACTTGTATATACAGGGAAAGTCCCATCAACCCCTTCCTTTGTTTCCGCTGGATTATGTTGAAAAGCAAGCTGAGCGTGCAGTCTATTCTTCTTAGTTCCTGTAGGAAGATACACCTCCAGCCAGGGTGGATAACTCCACTTAGTTCCTGTTGTAGCAAGGTCTATTGTGGTAAACAAGGTCTTTCTGGTCTGCTCAAGGCTAAGGGAGGACACAATTCCCCCTTTTTAGTTTTTTAAAGATGAGCAGTACCAATAACTGGAGGGGGGTGCACAAGATTTACTTGTTTTCATCATCCTGTCTAGGGTAGAGTGGCCAGGTGATCGTGCCTGTCTTAGGTTGGTGTCTATATTGCTCCTTATTACCCATTAGGGAGAACACACATAACATTGATGTATGCCTCTGTCTTAGGTCTATAGGAGCTCAAGAACATTCTTACCCGTATCTGACTACCAGCCTTCTATAGCAAACTCTTTCCCATACAGACCAAAGCCACATATGAATTCAGACCAAAGAACCTATGAGCATGCACTCAATGCATTTCTTCATAGCAATAGATAACTGCCATGGTAAATAGCTGAGCTTGATGAAAGCGATCCTACATGAAGGCAACCTATCTGTTTAAAATACAAGGTCCGCTGGGTGGTGGTGGTGTACGCCTTTAATCCCAGCACTTGAGAGGCAGAGGCAGGCGGATTTCTGAGTTCGAGGCCAGCCTGGTCTACAGAGTGAGTTCCAGGACAGCCAGGGCTACACAGAGAAACCCTGTCTCGAAAAGAAAAAAAATAAAAATAAAAATAAAATAAAATACAAGGTCCAAAAGTTAAAAGCAACAAGATTATAATTGATGGTCCGAGCAAAGTAGAAATTAAAGTTATAAGTGGGAATGTTCCAGGCATCTAATCCCACTGCTAATTGACAAGGATCAAACACAAAGTCTGGCCACCAGGTATATAGTGGGTAGCTTTGAGTATTGATAAAAAAAAACAAAAAAACAATCTCCAGTAAGAGTGAAGACTACACTCCAGGTTAACTCAGCTGGCTGATAGGGATTTTGAACCATCTTCATCATTAGCATCATAATCATTAGGCTCAGGATTTGTGTCCACTTGATGGACCAATCTTCCAGGCAGCCATCGAGCTCCATTTTCTTTTTGTGACAAAACACAGACAGAACCTCCGCTCCAAATTAAAACAGCATCAGGACAATTCCATGTATTAGTTAGGGGGTCTCTCCATTTGACAATGGCAAATGAAATGGAAGTGACTGGATGCCAGTGGCGATCTGCTGCAGACTGACCTTTAGCATCAGTTTGCAAAAAATTTAAAACAAATAAGACAAAAGCAAGGTGTGCTTTCAGTGACCTTGGAGGGTATAACTCCCCCTCTTTTGTTTTTAAAGGCCATTTTTTTAGAGTTTCTTGCAAAACCAGGGCAGAACTGCCAGTAGCTACTCCTCTCATGCTCAGAGAGTTATGTACATACACATGTACACATAATTTAAAATAAATCTTAAAAGAGAAAACAACTGAGAATGGTCTCTTGCAACTTTGAGCTTTCACAGTTTGGAAGCTGTGTATATAAACAGTTGTTTTCGCATAGGTCTCAGATTTGGATTCCTATAGCCTCAGGTTTCTGAGAAGCTGACAAAGTAAACTTCTAACACATCAAATCACAAATTTAAGATGTCAGAGAATGTGTATTTTGTATTGTAAAAGGTTTTTTGCTTTTATTCCCTCCCCATTTAGATGCAGATGTTGGACAAGTTTCCCATGGAAGGAGGACAGAAGGACCCCAAGCAGAGGATCATTCCATTTCTGCCAGGTGGGTAAGGTGTACACTCTTGGACAGGGCAAGCCTGGTCACCTGAAGAACAGCTCCTGGTCCCTGGAAGAGCACATGAGCTCATCTCCACATCACTGTTGGGGGATGGGCGTTGTTTCTCTCCTAGTTTGCTTCTGTTGCTATGATTAACACCACTACCAAAAAACAACTTGTGGAGGAAGGGGTTTATTTCATGTTCCATGTCTCCATCACTGACTATCTATCGTAGGGAAAGGTAAAGCAAGAACTGAAGCTGAGACCAAGGAGGAAGCTGGCTCACCCACCATGGTTTGCTCAGCTTGCTTTCTTATATAGTCCAGGACCTCCTGCCCAGAGGTGGCACCACCCACAGTGGGCTGAGTCCTACAACCACAACAATTAGTAATTAATAACACACACACACACACACACACACACACACACACACACACGCTCCCATAGGCCAGTCTGATGGAGGCATAGAAATTTTCTGACACTTCAGATCCTTCTAACCTCCCTATCAGAGAATACTGTCTTCATAGAATGGTTCCTGTGGTTTCCATGCTGATCCAGGATAATGTAAGGCATGGACTAGCCCATCATATCCACAGGCTCTGCGGATTACGGCAGGACATGTTAGGATCATGGTACCAAGCACCTTGAGTGCCATCTGTTAAATCAGCTGCTGCAAAGGGTGTAATGCAGTCTTGGCTAGTACTTATGTGCACACCCAGCTCCCCCCAACCCCCAGCCCCAGCCTTACCAAAGAGTAATGTCAAGACTGTAGATGAAAAAGAGGAATTATGCAGAACAGAACCTGATCCAAGTTCCAACAACTGCTACTTACAGCTGTCATCAGATGCCAGCACCGCTAAGCGATTTACATTACATCCCAGTGCATTCCCAGCGCTACAGGTAGTCAGCTCCACACCCCTGTCACAAGGAGGAACTAAGGTCCAGAGAAAGTACAAACACATGCATAGATGGCAGATCTGGGATGCAAACAGAGATGCTGGCTCCAAGTTTCATGCCTGTAGTCACTTCTAACTTTGTCACCTCCGGCACACACACCCCCAACCTCAGCAAATGACTTAGTAGCATGTGTTTGATTTCCTCTCTTGCAAATTGGAGAGGAGAATGGTCCTGTAAAGATGGTGCCAATGAAGATTATAAATGTCTGACAGGTCACTGAGGTCATCTCTCACTTGATGTTACACATGTACGGTGAGTACATTGACAGTCACCCCAGATATCCGTGGTTTGGAGAGCTCACCATCTTCCTCCTTTCTTGGATCCCTGCAAATGTATCTTTTATTCACTTGATGTAATTGTCATCACTGAGCTTACTACCTCAGTCTGCTAACCTAAGCCTAGTCCTGGAAGCTTCTAGTCTTTGTACAATCTAATCTACGCCTAAAATACGTTCAACCTCTTACCCTTTCTAGTTCTTTCTGAGCTCTGGCTGGCTGGTTCAACCTTGTTGTTCTGGCTCAAAACTCCTCTCCATGCTGAATCAATCTGGCTTCTCTTGGGTTCTCCTGAATTGCTCTGCTCGGCCTCAGACTAACTTTGGCAACACATTCTAATCTTTTGGCTCCTCGTTCTGTCTTCACCTGTGCCTAGCTTGTTTTCTCTCTGCAACCTGTCTCTGTACAACTGTCCCAGGAGCTTCCCTTTCTTCTCTCCTTCTGTGAGAGTTGGACATATCCTATTCGGTCACATCTTTCTCTGACTAGTCACTTTGTCTGCCCCTGAATTAGACAACACTGTCAAACATGGTGCTTCCTTCTCCAAGATAACTTTACCTTCGCTGTTTGGGGTTTAAAGTGTGTCATCCCAAGGGCTGAGCCACACCATAACTAGAAACAGGGTTTGGTTTGGTTTTTTTCAGTAAATAATACAATCTCAGTTTTCACAGTGTGATCAGATATCCTGCAACAGGTCTCTATCACGCTACTCAGTAAGTTCTCAGGCACTATCAGCCTGGCTGGGTTGAGTCTCTGTGTTTGCTAGGCCCCCTCTGCTGAGAGAATCCTTTGCAAAAAAAAAGCAAAACAAAACAAAACAAAAACTAACTTTTTCTAGTTGCTCCACTGGGAAAACATCAACCACACTGGAATTTTTCCCCCAGTGGAGAGAACCCCATGTGCCAGCTACAATAGCCAAAACTCAGGGCTGCAAAGCACACACTTTGGAGTCAAACCTTTCCAGCCCCGTGATTTTAATCACCACCCCCAGCCTTCCCCCTCCCCTCCTCTATTTCCACATCTGTTAAATAAGACAGTGACTCTGCTTCCCAAAGTTCAATTCCTGGCACAGAATAGGCTCTCAGCAAAGGCAGTAAGAGAGGAGAGTTGGGGGGCCTTCCTTTGGGGGCTCTCAGTTTTGTATTTTGGATCATTCTGGAATGAGCAGAATGTTCAAGTTCAGCCAGATCTTAAAAAACAGACTTTCTTCAGAAAGAGAGAGGGAGCAGTGAGACGTCGCTTTCTTCTGGATGAAAGAAAGTCAGCTCTGGAAAACTTCCCAAGGCAGAGAACTTGAGCCCGACCCTCTCCCCCAGCTCTTAAAAGCCTTTGTGGTTACGTAATACTTTTCCAGCAAAAATGCATGAAAATGCTGCTTACAAGACCTAGCCCCTTTGTCCCTGTGGCCACTTCCAGCTTAGGATTCCCAGAGGCCCCAGGACCTCTGGCCCATCCCTTCTGAGGCCACCTCTCAGCTATTCCCCAGGCCAATGCTGTGGGCAGGAAGTGGGTCTCCTGTCCTGAGGTCAATTCTCAGCCAGACTGCCTTGTCAGCAAGACAAAGGCAAGTTTCTTGTGTTTGCAAAAGGCGGGGGAGGGGGCCAGCCTGCGCGGACTTTCCATCCCAGCAAGGGCTGGGGAGGCCAACTTGGCAGAGGATGCGACCTGAAAACTAAGAATTACAGTTTGGCCTTCTTCCACTATGGAAAACAAAAGCCGCCCATTCCCACCAAAGCTGTTCTCTCTTCTGAACACCCTTTCCACTCCAGTATGGAGGTAGCCCCACCATCTTTCTTTCCTCAGCACCCCAACTTGGCATCCCCACACTTCACCAGAGAGGCACCACCAACAAGACAGAACCACAGTGAGTGTTGGCCATGCTGTCTGGAGGCTAGCCTGAGCGTAACCTGGCTGGAACTCTGTTGACTGGCCTCAGAGAGCTGCCCATGGGAGGAAGGATTACCATGTTCTTAACTAGAGTGTTACATGCATGCTCACACTTTGGGGGTACACAGTACTTACTCCTCCCTAAGGTCTACCACTGGCCAAGCTCTGGGTGTGTTGTGGAGGGGACCTCAAAGACAACAAAACAAAGCCCTATTCTCCATTCCCAGGCTCCAGAGGTGATTGGTTCCTAGTCACACAGTACAGGAGGGATTGGCTGTGACCACCTAGTGAGCTTTTCTCCTGCCTCAGTATCCCCAAGGTCCCTCCAAACCCAGGGAGAAGTTTCCACCCACAGAGCTCCTTCTGGATGAAGCCCTGGTGCTGGTCTCTGACTCCCTTTGCTTTCTTAATGCTTTGATGAAATACCACAACCAAACACATGTGGGAGAATAAAGGTTTAGTTTGACTCATATATCCGTGTCACAGTCTGCTACTGATAGAAGTGAGGCAGGAACTGAAGCAGATCCATGGGGAAATGCTGCTCATTGGCTTGCTCCTGGCTCATTTAGCCACCTGGGGATGGAGGGGGGAGTTTGACACCACCCACAGTTGATTGGACCCTTCCAAACTAACCGTTAACCAAGACAAGACTCTATAGCTTACAGGTCTGTCTTATGGAGACATTTTCTTATGTGAGGTTTCCTTTTAGATAACTCTAGCTTGTATCAGCTTGACCAAACAACAACAACAGTAACAACAACAACAACAGTCGTAGTAAATTAACCAAAACAGACTCTGGTTGTGTGGTGGCTTTGAGACAGGTCTTCTTCCTTGCAGTGTAGGTTGGCAATAGCTCCCTGCTAGTTGTAAGTACTTTGAGCCACTCATCACCTTTGCAGTAAGAAGCCTGGATACTGCTCTCCTCTCTGATGTGCAGAAGGGAACTGCCACCAAATGGGAGCACCTTAGTTCTGGTGTTGGAGGTGGGCGAGTCCTCTCCCATTTTGAGAAACAGATGAATGGCAGAAAGCATTTGCTGCCCAGGGCTGCTCCCTAGGCTCACATTTCTTCTTAGTCATGAAGGCTCACAGAATGTGTGGCACTCAAGAGGAGTGTAGATTGTGAACAGCCTTACCTGCAGAGGCTTGGAAAAATGCAAAGTGTGGCCATTTGATTGGCATGGTGGCTGGGCCATGGAATGAAGGCCACCAGCTTGATGTGGATTTGAATTGGAGATGTTCAACGCCTTGCAGGGTTGGGGACAGTTCTGGCTGGGAAGGGTGTCCCACCCAGATCTCAGCAGAGCCTGCTGCCCCCCACCCTTCCAGGTTCCCATGGAGACGACCCATTGAGGAAAACAGACTCTCAACACTGTCCCCTCTTCTTTGGGTGGATGTTTTTATGTTTCTGAAAGCAAAAAAAAAAAAACAAAAACAAAAAAAACAAAACTATGGGAAAGCTTAGAGAAATAAAAAATGACCTGTCTTCTGTCTCTCTGAAGACAACGCTCTTCAAACCCTTTTATCCGCTCGATCCGCTAGATCTTTCTTTTTAACAAGCACGGGTAGATCAGAAAGGCCCAGAATCATTAGACAAACAGCACAAAACTTTATCGGACCCTTAGACAGGAGCAGAGACGTGAACAAGGGAGGGAGGGAGACTGTGTTTTTGCTCTGAGTTGCCCTTGAGCCTGTGGGTCTTGGGCTGCACAGGCTGAGCTTGGAGGCGCTCTTCCTGCAGGGCTCTTCCATGTGATTTCACATAGAAGCTAGAAAAGGGACCTCATGCCATGAAACATGGTCACCAGAGCCTGGTGGAAAGTGTTGCAAGAGGAGGGGATGGTTAGCAGCAGGCAAGGGAGTGGCTGCCGACCCTACAGCACAGGATGGCACTGTGCCTGGCAGCTACTAACTGGACATTTCAGAATAGCTGGTAGAGAGATGTCTTAGTTAGGGCTTTACTGCTGTGAACAGACACCATGACCAAGGCAACTCTTATAAGGAGAACATTTAATTGAGGCTGGCTTACAGGTTCAGAGGCTCAGTCCATTATCATCAAGGTGGGAACATGGCAGCATCCAGGCAGGCATGGTGCAGGAAGAGCTGAGAGTTCTACATCTTCACGTGAAGACTGCTAGTGGAAGACTGACTTCCAGGCAGCTAGGATGAGGGTCTTATAGCCCTTACCCATATTGACACATCTATTCCAACAAGGCCACACCTAATCCAACATAGCCACACCTTCTAATTGTGCCACTCCCTGGGCTGAGCATATACAAACCATCACAAGAGGCTTGTGCATATTTCCAACAGGAATGAGAAATGCTGGAAGTGAGTTTCCATCATTCGCATTAATTACACATAGCACAGTCATTATACAGTGCAGCCCATAAGTATGTATAGTGACTGTGCTAGCTACTATGCCTAACCTGCTCCTGGGCTGGCTGGAGTGTAATTCCATCACAGAGCATGTGCTTAGCATGAACAATAAACTTAGAAAACTCTTATGCTCGTTCTCCCCAGCTGTTGCCCTAGAGCAGTGGGGCTTTGAGGAGTTTAGCTTGGGTGTGGCAACCCATGTACCCAGGTACAGCCTGGAAATACTGAGGGCAGCCAGGAACTTTGATACCACTCAGGTCCACCCTCAGACAGATACTACAGCTGGTGGGGTATGGGCCACTAGTCCCTACTGTACTGAGTGTGTTCTTATCTCCTGCAGGCAAAATCCTCTTCCGCCGCAGCCACATCCGGGACGTAGCTGTCAAACGCCTGATACCAATTGATGAGTATTGTAAGGTAAGCTGAGATGCCAACACCATCTTCCCTCGTGGGTGTTCTGTTTTGTTTTCCTTTCTGAGTGCCAAATGTTCACTCGAGAGTAAGAGACAAAACAGAACAAAATATACAAATCCTCCCGCACCGCGTACGACTATGAAATCAACCTGAATCCACTTTCAGTGGCTTTGTGGTGTTGTCTTGGGCATGAATGTTCCAGTCAGCATTCAGCCCGTTATTGATGGAGCAGCTGGCCTCTCACCCCTTGAATGTTCTAACAGAAGGAGGCATGCCTGTGGGTGCTGTTGGATGGGATTGGTTGGGAAGGAAGCATGCTGTCGTTTCTGTTATTGTCTGTTAAGAGAGTATAGAAAAATCACAGGATGCAGGTGCCATATGCAGTCACCAGTTGTCTCCATATTCAGAAGAAAAATTACGAACACACTTCCACTCATGCTGGGGAGATGGCCTGGTCAGTAAAGATGAGTTTGCTGCACAGACATGAAGGCCTGAGTTTGGCCCAGCACCTATGTAAAATGCTGAGCACTAAGTACCTGTGATCCTAGGGTCTAGGAGTGGACATAGGAAGGTCCTGGTGGCTCACTGCCTGGTCGGTCCAGCCAGCCAGCAAGCTCTGGGTTCTGTGAGAGACTATCTTAAAACGCAGTCAAAAGGCACCCAGTACCAACTGCTGGCTTTTATCTGTGTCCATACACGTGTGCACCTAGCATATACCACAGAGACACAAATGCACAGAGAGAGAGAGAAAGGCAGGGAAAGAGAGAGAGGGAGGGAGAGAGAGAAAAAGAGAGAGGGGGCAGGGAAAGAGAGAGAGAGAGAGAGAGAGAGAGAGAGAGAGAGAGAGAGCTCTGCTCATACCAGCTCCAACAAAATGTAAAACCCTTAAAAATGGACTTAACCCAAAGTGCAGGATTTATACACTGAAGCACAAAGCATGGTCAAGAAGAGTCCAGAGAGCTCTGAGTCGGGCTGGGTGAGGTAGGGTCTGCTTTCAGCTCTCTGGGGCAGACGCACAACTCTCTGTGAGTTTGAGGTGAACTTGGTCTACACACTGAGTTCTAGGTAGCCAGGGTTACATACACAGTAAAACCCTACCTCAAACCAACCAACTAACTAACTAACTAACTAACTAAACTCTAAACGACTAGGAGTAGCAAAAACAGCATTTTCTTCTAAAACAGAAAAAAATTTCTATCTAGATTTATCCTATAGAAATTTATCCTATTTCTATCCTATAGAAATCCAGTGGGCTTCTTAGTGGTGCTGACAAGATCAACCGCTTGTGTGTGTGTGTGTGTGTGTGTGTGTGTGTGTGTGTGTGTGTGTGTGTAAATTCAAAGGACCTGTGTGTAAATTCAAAGGACCTTAAAAGATAATTCATGCTTACAATTTCCTGGACTCCCTACAAGGCTCCTTACTTTCTATATTAATCCAGACTCCGTGGCACTCTCCTGGGGTCCATGCACAGATCAGTGGACAGTGCTGTGAACCAGGAGTAAATGCTTTCACGTGCCAGGCTAACTGATACTCAGTGCGGTGCCAAAACAGCCCAATGAGGAAAGTTTTTTGTTTTTTGTTTTTATTTTAATAAATAGGTGGGATAGCTAGCTATTGCCTAGAGGCCACAAATCATCATAGACTTGGTGATTTCAGCAGGACTTGGTTTTCTGTCACTTCTGAAAGCTAAAATGTAATCAGCAGGGTCTCAGGCCTTGTCTGTGGCTTCAGTTAGCTATCTGTGAGTGTACAGGATATACTCTCTTCATGTATCCGTATCCTAATCCAAAAGGACACCATTAATGTTGATTAAGGCCCACCCCTGATGATTTTGTTTAATCTTCAATTACTTCTGCAAAGACCCTTCTCTAGCTATATATGCCCTGAGGGGTTAGAGCTCAACTGTTCTCCACTTTCACCTCAGACACACCTCCAGCCACTGTACACATGCAGAAATACAATGGACTTGAGTCCTTATTTCATACTTTGCATGAAAATCAACTCAAAGGGGGGTCACAGGAGCTGCAGAGATGGCTCGGTGGGGAACATATTTTCTTCTGAACCATGAAAACTGGACTTTGGATCCCCAGCACCCATGTCTAAGGCCAGATGTGACAGACAACATCTGTAATCCCTATCCTGGGGAGAAGAGAAGAGAACCTCAGGGGCTCAGTGACCAGCTAGTTTATCAGTTTTCCTCATATCTAGGTTCACTAAAACATCGGCTCAAAAAATTAGGTAAACAGTGATAGAGGAAGACACCAGTGTAGCTGTCTCACCTCCACACATGTGCACATCCGTACACATGCACATGAGCATGTATGTGCTCACATACACAGACTGGGCCACAAACCTAAATAAAATAGCCAGAACTGGAAAACTTTCAGAAGAAAATGTGGAGGAAACCCTGGATTAAGCTATGAGTTTTTTACTGTGATACCAAAAGTAACAGTCCTTAAAAATATTTGGTCAAGTTCAGCTTCAGCAAGACTACTTAAAAACCTCTGTGCTAAAAAACAGCAACAACAAACAAAACCACTAGGAAACTAAAAGATAGGTCTCAGAGACAGGCCCCAGATTGGGTAAAATATTTGTAAATAACATTTTAAAGGACTTTCTGAGAATACATAAAGAACCCGTACCAGGTGGTGGAACACACCTTTAATCCCAGCACTCAGGAGGCAGAGGCAGGTGGATCTCTGTTTGAGGCCAGCCTGGTCTACAGAGTGAGTTTCAGGGCAGCCAGGGCTACATAGTGAAACCCTGTCTTGAGAAAACAAAAAAATAAAAAATAAAAAAAATAAAAAATAAAAAACAAACAAAATGAAGGAGGAAGAGGAAGAAGAGAAGGAGGAGGGAGAGGAGGAGGAGGAGGAAGAGGAGGAAGAAGAAAAGGAAGAGGAGGGGGAGAACAACAACAATCACCTACACAACAACAACCTATACAATTTCAGAATTAAAAGACTTTAAGACTGGAGGGAAACTCCAATAGCACCCTCACCCAAGAGGAAACTGGGTTTATAATAAACATGGGAATGGGGCCTGGTGGTGCACACTTTAATTCCAACACTCAGGAGGAACTCTATAATTTCAAGGCCAGCCTGGTCTACAAATGAGTTCAAGGCCAGCCAAGATTACACTTTTTTTTTTCAAAAATAACTAAATTTCTAAAATAAACACATGAAGAAACGTTTAGTATTGTGCACCACTGGGATCATTGCAGACAGGGACTGGAGATTGGTATTAATCATGGACAGTTGTGCCAGATGTTAGCGAGGATCTGGCAAATAATGGGGCAGTTTCTGGGAGGCACAAAGATCACAAAATTCCAGGTCGTCCTGGGTACATAACAAGACCCTGTTTCAACACACTCCGTGAAGCTCATCACATGGTCAGCCCTGGGTCTATACATAAGATAAAGCTTATGTCCGCACAGAGGCTTGGATGCAAACCTTCCTAGCAACAGGAAGTCATAATAGCCAAATGTAAGGGGCAGTCTACAACTCGATGATATCAAGTGGTTAAATTTGTGTAAATTCTACAACCCAGATGAATCACAGAGACATGATGCTAAGTGAAAGAAACCAGATGCAGGAGATGACCGACCAGTGAAAAGTGCAGACAGGGAAGAGATGAGCCGTCTCCTGGGCCCTGGGCCTATGGCCGGGAAGATGGATGCAAATTGAATGTTTGGATGATGGAAGAGTTCTAAAACTGAATTGTGGGATGAGGATAGAGCGCTATAATTTACTAAATACTGAACTGGGTACTTGCAGTGGGTTTATGGCATGTAAATTATACTGTCATCTGAATTTTTTTATACAAAAGGGGGCAGTATTGGGACAAACAGCTCCTCTTGGTCAGGAGGCATCTAGGAAGGGCTGAAAATCATTCTTGCTTTGCTCCTAGTCAGACATGACCTCCTTGCATCCCTCCGGTGACTATGTAAGGTGAATTTCCATGCTCCCACTGTGGAGATGAGGAAATGAAGCCCCACTGCTGCTGATAACAACCATATCAAAGGCCTTGCAAGTTGAGCCCAGACTCAACACCCTGTGTACCACTTGCTGCCTCTATAGAAATCAAAAGCAGGAGGCTGCAGTGACTAGCCTGCACCATGTCACAGTGCTACACTCTGAATGGCTCTCAAGAGGTTTTCATGTTGGAGGCTTGACCTTCAGTGTGGCAGTGTTCAGTTTGCAGAAGCAGCAAGACCTGAGCTTAATGCTGGTCTCAAGTGAATGAGTTTTCTTGAGAGCTTGCTGTTATAAAAACCAAGACTGTATGGTGCTCTTGGTCTCTTCTGCATTTCTTCACCATGCTGTGACACAGTCATGAGCTCTAGCCAGCCCCACAGTTGTGAGTCAAGTAAACCTTTATCTCATAAAGGGCCCAGCTTTGGTTTACTTTGGTATACAGAAAACAGATTAACATAGGCAGACAAATTTCTGCTTCCTATCACCTTCAGAAGGGTGGGGACAGTGACAGCACTTTACTACTGCCTTCCAACTCCCACAGGAAGGCTCTACATCTCCCGTGGCCATTTTTAAAACTGTAAAGCTTGAAGTTGCCATTCCAAAGGTAGCATCCCTCTTACCAGGCCCTGCTGGCAAGACCTTTAGGTCCTTCGGGTCACCTTGTCCTGCTGGACAGTTCCTGCCTGTACATTCCTCTGCCCACATCATCCTGTCCTGTTTTCTCCTTAGCACACCCAATTCTCTCCAGGTCCAGCTGCATTCATGTCCAGGGATTCCTCAACCTCTGAACATTTTATTCTGAAAAGGAGATTTTAGAACTTGGAGCTGTAAGAGACACCAGCTGCCTGCAGCTGCCTGCAAAATGGAATGTCACAGAGATCATGAATTAACCACAAGGAGAAAACTGCTTAGGTTATACCAGCTTTGCAATGAATCAGAAGAACAAAGCCAATAATTTGATATTTTGGTTGCCCAGATTCCCTGGGTCAGTATCATAGGACCTATACTTTTTGGAGGAGGTCTTCAGTTCTAGGTGCATAAGCTATCCCTAACATCCAGATGTCTGTTAAGGACATTATGAACTGACTTAAGGCAATGAGATTCATCATACTGAGCTTAATTTTAATAGGAAGTGGTAATCCCCAGCAGATAGAAATAGGCAAGGACTGTTGGTACCCAAACCTGACTGCCAGGTGTATAGTAAAAAGCAAGAAAGGGCTCTGCCAGACCTAAGAGTAAAGTTACCAATTGGTACTGTATAGAAAAGCTATTGGAGAGTCCTAAAATAGACCCATGCATGTAGGACAGGTTGACACTGACAGAAGCAACCTTGAGATCATTGGGGAAGGCTGGATTCCTGGATGAAGGGTCTCCATATGGGGAGGAGGTACAGGAGGTGAGTGACCTCAGCCTCACAGCACAGTGGGATCATTTCCAGGAACTTTAAGAGGCAGTGTATAAAGATTTTAGAAAATAAAAGCTTCCTGTCTCTAGGTATGGAGGAACTATTAAAGACAAAAAAAGTACTGACCACAAAGGAAGTGTGTTTATTTGGCCACATTACATCTAAGAACTTCTGTTTATAGAAAGACACAATGAGACACACGTGATCCCTGGACTGCCACCAAGATGAGCTGTATTGTCACACAACCTTATAAACAGCTACTCTGCTTGCTGTGGGGCTGTTGAGATACCAGCTGTCTTTCTGGCAGCACTTGGCATGAACGCTGCCCGAGACAGATGCAGCACGTTCTGGGAGAAGACCAGCTAGCTAAACGTAGCCATAAAACCCTCAAGAAGAAGCTCAGCCGATGGCATATTGTAAGAGAGACATGGTCTCACCAGCTTCTGTTCAAACAGGGGCCAGAGCCTCAGACTATCTCTAAAATATAGTTCACCTCATTTCTCCAGTAGAGGAAGACAATCTTTCCTAATAGCTGCAACGCTGGTGATTACAGACTGTGGGATTGATCCAAGACAGAGACGGCTGACGCCTTTAAGTCCTCATTTGAAATGAACTGAGTTTTGTTTGGTTGGTTGATTTAGTTTGGTGTTTTGGGGGGTTTGTTCGTTTGTTTGTTTGTTTTCTAGACAGGGTCTTACTATAAAGCTCTGGCTGTCCTAGAACTTACTATGTAAATGAGGCTGGCCTCGAACTCAGGGGTCTGCCTGCCTCTGATTCCCAGATACTAGGATTAAAAGTGTGCACCATTTACAACCCACTGGCACTGTGAATTAACCTCAGGGTCTCATGAATGCTAAACAAGTACTCTATCACTGAGCTAGACCTCCAGCTCCAGGACATCTGAGTACAGCCTGGTCTAGCTCATTTCCTGCTGCCATAACAGAACGTCCGAGACTGGATATCTAATAAAGAAGAAAGGTTTCTTTTGGCTCATGGTTCTGGAAGAGTATGGTGCCAACAAGGACTTTTATGTATTCCCAACTCATGATAGAAAAAAAAATGAGCAAAATGTGGCATAAAGGCTTGATTTATACAGCGTACTACCCCCCCACCCAGAGCAAGCCTTGCTCACTAGAGACCATTGGTTTATCTTGAGAGTTTTGCAGAGAAGCCTGTTGCTGTCACAGACTAGGTAGATGTAAGGTGTCTGTACACCACACAGCAGGGCACAGCTCATCAGCAATTTCCTAATGTGGCTTAGCTGCAAAAGCTACAGGATTTCAGAGGAAAAAAATCCCTGGGCAGGAGAATGTAACTCTGCTCCCTGGCAAAGGTCAGTCCTGGTGTCAGTTGCAGAATAGGAGATGCTTCGTGGCAAATCAAAATGAACAGCGAGGAGCTGGAGAGACGGCTCGGCAGTTAAGAGCACTGGCTGCTCTTCCAGAGGTCCTGGGTTTGATTCCCAGTGCCTTCGTGGTAGCTCACAACTGCCTGTGTTTCCAGTCACAGGGTATCCAATGCCCTCTTATGGCTAACATGGGCAGGTCACACAAATGGTGCACAGACATACATGCAGGCAAACATACAATAAAAAGGAATAAGATCTCAAAAACATTATCAACACACCATATGTCAGCATCTCTCACCCTGACAGGTAGAGAGTAGACACTGAGCATGGAGGGGCTTCCAGGACCATTGCCCACTTTACACTGTATCTTTCCACTTTAAGCTTGTGGAGGTAGCTTAGATCTTGGGTCAAAAACTCCTCTGGGCTAAGGCGAAACTCAGTGGCAGGATACTAAGCTAGTGTGCACAAACCCTGGTACCCGTTAACAGCACCACTATACCCTAAAAATGTAGACCCAGCAGCCCGCCCGTCCATGGATGAAGGGATATCCAAGGGATGTACATGGATGATGGAGTGTCATTCACGTGCTTCAGCAAGGCTGAACTCCCTGCATCAGTGAGCAAGGTACCAGTTGAACACAGTCAAACCTAAAGGAGAAACTCAAAGGGACAGAGAGGAGAGGGGTGGAGTGGGGACGATGTTAGCAGGGACAGTTGGTGTCCTACAAGATGGAATGAGCTCTGGATTTGGGTAGAGAGTGGAAGGTGCTCAAGCCTGAGCTATGCATGCATGTGAAGGTAGTTCATGGTCAATTCAGTATTAATATGTATTTGACCACAATGTGGAATTCTTAACTGGAGAGGGAGAAATGATGTAGGGTCAAAATCCCCTCAGAGCCGTATGTACAGTTCCACCCTGGAGCCCTCTGTGCACCTCTGCGATGTGCATCTGAGCCTGGTGTTCTGTGCTTCCATGCAGGAGTGGAGCACAGGCTTGGTTTTCAGAGATGGTAGATAGCAAATACATGGCACATCTTATCTCTCGGGCTACACCAGGCCAGAGGTGCAAGAGAGGCACTAGGGAGCACAGCCAAGGAAGCGCAGAGTCTCGCTGAGCTGTGGAGACTTCTGTGGGGGCACTGGGCTGTCTAAATCCCTCACACACGTTTGTACCCCACCTCCACGTCTGTAAGTAACATGGACCTGAACCAGCTCTGTCAGTCACGGGGTATCCAATGCCCTCTTCCAGGGAAGCCTTTCCCACCTCCATCTTCTCCATCCAGTTCTAAGAGAGGAGGAAGGTTTAACTAAGTATTTGTTGACAAAAAGCAGTGTTCACTCAGTGCGATGCCACCTGAGTGATGAGCAGGATACACCATGTTCTTTTCTAGTACAGCACTAGGCAAAGAAGGTACCCGTGACATACTTGCATGAATACTTGTTGGCAGGACAGCAGACAGAACAAGCGCTCCTTTCCCTCACCTGGCCTCATGCAGCCTGCCGGGAGATGCAGCAGGGCTCTGCCGTGTACCAGCTGAGCCACTCTGCCAGATGGCTAGGAACTGACCCATGGGAGGCTGGTATGCTAACCCTCTATCACCCTGGAGACTTCTACCCACCCTGGATCCAAATCGCTGGGCTTTACAGCCTCAGCTTGGGAAATTCAGACTCTTCTTGGACACACTCCAGATGTTCTCCAGTGGTGTGGTAAAGACTGCAGACAGCAGAATATGGTAGGAAAAGATGAAATGAATGGAATTTACAGTTAGTGGAAACATCACTTTCCAAAATAACATGTATAGTATGAGCTGGATTGTGTATGTACATACAATGTTTGCATGTATGCCAGCAGAATGTATTATCTCCACACATCTGGGAGAGTGCATGTGTGTATGTATGTGTGTTCTCCAAGGGATTTGTTAAAAATCCCTGATCTTGCAGGGCAGTGGTGGCTCACACCTTTAATCCCAGCACTTGGGAGGCAGAGGCAGGTGGATTTCTGAGTTCAAGGGCAGCCTGGTCTACATAGTGAGTTCCAGGACAGCCAGGGCTATACAGAGAAACCCTGTCTCGAAAAACAAAACAAAACAAAACAAAACAAAACAAAACAAAACAATCCATGATCTCAGGCCTCACCATAAGCATGCTAAAGCTCTGGTGGGCCCCAATCTATGCATTAGGAATCCCCCTGTGCAATCCTGATGCCTGCCTGAGTTTAAGAACTCAGGTGACAGCATTCTTGGCACCCTCTCCTTCCTCAGACTCACCTCTGTCTCTGCTTTAGGCCCTGATCCAGCTGCCCCCCTACATCTCTCAGTGTGATGAGGTGCTGCAGTTTTTCGAGACAAGACCTGAGGACCTGAATCCCCCCAAAGAGTAAGTCTGTCTGTAGATTTCCCCAGGTGACACTCCCTCCCTTGTCCTCTCCTGCTGTCCTTCTAGACCCACAGGGACCCAGAGTCAGCAAACTAAGCCAGAGTTCATTGCCTCAGCCCTGCAAAGCCTCACTGCCTGTGGCTTCATAGCCACTGTAAATGGGGTACAGTGGGGAACGGTGGTCCCATTTAATAGGCAACAGAACCTGACAAAGCATCCCTAACCCGAAGTTGTTTTGCACGACCACCATGCTTATCAAAGAGTGTGATGCCTGGGGAGCTTTCCTGTGGTCTCCACTCCCCAAATGCATAGAAACCTTGATCCAAGGATCCAGAACACTTATCAGATAAAGGCAGAACTGAAGAAAGGGTCTCTCTTAGAAGAAGCCTGGGTTCCTGGAGTGGGCTTAGATTCCTCCACTCCCTGAGGATGCTGTGGGGTGGAGACAGTCATTGTCCTAATGGGATCTCAGCTCAATACATAACAAGGACTGACTGGCTCTTTCTCACCCCTGTCTCCTACACAGGGAGCATATCGGGAAGAAGAAATCAGGTAAGCATAGATTCCATTTCCTTCCTTTCGTTCCTGCCATGTGCCCAGGGTCAGGTTCCATGCAGGGGATGCAGCAGTGCAGTGGATAGATGGACAGATGGATGGTGATTGGATATGTAGTTGGTTGGGTGGGTGAATAGACAGGCAGACAGAGGGATGGATGAGCAATGGATGAGTAGTTGCATATGGAGATGATTGTCAGAATGAATGGATGAGCTGGCGATTGATTGATGGAGCCTATTTTATCCTTTGCTAAAACCATTACGAAGTGGATGAGACAAGGGTACCTCTGTGGTGTAGGAAGACAGGCATCTTCCTAACCATGCTGCAGAGGATTCTGGGTCTCCATGCCACTTTGTACAAAGCAATATGAACACTCAGAGCCTTCTCCTGAGAAGATGGTGAGAGGATGGGGGAGGGGTGAGATAGGGACCCAGAGTCATGGGGACTGAGGGTGAGCTCTCCAGAGAGTGAAGGGAATGCCAGACTGAAAAGACACCATGCACTGGGGCTGGGAGGTGGACTCCGCTGCAGATCTGGGCCTGGTCCTTTGACAGCCTCAGCCATGGCTAGCCTCTAAGCTTGCTTCAGCCTGCTGCCCTGGGCAAAGCTTGATGCCTGTCACTCAGGCCCTGCTGGGCTCCTTTCACACAGGAAGCTTGCTTCTGCCAGCCTTTCTATTCTTGGGATGATGATGCTCTTTTAGCAGAGGTGGTCATGGAAAAGAGAAGGTGTATTCTAAAGACGACTGTCACTAGTCCAACTCTTCTTACTACCCATGCTCCTTCTGGCCAATGTGGGTTTCAGAGCTTCTGGAGTCCTGGCCTCTAATCTCTTTGAACTCCAGGAAGTTTGAGGAACTCTATGCATGGGGAGGAAGGGACACAGGTAGGGGTGTGTGTGTGTGTGTGTGTGTGTGTG
>JANHMN010000002.1:78808760-78861737 GCA_030674055.1 Rhabdomys pumilio | reverse complement strand
TATGTGTGTGTATGTGTGTGTGTATGTGTGTGTGTCTGTGGTGTGTAGTGTGTGTGTGTATATGGTGTGTGTGTGTATGTGTGTGTGTCTGTGGTGTGTATGGTGTGTGTATGGTGTATGTGTATATGTGTGTGTGTGTGTTGTGTATGGTGTGTGTATGGTGTGTGTATGTGTGTGTGTGTCTGTGGTGTGTATGGTGTATGTGTGTATATGTGTGTGTATGTGGTGTGTATATGTGTGTGTCTGTGTGTGTATGTGTGGTATGTGTATAGTGTGTATGTGTGTATGTGTTTGTGTTTGTGTGTGTGTGTGTGTGTGGTATGATGACTTTCCTCATGTATGCCATCCAGGCCTAAGGTATGGCTCAGTGGTAGAGCACTTACCTAACAAGCACAGACCCTGGCTTCCATTTACATGCATGCTCCCACATGTGCACATACACACACACACATGCATATGTACATACATACACGCACCACACATATACAAATACCACACACACATGCACATACACACACATACATGACACTTACACACATACATGTAAACACACATATACATACATACATACATACATACATACATACACATACCATTCACACATGCACACACACACATACACCAAACACATGTGCATAAACACACACCATACACACATGCATATACACACCAGACACACACCACACACTATATGTGCACACACCACACACACACACACACACACACACACACATATGCATGAACTGTGTTTTATAGGATTGTCAGAGTGTCTACAATAGTAAATGTAAAACCCTTCAATGGTAATATCTGATTGATGCTGTTTGATTGTCCCTCCTATGACTCAAGCCTGTAGATGTCCCCAACAGCACTAAGAACAGGTCCACATTTAGGCCTGGGATCTACCTCTCCTCCTGGGAGCAGGCCTGGGTCAGTTTTACATAGTCTGATCATGGCGGAAAGTGAGAACAGAAATCATACCTCAGTCCTGTTTTTTCTGCCTCAGCCTGCTTTACTTTGCTCTCTGACTACATCTGGCTCTCCTTTGAGGTTTAGTGGTCACTGGCCACACCGTGGCATTCTGCTAAAGCTGCAAATGGTCCTCAGCCAGGATAATGACACATTTCTTTTCTTAGCAAAGATTAGTGAGCAGCTGCCGCTCTGGGCTAGTCATGGAGTTTCTGGCTTTGCTTATGCAGAGACTCCCCTGGAAGGAGCTGGGAAGAAGAGGAGAGAGGGAAGAGACAGCTCTGGTTGGTGAAAATAAGAGTGTCCATTTGGAGCAGGCTTGATGAGGGACCTGTCTGGAAAAGAGAGCAGAGGCTCTAATTTGTGGTGACTGTGGTTGACATCACTCACCTGCCGTGATGGGGCCAGGCTTATTTATAGTACCACTGGCCGGAACGTGGCACCTTCCTTTATTCAGACTCAGAATCCTCCATAGGCCCCTTATTTATCTGACTGGTGGACATTGCCTTGATTCTAAAGCCGGTTTTCTTGACCGAATTTTAAAGAGATTTAAATTAAAAACAGACCTTACTTCTGCATTTTCTATGCCAAACCCTGGATGGGAGAAGGCTTGTCTGTCCCCAGCACTGCCCGGTCACAGCCAGCTGGCTCCTTCAGACTTGGCTTATGTGACCCCAAATTCTGCTCATCCCACAGGGGGAAAAAATCTCACCACAATTGAGAAGGTTGTCTGATGGCTTACAAAAAAAAAGCATTTCTTCTTGATTTTTGCTTACTTACAGATTCTTCCAACAAGCCTAGCAGTTTAGTGAACTTGTGGAAGGAAAAGTCTCATTTTGGCATTACTCATCATTTTAAAAATTCAAGACATGTCATCAGAAAGAAAAAACACCTAACTCAAAAGTTTCTCCGTAGAGTAGGCAACTGTGTGGCTTGAGAGCGCTTTTTAGCATTAATGACGAAAATAATTCCTCTTCCGTCCATTCCTTGTGTGTCTTGTAGCATAGACTAGGGTTTGTTTGGCTTTGGGGGGGGTATTTATTTGTTTATTTTTGTGGTTTTTTGAAACAGGCTTTGTCTGTGTAGCCCTGTCTGTCTTGGAACTCACTCTGTAGACCAGGCTGGCCTTGAACTCAGAGATCTGCCTACCTCTGCCTCCCAAGTGCTGGGATTAAAGGCGTGCGCCACCACTGCCCGGCTAGGAATCCTTTGATTGCATCTGCAGCAACATCTAGAACCTATTTGCCTCAACTATGAGAGAGATGTTCCTGGTACCATTCACAATAGGACTAAGTTGCAACATCACACTCCACCAATAGAGGTCTCTAGGTGACACCTGATGATCTGAAGCCTCATTATTATTTTTAGATTTATTTATTTATTTTCTGTATGTGAGTACTCTGTTGCTGTCTTCAATAAACACATTAGAAGCGGGCATTGGATCCCATTACAGATGGTTGCGAGCCACCATGTGGTTCCTGGGAATCGAACTCAGGATCTCTGGGAGAGCAGTCAGTGCTCTTCACCGCTGAAGTCCCCTGAAGCCTCATTTAAGCCTGATGTAATCACCTGAAATCATACATTTTGTCATCAGTAGACAAAATCAGTGTTGATAAGTGGGGTATTCCAAGGAAAAGGTAGACAACTTGCCCTGCAAGCAGCACTTGGAAGCAGTTCCTTGCCCTTGCCTCTGAAGCATGCCTCGGCAAGGGACCGCAGCCTGAAGCCCAAAACCAGAACCCTGAGCCCAGGCTCTACTGAGCTCTGCTCATGTAACCAAAGGCAGCACTCTGCCCTCTGCTCATGGCTTCCTATCTCATGGTTTATGATCCTGTCACTCAGTATTTACTAAGCTCCTACTGTGTGCCTGGCAGTGCGAGGTCCCCAGGATGTATATAAGACAGGAAGTCATTTAAATATAAGTTTTAAGATATTCCATTTGGGTATTTACTGAGCTCCATTAGGTTCCATCCATGGTCTAGTCCATGAATTGACAAACTTTTTTCTAAAGGCCTAAATAATGTCTAGATAATTTACACATTACAGGTCACGTGCAGTCTGTCAGTAACAATAATATTATAGTATCCCTCTCTCTCCTCTTCCACTTTCTCCTTTTCTTCCTCCTCATTCACAAACACTTTAAAAATAGTTCAGAGTAGATGGGACTAGAGAGATGGCTTAGCAGTTAAGGGCGCCTGATGCTCTTGTACAGGACCCAGGTTGAGTTCCCAGGATCCACATGGTGGCTCAGAACTATCTGTAGCTCCAGGTCCAGGGGTCAGATGCCCTCTTCTGACCTGCAGGCATCAGGCAGGCACTTGATGTACACACGTATAAACAAAGCACTCATACACATAACAATTAATAAATAAATAAATATTTTTTAGAAGCCTGCAAACCAGAGACAAGTCCATGGATTTCTGCTAGAACGTGGGCATCTAAACAGAAAAACATACAAGAGGAGACAAGGAAATGCATGACGTTGATTTTTTTTTTTAAAGTAACATGGAGGGGACAGAGTGATGGCTCAGCAGTTAAGAACACTTGTGCTCTTGCAGAAGGACCAAGTTCAGTTTCCAGCACCCACACCAGGCTGCCCACAATTGCATGTAACGCATTCAGCACTGGGCAGCCCTCTGACTTCCTTGGGAACCTGCACATGTGTGCATATACGCACACATGTACACATTACTTGATTTTAAAAATATTTTTTTAATTAAAAAACAAAATGGAAAGGAACAAAAGTCACCAAGGCAATGCCAGGCTGTCAGGGGGTCACCACAGGTACCTTTGAGGAAAGGAGCCAGGGATGCCAACAGCTGGCGAGGACTCTCTCACAAAGAGAACAGAGTGTGTTTCAAACTCTAAGAAATAGGAAGTGCTAAGGCTGCTGTCTTGACATGGCTGCATAAGGTGTACAAATGTGAGACAGATTTGACTGCTGGTGGCAGAAACTTCTAAAGGATTATAGCTGAAATGATTCAATAGTGTTTCTTCTTAGTTCAAACACAAATGGTAGCCAAGTGTGGCATAGTGTTTGATGGTAAAGGATCAGAAGCCTGTCTTATGGCTTTGCCATACAGGGTCAGTGTTCTCAAGGTTACCTTCTGGCCCAAGCCATTACATTCCTATATAGGCCAGGAGAAATGAACAGGTGAAACAGTGCAAGCCTCTTTCCATAAGGACACCAAGCATTCATGCCTATCTCCATTTAGACCCACTGACCGACTCTAAATCTCATGCTATCCCCAAGTGGGAAGGTATTTTCCCAAGTGTTCAATGTAACCAGCCTCAGGTCATTAGTCTTGTGAGTGTGGAATAATAAGGACGGGATAAGTTGCCTTCTGCCCTCTGGGCTGGGGTCAAGGGATGTGTTCTGACTGGTCACCAAGGCATATCAGGCAGAGCTTTGCCGACACTGGGCTTTCCTTACGTGAGGTGAGAGGCAGTGACACAGCTTTGCCTGTGGAGGATGACCAAGCCAAGTGATCGTCTACCCGAAGAATCATGAACAATATGGTAGATTGAGACTGGCAGTGGAGACCAGTCAGGAGACCAAGAGTAGGTGGCTCCCATTAGCACAAGGGGATTCTGGCCCCCAAGCAAGTTCTACTCTGTGTGGACTCTGGTTTGCATTGTTGAACTTAAAAGAACCCTCATCTGCAGTGGTCAAGAGCTCCAGAGAGCCAGCACCTTAGACTCATCAACTCCTTGCATCATTGGGTCCTGCAGGAGCAGAACTTGCCAGGTTAGCCTGGCAGGAAGTTCTCTCCAGTAGGGTCAGACTAGCCTTGTCTCAGACCCCAGGCTATGTAGCTGTCTGGCTTTGGTGGACTATTGACCTGTGAGGAGGTAATGAACTATGAATAGTGACAATAACCTCTGAGAAATATAAAGAAAGGACACAGGATCCTGGGTGGACCTAGGAACTGCCAAGAAGAAAAAGCCAGACGGGCCCAGACATTACCTTCTTCCCTATCTGTTTTCCACCATCCGTTCCCACACCTAGGTGAAGAGCCCAGAGCCAGCTATGTGGTAAAGAACACTTCATTTACTATCCTCCGTGTATCTTTATATCTGTAACAGGCAGTGCCCACCTCAAGCACGATGATGCTGGAAAAGTTTGCGATGGTTTGCAGCCCACGGGGGTGAGGGCATTCTTTTCCAGGCTCCCTCCCATCCAGCCTTCTTTGGCACCTCCATCCTGCACCCCTCCTCTCTCCTTCCCCTCCTGCTCTCTCCACTCGGGTGCAGGTGGTTATGGCGTACCCTGCTTGGATGCCTTCCTAAAAGGGTCAATGGCCAGAACCTGCTCACAGAGCCAAGAAGCAGGCCCCGCCCCCACATGCCTCCTTCTCTTTGACATCTCTGAATGGAGATGTTCCTTTTAAGTCTTCTGTGGTGCATCTTTGTGAGCATGCCCATCTGTCTTAGTGGGTAGCAGGGCTTCACAGCTCCAGGGTGTGACGCACACACTGCTCACCAGGGAAGCCGCCTGCCTGGAAGCACATCCCACACTTTCCCCTCCTGGGAGCACTGCTCAGCTCCAATGCTACAATCTCCTCTTGCCTAACGACTTAACCACCCTCAGTCTGGGGTGCTCTCTGCCTTGCCAGCCTCTGCCTCTCTCCACATGACAGCCAGAGACACTTGTCCAGCTGTACATCTTGCCATTCCCTTCCTAGAAACCTTAATTGACTCCTCAAGATTTAAAAACCCTAACTTACCAAGTCCTCGGCCTCAGACCAATGCTTTCCTTGGAGACTTCTCTTAGTACTGTGCCTACCATCTGGCAGAGCTCTGCCTCCCAACCTCATTCTACTCCTGAAGGCCCTTCTCCATTATGGGAGAGCCCACTTGCCCTGGTCCTCCCCAACTCCTGGGACACATTCCCTCATGGGTCTCTGCTTTCTGCTTGGGAAGTCTTGCTTCCCACTTATTTGGTACAGCTTTGCCTTTCCTGTTCATTCTCTGGCATCCTGAGTATCCAAGCTGATATAATTTGATCTCTTATATATGTGTGTGTGTGTGTATGTGTATATGAATATGTATATGTATATATGTGTATATATGTATGTGTGTGCATATATTTATGTATGTATATGTATATATATGTATGTATGCACATATATGTATGTATATGTATATGTGCATATATGTATGTATGTGTGTATATATGTATGTATGTGAGTATATATATATGTATATATGTATGTATGTGCATGTATGTATGTATGTATGTATATGCATATCTGCCATGTGTTTATCTCTCCTATTACCTTGAGTTATTTGAGACTGGAAGGAATCCATTTCATCTACTTTTGTGTCCGTAGTCCCCAACAAAGTATGTAGAGCATCACAGGAGGCCTGTGAGTTCATAGGTGGGCTTAGGATGAAGTTGGACGGGTGAGACAGGCTGGGTGGTGACCCCAAGCTAATTTAAACCATCCCCTCAAGCAGGCAGGCAGCCAGCTTCCGAGCATATGCCTCATCTTCCTGACTTAGATCCTCTTGGAATCCCTAGTGCTCTTGGTAAACTTTGGTGCCCGAGTAAGAAAATGAACGAGAGAATGCAAGGATAAAGAGTCGGGGCATGAGACAAATCCCATAACAAAGACTGTCAGAGCTAATGGGATGTCTGATGGCACTTGCTGTCCTCAGGGAGTGACCCGACCTCAGTGGACCCTATGGTCCTGGAGCAGTATGTGGTGGTGGCAGACTATCAGAAGCAGGAGAGCTCAGAGATCAGCCTCAGTGTGGGCCAAGTGGTGGACATCATTGAGAAGAATGAGTCAGGTAAGGACCTGGACCACCTTCCCTGTACCCTGAACCATCATCCCCAGAGCCACTGAGGGCTCACAGCCACTGTCTTAGGAGCCTGTGGGGGTCAGGTGTTACCATTGTCTGAGGCCTGCTCCCATAAACAGCCCTGGTTTTCAAATACTTATCGACAGAGTGGAGCACTCCTTTGAGAATTTTCATGTTGATTTCCCTTGGGAGCTTCCCCAAGAAAGAAAGCTGCAGATCCAAGAGTGAGGCCCCAAAGAGACTATGTCTCAAAAACAAATTAGGAGAAACTCATTAGAGAAGATGGACATCTGCCTGTCTCTCAACCCAACTGTCATCCTAGGGCCACTGGGCACAACCACCGGCAGTAAGGTGATTGAGACAGGGGACCTGGATGCCACCAGGAGTCTACACAGCACATTAGTTTTGTTATCTACAAGACACAGAAAACTGTCAGGGATCGAAAGAGTAAATGATAAAGTGTAGGAAGGGCACCTAAACCTGAACGTGGTACCCACATGTGCTCCGGAAATGCAGGTTTCCTTCCCTGCTACAGAGCAACCATCACACCATGCAGGGAAAGCAAGGGGTGAGCAGCGCCTCTCCCCAGTGAGTTCCCAGTAGCTCAGCATGATGTTAGGGCCCTTCATGCTTACAGGGTTGTTGTAAAGGATGCACAGGTAGGCTGTGGGAGATTCACTGTGCTTCCACGTTCTATGACAGTCCAATGGCCAGTTAAGTCCCTGTAACTGTGGGAGGACGGTGCTTCTAGCATCCTTCAAGTTATGTTACCATTATTCATGGAAATCATGAGATCAGACCCTAACTGTGCAATCTAGGGATAGTCTCTGCTTCCAAGAATATCGGAAGTCAGTGTTTCCAGCATCCTTTGGGTCAGGTCACCGTTAGTCATGAGGCTGATGTTAGCCAACAAACCTCAATAATTATGCAATCTAGAAGCCATCAGCTTTGATGACCTGGAAGGAAGGACTACTCTGATGTTATCTCAGTGTCCTGTGCTCCCACTTTTTCAAGGTCACATCTGTGACTTCCCCCACAGCAGGGAACACTCGCTTCTGCAGTGGAAATCAGCTGAAGATTCGTCAGGGCAATTCTGTTCTGACACAGCACACCTAGTGGTGTGTTGGATCCCATAGGCTCAGTCTCCCAGGCCATCCCTCCTGGCCACAGCCAGATGCAGACCAGTTGTTCTCCCTGTGCTTCCTACAGCTAACTAACAAGCATGGTCTGCATGGACCCTCTCTGCCGCCATTAAGTAGCTCACATAACTAAGGAAAACATGCTTTCAGGGTCCTCATCAAGAATACACTAAAGGGTACAGGTGAAAGGATGCACAGGCGGGTTGTGGGAGAGGCACTGTGCCTCCACAGTCTCTGTGGATGCTGCCCTCCAGGAATTTCAGTGCTCAGCAAGCTCTCCAGACCCCTGGGGTTCTCTGTGGATTTCATTGCAGAGGCGCAATTGACAGCTGTGTTGACCTGTGACTAAATAAAAGGGGTCAGATCAAATGCTAACAGACAGTGAGGAAGCCAGCCAGGCCTGCTTATTCAGGCTCTTTTTTGGCCTCTGTGTTTATTCCAGAGTATGGGGTAGGAACCCTTCCAAAATGGGATTTTATAATCTATTATCAAAGTGGGTCAGATAATTTAATTTCTTTATAGCCAGGAGCTCCGAGGTGGAAAAGATTAGAACCTATTTTTAGCTTCTATGACTTCCCTTGGGAGAGGGAAATCCTCGCTTCCATGCCTGCCTTGAGTAGAAAAAGCAGATGCAAGAGGCAGGCAGGAGGACACAGAAGAATTGCATCCCAGTCTCCTGAGGCCTGAAGTACTCCAATAGTAGTCCAGACACTTAAGTCACGAGAGCTATGGGACTAGTGACCCATGATGACAACTGAAAAATACATGTCCTCTCGCCCTAATCCATATGTTATCAATGAATGAACGAGACTCCAAATGGCTCACTATTTGCCCCAGGTCTCTACAGAGCTAGATTTCTGCTGTTCTTAAGTCTGTATTGTTTTTTAGTTCCCAAGAGCAGTGTATGGAAGTTATATGGCAAGGAGATACCAGGTGCAGGAAGGAAGAAGTGCCCATTCCCTGGGCCACCAGGGTAGGATGCTAGGAAGGATGTGAGGTAAGAAGGTGTATTGGGCAGATAATGCTCCAGTCCCTTAGACACACAGGTGGAGTGTTTGCGTCTACCTGTCCACAGCCTCTCTACACTTCACATCCTCTCTGGGTGACATTAAGCTTCGTGTAATGTAGGTACCATGTGAATAGCCATTTTATTGTTTGTTTAGTGCAGTGCGAGTTGTGACCCCTTTGGGGTCACATATCATATATTCTGCTTATCAGATGTTTATTTACATTTCAATCTACAACAGTAGCAAAATTACAGATACCAAGTAGCAATGAAATACTCTTTGTTTGTTTGTTTGTTTGTTTTAGACAGGGTTTCTCTGTGTAGCCCTGCCTGTCCTGGAACTCACTCTGTAGACCAGGCTGGCCTCGAACTCAGAAATCCTCCTGCCTCTGCCTCCCAAGTGCTGGGATTAAAGGCGTGTGCCACCACTGCCTGGCGGAATGAAACACTCTTATGGTTGGGGTCACCATAACACAGGAACTGTATTAAGAGGTCACAGCATTAGGAAGGTTGAGAATCACTAATTTTAGAGAGTAATATTAAGGGTCTGTGCATTCAGTACACATAGAAAGGTTTTAGGTATTTTTATTATTATTATTTCTTGGTTGGTAAACACAAGTGTAGAAACCACAGATATTGAGGGATTAGAACATGGGCATCTTTAGGAAAAGGCCGTTGGGCCCACACCAGCCAGTCCTCAGAGGTCACACGGTGTGAGTACAAACCTGCCGAGCGTCATACCTGCTGCCAGGTTCCTCTTGACATTCACCGAGTACCTTTAGAGGTCTGTGCCTGTAGGATCAGACTCAGACCACAGCTGTGCCATACGTTTGATGTGCACGGTCACCTCTATCACCCTCTTTGTGGCTCGGTTTCTTCATTGTGCAATGAGGACAATGACATCAAATGTGACAGTGACATCAAATAATGCAAGTACAGTGGGCAGTCCATGGCACACTCTACTGGTGGCAAATGCACTATAGTCTCCTTGCTTGGGACAACCGCCCTCACTTCTGTCCCAGGCTCGGGAGCAAGTCTCTCTTCTTGCTAACTTTTAAAAACAAACAAACAAACAAACAAACAAACAAACTCGTAACTACTCTTGTAGCTATTCTTGGCAATTGCTTCTACTCAGTGAACTAGGAATTTTTTTAGCCTCACTTGAACACTTACTGTTGAATGGCGGAATGCAGAGCCAGCGTCCACACCTGTGGATTCTGCATCCTTGGATTCAACCAGCCATGGATAGAAAATAGTCAAGAAAATAAATATGATTGCGCTGAACACGTTCAGAGCTTTTCCCTGACATGAACCCTACACGCTCACAGCTAACTGTCCACAGCTTTGACATCCTATTGGCAGAAGCTACTTGCAGCGTAAAGTCTACCTAGATGTGTCCTATACCCCTTTACATGAGGGACTCCTGTGTGCGGATCTGCTGCCCTCAGGGCACCTCTGGAACAGTCCCTCATGTGCCAAAGGACAGCTGGATTATTGCATCCCCGCTTTGCCTCACGGACAGCACCCTGAACTCTTCTTGCTTGCAGGTTGGTGGTTCGTCAGCACTGCTGAAGAGCAAGGCTGGGTCCCTGCAACCTGCCTCGAGGGCCAGGATGGTGTGCAAGATGAGTTTTCCCTCCAGCCTGAGGAAGGTAGGGGGGAGCTTCCTCCTCAGCCGTTCTTGGCAGCCTCTGCTCGGGGAGTGATAGCTCACTAGTTCAGGATCCAGAGCCTGTGAGCAGAATGGGAATAAAACTGTAGGGCAAGCCCGTGCTTCCTCATGAGCTTGTGGGAGCTATTCTTGGTGAGTCTTGCCAAAGCTAGGCCCTCATCCCTTTATGAGAGCCCCCCACTCAAGCCTGACTGCTGACACCCCACTACTCTCTAATATTGCTGTGGTGACCACAATACCAAACTGTATTTACTCATTTGCAAAACTTTTAACCCCATGTGTTTAAACACGTCTGATTTTTTTTTTCTGCTGGTTTAAGTGTCCCCTTCTGTCTCTCATACACTTCCTTTTCCTGGGGACATTTCATGGTAGGTGTTCTTTGTAGTGAATTCCGACACTCAAGCAATGCCCAATGGTTAAGACTTCCTCTTCCCCTGGGAGCTTCCTAAAGCAGCATCCCTCAGTGCCTCTGATAGCACCCAGAGTGTCTGGGAGTCAGACAGTGTGACTCTTACCTTTGCTGCTTAGAGCATAATCTTGGGCTAGAATTACCTCTCTAAGCCCTAGCCTTCTCTGCTGAACGTGGGAGCAATGGAGGTCTGTGTCCCCGTCCTGCCAGGGGGTGAGTGTTGTTGGGCTTCAGTGGATGGCTCTGAGGTAGCACAGAGACAAATCAAGTATGTTGGGAAAGGGCACAAAGAGGGAGATCTGCACACCCCAAATTTACACATCCAAAGATTGCAGTGACTGTGCCTTTAGTTGGATCACAGTGACACTCTGCAGAGTGTGTGTGCTCTGCTTTAGTGGCCCTCCAGGAGCTGGGGGCCAAGCTAGCACAGGTTACCACAGAGCAAGCTCTGATTAAAGGGATAGCATACAGGGTAGGCAGCCTGTGCCCCCTTACAGTCTGTGATGGCATGCCTGAGAAGGATCTGATGTTTCACAGATGTGGAGCCACACTCAGAAAGGCTGAGATTCTCCTACACAGGCCAGAGCACATTTTCCTGCAGATTAAGCATTTTCTTTCCCACTGTGAAGGTGTCTCCGTATAATCATTCTTGGAATAGAATGACTTCTGTGCACCTCATTTCCCAGGCATCTGTCCTCTCTAGGGTGGCTTGGGCTGAGAGTAGACTCAGATAGATCCCTCCTAGAACACTGCTAGGTGCTTCCAGCCTACAACCCCTGGGAGTATGTGCCTCTTAACTCTGCCTTCTGCCCTCCCTCCACATGCTACCTGGCCAGTTTCCTGGAGGTACTGCTCTCTGCCCCGGTCTGTGGGTCGCCGCCGGACTCTGGGGGACTTGTATGCCATCAGCTGGCGTCAAGGTGCCTACCCTCGGAGATTTCACTGTATTTGGTGCTTGGAGCCAAGTTCCTGCATCTGCATGAGCTCCCTGCTGTGGGACTGCCCATGCCTGCTGCATGTAAAAAAAAAACATGGTCTTGTCGATCTTGTGTGTACAAGCATGCAGGATGGGGAGGAGTGGGCCTTGGGTATTTGACAGCCTTGGAGCTTGAAAGTGTCCTAGTTTACGAAGGTGCCTAGGTTTTCTATGATGGTGACCGGGCAGCCCTGTTACTTTTAGCAGACTTGTTTGAGTCACAGGAGAAAGTCACCTCAGCCAGATACAACCAGGTTGGTGGCGAGTGCCTCACACCTGTAATCCTAGCACTTGAAGGCTGGGACAATAGGACCATGAGTTTGAGGACAGCTTAAGCTACATAATGAAACTGTCTTGAGAGAGAGAGAGAGAGAGAGAGAGAGAGAGAGAGAGAGAGAGAGAGAGAGAGAGAGAGAGACCAGAGAGACAGAGACAGACAGAGAGACAGAGGGAGAGGAAGAGAGACAGAGGGAGAGGAAGAGAGAGAGTATAGGGAGAGAGAGAGAGAGAGAGAGAGAATTCTGACTTATATCACAGAAAGGCCATAACTAGCTCCAAGCAAGGTTAGATGCATCCTCCACTCTATTCTGTTTCATTTACACAGTTCGATTCCTTGAGACACTGGTCCCAGGTCACCAAAAAAAAAAATCAGGGACAGTCACCAAAATAATCAGCTTCTTCTTCAACACGATCACTAGGACTGTCCCCTCCAACCCCTGGGGTTCTCCTACTGTGTGTCATCCCCAAACCAATCACAGCAGCCAGGCGTTGCAGTACTGTGGCTAGACCAGGGTCACACGCTGGGGCTCAACCACCCCTATGGCACATGGAGGGGCCACCAGCAGAAGGACAGGCTGTGTTTGCTCAGCCCCTGAGCTCAGGCTGGAGTCTCTCAGCAGCAATGACATCCCAGAGCTTGAGAACCCTCCCAGCTGGAGCCTGAGGAGACCCAGCGCTCAAGGGTTTGAATGCACTCAGGACCCAGGTAGCCCCTTCCCACCTGGACCATACAAAAGTACTGTGCTAGGCTGGCAGAATCCTTCCATCCTTCCGTCCTCCTATCCCAGCCTGCTGCCTGCCGATTCAGCACAAGAGGAAATAGCTGACCATGCTGAATACAGGATGTATGCCACAAGTCAGCACAGCCCCTTCAGAGCTGGTCAGCAGGCCATTTCAATAAATAAATAAACGCCTGTGTGCTTCCACCTCCTCTGCAGCTGTTGCTGGCTGGCAACGGATGCCTCAAGTGTTTTCTCAGGAACCGTGAACGCTAAGCCATAGCTGGCTCAGCTACTCACCTATGGACTGAAATGTCACCTAAGAACAGCCTTGTCCTTGCTTGGCTCCTCTGGGTCAAGTGTCCATGTTTCTCTGTGACACTGGAGATGGAAACTGCTCCCTCACTCTCCTGAGCCCTGTACCCAGGGCCTGCGAATGAGCAGGATCTCTGGGCTACTGTAGTACCACAGTGGGAGACAGCTCTGAAGGAGGACTGTGGGCTGTAAGGATGGAGCTGTGGCTTGTGAGGAGAGTGGGTTGGGAAGCAACCCAGCATGGTTGGATCAGGGCTGTAACCCAGCCAATAAAAAGTCACCATCTAGGTAATGAGAAGTGCTCTCTGTCCCTTCCTTGGTGGCAATTTTAGCTTTAACTCTGAACTCTTAGTCTCTACCATCAAGAACTAGGAGGAGCCCAAGGGCTTAACTCACTGTGTGAGCAAGGTGCACACACCCAGGGTGGTTCTTCAGAATATGTCTCTTCTCTAAACAGATGCTCATTCATAAAACATTTGCCAGCTTTCCCACTGCTGGAGACAAAGACAAGACATGACTGAGATAGACCAATCCCTGTCTTTATGGAGCTCATACTCTCCCAGAGGATACAAACTTGAAACAATAGTAAAGGTCGGGTTAGTTAGAAGGTAATCCCTGGAATGGGGAGTTAACCTGAGCAAGGGGGATGCGGGTGCTGTGCATCAGAATGTTGCATGAAGTCATGGACCATGACCTTGAGGCACAGATTGGCTGAATACAAGAGTGATTCTTTGATGCTGAGGGGGTCAGAGGGACTGGGGCCTCTAAGAACTCGGTGGGAGCCTGAGGAACCCAGAAATCTCAGAGAGAATTTCCCTCTGTGTAATTCCAGTTCACAGCAGACATCCTGGCTCCTCCTGTCTTTTCCTCACCCCATCACCCTTTGTCCCTGCAGAAGAGAAGTATACAGTCATCTACCCGTACACGGCTCGTGACCAGGATGAAATGAGCCTAGAGCGAGGGGTTGTGGTGGAGGTCATCCAGAAGAACCTGGAGGGCTGGTGGAAGATCAGGTACCTACCTGGGCCTCTCCCTGTGACTGGGTGGGTTCCGTGTCTCTCATGCGTGCCAGCTTCACAGAGTCTGTGAACAGCTACAGACGGGTGACATTTCTGCCTCAGGCATGAATGCCTTGGTGCAGTTTGGCCTTCCTCCCTTCTCTTATCTTTTATGTAAAGTCCAAACAGACAAGACCCCTGCACTCCCTAAGCCTCAGAGAGGAGAGTGCTATTTTAAGTTTTACAGTATAGCCTAAGTGTACAGAGGGCCACTCTGTCAAGTCTTTATAAGCACACTGTGGTGTTGGCAGAAGCCACCCAATAAAGCATTTCTCAGAAACCACCCCAGCATTAAATGGTGTGTGACTGTCACAGTACCATAATACAGACTAACACACCCTGGAACCTCACAGCTCTGGAGTCCAGGAGGGTCTCAACCTGGCTCAGACTTTGAGGCAGTTGTCAGAATGAGTGTAGGGTCATCTGAGGCTGGGAAGTATTGGAACCCATACTCACCCCAGAGCTGGCTCATCCTCCATTTTGTGCTGCCTGTGCTGCGGCTTTGTGCCCCAGTGATGGCCAGAGGAGGTAGATTGTGTTGCTTGATTGTATAGGTTTCTAGCTCCTTGTAAATTTACTTCCAGTTACAAATGACCAGGCCGTTTCGTTTTTAAAGTTTTTTCTTTCTCTTTTCTTTTCCTTCCTTCCTTCTTCCCTCCCTCCCTTCCTTCCTTCCTTTCTTTTTGAAAGGGGGCCGCTATACATAAAATTCCTGTCCTAGAACTCACTCTGTAGACTAGGCTGGCCTCAAATTTGCAGAAATCTGCCTGCTCTGTACTGTGTATGCCACCACACCTGTTCTTTGCCTGGTTCTTTTTTCTTTTTCTTTTTTTATTTTTTTCCTTTTTCTTTTTTGTTTTTGTTTTGGAGACAAGATTTTTGTGTAACCTTGGCTATCTTAGAACTTACTCTGTAGATCAGGCTGGCCTGAAACTCAGAGGTCTGCCTGCCTCTGCCTCCCGAGTGCTGGGATCAAAGGTGTGCGCCACCACTGCTTGACTTCCTTCAGTGATTCTTCGGGAGATTTGGCTCTGCCATATGTCATGACTAGTCAGCTGGGTTTATTTCTCTTTCCCCAAAGGTATGGGCACCCATTTGGAGAGGTACTAGTACTAGTAGCTCCTGGTGGGGTTGGCTGATCTCCATGGTGTAAATACTTGTCTTGTGGCCACTTTCAAGTCACCAATGAGATGCCACTAAATGAGGAATTCAGAAGATACCTGTGCAGTGGGCTCTCGTGAGCCAGGGAGCAGTTGCTCCATCTTAGTTCCAAACAGACCTCTCTAGTTATTGTTTTGAAACCCGAGTCTCGTCGTGTGAGAATCAAGTGATCGTTGCCCTCACTGACACCCTTGTTATGGACAGTGAGCTGGTGTGTCAGAGTCCCTGTCATTCTTCAGTGCAGTGGCAGCCAACATGGAACTACCACATCATTCATGTCTCAGTATCTTCATGTCACCCGGTCCAGAGCCCTGTTCTGTCAGTGTGAGGCTTTGTACCAGGAGCAGGGGCTGCCAAGAAAGGGCCAAGAAGAACAAGTTAAGAGATCTGAGTCCATTCCTGCCACAGGCTGGAGTGGTCCCAGGTTTCTTGTCTTTAAAACAGATGCCAATTGCAGATGAAAATTCCTTACCTGAAATGCATGGACCAGAAGTCTTTGGGATCTGGGGTGTTTTCATCATTGGGGAATGTTGCCTATGTGTAATGCGATGTCTTGGATTTGAGGAAGGCCGTTGGTAAACCCAAGAATCACTGTGTTGTGTATATGATGTATACACACAGCCGCAAGATGAGTTCATGCGAGTCTAACACAGCTGCCTTTTGACTGTGATTTATCCCATGAAGTCAAGTGTGGAATTTTCCATTTGTGGCATCACATTGGTGCCAGAGAAGCTTCACTGGGAGATGGGGGCCATCTTGCTGAGGTTGGCTGGGTTCGAACACACTAAAAACTGTAAAGTGCTTAGGGCAGGACTGACAGAGTAGGTGCCAAGAGTGCTGGCTGTCACTGTCATGACCATCACCATCTCGGTGGTGCCTCAAGAGGACAGCTCTGATGCATAGCTTTACTACTGTTCACCCCCAATACAACGTGCTCATTGGCAGTTTGTCCCCTTGGCCTTTCATTTCTTCATTGAATTCACCAGTCCCCAAGGACTTGTTATGCCCAAGGACTCGTGTTCTAACTAGGAGACAGGAAATCCACAGGCAGATGCACTTCGCAGGTATGGAGATTACAGAGTGTGCAGAAACCAGAGGGTCGTCATGGAGATTGGGCCTCATTTGAGGGTTAGAAGAAGACTCAATGATATTAAGTAAAACCGGGAGGGAGAGGGAGGAGCTTGTTAGGTAGAGACCCACCAAGAACAGTGCTGTGGAGAAGTGACTAGCAGTGGTGTATTTTGGAGACTTCGGGTGGAAGAGGTTTGTGGGACATGGTGATTGTTAAGACAGGCAAATGGAGAGCAGGTGAGGAGGGCCTAGAAGTCCAAGTTGAAGGCTTAGGCATCCTCAGAGGGCAATGAATTGCATGGAGCCTTTGGCCCACAACAGTTTGAATTCAACATTCCACCATCCTGGACCAGATGTATAGAAGCATGGTTTCATTCCACCCCTTCAACCTCCAAAAGCCCCACAGACCAACCTGACCAGAATCCTTCCTCTTCCTCCCAGGTTCCAGGGCAAAGAGGGTTGGGCCCCTGCTTCCTACCTAAAGAAGAGCAGTGGGGAGCCCTTGCCCCCAAAGCTGGGCCCCAGCTCACCTGCTCACTCGGGGGCCCTTGACCTGGATGGTGTTTCCCGGCAGCAGAATGCTATGGGCAGGGAGAAGGAGCCACTCAACAACCAGAGGGATGGCCGGTTTGAAGGTCGCCTGGTGCCAGATGGTGACGTTAAACAGAGTGAGTGACGCCCACCCTAGCTCAGACAGCTGAGGTCTATCTGAGCTTAGGTCACCTCCTTGTAGCATCCCTGCCATCTGATGATATCCTGAAGAGAACGTGGAGACTTTGGGTAACTCACAAGACCCCTGGACTTAGCAGATCACAGGATCTGAACAGTGTACTGTTCCTTCCCTAGATTGTTCCATTGTGTCATGACGATCAAGCACCTGGTGTGTGTCAGAAGTCTCCTGACTAGCTCACTGGCTTTTCCTTTGAGGGACTTCTTTTTGTTTGAAGGATAAAAACCTGAGAAATGAGACCAAGGCTATTCACCTGGTAACAGTGGGCCTGGGGTTCGAACCAAGGCCTATACCCCTCTAGTGTTCTCCAGGGCCTCATATGTGAGTGAACCAGAGTGAGAAAAGTTGACCCTGTGCTGGGTCTGGTTCACCCGTTTTGTATTTCAAAGCTTCCCTGTTTATATTTTACTAATTGTATCACCACACACGGAGAGCAAGGCTACCCATAGCTGTCTGCATTGTGCCTGGAACTGTGTCCCCGTCATCCTGTGCTGGTCCTGAGGGCAGCGAGAATCTGTAGAGAAAGGACTCCACTCCTCACAGAGATGAGGGCCGAGCTTCATGCTCTCTGCATGAGCCTAAGTGCCAAGAGCTTCACGGCTGCTACAGGACATGGCGGGGGTTCTGGCCAGTTCCAAGTTCTGTGATTCCGGTCTCTCATGGTCAAGAGCATAGTCCACTAATAGTAGGGGACCAAAAATAAATCTGAAGTAATGTCACTTCGTTAGGATCTTCATATGTTAAATCAAAGTCTCCTCCCCCTACACACACACACACACACACACACACACACACACACACACACACACACCTTGATTAACAGTGGCTCATTTGATCTAGAGACTCATTTCCATTCTACACAATAGAGTAAGTGTGTGTCTACAACTGAGATGATACTTCCATACAGTCAAGAATCTTGGTCTCCGACATCTGTTTTGTGCTACCCTCAGCATCCAGTGTGGCCCATCACTGTCCAGGCAGTGAAAGGCAGGGGGGTTACATAGCACAAATGCTCCACCCTCCCTCATGTTCCGCTGGACTTATTCAGTGGCAACACTAAGCTGCAAGGAAGTCTAGAAACAGTAGTCCTTATGGAGAAATTAATTGTCTTGGCTAAGACTCAGTATTTTCTAATAGTATAGAAAAAAGGCAAACTCCTGCTGCCAGAGAGAGGTAGGTATCCATTAGGCTGTTCCACAGCAAAGGACCTATGGCTCAGAGTCAGACAGTAATTTTGTCCTATGCTGGGAGCTCATGAGTCTGGCCCCAGCCCTGTGTAGCTCTGAGTCCATGGTTTTTGCCCTGGGTGAACAGCCTCCCATTACTTGGGGATCAATGCCGACCATCTATTGGACTATAGAAAAGGTCCAGGGGAGGCCATGCTGATGGAGGGTCTCAAGACACGCATGAGGAGAGCATAGCCAGGCTGTTCTCACATGTGGCTCCTGGACAGAGAGGGGAGGGATGAGACCCCACCTGGCTCCCACAGCTGGGAGTCTGTCTGTGGAACTCTGCGTGCGAATGAACTGGAGTCTTGTTTCCCCCATAGGATCACCAAAGATGAGGCAAAGACCCCCTCCTCGCCGGGACATGACCATTGTAAGTGCACACTTGCCCCAGAACCTCATCTCCTTGGCTTGGGGCTTGTCTGGGGCCACCCATGAGACCTCACATATTTCAGTACTGGTCAAGAAGTTCTTCTTGACAACAGAGCAACCTGTGTGTAGCAGGCCCAAGGTTAGACAAGGCACAGGTTTATCTGTGGTGACATTCTGTTATTCTGATCTATTTTTAACTCTAAAGGTCCATTTACTTATTTATGTATAAACAGAGTCTCACTATATAGACCTGGTTAGCCTGGTATTCTCTGTGTAGACCAGGCTGGCCTACAACTTACAGAGATTCGCCTGCCTCTGCCTCCTGGATGCTGGAATAAATGGTTTGTGCTGCCATGCCCTACCTCTAGGTACCTTCTTAACCAATATAGGCTGAGCATCCTTAATCCAAAAATCCAAAATGCTTCAAAATCTTGACACTTGGAGCACCAGCATGACACCAAAAGTGGAAACAAAATTCCATACCTGACCTCACATGACAGATCACAGTCAAAACACAGGCACACTAAAAATATCGTAAAATGCTCTACCCTGGCTAAATACACAGGAAGCATAAATGTATTTTGTGTTTGAACTTGGATCCTGTCCCTAAGATGGCTCACTATGTATAAAAATGTTCAAACTATGTACCACTGGTAATCACAAGCAAGTTGGAAAGGGGTTGCTTTGGAAAGGGGCTCTTTGAAAGTATCTGCCATTTCTTGGGTATCTGTCCAGCACCGTAAACATGCCAGGTGAGTCACCCAGTAGCATATTTAATGGTCATAGCAGATGTACCAAGTCAATGATGTTAGGATACCCATTCTACAGGAGATGAATTGAAGGCTTGGCATGGCCCTTCACCGGCATTCCAGCCCACCTGGGTCAAATTCAAAGACCTGCGGTCTTCCCACAGCCTCACTGTCTCTGACATTCAGACCTTTTTGTGTCTTCCCAAGTTCTCACCATGTGCCCAGATGTTGCTGGTAACTGTAAAGTTGAAGGGCCAGGGGACCTCACCTAGGAGGTGACAGTCAAATCCTCTTCGTTTTGCCCCTCAAAAGCTAATGGGTCTTCCTAGCACCCCTTGATGTTGTTGTGTACCCCCTCGTCCCTTCATGCCACCCTGACTCAGTCAGCCCTGTGTGTAATCCCACCAGCCTCGAGGACTCAACCTGCCGAAGCCTCCCATCCCACCCCAAGTGGAAGAGGAGTATTACACCATCGCCGAGTTCCAGACCACCATCCCAGATGGCATCAGCTTCCAGGCCGGCCTGAAGGTGGAGGTGAGCACCTGCTGCTATTCTTCCTTCTAGGCACTGGCTGCTCTCATCTCACCTCCTGCTATAGGGGAGGGGAGAGGAGGTTAATGGCTTTATTAAGCTATGATTATATCTTCATTATCACATCCCAAACTGTTTGCCACTTTGAGTGTACAAGTCATTGGTTTCTTTTCTTGGGAGTTGTGTAACCATTACACTCTGGTTCCAAAGCCCTTAGCAGGAACCCTGTCCCACCAGCTAGCACTGGTCTCCCTTTTCACATCAACCCTCCCTTACCTTCTGACTAGAAGTGGAATTATACAATATATATGGCTGTCTTAGTTTGGGTCTTACTACTTTGAAGAGATAGGATGGCCAAGGTAACTCTTCTAAAGGCAAACATTTAATTGGGGCTAGCTTAACCATTTCAGAGGTTCAGTCCATTATCATCATAGCAGGAAGCATGGCAGTGTGCAGGCAGGCGTGGTGCTGGAGAAGGAGCTGAGAGTTCTGCATCCTGTTCTGCAGGTAGCCAGGAAGAGACTCCTTCTGCCAGACTTTGAGGATATATCTGAGACCTCAAAGCCAATCCCCCAGTGACACACCCCCTCCAACAAGACCACACCTACTCCAACTAGGCCACACCCCCTAATAGTGTCATTCCCTGTGGGCCAAGCATTTAAACAGTCTATAGGGACCAAACCAATTGAAACCATCACAATGGCCGTATGTGGCTGGCTTATATTTCCTCTTTTTTTTTTTTAATTTTAATTATTTTTACGTGTATAGGTGTTTTGCCTGTATGTATGTCTGTATATCATGTACCTAATGTTTGTGGAGGCCAGAAAAGGGCATCAGATCCTTGGGGACTGGAATTACAGACAGTTGTGAGCTGCCATGTGGGTGTTGGAACTGAACCTGGCTCCTCTGGTAAAACAGCCAGTGCTCTTAACCTCTGAGGCATGCCTCCAGCCCCTCTCTTACATTTTAGGACGATGTGTTTATTGTGTGTGAGCGCACACACAACACTCACAGTTGCTACCTACAGTTTCTCATACAAGAACAGTACCTAGGATGGAGGCTAGCCAGGCTGGCTGTTGGTGTCATGTCAAGTGGCGGATCTCTGAGCTGATACCCAGGACTTTGTGTTCACAAGTTGGGTCTCCTGGTGCTGAGTCTGTGACTGCTGTCCTTGCTGCCAGGCCTCGGTCCTTATGGCTTCAATGGCAGTTTCTCAAACCAGGCACTGCTCTTCCTGAGTGGCAGAGGCAGACAATACTCAGAGCCCAGCTGCCTGCTCTCCCCCATTCACCCTCCTCAGAACCCTCTGCCCAGTCCTCCACTCTCCTGAGGTTCTGTTCTGCATCTGTGGAGTGGGATGACTATCCCTGGAACACAGGGAGGTCTTGAACGTTAGCTTTCCTGCGTACAGAACCTGCCTGGGAATTGTAAGTGTTAGTTTCCTAGGACTGCTATATTCCAAAATACCCAGATGAGCTGGATTAAACACAGTGATTTACCTTCTTATGACGCTAGAGCCAAAGTTCCAGATCAAGGTGCCTGGTGGGTATCTCCTGTGGCTTCTTTCTTTGGCCTACAGATAGCCACCCTCTTGTTATGCTGTCACATACGTAATCTTCGCTCTGGATTTACAAATCTCAAGCCTGCTTTTATGACCCATTTCCACCTAGTTACCTCTTTGAAGACCCTATCCAGATGCAAGGACATCTGGAGGACTGAAGGTGAACACTTCCTGTAGGGACTCGAGAGCATGCTTCAGCCTGTCTCACACAGTTTATATAACCGTTCATCTCCAATAATTCACTTGGACGATAGTAGACCCAGAAGACACAGGAGACATCGTATCTTAAATAACATCATCAATTTCAGTTCAAGAACACCACCATTCAGCTCAGTGGGTATAGACAACAGGAAGAGACGCGAATAAGAGATAAAACTCATCTTATTCCACCAGGCTTAGTTGCCCTGAATGTAAGCATAGCACATCATTGACCTGAGGAGTTTTCCTGTGTTTAGAGATTACTATTTTTCATATGGCATAGCTGCTATAAACACCAGACACTAAGTGCTTTTCCTGTCCCCCTTCCAGGTGATTGAGAAGAGTCTAAGTGGTTGGTGGTACATTCAGATGGACGACAAGGAGGGATGGGCCCCAGCGACCTTCATTGACAAATACAAGAAGACCAGCAGTGCCTCGAGGCCCAACTTCCTGGCCCCCTTACCCCATGAGATGACTCAGCTTCGGCTTGGGGATGCAGCTGCAACTGAGAACAATACTGGTCCAGAAGCAGTGGGGCCCTCCAGACCCCTGCCTGATGCACCGCATGGTGCTGTGGACTCTGGGATGCTCTGGTCCAAAGACTGGAAAGGAGGAAAGGAGGCCCCAAGAAAGGTATCTTCAGACCTGTCTGCATCAACAGGATATGAGGAGATCTCAGACCCCACACAGGAGGAGAAGCCAAGCCTCCCTCCACGCAAGGAGTCCATCATAAAGTCTGAAGAGGAGTTACTGGAGAGGGAGAGACAGAAGATGGAGTCACTCCGGGGCTCCTCCCCTAAACCCCCTGGCATGATTTTGCCAATGATTCCAGCCAAGCATGTCCCGCTGGCCCGGGACAGCAGGAAAGCAGAGCCCAAACCTGACAAGAGCAAGTTCCCGCTGAGAAATGACATGGGGTTAGAGTGTGGCCACAAAGTGCTGGCCAAGGAAGTGAAAAGACCCAACCTCCGGCCCATCTCTAGGTCCAAAGCCGAGCTGCCCGAGGAGAAGGTGGAACCCACCCCTCAAAATCTGTTCTTGAAGTCTAGACCTCAAGTTAGGCCCAAACCAACTCCTTCCCCCAAGATGGAGCCAGCTCAGGGTGAAGACCAAGTGGATATCTACAACCTTAGGAGCAAGCTCAGACCTGCCAAGTCCCAAGAAAAAGCCTTATTGGATGGAGAAAGCCACCATGCTGCTGGGGGCCATGACACAGCCCTCAGCCGGAGCTTCCTTCCCGGGGAGGGACCTGGCCGTGGCCAGGACAGGTCTGGCAGACAGGATGGGCTGAGTCCCAAGGAGACACCCTGCAGAGCCCCTCCCAGGCCAGCCAAGAACACAGACCCTGGGCCCAAAAATGTACCTGTGCCGGTGCCTGTGCCTGTCCAAGAAGCAACCCAGCAAAGACCTGTGGTCCCACCTCGGAGACCCCCACCCCCCAAGAAAACCTCCTCATCACCATTGTCGTGCAGGCCCCTCCCAGAGGTCAGAGGGTCACAGCGTGAAGAAAGCAGAGCCATTCCTGCTGCAGGCCGGGCCCTCCTCGTCCCTCCGAAAGCCAAACCCTTCCTCTCCAACTCCTCAGTGGGCCAAGATGACATTCGAGGCAAAGGTGGGCTGGGGCCACGCATCACTGGCAAGGTGGGAGAAACCAGAGAGAAGGCAGCTTCCTTCCTCAATACTGATGGCCCAAAGGACTCACTGTATGTGGCTGTGGCCAACTTTGAAGGAGATGAAGACACCAGCAGCTTCCAGGAAGGAACAGTGTTTGAAGTCCGGGAGAAGAGCAGCAGTGGCTGGTGGTTCTGCCAGGTCCTCAGTGGGGCTCCTTCCTGGGAAGGCTGGATTCCTTCCAACTACCTCCGGAAGAAACCCTAGCATCCCTGCCCTGCCCGGGGAGACCCCAGAGACCCTGCTGTCCTTGCTGGCCCTCCCCCACGTATTTAATACGCATCTTAATTTATCAGTCTTCACACCGTTTCAAGAAAGGCGGCCATTGGGGTGCTGTGGCTCCTTCCCTCCCAGGGTAGAGAATGCTTGGTGCAGAGATGTCCTGTAGCCTGGGTCTGGTTCTCCTGTTGTGGCATCCCCAGACGTCTCAGAAGCCACAGCCTTTGCTAGGTAGAAACCACATTACCGTCCTTGTCTGTAGTAGAACCCATCCTCCTAGACAACATCTTGTCACCCAGAAGTAGGACAGTGAGACTCACAGACCTCCAGAGCTGACACCAGTCGCCTGCAGGACTTTCAGCCCCCACACCTCAGTGCTCAGTTGTGGCATAGAGGGACGGCCCCCACAGCCTGTGACAGCTTGCTTTAACTTCTCCGTGTTACTAGAAGCCCAGAAATGGCTTTGTTCACTGTTCCCAGAATACCTGGTACCAGGAAGAACCAAGTCCTGGAAGAATCAGCTTCTGGGTTTTCTGCTCCTAAGTATTGACCAGATGCAGCTGCCCTGAAGTGGTTCCAGAGATTCACTTGGTCATCCTGCCTCCTGTCTGCCTTGGACAGCGGTCAGTCCTAAAGGAGCATGCTTCACTTCACTGCTGAAGCCTCTGGTCCATCCAGGGCTTTTAAATTCCAATACTTGCCCACTTCCCTTAGTCCCTAGAACAAGAGTCTCCACCTTTGTTTAAGTAAGGGGGCTAGCCCTTCACAAGGGACACAGTCTGTGAGTGCTTCTTTGCCAGTAGGTGCCAAACTGTGCTTGGCCTTCTGCCTTTATGTTCTGTCAACCAGCCGCCCCTGTTCTATTGCACCCATTTTCTAGATGAGGAAACTGAGGCCCTACAGGCCCTAGGACATGCTAACTAGGAAGTGGCTGGAGGAGGCTTGAGTCCAGTCCTGCCTGATCCCAGTATCCATGCTCTTCTCCCTGCAAGAACAACCAGTGAGGGAAGAGATGGAGGTTGACTGTGTAGCATGGTAGGTGGCCTGGGGGCTTTCTTATGTTACGAGCAAAGGAACGGTAGTGACTGCCCTGGACTCACAGCTCCTTCTGCAGGACAGGGCATACCCTGGATCCTCAGTAGCTGGTACAGAGCTTATAGCCTGACACCCCGTGTGTGGGAGAGGAATAAAGGAAGTTGAGGCACTGTCCTTCCATAGCTTGAAGCGGACTCTGCTGGCTAAGGACCAGCAGCTGGGTCTGTGCCAAACTAAGAACAACAGTAGCCAAGGGCCTGCAGTCTCCTGCCTCAGCAGCTGCTGCTTCCTGTAGAATAGTTCGCTTTTTAGTGTGCTCTTTCCCGGGGAGAAGCCCAGGGTAGCCCTTCCCTATTTTGACCAATAGACAGCTAAGGCCTCAAGAGGCCTTAGTTATTGCAGAGCTAAAATCAGGACCCAGATTTCTAGCTCCCAGCCCAGCCCAACTTGTACCTATGAACGAGCTTTCTGTAAAAGTGGGATTGGGAGGGCAGAGTTCCATCCCATCCCACAGTCCCTGCAGAAGAGACAGCCCTGTCTTGTTCTATGCTTACCCCAGTGCTCATTTTGACTGTGATTTGGGAACCACGAAGCCCTCTTTCCCAAGATGCTTGCATCTTACTTGCAGTGCCAAAGATTTTGTGCAAGCAGATCCCTTCTGCACCCCACCGCTCCCCAGGCCCCTCTGCTTCCGTCTGACCCATCGTGGCACCGGCACTCTCTTCCTCTGCTCAGCCTACCGTCCCCCACGACGCCCCCAGCACTGGGCCTGGTTAGGAGGCACCTGAAGGAGTGTGCTTAGTCTGTGGCCTGGGCCTCAGAGGAAAGCAGCAGTTAGGGAGAGAGGAGGCTGACAGAGTCTTCAGCTCTGAAGCAGCACTTAAGAGCCTCATGCACACACCCACACTGCGCAGGAAGCCTCGTGGCTTTTTTTTTTTTTTTTTTGTGGTGGTGGTGGTGGTGGTTTTTTGAGTTTCAACACCTTCACTTGAACAGCTTTCTGAAGCTGATCTGAAGCTGGTTTACAGGCCTTTGAAGAGGCAACGGGGGGGAGGGGAGTTTGGGGGGCTTTGATTGTTGCTGTTGCTGTTTTGGTTTGGTTTGGCTTGCACTTGGCTCTCTGTAACCTTCTCAAGTATTTTACAAGTCCCTTCTATGCCACAGATGCTGGGTAGACCGAGAAGTGGGAGGGGCATCACCCTGTGCTGAAGAACTGAGTTTTGCCTACAAGCTCCATTGGGGAAGTCATCTGCCTCCTCCCTCCTCTCTCCTCAGCTGAGGTGGAGCAGACAGGCCTGCCTTCCTGTGGGCAACGAGAGAATTTGCCTTTTGTCCTATCCTTGTGCCGATGTGAACTGTAGGTGTGTTGGGTGCCCTCTCTGTTCACTCTCTTTTCTTTAGGTCCCATACACAACCTGACGATTTCTGTGGCAAGCTCTGTCAACCATAGTGCTTATCACTGTCCTGGGCAACTGGAAGCGAGTGGTCAGCAGAGCCAAGTCACTCACCCAGTTTCCCTAGCCTGGGACTTAGCTTTTCAACACCCAGGACTGTGGTCACTCTTCTGGGGGTGGAGCATATGCCAGACTCCCCTCCATCCTTTCCAAGGCCATGGTAGAAATGTCTGGGCCAATCACAGATCAGATCACCAACACGAACCTGTGCCCCTCCCCCACCCCCACACAACTAACCTTCACGTCAACTCTGTTGATGTGATGACAGGGACCACTCCAACATATGTAATGGGAAAGTTAAGGTGTGGAGAGTAAAGTCACATCCCGCCTTGTCCAGGTATGGGCTACCGGCAAAGAAATGTTACAGTCCTTGTGGGCAATCAAGTGACCCAGTCTCTGAATTTAGGTGTCTCTCCCACAATCCCCTGGCCAAACATTGGTCATAGGCAAGATGGCTCCTTTTAGATGGGTCATATTCTCTGGCTCCATGATTGCATTGTTTCTGCCCGAGAGTGAGTCTAGTACCCTGGCCTCTGGAAACCTAGGCTTGAAAACAGCCACTTGCTAGAGCCAGACTTTGCTTATATTTTGGCCATTTATGTTTTAACCATGACCCCGGGCTGAGGCCAGGGGAGGTCTGTGCTCAAACTACTTCATGTCCTGCCAGGAAATGGCAAGAGCCATACCCAGCGCTCACTCAGTCCGTTTGTGAGCCTCTGCCACCAGACTGCCCCATAGAGTTGACTTCTGTGGCACAGTTCCTGACCTTAAACTGTTTCCGAACCCACTGGAGACTTGGGGATTGGGTGGAAAGTGGGGACACATGTACCTCAGTAAAGAACAGGTGCCAAATCTTCCCCCTAAGAACTTAGGACAGTCTATTGTTTATCACCAAATTCCTGCCCTTAGTAAGAGGAAGAAACTGCCCTTACCGTCTAAGAAGAGCAAACTGGAGGTACAGTGCAGTGAGAAAGCTCTGGCCCGTGGGAGTGGGGGTGGGGCAGACTCCATCCCCAGCATCACAGATAGACAAGAACCTTAATGGCTTAGTTCCTGCCCTTCCATTGAGCCCCGGGCTCTTCAGTGTCTGCTTCGTCTGCACCCTGGGAAGCATTTCTTTGAACAGTGTGGCCATCTCGGCCTCTTCACTGGCTGTCTAAACTTCCCTTCAGGGTTTTTCCTGTATACTACAGACAGCCATATCCTACCACAGACCAAAGATTCCCTGAAGTCAGAGGGCCATGGACTGAATGGGTAGGAAATCAATTTGTATCAAGACCTGAGGGTTTGCCTTTGCCTGGAAAAATTGCTCCTAACTTGCTAAGGTTCTAGCAGCAGGACTGACTCGACCCCAAGCAGAGATGTACAGTTAAGACAATGGTTCATACTTCTCACCTGCTGAACAACCGTCCCACAGACCAGACCTCCCTGCTCTGGGGAGTGATACCTGGTCCCTGGTGCTATCTAGTTGAGGTACCAAGCCCCTCATATGTGAGGGTTTCATCTTCTTCCCTGTCTACATACTCCTCCCAAGTAAGCCCCTTAGCTCCCATCAGAATGAGGGCTTAGCTTTTGCCCTTCAAAAGACCGGACCCCGGTGCCATCGCCAGTGGCCTTCCGTCTTACTTCTGTGCTTTTAAGAGCAAAGGTGCCCCACCAGGCTTACTACAGCAATAAGCAATTCTAATGCAATGAAGGTGCCCGCATTATGCCTGCAATGCCTTTGTGCCCTGTAATTACTAGTAGCGCCTCTCTTACATACCAGGGAGTGTGATAAACTGTGGTCACCTTAGCCATACGTGGTTCCTGTTTCCGGGCCACTGAGGAGCTGGGTTGCTTCTAACATCCCTCCAGAAACAGTGGGCTCTAGAAAATGTGGCCCACTGCATTCATGTACCCACAGCTGGTGCTGGGGACCCCTGGGTTCTCAGCCCTTCTCACACCCCCTAGGCCAACCGACAGGTCCTGGTGGTGGCTTTTATTTCCCGTGAGTATTTAATGTGAGGGGGCAGGGGGTGAACACCTAGCTGTAGCATGTAGAGACTGTATACCATTAGACTTTTCTTTTTTAAAAAATAATAAAATGCTTGACTGGTTTCAAGCTTCGTTGTAAAGATGGAGTGTTTGTGGATTTTATCTGGCTGAAAGAGATGCATGCCCTGGTGTTTGGACTTCATGCCCTGGTGTCTGGACTTCATGCCCTGGTGTCTGGACTTGAACTCTTTGCATCTGAAGAAGAGAAATAAACAGAAGTTATTCAAGCATTGCCCGGAAATAGGAGGGATTCTTTCCTGGGCCTTGGCAAAAGATGGAAAGTCTTTTACATATGCTGGAGGGGGTGGGCAAACCCACAAGGGAAAGGCACCTTATATTTTGGTGGGTGTCTCAATTTTACCTAAAGAATAGAAACATCACATGTCCGGGGAGTCTTGCTCCTACTGACACTGTCTTCTGGTGAACAAGAGTGTGGGAAAGTAGGGAAAAGGGCAGCCATAGTTGAGCTAGAGGGCAGTCCAGGTTCTCTGCTCACAGAGGTGTTTATTAACTTCTCAAAGGCAGAACCAAGGCAGTCTTGGGAGGAAATGGAAGGTCATTTGCCACCCTCCAGCCCAGTATTTATGGACCTCCCATTTTAGCATTCTTCATAACACTGTACCAAAGTGTGTTTATGGACTACACTCCTCACAATGTGACACGAGAAAGGGCTCTGCTGTCCAATCTATTTGGTTCCTCTTGCCTGTGGAGCCTCCCCTGTCCCCTGAGCACGTGAAAGCACTAGCAATGGAAGATAAAGGCGCGTCAAATGCTTGGTGCAGTTTAACCTATTGTTTCCAAAATGTATTTGATGCGAGTCCCACTGTTGGCGAGACATTTTAGCATGCCAAACAGCACATACTCTGCTGCAGAGCCTAAGTGTTAATCATTTACAATGCCACAGTACCCCATGGCCCCTGTGCCCCTGTCTGAAGCCTCTGGCCTTCATGTTCACATCCTACCCGGCAGAGCGACCTGGATGGGTGGGAGGGCTTCTATTTAGAGAGAACAGCAGAGTCACTGATTTTTCTCAGAACCCACTGAATGCTCACCGGGAGAGCTCTGTAGTCCCCCAGAGAAGGTTCTAGAGGCCCGAAAGTACTTACCTTGGAAGTTTGTGGTGACCTAATGATACTGGAGAGCTGAAGGCCGGGCTACACTCAGGCTGCTGTGAGTATGGACTTCCTACATTCCCATCCCCCCGCATTCACTGTGGCACATCACACTTAAAGTTTACCATCTTGGCTGCTTCCAGTGTAGCTTCATGGCACGATGCACGTTGTTACTCAGCCATCACCATCTGTCCGCAAAGCTTTTCACGCAACTGAAATCCCATGCACACTAAACACGATTCTCCATTCTTCCCTCCCCACACCCCCAGTTCCCCCCCCCACTCTACCTTCTCCCTGTGCACATTGACTCTCTAGGTACTGCATGTCACTGGAGTCATCCTGTTGTCCTTTTGTGACTGGCTTATTTCACTTAACAGTGCCCTCGTGGTCTATTTGTAGTACATACCAGAATCCCTTCCTTTTTAAGACTAAATAATAATCCTTTATGCACCGCGTACACGTTCTTTAGTCACTCAGTGACTCATTTATCAGTTTTCTTTACTCATTTATTAATGAGTGTGTGGATTGCTTCTATCTTTTGGCCGTTGTGAATAACATTGCCACGGACACAAGTTTGAAGCCAGGTGCGTAACTCAGACCTGTCATCCCAGCATGTGGGAGGCTGAGGCAGGCAGATTGCCAAGAGTTCTAGGCTAGTCTGCAGCACATAGTGAGTTCCAGGCTAGCCTGGGCTACAGAATAAACCTCAAACAATCTGCTGGGGAGATGGCTCAGCAGTCAAGAGTGTAGTGCTCTTGGAGGGGGTAAAACCTCAGTTCCTAGTGTCCACATTGGGCAGCTCATAATTCCTGGGGGTCACACTCCCCTGGCATCTACGTACTGAGACCTGCACACACACACATACACACACACAAATGATTAAAAATAAATTGTATGCTGGGCAGTGGAGCTGCACGCCTTTAATCCTATCACTCAGGAGGCAGATGCAGGTGAATCTGTGAGTTTGAGGCCAACTGGTCCAGAATAGGCAGAGCTACACAGAGAAATTCTGTCTCAAAAATAAATAAATTTATTTTGCTTATTTAGGCAGAGGCAGGTGGATTTCTGAGTTTGAGGCCAGCCTGGTCTACAGAGCAAGTTCCAAGACAGCCAGGGCTACACAGAGAAACCCTGTCTGGAAAAAACAAAATAATTGATAATAATGATTAACAACAATAATAATAAATCTATAAAATGAGGGCTGATAGGATGGCTCAGCAGGTAAACAAGCTTGACACACAAGCTTGATGAGGTAATCTCATAAATTCAATCCTTGGAACCCACAGGAGTGGACAGAGAGAACCAATTCCACATAGTTGTCCTCTGGCATTCATACGGGCACTGTAGCATACATGCATGAAGGCACACACAATAATATTTAAAGTATGGAATTACCTGTTGAAGTCTTCGCTTTCATTTAGAATCATTGGGTCACATGGTGATACCGTGTGTGTGTGTGTGTGTGTGTGTGTGTGTGTGTGTGTGTGTGTGATTTATACTACTAGGTGCAATTGTGCAGAGGCCAGAAGATGTTTCGACCCTCTCCATCTTCTGTGATGAGACAGTGCCTTTTGTTGATACTGGAACTCGTCCATTTTGGCTAAGTCGGAGCCAGTGAGCCCCTGGGATCTGCCTCTTTCCATCCCACAGTGCTGGAATCACAGGCACTAAAGGACATGCACAATTTCTGCGCAGAGCCTGAGGGTTTGAACTCAGGTCGTCTTGCTTTCACGGTGGGCATTTCTTCACACTCAGCTATAACCTTCTCCCCTATGTTGAAGCATTTGAGGGGCCACCATAATATTCCCATAGCTCCCCATGTTTAATTTCTGATCACATTCTTGAATAAAAATGGTAGTTCAAATTTGAGTTTGTACCCACCTAGAGATAGCTAACTTTTTATACACCCCCAGTATTTAGACTTACAGTATTTGAATTATGGTGCCAATATATAAAAAGCAGGTGCAAATGTCCTCCTTGTAACTATAATAGAAATCAAAGATGAACGCCTGGGAGCTGGAGAGATGACCCAGCAGTTAAGAGCACTGGTTGCTCCTCCAGAGGGTTTGCATTTCATTCCCAGCATCGAAATGGCCACTAAGAATCTCTGTAACTCCAGTTCAAGGGGATCCAATGCCATCTTCTGACATCACAAGGTACCAGGCACACACATGGTGCACAGACATATACATAGACAAAATTCCCATACACATGAATACATATTTTTAAGTATGACCACCTTTAGAAGCCACTTACAGCTTCCAAGATTGTACCTAAACGACACTAACAACATCAACGTTGCTACCCATCTCCAACATGTGTGTATTATAAACATGTACATATATTTACATATATGTGTGCATATATGATGCCCCCCAGCTTTGCTGCCGTTATCTCTCTGCACACTGACAGGTGGAGCCTTAGTGAGGCGAGTGCTTGGAGTCTTCCTAGATATGTTGTACCGTTAGACTCACCTTACTCTAATGGCAATACAGGAGAAGCTTTGGTTAGGCAGAATTCATTTTACCCTCATTGTGCACGAATATATCACGTTGGTATGAAGTCACACTTGTGTCTTTTCTCCTCAGCCTGGGAAATTGGAAGTGCCCGTCTGAGATCCCCATTCCCTTGATCGGAGTGCTTGGTTACTGGGGCCAACATGCAAGTCCTTTAACATTTACACGTCCATCTTTATTTCAGTGTCATCAAAATGAAAACCCAGAAAGTCAATACTTCGAGACTATAGCTCAGTGATAAGTGGCTTTACCTGGCACATGAGTGGCCCCAAGTTTCATCTCCAGTGCTGTAAAAAGAAAAAGGAAAGGATGCCAACATTCACACTGAGGAGTTTTGGTTTGTTGTTGTTGTTTTGGTTTTTTGTTTTCTGTTTTTAAGGCATGTTTTATCACCCTAGGATCTACAGTAGCTTGTCATCTATTTGTTTGTCTGTTTGTTTGTTTACATTTCATGTGCATTGGTGTTTTGCCTGCATGTATGTCTGTGTGAGGGTGTCAGATTCCCTGAAAATGGAGTCACAGACAGTTTCAAGCTGCTATGTGAGTCCTGGGAATTGAACCCAGGTCCTCTGGAAGAGTAGCCAGTGCTCTTAACTGCTTAACCATTTCTTTGGCCCCTGGAAAGGTTTTTTTTTTTTTTTTTTTTCTGACTCTTGCTTTAGTTATCCAAGCCTGGAATGAACAGACTCCCCAGCTGAAAACTTTTTGAGGGACCTCCCTCCTTTCTGGGGTGCTCTATCTACAGGGCAGAAGAAAGGACAAAAGCTTGTGCAAGCTCTGGGAGATGCAGAAATGCCACGCAAGATTCACTTTGGACTAGAAGTGGCACTCCAGTGACACATGGCAATAGTGCGGCAGGACAGACAGACACAGGGCTTCTGTACTTTCCTTCTCACCCCTAAATAGACAGTTGGAAGTAGAATGGGCAGTGGGAAATTGGTCGATTTAATCAACAAATTATTTCATATATTTCCATATGAAAACAAAGAAGAGTGTGACATGCTACAGAATACAAGATGACCTAAATTTTAAGATAAAACTTCAGAGATAAAGACTTCAGAGAAATATTAGCTTCAGTGGGCTGCTTGGGACCAAGCTCCAGCACCAGGCTCAGAAAGGAAAGTGAGACAGGAAAGAGGAGCGAGCACTCTGTCACTAGGCCACAACCAATGGGCAGACATGCTTTCCAGGTGTGTGCTCCTGGCTGGGTGCACTGTCAGTTCACACTGGATTCCTCCTAGCATACTCAGGAAGTAAGTGGCCCTAACAAGGGCCCCTGTCCTTCCTGGCTGGCAAAGGAAGGGTGTCTTAATTAGGGCTTTACTGCTGTGAACAGACATCATGACCAAGGCAACTCTTCTAAGGACATTTAATTGGGGCTGGCTTACAGGTTCATAGGTTTAGTCCATTATCGCAAAAGCAGGACCATGACAGTATCCAGGCAGGCATGGTGCAGGAGGAGCTGAGAGTCCTACATCTTCATCTGAAGGCTGCTAGGAGAAAACTGACACTTCCACACTGGGCAGAGCTTCAAAGTCCACCCCGACAGTGACACACTTCCTCCAACAAGGCCACACCTACTCCAATAAGGCCACACCTCCAAATAGTGCAACTTTCTGAGCCAAGCATATTCAAACCATCACAGAGGATTTGTTCATAAAAGCAAATTCTTCCCCTAAAATTGGGGCTTTTCAAAACTTTTTCAATCAAGGACTGCTGAGGAGATGACTCCGTCACTTAAGTGCCTGCTACACCAGCATGAGGAGGTAAGCTCAGATCTCCAGCACACACCTGCTTCAGATGGACATGTTGGCATGTGCCTGTGATCCCAGCATCCAGGAGGCAGAGGCAGAGTCGCTGCAAGTTTGAAGTTAGCCTTATGTACATATTGAGTTCCAGGCTAGGCAGAGCTACAGTAGGAGATACTACCTCAAAACAAAGACACTTCAGCTCTTCCCCACAGCAGGAGAGTGAGGCCTGCACCTTATTAAGTGTTGTCTGTATTTAACAGCCTTTTATTTTAACCCTTGGCAGGTTTTTGGTTAGGGAATGCATGTTTTAGAAGGAAGAGTCACTGAAAAATTCTCCATCCTCAGGACATACTTCAATTATTCAAAACCAGGACAGGAATAGAACCTGGGAACCTGAACTATCAGGGACTAGTAGCTACTTCTTCTTTCCTGCCCGCCTGCCTTCTTTCCTTTTCCTTCTGTTTGTCCTTCTTTCCTTCCTTCCTTCCTTCCTTCCCTCCCTCCCTCTCTTCCTCCTCCCCTCTATTCGTCTCTCTTTTTCCCCCCCCCCCTCTCTCTCTCACACACACACACACACACACATACATTCTCTTTTTCTTTCTGAGACAGGTAGCCCTGGCTGGTCTGGAACTTCTGTGTAGACAAGGCTAACCTTGAGCTTGAGAGACCTGCCTGCTTCTACCTCCCCAGTTCTGAGATTAAAGGCTTGATACCCACTCAAGCCTTTTCTTGATCACTTTTTTTTTATTTGAGACAAAGTTTCTCACTGAACCTGAAAACAAATCCATTGAGCTAGGCTGGCTGGCCAATGAGCTTCAGGGACCTACCTGCCTCCAACCTCCTGGGGTTTCAAGCATGGGCTCCCATGCTGACTTTTGACTTGGGTCTGGAGATCTGGTCTCCAGTCCTTGTATTTGTGTGACAGGCACTGTACTGGCACAACCATCCACACCCCACCCCCATCTAAAGCTCTCCATCTTATATCTGAAAGCACTTTCAGGAAGGTGTGGGTACCAGACCACAGGCTCACATGACTAGTGTGTGCTCACTCATCAGATTCATCATCAGCTAAAGTATCCTCCTGGGCTGAAGACAGAGAGACACGGTGGAGACAGTAAAGTACTTTGCTGACTGGGAGACCAGTATAGAAGTCTTCCTCTAAGAATAGTCTCTGTCTGCCCATGAGGGAGGCCTGGTACTGTGTCCCTCAGAGGCAGAGCTTACCCCTCCCCTCCAACAGGGAGTCAGTAACATCTGCAGAGAACATGTTCTTGGCCGGGCATTTCCCTTGTACACACATCAGCTAGGAATGCAGGCCCCTTGAGCAGGCCCCTCCTTTATGGCCCAGACTCAAGGCAAACAGATTTCCTGGAGCAGGGTTGCCTTGGAAGGAGAGGCCTGGGCTTGGAGCCTGTATGGACAACTCTGCAACTTCTATTTGTGCCTGAGAGTGCAGAACACCCATCTTCTTTCCAGAGTCTACTCTAAATCAGGGGTGTTGCTGGGAAGCTGGGAAAGAAGGGTGTGTTTATAGTGTAACCAGGAAGCCCCCTTATGAAGGGCAGGTGACTTTGTGGGAGGTAATAGAACAGCTGCAAAAATTAAAATACAGTGACTGAGGGGCACAAAGCAGGAAAGAGGACTCTGTTTGTACAATACTGGAGAGGCCAAAGCCCTGTGGATGGCAGCATCGCTATTAAAACTTGACCTGAGTGGCCCTGTACCTATCACTGCTGTCCCCACACCCGCTTGTAGCAGCATTTTTTCAATATTGTATTATAAATAGATTAACCTAGGCATTAAATGTGTCACTTTAACAGAAAGCTTTATCTCTGTGACAATAATTGGAAAGCTTTGTATAGTTTGGGGGAAAAAAAAAAGTAAGTTCAGAAAAAATGAACTGGCTGCGTGTTCCTGCTAGGCAGTTAGTTACATAGTAAGGATTCTGACTCTGAGGCCTGCTTGTTCTCCATTAGGAGACAGGAAACTTAGCACACTCTAGGAGGCATTAAAGACAACACCAAATGCAGGTTGTACAGTCATTGGAACAAAAGAACGGCGAGGTCATTGGAAGTCCCAAGTGCAAACAATTCAGCGCCAGGCATGCATCTGGCTTGTGCACATTCACCTGCCCACACTTTGAAATATGTTGGATACATTTCCATGCCTGGGTCAGGTCTCAAGAGCAACTGCAATGCAACAGAAGACAGATATGGTAGAAATGAGGCCGAGGAAAGCGGCTCTCTGCAAGTCAGCCGGGCAGCCAGGGACAACTAGTAGATTTCAGACTCTCCAAGTGACAGGCAAACAGGACTGACCTACCTAAGTCACCTTCCCTGGGTTGGGAGATAAATATTCAGTGGAGTCTATGGTTGAATTAATGTTGATTGTAATTAAAATTATCTGATTATCTTTTCAAAAATCCCACCTAAAATTGAAATACGGCTTTTTCAGCTCATTGTGTTAAAGGAAACAAAGCAAGAATTCTCTAGAGAGACTAGCTTTAGCGTGTGTGACACTGCACTGTGATCTGTTGTTTACGAGACTGTCACCTTCACCAGACTGAGACCCTCTAGGCAAATGTCTTCTGTTACTCCTCCTCTTCATTTCCAGAGACTCTGGGAGAGACCTGGCTTTTGTCTCCCAGTGTTTGCTGTGTGTACAGGCCCAGATGTGACAGAGCAGAAGAAGGAGAAAAGGAGTCAAGAAAAACCCTAGACTGCTTCTGATTTGTTTTCTCAATGTGACATGGAAGTTAAACAGGTTAAGAGACCTGAGAGTTTTGCCAACAGAACACAGGCAGCACCTGTGGCATAGGGTTAGTGTCAAGATTACACTTCTTAGCAGGGCTGGGATGATTCACACAGCCCTGGGACGCAGTTGACAGCAGCTGTCATTACTATCTGTACTGTATGCCAGATACAGTCTGACTTATCTTGCTAAGATAAATGACTTAACTTTTGACTTAACTAAATGACTTAGCTTGCTCAATACAATTAATGAAATTAGCTTGTACAGAAGTAGCCTGTAAGGACATATAGGACCTATACATGGTGAGTATCTTAGGACCCAGAATCACTTTGGAGTTTAGATTTTGAAATATTTGCATTTTTACAATGAGATATGTTAGGGAAGGGACAGAGTCTAATATGGAATTCACTCATGACTCATATACACATAGCCTGATGGCATTTTATTTTTATTTTTTAAGACTTTATTTTGTTTTTTTTTAATTATTTGTGTATGTGTGTTTAAATAGTGTGATAGTGTGTGTGTGTGTGTGTGTGTGTGTGTGTGTGTGTGTGTGATATGTGCACATGTGTGTTGCAAGGCGTACACCCTAGAGGAGGATGCTGGGTGTCCTGTTCTACCTTTGAGTGCCTTATTTCTTTGAGATAGGGTCTAATCTCAGTTTCATTCCTGTTGCTGTGATAAAATACCATAGCAAAGCAACTTAAGGGGGAAAGCATCATTTAGCTCACAATTCAGGTACAGCCCATCACTGTAGGGAATTCAAGATGGAGAAACTTGAAGCAGCTGGTCATGTACAGTTCATCCATAGTCAAGAACAGTAAATTCGGGCTGGAAAGATGGCTCAGTGGTTAAGAGCACTGTCTGCTTTTTCTGAGGTCCTGAGTTCAATTCCCAGCAACCACATGGTGGCTCACAACCATCTGTAATGAGATCTGATGCCCTCTTCTGGTGTGTATGAAGATAGCAACAGTGTACTCACATACATAAAATAAATAAATCGTTATTTGAAAAAAACAAAAAGAACAGTAAATTAATATACGCATGGTGCTCGGCTCCTTACATAGTCCAGGACCGCTAATATTATAGTTCCATTCTGTTGCTGTAAACAAACAGAAAACACTCTTAAGAAGAACTTGGGAAGGAAAGCGTTTACTTAGCTTACACTTTTAGGTAACAGTGTCCATTGCTAAGGGAAGTCAGGGCAGGAACTCGTGGAGAAACACTGCTTACTGGCTTAGCTCTCTGACTCACTCACAGGCTCATTATTAGGAAGCTTTGTTATACAACCCATGACCACCTGCCTAGGGATGGTGCCTCCCATAGTAGGCTGAACCCATTTGCATCAAGTAATAATCAAGACAACCCCCCACAGGCCAATTTGATCTAGGCAGTTCCTCAGAAACTTTCAAAGAAACTCTAGGTTGATTGAGAAGATCCCGGGCAGCAGCTCTGCCCCCAATCTCATAGAACCCAGAGGAAGCAGGCCTCCCATGAGCTTTAACCTGGGCAGTATCTTAGGTAAAGAGACAGCAATGCCAATAGGGAGTAACTGGTACCCACTAGGACCCAGGAAGTCACTCCTGGCCTGGAGCACTGGTTCCTTCCTGCCTGCGCCTGAGCACTGAGCAGATCTTGAGCCCCAGATCTAACCCCAGTAGTAACACCTATCCCACACAGTTCTAATACAACTAAGATAATAGCAAAGACAGGCTCCATTAAGAGACAGGGCAGGTAGCACTAAGGAGATTCAGATGGCAAAAGGCAAGCGCAAGAACATAAGCATCAGTAACCCAGGGTATTTGGCATCGTCAGAACCTAGTTCTCCCACACAAGAAAGTTCTAAATTCCCCCATATCACTAGGAAAGCAAAATTCATATTTAAAATCACTTCTAATGATGATGATAGAGAACTTTAAGAAGGACATAAATAACACTCTCAAAGAATTTGAAGAGAACACAGGTAAACAGGTAGAAGCCCTTAAAGAGGAAACACAAAAATCCCTTAAAGAATTACAAAAGAACAGAACCAAACAGGTGAAGGAATTGAATAAAACCAGCCAGGACATAAAAATAGAAGTAGAAACAATAAAGAAATCACAAAGGGAGACTACCCTGGAGATAGAAAACCTAGGAAAGAAATCAAGAGTCATAGATGCAAGCATCACCAACAGAATACAAGAGATAGAAGAGAGAATCTCAGGTGCAGAAGATACCATAGAAAATATTGACACAACTGTCAAAGAAAATGTAAAATGCAAAAAGTTCTTAACACAAAATATCCAGGAAATCTAGAACACAATGAGAAGACCAAACCTAAGGATAATAGGTATAGATGAGAGTGAAGATTACCAACTTAAAGGGCCAATAAATATCTTCAACAAAATTATAGAAGAAAACTTCCCTAATCTAAAGAACGAGATGCCCATAAACACAAAAAAAGACTATAGAACGCCAAATAGACTAGACTAGAAAAGAAATACCTCCAATCACATAATAATCAAAACACCAAGTGCACAAAACAAAGAAAAAATATTAAATGCAGTAAGGGAAACGGGCCAAGTAACATATAAAAGCAGACCTATCAGAATTACACCAGATTTCTCACCAGATACTATAAAAGCTAGAAGACGCTGGACAGATGTCATACAGACCCTAAGAAAACACAAATGCCAGCCCAGGCTACTATACCCAGCAAAACTCTCAATTACCATAGATGGAGAAACCAAGATATTCCACAACAAAGCCAAATTTACACAATATCTTTCCACAAACCCAGCACTACAAAGGATAATGGCAGGAAAGCTCTGATACAAGGAGGAAAATTATACCCTAGAAATAGCAAGAAAGTAATCCACTTCCAACAAATCCAAAAGAAGACAGCCACACAAAGATAATTCCACCTCTAATAACAAAAATAACAGGAAGCAACAACCACTGTTCCTTAATATCTCAACATCAATGGACTCAATTCCCCAATTAAAAGACATAGGCTAATTGACTGGATACATAAGCAGGACCCAGCATTTTGCTGCATACAGGAAACCCACCTCAGTGACATAGACTCTACCTTAGAGTAAAAGGCTGGAAAACAATCTTTCAAGCAAATGGTCCTAAGAAACAAGCTGGAGTAGCCATTCTAAAATTTTCAGCCTGAGAACACAAAGGGAGGGACTCATGGCTCCACCTGTATAGGTAGTTGAGGGTGGCCTTGCCAGGCATCAGTGGAAGTGGACGGCCTTGGTGCCTGAAAGTTTGGATTCCCTAGTGTTGGAGAATTTCAAGAGCAGGGAGGCAGGAATATGAAGATCGTGGGAGCACACCCTCATAGAAACTCCCAGAATTATGTGGATTAGACATGACAGAGGCAGGCCGCCAGAAGACTAGATTCCAGAATTCAAACAAGAAATTATCTTTTTTTTTTTTTTGGTTTTTCGAGACAGAGTTTCTCTGTGTAGTCCTGGCTGTCCTGGAACTCACTCTGTAGACCAGGCTGGCCTCGAACTCAGAAATCCATCTGCCTCTGCCTCCCAAGTGCTGAGATTAAAGGCATGTGTCACCACTGCCTGGCACAAGAAATTATCTTGATACTAAAATTTGTTTTGAGAATTGTATATTGCAGAATACACAGCCTTGGTGTCTCTACTCATCAAGCAGACTGAGCAGACCTGCTCAAACCTCTGATGTCCTGGAATTCCAACTGGACACAGTGAAGACACAGTGTCAGAGGCTTATCAATTTACTCTTCCTCCCCCTGCCCCTCTTCTAATATCTCAATACCCATAATCAGCTTGAAGAAGTTAATGAAGAGTCAGTGCCCCTATTCCCTGGGCTTGGGGACTAAGGTGGTTAATATTGGGCTGTCTTTCTACGGAAAAGTAGTGGTTTTGTTGGAACAGGGAGAATTAGCTATAACCTATTGGTAGAAATATGTATAATTGTTATTAAGATGAAGCTATAATTTCTTAAATGATACAAAATTTACTTTGATTTCAAATTTAACGTTTTCATTGGTACAAGCTTCTTATTGATATAAAAGTGAGATTAATATTGTTACTCTCTTAGGCATTGTGTCTACATAACACATTTAGGAATACAAGGCTTAGACCCAGTCCTTCTTTAACTTTTTTAACTGATTTGAGATGGTTAGCCTGTGAGTTAAGGGCCTATAGCAAATTCATGGCTTTGAGTTTATTGTTAGGGTATTTTCTATATTTTATTTAGAAATAGCTGAGAGAAGTTAACAGACAACAGTCCAGATTGCCTTACATGGAGAGTTGGTTTTCAAAACATTAGAAGTCCACAGAATTGATGTTACAAACATTTCTGTATTAATGTTCATTTTGATTAGAGACCTGTCTGCTCCTGACAGCTTCCTGTCTTGGATTCTAAGAAGAAATTGAGCATCTTTGGAGTTACTCCAGTTGTGGTGAGACAGCCACTAGGCAAGAATTGCCTCTTTTCATCTACAGACAAATCACTGTCCAGAAAGGGACACACTGCGGAATAGTCGGCTGATTATATCTGCCAAGACAGAGTAATCAGCCCTTAATAATTCTGCATCACTAGGTCTGTCAGATGATCCTGGGCCAGAAGGCTGAAGATCAGATGCTCCAACATTTTGTAGTATAGGGACTGTTCAGGTGTTCAGCGGTCTCTATAAATTGGCTAAGTTTTAGAAGCTATGCTTTGTGCTTCCCATAATTTCAGCTAACTCAGTCATTCTGGATTTCTGATGGGGTTGAAAACTTATAATCTCATAGCCAATCCTGGCTATTTACTTTGAGAGAAAAGATTTGAGAGGATAGTTTTCAACTAACATTCATTCTAAAGCCAAGAAAAAAGCCAGGTTCAGAACTAAGTCTTTTAGTTAGGAGAGATGACAGAGGTTCTGGTTAGTCAACAAAATGATGGACTGGGTATTAGGTCTATCTTGTACCTTACTGACACAAATTGGTATAGTTATGCTCTAATTGTATTTTGAGAGAAAAGTTTTATTTTAACAGGAAGGGTGATATGTAGGAGGAGCTAAGGTTGGAGGAGTAAGGAGAGGAAGAAGAGGAGTAAGGAGAGGAAGAGGAGGAGAAGGAGAAGAGGAGCTAGAAGAGGGGGGAGGGACATGGAGGCAGATGTTTGCGTGTCTCCACCAGTCAAAGATAGTTGATATCTAGGTTGGACATTGGGTTACACTTCTGATTGTATGGGCACCTTGTTATTGAGCATTACCAAACTTATAAAGCCTTTGATTAACATAAAAAATGTATAAAAGCAAAAAGGAGAAGGGGGTATGGGGTCGGGGTTTTCTAGGGAGGGGAATGGGGAAAGGGGATGGCATCTGAAATGTAAATAAAATATCCAATAAAAGATAAATTAAAAAAAAAAAAGAAACTCTAGGTTACATGGAGTTGACAAAGCTAATGAGAACACCCTAGCCCACAGTGGGTGAACCTTTCCACATCGATTACTGTGATTAAGATAATCTCTTACAGACCTTCTCAGAGACCCTTCTCCCAGTGGATCCTAGATTGTATTGAGTCAACAACTGAAACATAACTGTCATCGGGTTTTTCTCACTGAACCTGGAGCTAGGCTGGCAACCCCAGTGATCATCATACATCATACCATCAGCCCTGCTCTCCACACCAAGTTTTTTAAGTAGGTGCTGGAAACTTGAACCCAGGGTCTCATGCTTGTCCAGCAAATGCTCTTACCCACTAAGTCATCTCCCCAGCTGCCTCCTGGAAACAGGCATAGTGTGATCCTGTGGAATCTCCCAGTTGTGGCATCATGTCAATGCTCAACAAGTTTATGACTTTAGTTCAGGTTTCACCCTTCACCTGAGGATAACCAAGGTGCTCCACCTGTACTTGTACGCATGTGCACATGTGTGCACACATACAATGAGTGTGCTGTTGTTTGTATAGAGTGGATATTTGTTGACTTTTGGTTCTTTTTTTTTCCTTTCTTCATGTAGCATCAGCCCCATTTGCCTTTGAGGAATCACTTACCCTTCAGTCATTTAGATGGTTTCAGTTTCATTCATTGGTTAGCATGTGGCCTAGATCTAGCCAATAAATGTAGCCTGGTCTACCGAACTCATGCCATGCTGGTAGGACTGGATCCCAGGACCTTTGCTGCAGTGTTCAATGGTGACGGTGGAAAAGACGTTATTTTCTCCTTTTTCCTGTCCATGTCTGGAGTTTTTGCTTCCAGGTCTACCAAGCAGGCAGAATTTAGTCTACATGCTGATACATTGTCATTTCAAGGACAGAGCTCGCCTGACAAAAGAAAAGTAGACCCAAACAGTAGCCTTGGAGTGACACTGTGTAAAACTCTGGTCTAGCTGTGTCTGACAGTCAGTGAATGAATCCCTGACAGGTTGCTTTTTATTTAGTCAGTTTGAGTTGAGTTTCAGTCACTGGTCACCAAAGAACTACAGTAAACACAGAGATTTATGTTATCTTCAGTCTTTTGTTCTTTTCAACTGGACCCATTTGGAGATTACATGTTGTACCAATTCAGTTCACCAACTGAGTGATAAGGGTGTCTCGGGGATGTGTGGAGGAGACAGGGACCACGAGATGAACAGGATAGTCTCTGTCCCCATTGATGAGACCTGCTCCTTTTAACATAACTATAGTCATTTTGTATTTAGTCTTTGTTTTGCTCATAAGGTGAAATTAGGTTCAGGCTCTCAGACTCCACTTCCCAGAATTAATTATTCGTAGTTGATACTGAAAAATTCTCCTAAAAGTTCACAATGCTATGGGTGTGCTATTCATGCTCTGTTATCTCAGTACTCTGGAAAACCCCTAACTACCTCACTTACCTCACTTAGGGACCAATCAGCTTAAAGGTCAGCTGATAATACTTTGTCTACTTAGGCAAAATGTAATACTGCTCCCCCTTGTCTTCTGCACTTGGTTTTCCTATAAAAAGCCTGCCCTAAGAGCAAACCAGTGTCATAGTCTTGCTTCTGGGTTCTCTCTGTGACCCTGATTGATCACCCTGAATTAACTGATCACCCTGAATTAATTTATCCTAATTGAGATCAGTGTCCACGTGGTCAGTGTGCAGCTATTCCGGACCCCAACATTTTGGGGGCTCATCTGGGATAGCCATCTACTCTTGAGGCCACCCACCATATATTATTGAACACTAGAAAAGCCAGCCAGCACCTCCATGAAGGAGGAAAGTTACTCTTTCCTGTTTTGATTTTGTTACTGGTGTGGTCTAGACTCTGGAGCTCATAGAAGAGAAGCTGGACACATTACTCTTTGATCCCATGGATGGAGCATGCTCTGGTTTCCCTCTGGATGAAGGGGGATGGATTACAATCTACCCTTTTGGACTTGGTTGAGACTCTAATCTAGGGGTTCCAACACCCATGGTTGTGCTGATTTTTAAAACTGGTCTGTCACTGTCTGTCTTTTTCTTTCAGCTTGTTTATTGGCACTGTTCTCCTCTGTATGACCTTCAGTTCTATTATGATGCAATCCTTTTACCCTTGACATCCATCTTGAAGCAATTTTGCACCATTCCCAAGACTTGCAGAGGGCCGTCAACCTGTCTGGTGACCAAATCTTTCCTGGTAAACTCAGAAATGTCCTTCAGCATCTGAGTGGTCTTTTAAGATCCCTGATCTCTCTCTGATCCAGGCTATCATTCTCTGTCATCTGGGTCACCTGATCAGGATCTTTATGTCATTGCCTGTTGGTATCTGTCTGCTGACCCACCCCATTTGTTGAAGAGTCCAGCATGTCCATCACCACAACCATGGTGGAGGAGGAGGTCATCATCTCAACCTCCCTCACTCTTTCTCCATCAAGCCTGCCACTTATCACCCACCTCCCATTAGCTGTCAATCTGAGGAGGATGACATGCCGCTCCCTTATCAGATGCCCTAGTACCTGAAGTCCCAGTCACACTCGCAGTATTCTCAGCACTGCTCCCTCCTCCTCCTCCTCCTCCTCCTCCTCCTCCTTCCCCTCCTCCTCTTCCTTCCCCTCCTTTTCCTCCTTCCCCTCCTCCTCCTCTTCTTCTTCTTTCTCCTCTTCTTCTTCTTCCTCTTCAACTTCCTCATCTGCCATAACTAGTCCACCTCATACTCAATAGGGTACCCTCTTTGTCTCCTCAGTGGAGGCTTTCCCTTTATGGACCACCACCACCACCCCAAGAGGAAGAAATGCCCTTCTGGGCTTATCAACCTTTCTCCACTAGTGATATCTGCAACTGGATGAAAACCCCAGAGTCTAGTCTCTCTCCTGAAGACTATTCTTCATACACCTGGGATGATATCCAACAAGTCCTATAGATCTTCTTCATTTTTGGGACCACATTGGGTGGGAGGTCCATAAACTTCTTCCTGGAGACAACACGGGTAGATACACTAAACGCTGCAATCATCAATGTTGCTTTCCCTTGAGCCAGCCCCAACTGGAACCCTAATACAAATGAAGGTAGGGAGACATTTAAAGGTTATTGCCAGATTATGGCCTCAAAGTCTGAGATCCACCTCTGACGAGATCTCAAGTGTTGAGATTAAAGGCAGTTGAGTGACAATTTTATGGTATTTTAAACATTCCAAATAAAAACCTCTTACACCCATTAGCAGCCATTTCTTCCTTCTCAGCAAACATTGGCAACCACCCATCTGCTTTTTGACCATTTGCAGTTGACTGTGTTTGAACACTGCTCGTCAATGGAGTCATTTAGGAAGTAGTCTTAGGTGTATATAGTGTAAGGTCAACCAACAGGCTGAAGGAAGCAGGAGGATCACAAGTTCAAGACCAGCCTGAACTACAAATCAAGACTTGTCTCAAAAGGGTTAACTTTGTGACTCACTTCTTTGACAAGGTGTGGTACTTCAAGGCTCATTAGGGTTGTGGAGTGTACAGCTGGTGTTACTGGCCAGACCATGTTTGCTTGCCTCTCATCATTTGAGGGTGTTTGGGTGGTTTCCATCTCTTGAATATTCTGAGTATAGCTGCTATGAATATTCATGCATAAGTTATTGTGTAGATACATGTTTTTCAGTTGTCTTGGATATATACACAGGAATGGAATTGCTGGCTCATGCAGCAACTATAAATATAACTTTTTGAGGAGCTACCAAACTCTTTTGCAAAGGAATTATACCCACTTTCATTAATGTCAGTGATGTGGGGGGGGGATTCCAACTTCACCAGATCCTTATTGAAGTTAAATTATCTGTTTATCTTTTTAATTTTAGCTGTCATTGTGAATCTGAAATGGTATTTACATTTTTCTTTTTAAAAAAGATTTATTTTTATTCTGTATATGAGTGTTTCGCCACCATGTATGTCTGTGTACCACATGCACAACTGTGGTCTCAGAGGCCAGAATGTGTCTGATCTCCTGGAACTGGAATAACTTATGGTTGTGAGCCACCAAGTAGGTGCTGGGAATGAAACCAGGGTCCGGGGAAGTGCAGCCAGTGCTCTTGACTACGGAGTCATCTCTCCAGCCCCTGATTTGCATTTTTCTAACAACTAATGATGTTGAATATTGTTCAAATGTTTACAGGCCACTCATATACCTTCTTTGAAGACGTATTTATTAAATAAATTCAATAACTTACAATCAATATTTGGGAGAAGAAAGCGAGAGGAAAAGGAGAGGTTCACCTACATAGGGAACTTGAGGCTTGCCTTGGCTACATGGGATCCTGACTTAAAAGCAGAAGGAAAATCCTCAATATTTCAACTGGCTTGTCTTTTTGTAGAAATTTTTGATATATTATGGGTATCAAACCTTCATTGGTTATACAGTTTGCACATTTTCTCTATTGTGTTGCCGCTAATAATTTTTATGTATATGTGTGATGTATGTACTCAATGTGGGTATGTGCCTACTGGTTCCAGTGTGCATGTGTGTTTAAGTGTATGCAAGCCAGAGATCAACACTGGGTGTCCTCTTTTTTTTTTTTTTTTTTTTTTTTTCTGTTTAGTTTGGTTTGGTTGAGATGGGTTTCTCTGTGTAGCCCTGGTTGTCCTGGAACTTGCTCTGCCTCCCGAGTGCTGGGATTAAAGGCGTGCGCCACCACCGCCTGGCTTCTGCCTTCATCCCTCTCCACCTTAATTTTTGAGACAATGACCCTGAAGCTCAATGGCTAAACTCCTCTTTGCCTCCCCAGGGCTGGTATCATAGATAAGGACTTTTTGTGCAGGTACTAGGTCCTCATGCTTTCTCAGTGAGCACTTTTCCAGCTAAGCCTCCTTTCCAGTCCCTCTCTCCCATCTGAGACAATCCCTGTATTTTGTAGCCTGGGCTGTCCTGGAACTCCATATGTAGACCAGACTGGCCTTGAACTCACTCGCCTCTCCCTCCTGAGTGCTAGGATTAAAGGTGTGTACTACCACGCCTAGGGTTCTATTGTCCCTTTTGGATGATGCCAACTCATTTGTTTGTTTGTTTGTTTGTTTGTTTAATCCTTTCTGCATTTTTCACCTTCTTTCACTTGGGATTGAACTTATCGGTCCCTTATTTTCATGTAGCATCTAAGAAATCATCCCCCAGCCCTGGGTCATAGGGAGTGAGCCCTGTGTTTCTTCTAAGACTCCTATAGCATTAGCTTTTGTTTTTTAGATCTTTAATTTCTCTTGGATTCATTTTTATCTATGATGCGGATACAGGAACTCAACTTCATTCTTCTGCATAAGGAAATCCAATTATCCTGTTATTTGTTGAAAAGGCTATTCATTCCCCTGCTGAACCATCTTGGCTCCTTTGTGGATGCTCTATTGACCACAAACAACAGGGCTTTCTTCCTCCCGTTCGTTTGACTCCTAGTGCGGTGTTAATTAACTTGCATTTCTTTCATTTTTGAGTTATATGTTGAAAGCTTAGTTTAGTTTCGTTGTGTATGTGAGTTGTCTGTTTGTTGCTTTTTGCCAAATTTTTTAACAGGAAGTCTTTGGACCCCTTTGATTTTGAAGGCTTTCAAATGTTAGAAAAACCCATCCTTTTTCTGTGACTCAAAGAGAAAGTAGTTTCTCCCTGTTGTCTTCTGATTTGGATTATGATGAGTTTTAGTCATGTGAGAAGCTTTACTTTCTTCAAGTGAATCAATGACTTTGCTCTACCTGGCTCTGCGGCACACTTTAATAGCCTTTCCCTGGACCCAAGTTGCAGAACAATTCAGCCATGCTTTCAGATAGTCCTTGCCAGACATTTAATCTTATATTTTATTTTGTGACTCAAACAGTGATCCAATTGGACTTATCCTTGTTTGTGGGGTTGGGAATGAATCTTAGAATTTTTTCCAAATGGTTTTCCACTCACTCCAATATTATTGAACTTTTACCTTTCACATGGTCTTTGGTAGATCAACCATACTCCAGTGGATGGCCCCATAGCCCATACTATGTGGACAGCACAAACCAGAATCAGTGGACTATAAAAAGATAAAAAGAGGACTTAAGGTTGGTAAGGATACCAGTAGATGTTTTCTCTGGGAGAAGTTAGAGAGAGGTATAGGGTATGAATATAATCAAAACATATTGTATGCATGTATAAAAATCTCAAAAAAAGAAATTATATTTTAAAATACCACCTTTAGGCTAAGCTCAGTGGTAAGATATGTACCTAGCATGTTCAGGTCTCTGGGTTTATTAATCCCACTGAGAGAGAGTAAGACCATTACCACAATTTCTGAGCCAAATTTGAAGCAAGCTTTATTAAAGACTGGCCAGGACTATAGACACTGGACAGGTCCATCCCCATGACTCCCAGAGAATGGCACCAAGTTACCTTAGTCAGAGGCTTATAAAGGCAAAACCCACAAGGCTACATACTTCCTGCCTTTGTCCAATCAGGAGAAAGCATACATCCTGATGTACTTCCTGCCTATATACCTGCTGTCTATGTGTGATAAAGCACATATCCTGTGTAATTGATGCAACAAAGCTTGTTTATAGAATTGAAAATACATGCTTTGTTATCTTACATGATCAATAGCCTCCAGCATCCAGGAAGCTATCTGTCCTTGGGCAAGTGGGGCTTACAGGTTAGAGGCATTTTTATTGTATAGCTATGTCTTAAGCACAGTAATTATAGTAATGTCTTAAGCATATACATACAGAATCTGAGTTCCAGTTGGGCCTGGTAGCTCACACCTATAATCCCAGCACTAGGAGACTGAGGAAGGAAATTGACTGGAGTTTGAAGACAGCCTGGGCTACCAAGTAAGACCAAAAGATAAGGCAAAACACAAAGCTCCACCTTTATCATGTACAGTGCAGTGCCAACCTACCTGTCTAATTTAAAAACGTTTGGTCGTTTTATTTGGATTGGGTTAACGTTATCTGCTAATCTGGTGAGAAAGAAAAATCGTCCAGTTAGAGAACAAAGAATGTCTTCTCTTCCGAGCAATCGCTTCTGTCTCTTTGAACATTTTCCTCATATACATATCCCTGTTTTATTATCATAAATTATTTTCCTAATAATTATTCCTAATAATAATACCTAATAATTATTAGGAAAACAATTGCTAGTTATTTCTTGTATTACATTTACTGTACTGATTATGTACACTGGACACTGTAGAGGTCTTCTGCTGCTGGTTTGTATTTGCTTTGATTTCCTAAGGTTTATCAGGTACAGACATGGCATTGGAGAGGAGAGGTAATTATACCTATGTTTCCCCAATTGTTTTTATACTTTTTTTCTTGAAACGGGGTCTCATGTATCTCAGTCTGTCTTTGAACTCCAGCATCTCCTGTCTCTACTCCCCCAATGCTGGAATTACAGGCATGCACTACTAAGGTTGGTTTTTTTATTTCCTAATTCTTTTTTTTTTTTTTTATTTTATATTTTTCTTTTTTTGTTTTTTTTCATGACAAGGTCTCACTATGTAAATGAGGCTGGTCTTGAACTCAGAGATCAACCTGCCTCTGTCTAATCAAACGTTGGGATACAAGGTATGTGCCAACCAATATGTCTGGCTAAATTTTGTTTTTCAATTAGCTTAAAAAGTAGTAAACTGGTTTGTACCTTTAATCTCAGCACTTGGGATGCAGAGGCAGGCAGATTTCTATGAGTTCCAGGCCAACCTGGTCTACAAAGTGAGTTTTAGGACAGCCAGGGCTGCTGGGTTCTCTTCCCTCCCCCTAGTTCTTTACTTTCCCTTTTTCCTTTGCTATTTTGTTTGTACTTTCATTTTCTTTGTATCTTAAGAATTCAATTAGCCGGGCGGTGGTGGTGCACACCTTTAATCCCAGCACTCAGGAGGCAAAGGCAGGTGGATTTCTGAGTTCAAGGCCAGCCTGGTCTACAGAGTGAGTTCCAGGACAGCCAGGACTACACAGAGAAACCCTGTCTCGAAAAAACAAAACAAAACAAAACAAAACAAAACAAAACAAAAGAATTCAATTAATTGAAATTTAATTCTCTTTAATTTTTATGGCTGCATGTTTTAGGACCATAAATTATACCTGGGTGTGGAAATGTCCTGGGGCTAGCTCATGGATTTCAATACAGATAATCCTATGGTTTCTGGGCTTCTCTGTAAACAGGAATTGTGAGGTGTAAGGTTTAAAATTTTTCTTGAAAAAAAAAATACCAGCGGGGCTGACCAGCCAGAAGATACCCAAGCACCCACCTAGGTGCCACTGTGATGGGTAAATGTGTGATAGACAGATGGGAAGAATGGAGTAGGAGATGGAGAGACAGGAGGGAGAGCAACCAGAGGGGTTTGTACACTGTGGAGAGCATGTACCTCATTTATGAACTGCTGGGGCGTGTGAAAGCGCCGGTCCTGCAGAAGCTGTAGGACCTTTATGGCACAGGACATCCCAGAGAGGTCCTGGTGAAGATTCAGTAATCTGAATCTCAACCATTCAGTTGAGAGGCCTCAACTCAGACCGAAGACTCGCTGCAACAAACATTTCCAAGTAAAGACGTGTGGACAATAGGCTCTACTGTGGGACACACCATCACACAGTACAGCTTCCACAACAAGATTTTTTTGTTGTTGTTTTCTTTTTATTTCGTCTTATTTTCTTTTGGGGGAGAGGGTGCAAAGGTGGAGGGTAGATACAAAAGAACAGGCAGACGAGTGGGATTGGGGTGCATGATGTGAAGGAAATTCACAAAGAACCAATAAAAAAGTTAAAAACAAACAAACAAACCAACAAACAAAAAACCCCAAAGAAACAAAGAAAGATCAGCTATCAAATTATTCTGTCTCAGGTCTGAATTCATTCTTGATTGTCTGCTCTGTGGAAAGACATGTTTAGCTTTGACAGTAGAGGGCGCTATAGAGACACTGCAGGAGGCTGTCCCCTTTGCTCTCTTTCTAGGCTCCCCTGCTTCTTGCAGCAAGGGCGGCTTCTCTGCTGCCAGGTTCCTAGATGCAGACAGCCTCTCCAGAGCCTGTTCATGGTTGAGAGAGCTTCTCTGCTGAGTGGTTGATGGGGCGGTTTCAGTGCTGGCTCGTCAGCACTGGCAGCTGCTAGGAGCTTGACCTATCTGATTAAAAGCTGCTCCATATTCACAAGGCAGCTCTCCAGCCAGTCCTGAGGGATGGATTTCCAACAACTTCCACTCTCGTAGCTCACTAGGAACTTCTCTGCTGGTCACCTAGCCATGCTCTCTCCAAGATCTGGCTCTCCTTACAGGGGCCTCCTTCTCAAGCTGGCTCAGACCTACACAATGACAACTAACTAACTTTCTTTCTCTTTCTTTCCTTCCTTTCTTCTTCTTCCTTTTCTTCCTTCTCCCCCTTTTCCTCTTTCCCTTCTCTCTTTATTATTTTTTTTTCAAGAAAAAGTTTCTCCCTGGCTGCCTTGGAACTCACTCTGCTCTTGTAGTCCAGGCTAGCCTCCAACTCAGAGATCCTATTGCTCTGCCTTCTGAGCATTGGGATCAAAGCCACCGTGCCTGGCTTACGGTGAGTGTCTTATTCTCTGATTCTCTGCCATTCCTCTGTTATTTGGAAATCTCTTTTGTCTTCCATAAAGTCAAAATATTGCAGGAGGAGGCAGGAAGGAGCTGAGACAGAAGGAGTATTCAGTATTACGTTTTATGAATAGAGGAAAGGAGGTTTGACCGTGGCTTGGGTGGAGAAATGGACTGCAACTTGTAGAATTTGGACTTATAGAAATGAAGGAATAGTGAAGAAAGGAATGCCTCAAACAAAACATAGTCTGGCATGGAGGACGGGGATTAAATTTTGTCCTAGGCAAAAGTCCATCTGTGGCCCAAACTCCAATAGGAAATGCCTGCTCTGTGGGTTAAAGACAGTGGTTCCTGGGATCCACTCCAGACCAAGTGAATCAGACCCTCTGGGAAAGAAAGCCTGTTCCAGGCTGCCCACGAGCTGACTCCTTTCCAATGCTTGCCATCATGGCTCCTCATTCTCTGTCACTTCTCTTCTCTGATCCCTGTGCACTGTTGCTGGTCCTCCCTGGAAATGGCTGAGTAAAGATGTCAGTGGGGACACAGCAGTATTAAGCACACCACAGCACAGATGCCCCAAATCCATGATGCAAAGACGTCTAGAATACGTGAATTCTGCCACATTGCAACATTCATGACCACAATGCAAAAATCAACTGCATTTCTATATATTTGCCATGAATGATCTGCTGAAGATGACAGATCCAGCTACAGTAGCATGGCAAAGGAAATTTAGAAATAAATGTGGCAAAACCCAAGATGTAGCACTGAAAACCACAACAATGGAAAAGAACACAAATGAGGGGGAACTATCCACGTTTCAAATTGAAGGTGTTAACGCTGTCAAAATGGCAGTACTCGGGCACTCACCATCCAAAGACTCAACACATTTCCCATCAAAGTCCCAGCTGCTGCTTTTCCAGAAATGGGCAAGCCGATCCTAAAATTCATACAGAAATCCAAGACACCCAGAATAAACAAAACAAGCTTGGAAAAGAACAAGCCATGTGCAATAGCAAATTTAAGTAGTTCCAGCTCCTCTGGAGGCTGGGGGTGAGGGGTAGGGGTGAGGGTGGGGACAGGGGTGGGGCTATGATGATTTGAGCCTGGGAATTTGAGGTTAGCCTGAGAAACATGATGAGACTGAAAGACCCACATCTCGCAAAGAAAGAAGAAAAAAAAAAAGGAACAAATTTAAAACTTACTGTAGAGCTACAGTAACCTACCCCACTGAACTTGAATAATCATGGCATAAAGATCAAAGACTTAAAACTGAGAGATCAGGTCTGGTTTCAAGCTACAAGGATAGATGGTATCCAAAACAGCAACAACTGAGAGTCCGTGAGAAAAATACACTTTAAACACAAATGGCCATGGATTTAATTTTTAAAATTATTATTACTTTTAAAAATTGTAGGGGGAGTGTATATTGTGTAATGCGTCTGAAAGTTATTACAGAAAGTTATTAGGTGGGTGTGTGCTGTGTGTATTGCTTGTGTGTGCACATGAAGGACAGAGGTTGACATTGGGTGTCTTTCCTCCACTGCTAGTCACTTTTGGGAGGGGGGG
>JANHMN010000002.1:78782655-78808750 GCA_030674055.1 Rhabdomys pumilio | reverse complement strand
GTGTGAGGTCAGCCAAAGCTACATGGTGAGACCATTTCAAAGAAAAGGAAAAGGGAGAGTGTATATAGCAATCATTTATCTACAGAGAATCATATAGATATAAATATATACATATATATATATAATCATAGAGATATAAATGTATGGACATGTTTCTTAGGTATTAGATAGATTGGGCTAGACAATGAATTTAGATAGGTGAGGCTAGATATGAAGTTAATAATACAGTCCACCTACAGAGCTTGGAGCATTACTGTTGGCCCTGTTTTACAGGCAAGAAGAAGTCTGGGTTCTACAGAAAGTTAAAGTCATACAGGGAGTACAAGATGGAAGCCAGATTCCAACCCAGGAAGTTAATGACAGAGCTGAGGCCGTGTTACGGCTACATGACTCTGCTCCTGGGAACATGTGTCTCTGTTCTAAGATGCAGGCAGGATGGCAAGCAAGCACTGCTAGGAATCTTTCCACTAGATTGCTCTCTCTCGCTGGCGCCAGTGTACTGCTCAGCAGAAAGCCCTTAGCATTTGGGTGCCTACCATCTGTTTAATAGACATCGTAGAAGTCTTGGTTGCTGCAATTTCTGAAGTGAAATTCAGGACAAAGCAATCTCTTTGCAAATACTCAGGCAGCCTCTCTCCTTTAGGGAAGAGATAAAGTGACTAGTATCTGACAATGTGAGCATTCAGCTGGGAAGGATCAGATAGACGGCTCTGTGACATGGCCCTTACGAAGCCCTTATGGAAAAGCAATCTTTGAAAATCCATAACAACATCTAACTGTACACTGCTTTTTTTTTTTTTTTTTTTTTGCTCAGGACTATAGTGAGGTTAAAGCTAATCCTTCAGCATTAAGTACAAAATAGTGGACTTCTATTTCTGAGTTTTCATATAAATTCAGAGCTTTGTTTGTTTAACCCTCATTTTTGCCTGCCCATCAAATGAATACCAGACCTCAAATTTTAATTTGGACTGTTTCTGAGAGCTAGATTCCCAGATGTGAAATAACCCCCACTCAAATGGTAAGAACATTTTTAAAGCTGTTGATTGGCACTGCCAAACCTTTGCAAAAAAAATTGAACCAATTTACACTCCCACCAGCAGTGCACGAGAATACATTTAAATGCAAATCCTAAGAAGCAGAGTGTCTCTTTCTTAGGTATTTCATTTTTAAAAAAAAAATTTTTTTTAATGCTAAGCAAAAGCTGACCTAGGGTTTTATAAAAGGAAAATCTGACATAAAAGTGCAACATAGTCATAACAGCTTAGGCAAAAAAAAAAAAAAAAAAAAAAAAGAGAAAGAAAGAAAAAAGAAAAAGAAAGAAAGAAAGAAAAAAACCTTTCAAAGACCCAAGCAGACCGATAAAAACGTTAAGGCGCCACAGCAAGAAGCAGAACTCCAATGGGGCCATTAACAGTTTGGCTTAGGTTGGGATGGTAACCGCCAAGAATGTTGGGCGTGGTCAATGTACCAAATTCTAGTTTATAAAATGCAAAATATTAATGCTTCATTTTGTTCTAAAGAAGATTTAAGATGTCTAACGCCAGGATCTAGAACAGTAGTAATGTCTTTAAAACGAAGCCTGTGGGAACTACACACACACCCGTGCCCCTACGCTTCCCGCACGGGACAGCAGGCCTGCACAATCAGAGAACACCTCTACCAAGCGGGCACAGTGATGGCAGGGGCTGCGGACCGTGGGGCAAGGGAAACCCAGACCCGGTGGCCAGCCCGCTGCCTCCACAAATTCAAGGGGTGCAGGGACTTGCGGTCAGGCCAACCCCTCTAAGCACGCCCAGCCCGTCCACGACCCCGAGTCTCCTATGACTCCTCGGTACCCTCTCCCACCGGCCACACCAGAAGGAGCCCCACTTCGACTGCAAGTAAGGACGAACTGGCCACTTCGACCTTACTTGAGTCCTCCCCTTCTTTCCCGCCCACCTCCACTTGCCCCCTACTCTCCCGGCCTCGGGAGCTCGGCTCCACTCGGTTCCGCTCGGCATTCCCCGCCCCTTCGGCGCATGTAGCCAATCAATGCACGGCCCCGCCCCTCGAGGCCGTTCCAGCGGGCCGGCCGAGCGCAAGCCGAGCCGGGCTGAGGGCGGCGCCGCGGGCGGGGGCGATGGGGCCTGGCTGCCGGGCGGCGGCGGCGGCGGCGGCTGCAGCTGCGGCGGCCGCGGTGGAGCTTGCCTAGACGCGGGGGCGCGGGGGGCGAGCGGGCGCTGCGGCCCGCCCGGGATGGGCCAAGCCCGGCCTGGCGGGGCCGAGCGGGAGCCGAGGACGGCACGCGGGCCGGGCCTGCGGGCCAGGCGGCCGGGGGGTTGAGGTAGAAGTGGGCGCGGAGGAAGGGGCTGGGCGAGGCGGTGGGAGGAGCGGCGAGGGGGCGGAGGCTGAGCGGCGAGAGAGCGGCGCCTGGCCCGAGGAGGCGACGCGGGAGCAGGCTGAGGCGGCGGCCGGGACGAGCGCCCTGAGGTGGCGGCCGCGGCCCCATGGGCGGGTGCGTGGGCGCCCAGCACGACTCCTCGGGCAGCCTCAACGAGAACTCGGACGGCACGGGAGGTAGGTGGCGCCAGGGGGCGGCCGCGGCCCCCCATTGTTCGCGGCGGCGGCCACCTGTCCCGACCCCGCGCCCCTTTGTCGTTTCTGCTTTGCGTCGGCCCCGCCACGCGCTTCGGGCCCCACGCGGGACCGCGGGCCTAGGCCCAGCTTAGGGGGGGGACTCTAGCCCGGAGGACAACTCGGCGGCCGGATGGCGGCTCGTGGGGCCGTGGAGGGGGAAAGCCCGGAGTGCCCCCGACGGGCCCCACCGCACCCCCAGCCCTTCCCGCGTCGGCAGAGTTGGCCGGGCTCAGCTTTCCCGAGTTTCGGATGACAGCTGCCCCGGTTGGTTCCAGTTTCTGGAGCTGGGCTGGGGAAGTCTCTAAGTGGCCATGGCAGTGTTTTAAGGAGGAGGGGGGAGACGATCGGCCCGAGGAAAACGTGGCTCTCTGCTGCTGCCAGGGGCGTTAGCCCAATGTGCCGTCGGGGCGCACTCGTCAAATTCCGATGTGTCTTACGTAAAAGGAGAACGTGCAGGATAAAGTGTACCCCAGTATAAGATTAGTGCTTTGAATAAAAGTTTTCCAAAGCGTCTCGTACGTCTCGGTTATCGTAACCATGATGAGAGAGGTCTCTTAATTCCATTCTTAGTAGTTGTAGAAGGATAGGAGGGTAAGGTTGACTCTGCTTTTATTGACCTTAAAAGTGCAGAGCCCATTCATTATATAGAATGTGTAGAAGTTCGAACACTGTAGAAAAGAGCCACCAGGGAATGGCAAAGATAACCTGATTTGATTAGAACCTTGTATTGGGTGCCTTCAAATCTGGCGCATATTTTCAAGTTGTTTAGTTGCTTGGGAATAGGTGGGTGACATCTTTTCACACCTTGAGACCAGGTGCCTGCCCTTGAATCCTGGGCACCCAACTTTTTAACAAGACATTTCCCGTTTTATGTGATGTTTAGCCATGCCGCTTCACTAAAATCTCTGTCATGAAATGTTGGACAAGTTATTTGAGAACCCAAATGAAAATTGTCTTGAAAAAGTAGTCCCTGGAAATGCTCCTTTGTAGTGCATTTCGTGTCACAGCCTGTTTACTTGGTTGGATCCTCTGTGACAACAAAGCCCAGTGTAGAAAGGGCGTGATAACACCGGGCTAAGGGGAAATCAGGGATCAGATGGCAGATAGTACCAGTTAAGCATATAGTACTTACTAGCATTCAGTTTAACTTTCACATATGTTAAAACTATAATATTCCTTTAAGATTGAGCCAGTTTAACCCCTTTGGCAGTGCAACTTAGGATCCAATCACAATATTAGCATGGGGTTTTAAAAGCATGAAATCCTAGCTTTAGACAGTTACTACCAGTGGCCTACAGTTAGATAGCTCTAGTATCAGTTTCTTTTAGCATTTAAGTTTTCCGGACCATAATGTGCTGTTTTTCTAAAGAGAGGTTTTAAAGAGAAAGTACCTCCTCTTTTTCTTCTGGGGAAAGGATACAGGATAGCCCTGATGTAGCTGGCAGAAGACAGGTCTGTAGAGGATAAAAGAATTCTTTCTGGAATTTAATTTTGGAAGCCTTTGTTCTCCATTACTGTCATGAGAGGTAAGAGCTAACTGGAGCCAGCAACTCGGGAGGCTGCGGCTAGATGATCTTAAGTCCCAGGCCAGTCCTGGCTGCAGAGCAAAATCCTGTTACCAGAACCAACAAAAAGTTACTGTGCTCTGTGTTTCAGTTTAACATGTTAACAGGTTTTTTTGTTGTTGTTGTTTGGAAGGGAATAACTTTTTTTCCTAAGGGTGTTGGCAAAGATCTTAGCTTTTCAAACATCAGCAGTTTTAATCTGGTTATATTGAGTTATAACATTTTCATCAACACGGAGTCTATAATGCAGCCTTCAGGTGTGTTTCATGACGGTTAACATAGTACTATGTGAGCACCACCATTTTAGAATGGCCCCAGCCTTTCCAAGTCAGATGGTCTGTAATAGATATGATCTAAAATATTTGGATACTGTATTTTCCTTTTCCATCTGGATCCAAGTATTTTTAATGTGAGTATAAAAATACCCATAAAAGCCTTCTTAGGTAGATTACTTCTGTGAAGGAATTTGGAGAATTCTTATAAAAACACTATAACACTGTGGAGGTGGCTCCATTCTCACACTAACATTTGTATTACTGTTTGAGTCATTGATGCTATCTATAGTTCTTCTGGTCTACCTTATCTAGAATTCAGGCTTGAGTTTTAAGGTACTTAGGCTTTTTTTTTTTTTTTTTAATGCTTAATTTTAAACAAGATAGGTCTACTATAGATTCAAGATTAGCTAGTATACTCTCCAAACTTTCATTTCCTTGAGTCTTCCATGGTTGGGGCATTTTTTTTAACAGCATATTTTCTATGGCTCTCTTTTTAATGATGACATTGTGAAGCTGGACTTGGTACTTAGGACCTATAGACAAGGGGTAAAGGTGTGTGTGTGTGTATTGCACACATGCGTGGTGGATGTAAAGACAATTTTTGGTTCTCTTCTTCCACCATGTTGGTCCCAGGGATTGAACTCTGGAGCCTTTACTCTGGTCCCCTTATGATTTTTTAAAATAAATATTTATGGAGAGCATCAATACAATAATTGAAGACAAGCCAGTGTGCTTATTTTCTTAGTTCATTACTTTAGTTAGCTCTTCAGTGACACCCAAGAGAACTGGTTCTGGTATCTGCAGGTTCCTAGATTCTCAGCAAGCTAGTCAAATGCTAGACATGTGTTGCTTTAATCATTACTTCAGAATGTCTTTGCATCGTTATGTAGTTCTTTCAGACACCTGTTTATAGCAGCCTTACAGACACCTACTCAGTGAGTAACAATGTCTTTGGAATTATAAAATCTACCATGTTTATCTGGTATTTATTATGTAACAAGTCCTGTGCTAAGGGATTAATAGATGCATTGAGTCTACATTTCTTTGAGGTGGATATCAGTCAGCTCTATATTGTAGGTAAAGGTTGAAGGCTGAAGAAACTAAATAATGTCCTCCACATCCTATAGCTTAGAATGGCAGTGAGCATTTTTTTATTCAGGACTGAAATTAAAGAGCTTTCCTTTTCTTGTTTTATTTAAGAAATTATCATAAATATGTTATTAACCTTTTTTATTGTTACTTGTTTTTGTTACTGTTATTCAAGACAAAGTCTTTTTATGTAGCCCTGGCTGTCCTGACTCTTTAGACCAAGCTGGCTTCAAACTCAGAGATCTCTTCCCTCTCTTCTCAGCCTCTGATAACCATTAATGTACCTTTTTTGTTTGTTTGTTTTGTTTTTGTTTTTCGAGACAGGGTTTCTCTGTGTAGTCCTGGCTGTCCTGGAACTCATTCTGTAGACCAGGCTGGCCTTGAACTCAGAAATCCGCCTGCCTCTGCCTCCCAAGTACTGGGATTAAAGGCGTGGCCACCACCGCCCAGCACCTTTTTTTTTTTTTTTTTTTTAAATGATGAGTTTACCTGTTCAGGTTGTTTCATATAAATGGAATCTCATAATAGTCTTTTCTTTGTGGTTTATTTCACTTAACATAATCTTTTCTGGTCTCATCTTATAGCAGGTGTCAGTATTTAATCTTTTTATAATTGAATAATATCCTATTGTAAGTGTTCACAGGTTTTCCTTACCTAGCTGTCTGTTGCTTTGTATTTAAGTTGTTTCTACATTTTGGTACAAATAATGCATTTGTGAACTTCAGTTGCATAGACATCTATTTTCATTTCTTTCTTTGTCTTTGTGTGTGGGGTGGGGGGGGCTCTTGAGACAGGGTTTCTCTGTATAGCCCTGGCTGTCCTGGAACTTGCTCTGTAGACCAGGCTGTCCTTGAGCTCAGAAATCCTCTGCCTCTGCCTCTCAAGTGCTGGGATTAAAGGCGTGCACTACCACTGCCGGGCTTTCATTTCTTTTTTAAAGATATCTAGAAGTAGAACTATTGGGGAATTATAATTCTACTTATCTTTTTGAGGACCTGCCAGACTTTTTAATAGAGCCCATACTGTCTTACATTCGTACCTGAAATCTCTCTGCAATTTCTCTCCTTCCTTACCAACACTTGTTATTTTCCATTTTTCAGAACATCACAACTCTAGAGATTGTGAAATGCTCTGTCCTTCAGGTTTGGTTTGAATTCCCTGATGAGTTCTGTTATTTAGTATCTTTTTATGTACTTGATGTCCATGTATATACTTTTTGGGGAAATGTCTACCCAAGTCCTTTGGCTTTGTGATGCTGGAATCTTTATGTCAAATACATCTGTGCAAATGTTTTTCCCATTCTTTGGATGATCTTTTCATTTTCTGGCTAGTTTGTTTTTGTTTTTTTAAAACAATTGTCTGTAGTTTTAATAAAGTTCCATTTATTTTCTTTCATTGCCAATGCTTCTACTCTTGAGTTTTAAATCTACTCATAATATCTGTCCCTGGTGACTGTAAGCAGTAGTTCAAGTTCATTAGTCCATCAGGGCACGCTTTCCCTTCTCAGTTAGAAACAGAAAACGCTCAGGCGTATTTCCTTTGATCTGGGAAAGATTATTAGCGATGTGGTCTTTTCCATAAACTCACTTAAGCTTTTCTTTCCTCGGTGCATACCCGTGCCTTGCACATGCTAGACTCCTAGGAGCTACAGCTCCTAGAGCACTTGCTGTTTTATAGTCCAGGCTTGCCTTGAACTGAAGATCCTCCTGCCTTAACCTGAATGTTGAGATGAGAGAGGAGTATGCTGCCCTCACCTGGCTCCACTTTGCTGCTGCTGCTGCTGCTGCTGCTGCTGCTGCTGCTGCTGCTGCTGCTGCTGCTTCTTTTCTTTTTAGTTTTTCGAGACAGGGTTTCTCTGTGTAGCCCTGGCTGTTCTGGAACTCATTCTGTAGACCAGGCTGGCCTCGAACTCAGAAATCTGCCTGCCTCTGCCTCCCAAGTGCTGGGATTAAAGGCGTGTGCCACCACTGCCGGCTCCACTTAACTTCTTTTAATAATATTATTTTAAAAATATTTGTATTGATGTGTTTGAATGTTTTGCCTGCATATATATAGTTATGAGTTGCAGCTGTGCCTGTTTCTGACAAAGGCCAGAAAAGGGCTAAATCCTTGGAACTGGAGTGGATGTGACCTCCATGTAGCTTGATGACTGAGCCTCTCTCCAGCTCCACTTCAGCTTCTTGAACAAGAGATGATGGTTGTGTTTTCTGGGGTCAACAAAAGTGTTAGTCCCAAAAGAGGAATTTTGATCTTTTTCTTGACTATTTCAAAAGCCCTCCTTAGGAAAGTATAATATGCACACATGAAACAACTACAGTGCAGTATAGGCACATAATGTAATGTCCTGCAACCACACATGCTGTGGGAATAACAAGGAAACAGTAATCGCAGCACTAGGGAACTGGGAAGAGAAGCTCTGAAAGTGGCCAGAAGCTGGGTGAGGTAGCTGTAATCCCAGCACCTAGAGGGAATGGAGGCAGGAGGATCAGTTCAAGTTTATCCTCATCTATATAGCTCCTTTGAGTTTATCCTAGGCTACATGAGACCCTTTCTCAAACAACAAAATACTCAGAATAAGGAACAAACTAGTTTTCAAAACATGTTTTAGGCTGGATGTGGTGTGTACACCTTTAATCCCAGTACTTGGGAGGCAGAGGCAGGCAGACCTCTGATTTTGAGGACAGCCAGGGCTACATAGTGAGACCCTATCTCCAATGTGTGTATGTGTGTATCCAATATGTGTGTGTGTACATATATATATGTACACACACACATATATTAATTTTAAGTTTGCATACGTGCCTGTGTGTACTTGCGTTTGTTTGATCATGCATCTGTGCACCTGTGAAGATGCCTGTAGAGGCCAAAGGTGTTGGATCTCCCTGGAGCTAGAATTACAGATGTTTGTGAGTGACCTGATATGGGTGTTAGGACTCCGACTTGGGTCCTCTGAAAGAGCAGTATGTGCTCCTAACCACTGAGCCATCTCTCTAGCACCTTATATTTTGCTTCTAAATTTAAAACCCAGGTGTGGTAACCACACATGCTGCCCTAGCACTTGGGAGGTATGGGCAGGAGGATCAAAAATTTGACGTAATTTTCAACTATATATAGTAAATTCAGGACCAGCTTGGGTTTCAGTGAGAGTTTGCTTAAAAAGATTGATTGGGGTCCTAGAGAAATGGCTCAAGAGTTAAGAGCACTGACACCTCTTCCAGAAGACCCCGGTTCAATTCCCAGCACCTACATGGCAGCTCACACCTGTCTATAACTCTAGTTCCATGTCTTTTCACACCCTCATACAGACATACATGCAAGTAGAACACCAATGAACATAAAAATAAATTATATATTAAAAAAACAAAGTGGGAGTGGGGTCAAGCCGGAGCAAGCAGGTCTGGAGCAAGAGGGAGAAAGGAAAAGGGGGGTGAGAGTGGGGGACAAAATGAGACAAAAAGAAGGTCATGTTCATACACTGGAAGAGAGGGAGGAATAGTTGGGAGCCAAGGCTGAAAGAGATTTTATTATTTATTTATTTTGTTTTTTTGAGACAGGTTTTCTCTGTATAGCCCTGGCTGTCCTGGAATGATTGGAATGATGAGGCTAGCCTCAAACTCAAGAGATCCACCTATCTCTGCCTTCCTAGTGCTGGGATTAAAGGTGTAAACTACTACTGCTGGGTTTAAGAATTTAACAGAAACTTTTTTTTTTGTTGTTTTTGTTTTTGTTTTTTTTTCCGAGACAGGGTTTCTCTGTGTAGTCCTGGCTGTCCTGGAACTCACTCTGTAGACCAGGCTGGCCTCAACTCAGAAATCCTCCTGCCTCTGCCTCCGAAGTGCTGGGATTAAAGGCGTGCGCCACCACCGCCTGGCTTAACAGAAACTCTTATTAATGTGATAGGAGTTATAGGTGTGTGTTCCTGACTTTGGTTGCCTTTTTTTCTTTTGGACAGATCCCTTCCTTATGGAGGGACTTTTAGTTGAATCTTGGTTTTCCTGCTGCAGTACAAAGCTTTCACAGCTAGTTCTGACAGCACTTTACAGCAGTATTTAATGAGAATGATTATTGAGTGCTAATCACTAGTAATAAACTTTTGCATAAATAAATTGGCTATTTCTCTTGGCTTTAGGCAAAGTGAATTCTTGCTGAAGAAAAAGTTGGGTTGATTTAGGTTAAGAAATACAGTTACATTAGTTGGACATGATGAGCTTGGTGATACATCTGATCTTCTTCCTGTTCCTTCACTATCCTTGCCATATTTCTGCCTATTGGACAATGTTGGGCTACCACCAAGTCCTCATGATTGACTGATAGTTCAGGAACAGTAGATTGAGAATTTCTAATGCATTGGTACTTAAAGGTGCATGTGTGTTGGCCGGGAGCAGTCAGCGTGTGTTAATCTTGTATTAGAGTATTTGATTTGCAGTTGGCAAGATTCGTGTTATTTATTTATTATTGTGTGGGTGAGTGATGTGTGTGGAGGTCAGAGGACAACTTTGTAGAGTTAGCTCTCTCCTATTTCCATGTGGGTTCTGTAAAATGAACTCAGGTCATTAGGCTTCTGTTGTCAGATGGTAAAGTGTCTTTCCCACTAAGCTAATCTTGCTAGCTCAAAGTTTTTGTTTTGTTTTGTTAAAATATATTAACATTGAGCAGGGAGGTTAAATATTGCTAGGTATACATTGAGTGTTGTAATATAAAATACCATATTTTTGTATGTGTACAGTAACATTTTTTAAATTTCCACCATAGCTCCCATATCAGTTACTTTTGCATTGGTGTGACCTAACTTCAGGGAAAAAGGATTCAAAGGCTTCAGTTCATGGTTGGCTTGCTCCATTACTTTGGACTTGTGGTGAGAGGAAACATCTTCACTAATGAGATGGTGTAAAGGAAGGTGCTTACCTCTCAGCAGATAAGAAGTAGAGGGGGATTGGGCAAGGTGGCCTGCTTTTTTTTCTCTTGGCCCCATCTCCTGAAGTTTTCACCCCCTCCCAAAATAGCTCAACAGCCTGGGACCAAGCCTTTACAGAAGCTTATAGGGGACATTTAATATTCAAACCATAGCAGCTGCTTTCAGAAATGGGATTTCTGTTAAGCTAGACATCGAAGGAAACTGAAGTATTTAACTACATGAGTTTGGCTTGATATAGAATATTACTGATAAATAATTCCTCAATACTGGACTGAGGTATTTTTGTTTTGTAGTGCTGAAGATTTAAGCCAGGGCCTTCTGCATATGATATAAGCATTTTCCAGCTCAAGTACAGCCCTAGCCTGTGACTGAATGATGATGGACTGATTTGGGGCTTTTCTAATTGAGTGTTTACCATTCCAGGAAAATGGTTAGATGATTATGCATTTATTGTAGACTGGATTCAAGATCTACTCAGGCATACAGCTTTGATTGGCTCATATAGCATCCATGCTTTTGAGCTATGTCTAGTTTACTTAGTCGTGAGTATACCCTTCACTTAGTGTAGACATTTTATTTCTTAGGGGAGTTAAAATGCTTCTTTCAAAAGCTTATTTCAGACAGGCTCATTGTATACTGCCCAGACTAGTATCTAACTCTACAGGCATATGCCACCATCCCTGGCTTTTCCTGAAACTTTTAAATAAAATAGCAGGCCTCCATTATTCTGACTCCATGTACTTGAAGCTATCTGTGTAACCAGAGCTACAAGGCCAACTCTTGAGATAATCAAATAGCTTATGGTTACTGGAGGAGGCATACATTTAAATAATTAAGGTTTAAAAAAATCTCCACAGCAATGAGAATGTTAGGAAAATTCAAATAGTAGCAAGGAGCAGGGTCAGAAAGCTTCAAAACAGAGGTGGTATAAAAAGCTTGCTTATTCCACATCCCCTCTCCCCTCTCGCCCCTCACCTCCTTTAGTAGGAGAGCTAGCCCTGGGGCCAGGAGATCGTGTGAGCAAGCCTTGTCCCTCTTCTGGGCAGCACAGGAGAGCTGTAGAGGGGGCACAGGTGAGCTGGCCTCAAGGATAAGAGCCTAGGAGAGCTGGCCCTGTCACTTATCTGGCAATGAGGCGGCATGGATGTGGAGATGATGGCCTCCCACTTGCAGTAGTCAGGAGAACTAGGCACAAGGGCTTGAGAGTGGGAGAGCTAGTCCTGCCCTGTCACTAGCTATACCACTCAGGCCCTGCACCTCTCCTGGGCAACGAAGTGGAGCTTGCCCTGATGGTGTGAGAGCAGGGGAGTTGTCCCAGCCCCTCACGGAGGGGGCTCAGCACCTAAGAGAGTGGGCCCCGTGCCTTGACTGGGCAACACAGTGGAGCTGGCAAGAAAAGCTGTGTGGACCCAAGGACATACTGTGGGACACAGTGACGTACTACAGCTTCTATGAGAGATGTTTTCTATGCTTTTTGTTGTTATATATGTGTGTTTTATTTTAGAGGGGAAGTTGTAAGGGTGAAGGGCAGATATGAGGTGACGGGAAGATGAGCGGGACTGGGGTGCATGATATGAAACTCACAAAGAACCAATAAAAAGTTTTAAAAAAATACCCAATTTTAAAATTTGTAATGCATTTATAATGCAAGGTGTGGTGGCACATACCATTGATCCTACCATTCAAGAGGCAGAGGCTGATGGAATCTCTGAGAGTTTGAGGCCAATCAGGGCTACATAGTGAGACCCTGTCTCCAAAAAAAAAGAAGGGTTTTTATTGTTATTGGGTTTTATTTTGTTTTGTTGTAAGGAGGGAGGGTTTCCATGAATGGCAGAATAGTGTTCTCTGTGGAGAGGATACTGATCTAGGGAAAGAAAGCTTAGGAGAGTTCAAAGAGGAAGGGAGCTTGTGAGGGGAAAGATAAAATACAAAGTTCTTGGTTTTTGAAGCAGGATTTGCTGCTGAACTTGGAACTAGCTGATTTGGCTAGACTGGCTGGCCAGCACGCCCCAGGGGTCCTCTTGTCTCCACCTGCCCAGAGCTGGGTTATAGACATGCGCTGTTCCTGTGTGTTATCTTACATGGCTCTAGGGTTCTAACTCCAGTCCTCATGCTTGAACATCATGTGTTTTACTGACTAAGTCACCTTTCTGGTCACATTTTTGCTTGCTGTCTGCCACTTAGATTAGACAAATTATGAAATATATTTCCCTTTTGAGGTTGTGGGGGTCTTGTTGCCCATACCCAGCCTGGTTTTGACTTGCTTGCTGTTAAGGATAACCTTGAACTTGTGGTTCTCCTCTCTACCTCCTGACGGTTGGTGCCCCACCACATTCAGTTTCATACAATACTGGGGATCAAATCCAGGGCTGTGAGCATGCCAGGCAAGTACTAACAGCTCTTTGTATTTAGTCAATAGATCTTATTAGCTACAGTTTCCTTTATATAATATGTCTTTCTTTGGTTTAACTCTTTGAAATTAAACAAGCCATTATACATTTCCAGGATGCACCTCTAAAAAATAAAGTTCCTGTCATGGTACTATGATCACACCTAACCTTGGAACTATTATCCTTCATGTTCTCAAGATCTAGTCCATAATTAGATTTCCCAATTTCTTTCCAAATACCCTTATATAACTTTTTTTTTTTCAAAATTGGGATCCTGTTGGTATTTAGACATTGCATATGATTTTTCTTTCAGTCTTTTTTTAATTCTAGAAGTGTCCCTTTCCTTCTTTGGCACTGACTTTTTTTTTAAAAGAGTTTTACAGATGATACCCTGTTCTGAAAGATATCTGTACTCCCCCTGAACATCTATGTTCCTGTATCATCCCCTTCCCCACATTCTGCATTTTTGTGTTTATAACCCCTGTGTTAAAAAGTAAAAATTATGATTTGATAAAAAAAAAACCAACCAAACAAAAAAACTTAACACACAGTACCCCTGGTTCTGCTGACTTAATTCCTGACAATCTATTTTCTTGTTCTCAGAAATACTTTGAATTATAAAATGTTATTGTGGTTTGTGTTAGTATGCTGGGTAAAATAATTTTTTATTGATCTTATTTTAAACTTCAAAGTTTGTAGTGAGTTAAAATGTCCTTCAACATAATTATAGGTCATATTTACTTTCATATTGTAAAATGCTAGTTAATCTGTTGAACATTTTAAAAAACTGGATTCCTTTTTGAGAATTTCATATATGAACACTGTATTTACCTAACTTTCCCCTTTCTCTCCTTCCTCCAACTCTTCCCAACCCCCCCATGCTTTTTAAATATATTTTATTATTTAATTATCATTTATATATGTATGTATACATGTATAAGTATGTATGTTTATACAAATATTGATAAATAAAGTGTTTTAAATTTGAAAAAAAAAAAAAAAGAGTTTTACAGATAGACTATAGTCTGGGATTATCTGTGACCCTGGGTTTTCATTTTCCTGTGTTCTAGCCTCTGTAGTTTTCCTTAATCTAGAAATTAGGTAGGTCTGATTTTGATAGAGGATTATTAATCATTAATGGCATTAATGATTAATAAAAACTGGAAATTAGGTAGATCTAATTTTAACAAGATAATTATAATGTACCTGGGGTACAGTGGCTTCATACTCTTCCCATTTTCTTCGTTGTCTTCAACATTAGTATAATTTACATTATTGAACAAATCTAAACCTTTATTCCCTGTCATCCTCACAACTTCGATTCACTAGTTATAGGACTGTCCTTACTCCTACCCCTATTTAAAAAAATAATCTGTTGTGGTTATTTTTGAATATTATTTCTCTTAGAATGTAAACTACCCTTGACAGAGAATTTAGTTTCTGTGCCAGAGGTTCCAGCACATTGTGTACTACATTTCCTATAATGGTATTAGAAAGAAAGTAACTAGTTCCTTTGTTGAAGACCTTACTTGATTCTGGAACAGGAGTTTTGTTTAATAGGACCATATAGTGTGAAAAAGACCCTTGAGAGTGAGTCCACTTACCCTTCCTCTCTTCATGACTTTAGGTGAATCACTTGACTTCCCAGCTCCTTAGTTTTTAACATGTTGGATAATATCAGTAGATTAAAACAATTTATTTGTCAATGGAGCTTTCTTTTTAGGTTTTTGTCCCATTTAACCTATTAGTTGTAACTTACATGCCAAGCTCAGCATTTAATAATGTTCTTTTATTCTAGTTTTATAGTCAGTAAACTCTTCATTCACAAGAAGGTAAAAAGAAATCATTTAGTTTCATAAAGTTTAAATCATCCTCACTGAAATGTATATGTATTCAACAGTTAATGTGTGTGTGACAGGTCATACAGCATCGTCTTTTCCCTGAGCACTGTTTGTTTTCTTGCAATGTTGGTATTACATAAACTGCAGATGCATCTGGATTTGCAGTGGCATTTGATGGAACCTAGACACTTAAGTACTGTGTTAGTGTGCTCACTTGCACAGCCTTACATGTGTGGGTAAATGTGCACCATGGTATCAAGAGGTTCTACAATCAGCAGCATTGTTGCAGAGTTCCCTAAATTTCATGGTGCACAGATGCAAGAGAAGCTTCACAGTCTTTTTTGGTTTTTCAAGACAGGGTTTCTCTGTCCTGGCTGTCCTGGAACTCACTCTGTAGACCAGGCTGGCCTTGAACTCAGAAATCCGCCTTCCTCTGCCTCCCAAGTGCTGGGGTTAAAGGCGTGTGCCACCACTGCCAGGCTGAAGCTTCACAGTTTTAGCAGATGCCATCCCACTTCATGATAGCCTTTATGTTTGAAATTTGACTTTGTGGAGCTTTGTATTGCAGTTCTGTTCCAGCACTGAAGAGACAGGCAGGCAGATCTTTTGAGTTCAGGACAGCTAGGTCTACATAAAAAGATGTCTTAAAAAAAAAAAAAAATTGAACTAGAAAGTCTTCCAGGCCATGCTGAGGAAGCTGTTTTGTTCCCTTGAGTTCTTTGAAGCCAGTTTTAAAAATCATATGATAAGATCTTAGGAAAAAGTCTTCACATAATTTTAGTTTTTTCTACTCTGAGGTTAATATGTTAGATGTTTTATTATATATTCAGAGTGTCTTAGAGTGACTGAAAAGTAGTGAGTCAGTTAAGAGGTTTATTCAATTTAGAGAAACATGATACCAAATTTATTTAAATTCTAAAAAGACTGATGTTGAACAAAGGAAAGATTAATACATTAAAATTAGCCATGAGTGGCTGTAGTATTTAACAGTCTTCTTATAGCTTCTGGAAGCTTCTTTACTCCTTTCCATCCCTACCCTCAGTTAATTTTCCAAGGACTTTAACAGACAAGGAACAAGGCTTCAGACAGTCTTTCTCTTCCAGAGCAGCTTTGGCTTCGTAATATATTTCATAAATTGCAGTTGTTTCATTATTTATGATACGAATTGTAGTGCAACTTGATACTGTGAGGCTCACTCTCTCTACCTCTTCCCTGGCTTCACTTTTCTCCTCTCAGACATTGTGGTGGTTTGAATAGGTTTGGCCCCCATACATTCATGTATTTGAATGCTTGGCCATGGGGAGTGGCACTATCAGGAAGTGTGGAGGAAGTATGTCAGTGTGGGGGCAGGGAGCTTTCACATCTGGCCAGTGTGACAGTCTCCTCTGCTATCTTCAGATCAAGATGTAGAACTCTCAGCTCCTTCTCCAGTACCATGTCTGCCTGGATGCTGCCATGCTTCCCACTTTCCTGCCATGATGATAATGTAAGCCAGCCCCAATGAAATGTTTTCCTTTATAAGAGTTGTCTCGATAATGGTGTCTCTTCACAGCAACAAAACTGTAACTAAGACAGATGTCAACTATTCTAGTTCTTTGCCTATAATTGATAAAAGTTTGTGTTATGCTTAACCTCAGGAAGTTCCTGGAAAGTCTCTGATAGATATAGGTCTATGATAGGTTTGTCTATGGCATAGAAAGGAGGAACCAAAGCCAGAAATGTAGCTTAGTGGTAAAATGCTGACCTAGCACGTTCTAGACTCTGGCTTCAATTCCCAGCTCTGAGGACAGAGAGGATGGGGAGTAGGAACCAGAATCAGATGAGAGTCCAGAGGTGTTTTATCTGCTTTGTTTGTTAAAACTCAGTCTTGGCTTCCGAAGAGTGGATAAGTCAGATGAAACAAAGGGATATCAGAGGTGTGTCGTGAGATCTGCACCTTCCAAGTGAGTAGATAATGGTCGTTTTCTCTCTCAAGATTTTTTATTTATTTATTTATTTTGTTGTTTTGTTTTGTTTTAGAGTTTGTTTTTGTATTTTGAGACAGGGTCTCACTACGTAGTCTTTGCTGTCCTAGAACTCACTGTAAATGTAAATCAGGCTGGCCTTGAACTCAGAGATGAACCTGCCTCTGCATCAGGAGTGCTGGGATTGAAGGTGTACATACAACCATGCCCAGTTTGGTGCTGCTCCTTTTTTATATTGTATATTGTATGGGGATCAGAGGGCAGCTTGATGAATCTGTCCTCTCCTTCTACCATGTGAGTCCTGGGCATTGAGCTCAGGTTATCAGGCTTGGCCACAGATGTCTTTACCTCCTTAGCAAGCTTGCTGTCCTCTCACAGTATATTATAATTTGTTTTTGAAAGTTCTTAGTTCAGTGATATAGTTTAGTTGGTAGAGTTACATGCACAGAGCCCTGGGTTTGATCCTCAGCAATGCACAGAAGTAGATTTGGTAGTGCATGCCTGTGAATCTGGTACTCAGGAGTGAAGATGAGACGCAGAAATTGAAGGTCATCCTAAGCTGTGTAGCAAGCTTGAGTAGCCTGAGCTACAGGAGACCTTGTCTAAAAATAAAAATTTTAAAAAGTATTTATTTCCTCTTAGAAGCTATATGAGGTTAGCACTTTGCCCAATTTATCATTTCTCTCAAGTTTGTGTAGGCTCTAGGATAGATAGATGCACTGTTTATATAGGTAATGTAGTAGGTAGACAGTTGTGGCTTAATTATTATTTGGAAAATGAAAAGCTTTCAATTGGCTTTATATCATTTGGGTTTTGAAATTATTTTCTTAACTGGTTCCTTAATTGTACAAAAGCCCATTATCTTTTAGAGACTCTCCTTACAGTAATTAAGTCTGGGATAAGTTTGCCCATTTGACTAAGGAAGCAGTGATCTAATTTGCTCATTAAGGTCTCACTGTTTAGTTTATGTTTTGCTTTATATCATTCTGTTATCCTTAGGAAACCTAGTGATGATTTGACCTGCTTTAGCTATGAACTCACCTAGTTGAGTGGAACAGTAGACTCTTGTCAGCTGCCTTTCAGCTAACTCTGTTTATGTTAGATGGAGTAGAAATTCAGGCTTCGTATGTACCCTGTGCTGGGTAAATAACGTTATGAAAGCACAGTTTAGTGTTCTCAGGCCAAGGGTAGCCCCAGAACCTGAATACTGCTTAAAATTGGGTGTGGCAGCACACACCCGTAATCTCAACACTGAGGAGATAGGCCAGCAGCCTTGAAGTTAGCAGTTAGCCTTGGATACCTGAGACTTTTAAAAAAATATCTGAAATTTTATATATTCTTACATGTATTACATATTCATAGACATTTTGTGGATATTGTAGATGGGCAGGAATCAGGGTAAGTTATCTGTTTGCAATGGTCTTTTACCTTTTTATTACCTAATTTATTAATGCAGCATGAAGATCTAACGGTGGCCTCATATATACTTGTCAGATACTTTACAGAGAGCTGTATCCCTTGCCTGCCTTATTTTAGTTAGTTTTTAACAGTAGGATCTCATTTGTCATTCAGGACTGCCTCAGAGTCAGGATCTTTGTGTACCCACCCTTCCCACCCCTCAGTTGGTACCTCAGGTCTGCAACACCAGGCCTGGCCCATGCTGATCGTTTTAAGTCACCTTCTTTCATGTAAACGTTTAGGGAATTGTTTTAGGGGGAAATACATACAAATAAAACCATATATTATGGGTTAGTACTATTCATTAATACTCTAGCTATAACATATTGTCTGAGATATTTAGTAACACATGTTACTTTTGTTCTGTTTTTACTTACTAAAATCGTCTTCCTTGTCTATGATTTGCCCAGCATGTACACATTAAGTACATCCATAACACACTCAATGGTTTATAAGTAGTGGTTGCCTGATAAATGCTAAATGAGTGGCTCTTACTGAAGTCATCAAAACAGTGCCTTTTAATGTGCTTTCTAATATAATTAACCATGTGAGGGGTATGAATTGATTCTTTTATACACATTCTCTTGATTTTTTTTCTTGTACAAGGACCCTTTGACATTAAGAAAGGTTGACCCTGTTGGCTTCTTATAGGGAAGGAAACCGAGGCACAGAGAAGTTTTTATCTGAAAAAGGAATAATAACATGAAAAGTCCAAATTGTCATATAAAAGTATTGTGAGCTGCCTGATCTAGCCCCTGGAGCCTCATGTACGCCAATTGTAAGCTCTGCTTTCTCATGTCTAAGTCAATGTTCTCCCTACAAATGGGGAGGATTTGGAGTTGGCTTTTTGTTCCTTACAGCAGAAGTGTGATCTTTTTCCATTGTCATAGTTTACAGTTCAGTTGAAGGTAATAGGATATAGATTTTGATGACTCTTCTGCTTATACTCAGTAGTAGGCAGTTGTCTTTAATCTTAGACATTTTGCACTGGGATTGGTGAGATGGCTCAGCAGGTAAGGCACTTGCTGCCAAGCCTTATGATCTGTGTTCATCACCTAGTGGATAGAGAGAACTTATTCCCTCAACTTGTTCCCTGACCTCCACATGCAAGTTGTGGTGTGTCCCCCTCTTTCAAAATATAAGTACATTAATTAATACAATTTTCAAAGTAAAATTTGAACTGAACGAGTAAGTACCTATGATCACAGTGCGTGGGTGTGGTAGAACAGAAAATTGAGGAGTTTGAGGCCAGCTTTGTTTACATAGTTAAAGCATAACCTAGGCTATGTGAGACCCCATTTTTTAAAAATTAATTTTGAAGCAAGAGCTTAAGTTCCTAACTACTGAATCATATAGAAGCCAGGTCTTCTTTTCATCTGCTTTATTCAGATATTTTTCTTACCATGTTGGCCTTCTATTATTGCACATGAATGTTTTCAACTTAAAACTCAGTTGATTCAAGTTTGCCTTGAACTGTTGCTGGCAGTATAAGTTTACTTGAGATCCTTATAGCTTTGTTTAATCTAAAGAAAGTCTTTCTAAGAATGACTTAAATCAATCTTTTCTCAAAGAGCAGTAGAAATTTTAGGAAGTGGTGGTTGTCGTAAGGGAGACATTGAAGGAAATGTCCTGGAAGCCTCTGCCATCATCATATCCAGATGTGGACATTAAGACCTGCCTTCTGTTTTCACACCTGATGAAGAGCAGGGTCATCCTGCTTATTAAAGTGTTTCACATGGGAGTAGGGGCAGAGGGGTCTCCAGTGATCATGTGATGTCATGTGTGTGCTGTATATGGCAGTCACCAATTAGTTTCTGCCTGAAACAGTTGCCTGTGAAAATTTTATTTTTGTTTTGAAACAGGGTCTCATGTATCCCAGGTTGGCCTAGAACTTACGATGTTGTTGAAGATAGTCTTGAACTCCTGATCCCCTTCCCTACCTCCCAAGCAAGGCTTAAAAACATGTGCAATGTCTGGAGACTACTCTGGGATTATATTTCACCTGACCTTCAATAGAAGGCTTCTGAGTGTGTGGTTATTATTGTTGCACTGCCGGAAATCAATATAGATGCCAACTGGACAAACCCTGTGCTGTGAATCTGGGTTTTTTTCCTTTGTTGTTGTAATGATTGCATCATATCTCCAGTAGATGATTTCCTCATTGACTCAGAGCAGGTTTTATACACTTTACATTTTTCTAATTTCAAAATGAAAAGTTGGTATGTGCCATTGCTTGTCACAGAATGTCAGTGAGAAGGAACCCGAGAAACTGGCTGCTCAGGTCCCTGAATAAACATCAGTACTGGAGTAAGCACTGACATGAGCTCCACATGGGAAGTGTGGCTCATCTCTCCGCACTGGGATAAAATGAATCCAGGAGCTGGACCAAGGCTCAGCAGTTAGAGCTCTTGCAGGGAAGCTAGCTTCAGTTCCCAGAACCCACATGGCAGCTCACAGCCACCAGTAACTACAGTTCCAGGGGATCCAGTACCTTCTTCTGGCCTCCTGCAACACTAGACATGCGTGTGGTACACATACACACATTCAGGCAAAACACTCATGTGCATAAAATGCAAGTCAATTTTTAAAAGGTGTGTGAAGCTAGACTTCTATTCTGGAGCTATTGTTAGGGTAGAAAATGGAATCTTGTGTCTGTCTGCCTTCTGTATACCAACACTAGAGGTTCTGGCAAAAGTTATGCTATAATTTGAATGAAGCAAATAAATAACTGAAAAGAACCTTTTCCTGTTACATATGATCTTTCATCTAAGAAATAAATGATAATAACATAATTTGTACTTTGGTGGTGAAGGTTTAAAGTTTGGGACAAGGACAAATACTAAAAGTGTTAAATTTAGGGCATTTCACCAATTATCAGCATACTGGGTGTCTTAGTTAGGGTTTCCGTTGCTGTGAAGAGACACCATAACCAAGGCAACTCTTATAAAGGACAACATTTAATTGGGACTGGGTTACAGATCCTGAGGTCTAATCCATTATCATCATGGCAGCATCAAGGCAGACATGATGCTGGAGGAGCCAGAGTTTTACATCCTGTTGTGAAGGCAAACAGGAGAAGACTGTCCTCTCACTGGCAGTTAGGAGGAGGGTCTCTTGTGCACAGGGCAGAGCCTGAGCTTAGGACCTCAAAGCCTGTCTGTACGTTGACACTCTTCCTCTAACAAGGCCACACCTCCTGATAGTGCCATTTCCCATGAGCTAAGCTTATTTAAACTACAACACCAGGGAAGATAGATTTTCAGATAAAATACTTAAGGAAAAAAATTAAGATGAAGAGCAAAAATCCAGTTTTTACAGAGAGTTCTGATTTAGTAATAAGTAGGAAAGCATTTTGTAGGTTATTTTTGTAGGAAATCTCAATGTTGTATGTTATAAATTTTTTTAAATGTTATTTTATCCCTGTGTGGTTACAATGTATGTGTATGAGCATATGTGTGCTACAACACTCCTGATGGTCAGAGGACAACTTCATGGAGTCAGTTCTACCCTTATATGGGTTTTAGAGATTGAACTTAGGTTGTCAAGTTTGCATGGCAAGCACTTTACCAGCTGAACCATCTTGTGAGCCTGAATACTATGAATTTTTAATAGGAAAATATTGATTTGTGTTATCTTTGCATTTACTCTTGATACAGCCTAAAAGCTTATTGTAACATTGCTAAATTAATCAATACTTGGTAAGATGTTCACACTGAACCACTTGTAAGATCACTTTTCCTTTTAGATAAAGATTAATTGAAGCTTTGATTCCATGTAGATATAATATACTGTTTATATATCATGCATATTATATACAGTATATATAAATTATCTGTAAGCTCTTTGCCTACATTATGTAAGCACTTAGGGCTAATGCTTTATTGTCATCTTAGGGAGTTATTTATTTTGCAGTTTGGATCTGACACAAAGCTTTTTGTTTGCTAAGCAAGCATTGTACTACTGCACTTAGAAACCCATTTCAGAAAGACTGACAAGTGAATACAACATCGAGTAAATGTCTTTACCTGTGTTCTTGTTAGAACACTAGTGGATACTGCAATTCTTCAAACACAGAAAAATTTTCAGATTCAAGAGTCATGCAAACTAACCTTAAGAAACCATTAAAGTTTTCTCCCTTGGTGGACTCAATACAAGTCAATAACATGTTCAGTGCTAGCTGGCATGAGCTGTCTGGCAGCAGTTTGTTTTAGGTCATTGCTAGTTTCCTGTGCCATCCTTAGCATCAGCTGCTACCTTTAAAACTTAATAACTCTCTGAGACCTTGCGGATGAATTGATAATGTAGGTTTACTTGGGGAGGGTGAGTGGAAGTCGTGTAAACCTGTATGGAACACTTATTCATGTGATGCTCCTAACTGTGAGGCAGAATAATCTGTCTAGTAGTCTAACTTTGGGACTCAGTTGGATAAAGTCAGTTCCATTTAGGTTTTTTTTTTTTTTTTTTTTTTTTTTTTTACTTCTTAAATTTTAATGGGGCAGTTGAGATTGTGGCTCAGTCAATAAAGTGCTTTCATTGTAAGCATGAGGTCCTAAGTTCAGTTCCAAAACATATAAAAATGCTGTTCATAGTGGAGCTTTTTTGTACTCCCAGCTGGAGAAATGGAGATAGAGAGACCGGTGGGACTTGATGGACTACCTAATCTAGCCTGATTAGTTAGTTACCTTGAAAATAAGAAATTATCTCAGAGATGAACATAACATGCTTCTCAGGAGGACAACTGAGATGCACATAGTCTAAAAAGTTTGATGGACATTTGTGTGTGTTGCTTTTTATTTTGGGGCACTTTTGTAACAGATTGAAAATACTACTTCTCATGAAGCTGTAATCCTAGCACTTGAGGAGGCTGAGGTAAGGCCAGTTAAAGTCAACCAAGATAGTATTGTGATTGGATCTGTAATGTCACCTGCTTCCCACTTGGTGGTGCTGTTTTGGAAGTTTGTGGGGCCTGATTTATAGAGGTATAGATCACAGGGCAGAGGCCTTTAAGTGTTAGAGCCTGGCCCCCATTCCTGTGTCTGCTGCTTCCCCTCCTCTTCCTTCTTTTTCTTTTCTGAGATGGGGTTTCCACACTGTTATCAGACTGATGTGGAACTTACTATGTACCCCTGACTAGCCTCTGATTCATAGCTGTCCTCCTACCTCAGCCTTCCAAGTGTTTGGATTACAGGCATGAACCACCGGACCCAGATTGGTCTCTAAACCTTGATGTACGTTATAAGCACTCTTTGCAGGCTCCAGCCCTACCTCCCCTCACCCCCAGCAGCCATGTGCTTCTTCTCATGAAGGAACTGACAGACCTAGAAACTGAACCAAAACAAATGTAAGTCACAAGAAAAGTAACACAAATACTTGTAACAATCCTGTGTCTTATTTCTCATGTTGGCCATCCCTACCCAAGTACTTTATATCTTTAAATTTGTTTCCAAAGTCAGTCATCTCTCAATAATTTAAGATTTTTTTTAAAAAAAAATATTTATTTTATATGTATGAGTATACTATTGCTGCCTTCAGACAGATCAGATCTCATTACAGATGGTTGTGAGCCACCATGTGGTTGCTGGGAATTGAACCCAGGACCTCTGGAAGAGCACTCGGTGCTTTTAACCACTGAGCCACCTCTCCAGTTCTAGTTCATTTGTTTTTCAATGGAAGTTACAGAAAGGCTATCATGGGATTTAGTGGGGTGGTAATAGTATTCTGCTTGGTAAGGATTCTCTTTCGGCTATTATTTTTTCTGAGAAAACCAAAAATTTGTGGCAAGTTACTTCTTGCTTACCCATGATGGAACAACTAGAGCAGTAAGGAACAGTCGTGCTTATTCCTGAAGAACTTAGGGTGGCTCAGAGAAGGCAGAGTAAATGCGACAGGAGTTGTCATAGTCACTCTTCTGTATGTCACTCTGCAGCTAAGGGATTATTGAAAGGTCACAGGTCATCTTTTTAGAAAAGATTTATCTATTTATGTGTATATGTGTGAGTCTGTGTGAGTTTTGAGGCCAGCTTGAGCCACCTAGTAAGAGTATGCCAACCAGAGCTACCGAGGAAGACGATGTCTCAAAAAACGAAGAAAACAACATGAAACTATTTCTCCCTTCAAATATATCAGTATTTTTTTTTTTTTGCTTATCTTTATCGAAAGTTTATCTTAGAGACTTCTGCTGTAAATGTAGGAGTTGTATCTTTATTTGACTCCTTCATATATTATATGCCTTTCCATCTTCTGATTGCAGTATGTGTTTTTACAGAAAAAGTGCCTCTTGTGGACATTATAGGATGGTTATAACTATTTGTTGTTTATTCTGCCAACATGTATAATTTGGAATTTTTAATACTTACATTTTATGCAATTAATATTTTTTCATTGGGTAAATTAATTCCTTGTTCCATTTCTTCTTCAGTACCTTTCTAATATTAAATAGATCTTCCCCCTTCCCCCCCCCCCCCCCCCCCTTCTTTTTTTTTTTTTCTTTTAATTTTTTTGTTTTGAGGAAAAATTTATTTTTTTTTTTTTTTTTTTCTTCTTTCTTTTTTATATTAAATATATCCCCCCCCCCCCCCCCCCCCCCCCGACATTTTTTTATTTCTTTGTCATTTCTTTTACAGGGCTTCAGGGTTTCTCTGAGAATTCTGTACCTCTGATAGCTTTGACTTTATGACTGTCAAGTTCCTGTGGCTTTCAGGGTTTCTTTGTTCTCCATACTTAATATTTTAACTGTTGGCTAAGTAGCATATGGCGTGGGGTTTGGGGGAGGTCTTACCTGGTGCTCTGAATGCATCCTGACTCTGAGTTGACATGTATTTGCCTGGACATACAGCATTTTTCTATAGTTTTATTGAGCATAATATTTGTCCTTTAGCATAAAGTTACTGCCCTCATGGCTCACAATTTTGTTCTTGTAATGTAGTCTCATAGATACAGTATTGTGTTCATACTCTCCTGGTTGAGAGTTGCTGATCTAGCTTGTCTTCTAGGCCTGATAATTTGTCTCTTCCTTGATCCATTTTGTAGATGAGGCTTTCTACTGTCTCAGATTAGTAAGATTCTACTGTCTTTGAATTAGTAAGCTTTTCACTTCTCAAGTTTCCCTTTGTTTTTATATTAGCATTATTCTTTGTATTGAAATTTTTGCAATTCTCTGGTGACTGTGCTGGCTGGGAATGTATTCAGTAAATGCATCCTCAGTTTATATGCCCAGGGAACAGGGCATATCTCCATCACCACTCTGAGAGTAGAAAATTAACTACAGAAATGGATTTGGACCCACTGAGCAAATATTGTTACAGTTAAAAAACAGTCACCTTACCTGCAGTAACTGATGGAGTATAAAATCTGTATGCTCTAGTGGTACTGAGGTTAGGAATGGAAGGGATGGAGTCGCAATAAGAACAGGTAGTGTTCAGTCATCTGGGAGGAAAACATTGTAAAGAAAGTAGATACAGGGCGGTAGGAGTGTTGTTAGAATCATAGAACTTGACGGGTAGAATATGGAATGCTACAGTTAAAAGCTCAAAGTGGAGGAGATGAGGAGGACTGAGATGGAAAGGAAAGGGAAAGGACAAGGCCTGTAGAGAGCAAGAATAGGAGAATACATAATGGCATGGGCACAGAAACAAAATGCTTATAAACTTAAGCAACATAGACATGAAGCCAACATAGAGACATTTATGCAGGGTTCAAGTTTTTAAAACATTTCAAAAGGTGAAATAATAGTAGATAAAGGCATATCATAGCATTAATCTGCAGTTTTTTCTTGGTGGGATGGGCTTTTAACTCTTCCCTGTGATGTTTATGCAGGGAACTGTGCTGGTAGGGGAGGTGCAATTTGCAGTCCCACTATAGTGTTCTGGGTTGAGTTTGTGTTCAGTCACCAGTAGATGTCAGCCTTATTTTGCATTTTCTTCATCTCTTAGCATGGTGTGTGTGTGTGTGTGTGTGTGTGTGTGTGTGTGTGTGTGTGTGTG
>JANHMN010000002.1:78761791-78772174 GCA_030674055.1 Rhabdomys pumilio | reverse complement strand
ACACACACACACACACACACACACACACACACACACACACACACACACACACTACGTCATGGTGGAAAAATGGGTGAAAACTGTACTGCAGTCGGTATTCTCAGCTTGGATCTGAGGTTAAATACCTTTTGCAAGGAAGAGGGTCTGGGAAGGAATGCTTAATTGTCTATGCCCTCTGGCCTTTAGGTACAGATCTATCTTGAGGCTCTGTGGCCTGTAGTCATGCCTTCTACCTGTGGAGGGGCTAGTAGGGGCGTTGTCCTACATGGATCGATGGAGGTCTTCAGCTTTGTGTCAGGAGCCTAGAGTCTGGGAGTGTGGTGAAATGTATGCCGTCCCTTGTTAGGGAAACCTGTGGGGTCTCCAACCTGCCGGGTCCCTCACCATCTCTAGCCAGTGCTCAACCAGAAACTATGCTGTTCTTTCATGGTCCTACAGTGCTTTAGCTTGACCTTCCAGTATTATTTGCAAAATGTTGAGGAAAGCCATTACTACAGATTGAAATGGTCACATTTGAATTAAACTTCATAGGTTGATTACATAAGGAGACTTGAATTTTGTTTCCAGCTATGCTGCTGAATGGATAGGTTCCCTACTCTGTTATACCGATCCTTTTAAAACTTGCCTGCTTTGCATTACAAGTTAGAAGGACAAAACATCACCATGTCTCAGTGATGAAGATTTTGTGGGAGAGACTCTAGAGACCTATTATGTTTGGCTTTGAGAGCAATGGTCAGAATTAGTAAAAATAATTTATCTCCATCTAGATGTCAAACCAATTATACTTTACCATATTAGTTAGCCCTATCATTTAGGAATGTAGCCTGGGAAGTGTTGAGTCATTTTATTTATATTAGGCATAGCCCAGGCCAGTAAGGGCATCTTTAACTTTATGCATACTTTAGAACCATTTTAGATTTTTTAAAATAGATCTTCTTTGTTCAGTTAAACATGGAACAATGAGTTTTGATGCATACTTCTCTGCTTCCCACCTGTGCTGTCATTTATTACCCACCTACTCTTTCCTCACATTTTTTTATCCTTTTACTGGGGTTTAATTTTCTTTTTACTTCTTTCTATTAAGCTTTCTTATACCTGACACTGTATAAACTACAGACCCATAAGCAGGAATAGCTATATAAGCCAGTATGATCCATACAAAACAGATCAATAATCATATAGGCTATGAAAGTGCCTGGGTACAAGAGCTACCTGAGACTTGTTCTAACATGTTGCTGTGTAGCATTTTCTAAGGAGACCTGTGTCAAAGAGAGTAGCTCTGTCCTTTTCCTCTGAAATATGACATTGCTGTTCTTTTAAAGTTCTCATCTTTTTTAGTACAGAGCTTTCTTCTTTTTTCTTTTTTGGTTTTTCAAGATAGTTTCTCTGTTTAGCTCTGGCTGTCCTGTAACTATCTCTGTAGACCAGGCTGGCCTCAAACTCAGAAATCCACCACCTCTGTCTCCCAATTGCTGGGACTGAAAGTATGTGCCAACTCTCCCTCCTGGCATTGCTATTCTTAGTTCTTTGTGGTTGAGAGTTTATTCAATGACCTGGTATTACCTGTTTGATTCCTGGTTCCAAAAAAAAAAAAAAAGAAAAGAAAAGAAAAGAAAGTCCCTTGGTACCACTACTTTACAAAGTAGCTCTTGTTTTGACTTTCAGAGGATGATATTCTGAGCTCTTTAGTTAGTGGAAGCTGGAGAAAGCATTCCTCTAGTCAGTATCTTACTGAATTTGGTGGTCTGGTTTGTTTCCCTTAAACATTGAAAAGTAGCTTTTTGCCTTTTGGGAGTTGGGTTTGCTCAGTTCCAATTTCTTGGCTCTATATGTCCAAAGATCCTGATATTCAAACTTTTTCACACCATTTACTCTACCATGTGTCTCTGTTATAGCATCTGCTACTCATATTTTGACCTTGTTAGTTTGATGAAATACTTACTCTTTTTGGCTGCTGGTATATGTGCATGTGTATGTACATGTTTTAATAAGCAAAATAGAACTTTTGTCTAGAAAATCCTCATATTCTTTTTCTGGAGTTGTTCATAATTACCCATTGTACACACTTTTTACCAGAGTGATACATTTGCTACAGTTATTTTGTTGTTGTTTGTTTTCTGAGACAGGATCTCTCTTTGTAGGCCTTGCTATCTAGGAACACCGTTATGTAGACCAGGCTGGCCATGAACTCAAAAGAGATTCACCTGCTTGTGGTGTATGCCTGTTTTTGAGGCAGGGCTAATATGTGTGCTTAAGGAGGCCAGAGGTCAGCCTCGGGAGCCATCATATTGTTTGTTACCACAGGTCTCTCATTAGTTTGGAACTCACCAAGTAGATTAGGCTAGGTGGCAGTGAACTCCAAGGACATGCTTGTCTCTACCTCCCCAGATCTGGGATTACAAATGTGCCACCCACACCCAGCTTTTTGTTTTATGTGGGTCATGCATGGGGATTGAATTTGGGTGCTCATGCTTACAGAGCAAGCGCTTCACCAACTAAGCTATGTTCCTAACCCACAGTTTAATTCTCTGGGTATGTGTATATGTTACTCTGCACTTTATTTATTTATTTATTTATATTTATTTATTTATTTAAAATCTCTCTCTCTTTCTCTGAATCTGAAGTTTGTGCCTTTGTCTAGACTGCCTGGTCAGTGAGCTCCAGAAATCTGCCTGACTCAGTCTCCTGCTAGTAACCCATCCATTTTATTGATTAAACCATCTCCCTAGCTTTCTTTGATTGATTGATTGATTGATGTGTTGATTGATTGATTGATTGATTGATTTTGGGTTTTTCCAAAACAGTTTATGTGACTCCTGGCTGTCTTTGACTCAGAGATCCACTTGCCTGCCTCCTGAGTGCTGGGATTAAAGGTGTACACCACCACTACCCTGCCTGTAATTATTTTTAATCACCCTTTGGAAGTATACTGTTTGAAAAAGAGATATTGATTTACTGAAAATTATGTAGCCTGGTGCAGTGGCTTATGCCTATAATCCTAGCACTTGGGAGACTAAAACAGAAGGATTGCTGAGTTGGAAGCCAGCCAGGGCTACAGTGTGAAACCCTGTCTCAAGAGAGAGGGGGGGGCAGGGGAGGGAGGGAGGGAAGGAAGGAAGGAAGGAAGAAAAGAAACTTTTGCAGCTAGCTATCTCCATTTGCTCTAGATTGGCAAATAGAATTTCAGCCAGAAATGAGCAGATAGGCAAACCTCTAGCTATAATTATGGTAAAATAATCTGAAACAGGAATATGACCATGTAACTTTTTTTTTTTAAACAAGGAATGGGGAGTGTGTGTGTGTGTGTGTGTGTGTGTGTGTGTGTGTGTGTGAATATTGATGTCAGTATTTTCTCTTTTTAGTTGCTCTAGGTCGTAACCAGCCTTTGAAAAAGGAGAAACCAAAATGGAAAAGCGACTATCCCATGACAGATGGACAACTGCGCAGCAAGAGGGATGAATTCTGGGACACTGCACCAGCTTTTGAAGGCCGGAAAGAGATCTGGGATGCCTTGAAGGCTGCTGCACATGCTTTTGAAAGCAATGATCATGAACTGGCACAGGCAATCATTGACGGTGCAAACATAACACTACCACACGGTAGGTTTGGTGTCCTGATGACAAAGGGTCACAGTCTCCTTGTCTCCACCTGAAGAGAGACTTCTGTTTTTCTTTTGCACATTACTCTAATTTTTTTTAATTATACTAAAATAAAATAGCTTTCCTCTGCTTTTTTTCTTTTTATATCTTTCAGCTGGTGATAGTGTGTGTCTTGGTTCATTTTTATGTTTCCTCATCTCAGAAAAGAGAACATTTGCTAAATGGGTATTTTCTACTTTCTGTGTGACTTTGTTTTCTCTAGAAACAAGCTCCCCTGTCTGCTTCTCTCTCTTGAGTGTACATCCCCACCTGGTGGTAGCTACTGCTGCTGCTGCCACCGCCTTAACTACATTCCTGACAGAGCTGGGGAATCTCTACTTAGGCTTTATAAAGTGTAGAGACATCATGGCTGCTCCCTAATCATGCTTTCCCATCATTTAGCATGAGCAGGCCTAGACTTTGAAGTTCATTTTTTAAAATTAATATTTGGGGTAGGGGGACATACAGAAGAGATGGTTCAGTGGCTGCTGCTCTACTAGAGGATCTGGGTTCAGTTCCCAACCAGTTGGTGGCTCACAAGTGTCCAGGTCCAGAGAAATCTGATTCCCTCTTGGCTTCTTCAGGCACTACATTTATGTGGTGCATAAATTTAATATATACATATAAGCATACATACATAATTAATTACATATGTTAGGAAAACTATATATATATATATATATATATATATATATATATGTATACACACACACACACACACATATATGTAAAATCTTTTCTTTTAAATGTGCTTTTATTTTCTATGTATGGGTATATGTATCCAGGGATACATAGATGCTAGACTTGTGCACATACTCTTTAATGATCTCCTTGATTCAAAACATTAAATGTTTGGTGTTATGCTAGGGTTTAGGTATTAGTTTTATATATGAACTATTTGTTCTTTTGATTTATGTATCTGTGTTTTTCTCTTTAGCTTCTCAAGTTAGTAGTTTTCTAGGTTGTTTCTTCAGACCTATTTAAGGGACAAGCACATAGGTACTGTTGTCCTCTGCTCATTATTATGCCACCATTGTTTTCCATGATGTCTTTTTCATTTTATTTGTATAGGGGAAGTGCTTTAGTAATTTAATCATCTGCAGAATGTTCTTTGACTCTTTGTCCAATACAGAATGTCTTACTCATATGCCTTGCCAATTTCCCAAATCTCCGTTATACTCTAACTAGTCGTGCTTTTAAGAAGCATTCCTTGTTTTGTGACTGTCTGTTTTATGAGAACTTTTTTGCATGGGCTTATATCCCTAGCATTTATTGAATACCCACTTTTCCCACATTTGTAAACATGATTGCTTCTGTATTTGAATTATTTGAACCATTTCAGGATGCCCACTTAGTTTCAGTTTTCAGGCTAGTGTTTAAATCCTTTACCTCTTCCATGATTGTAGATGAGGAGATGGTGACATGGTCTTCCACCTGCCCCTTCAGCTACCCCACTAATGTGACAGAGAATGAAGATTCTTTCACGAAGTTATATTCCTCATTTCTTTCTGATGCTTACATATCTTATTTCCCAAGCGGAATCTATTGTGGTTGTCTTAATATAGAATCCTGGGACTTTGAATTTTTCATTTTATATATAATATAGTTACCTGTAGCTAATTATGTTCTCTAAATTGTGGCTTAATTTAAAAACTCATGGGGACAGAGATCAACAAGATGGCTCAGCAGTGTTTACAATCAATTCTGATGACATGTGAGTTTAATCCCAGGAACCAGCACAGTAGAAGGAAAGAGAACCAAGCCCCTCAAGTTGCCTTATGATGTCCATATGTACACTATAGCATGCACATATACACATAATAACTATATTAAATAAATGTAACAAATGTGTTTTAAAATGCTTTTAAGTTCATAAAGACAAAGTATCTGTTTTGTATATAGACACACTCTATACATATCCTATTAAGTATAGACTCATCATTATTAAATGTTTAAGTCTGATTTCTACTCATCTACATGAACTGTCAAGAAAAATAATGTTGCTATGCCAGGTATGGTAATACATGCCTTTAATGTCAGCATTCAGGAGGCAGAGATAGGTGGATCTCTGAGTTCAAAGACAGCTTGGTTGGTCTACTTAGCTAATCTAGTAGAGCCAGGCCTGTATAAACAGACCCTGTCTCAAAAACCCAAAACAACAACAATAAGAATTTTTGCTAGCATCCCCTTCAACCAGCATGTCATGTCTTTAATCCTAGAACTTGGGAGGCAGAAGTAAATGGATCTGAGTTTGAGGCCAGTCTGGTCTACAGAGCAAGTTCCAGAACAGCCAGGGCTACACAGAGAAACCTTGTATCGAAAAACCAAAAGAAAGAAAGGAAGGGAGGGGGAGAGATTGTGTGAGAGAGAAATATATTCTGCATAAGCATGGAAGAACCATGGTGATGTCTGAGCATCTTCTGTCAAATGAATTATCATAAACTTGTTGGCAATAATGTTTTCTCATTGATTTCCTTGAATGTTTCTCTATTTTTCTCTAAAGCTTATCAATGATATCTCTTGGGTGGGCCTGTCAATTCAGCTCTGTCATATATATATCCCTAATTTGCCATCAGTTACAATTCAGCTACTTAATTGAATGTTTTTACTTAGACCTGCTCAGGGTAGGTTTTGACATTGCTCTGCTTCTACTGTAGTGATTAAAGCTATGTGGCTTTAGACAAATCATTCCTGTCACCTTCATCTCTCTTTGTCATATATGGACCGTGGTCCACATGGGTCTGGTTGGGGAATCTCTTGTGAGTTGTTTACCATAGTGCCTGACTTACCAAAGGCACTTAGTAAACACTGGAGCTGTTGAGTTCAGTGGGTTTCCCCCCCACCCTCCCACTGGACTCTGACTAACAGGTAAATTTCCTGCACCACCCTTGACTTACAGATTCTGACTGGCTGTATCCACCTTCCCATAGCCACCTGTCTGTAAAGTACCTTTTCCTCATAGCTTTTACAGCATTTAAAAAAAAAAAATTGCCATATCTTTTTTATAAATCATGAAACTGAGATTTGACTCAAATCTCAAGAGTAACAAAAGTATCTTTAATTCACACTCAATATAGAATTTCAAATCTGTGAAGTTATAAAGTGATTATACAAGTCCTCTTCGATGTTTCTTCAATGTCTGATACTTTTAGTACCTTGCATATTTTCTTTAATGCTTTAAAATGATAGACTTTCATTAATACTTAAGAGAAACAGTACATTTTCTTAATATACAAATGGACAGGAAATACATATGTATAGTTAGGCTTTTCTGTTTTTCTAAGGTGTGTCTCTGAAGGCCATTAAGAAAACAGGCCAGGATGCTGACCCTCCTAGGTAGAGGCAGGTGAATCTTTGAGTTTAAGGTCAGCCTGGTCTATAGAATGAGATCCAGGTCAGCCAAGGCTACAAAATAGAGAGACCCTGTCTCAAATAGAAAAGCAGTCCATGGAGTTCAGTGGTTAGGAGCATTGGCTGCTCTTCCAGAGGACTGTGGTTCAGTTCTCAGCACCCACATGGTGGCTGACAACATATGTAGTTTCAGGTCGGGGGATCTAACATCCTCTTCTAGCTTCTATGGACACTGCACACAAGGCACATAGGCATACATACAGGCAACACATCCATACATATAAAAATAAAGCAAGAGGATCACTTGTTGAAGGCCAGCCTGGGCTATATAATAGCAAGAACCTATCTTCAAAAAAACCAGGTTGCTTTAAAGGTCCTAAGGATGGAGAAATAAATAACTGTAATCCAGATAGTTAATTTTACATAGATGGTTTTTCCTTGGCTGTTGTAGTGTTTAGAAATGAAGCCATCCTTAATAAGGAGCCTGATGACTGATTAATCATAAATGACATATCATTTTCTTATTTCTGTCCTCTAAGAGACAAAGGTGGCTGAGTGTTACAAACTGTGAATGTGTCTGCTCTTCTGCTGTCGTCATGCTTTTTCTTGAATCAGAGTAATAAAGTCTGAAAATAGCTGTGGTGGGAGGTTGTTTCTGAGCCAAGAGGCTTGTTTCTGAAGAAAACCTCCTTTCCTTTCCGTATTGTTTGGGGGTGGGGTGGGGGTCGGGAGGAAGCAAGGTTTCTCACATCCCAAGGGAACAGCTGTATCAGCTTCTACTTCTAGAAGGCCTTCTGGGCTTTCATTAGACACTAGATGCAAGTGCTTCTGACCTGCTCCTCTGCCCGCTTAAGAAAATGAGACCCTGGAACTAGAGATTAAATGTCCTCTGTAGAAATTCAGCAAAGTGTTACACAATGTTTAATGCTAGTTTGACCATCATGTGACTTCAGTGATAGGTATTTAGCTAAGTCACTTTGAGCTCTGCTTGCCAGGAGAGATGTTTAAGCCTGGTTCCTCTAGTTACCACAGTTCTGCTGGCTGGGTTAGTGAATGCTGTTAGGCCTAGCTGCAGCTAAGCTGGCTGGATCCCCAGGGTGGTCTTTCCAGGGAGAGAATCTGTAGTTTTTTAGCAACCCAACAGTCCTGATGACTGCTCCCAAGGGCTGCTTAAAAGATAGTTGGTGGCCTTTTTATGTTATGATTCATTTGTAGAGAAGCCCATGCAGAATGAGGCAAAAGGCTGAAACTTTATAAAAACGGATCCATTTATTACTTTGCTGTTTGAGAAATACTCCCTCAAGTGTATAATTTTGAAATTTAAAACCCGTGGAAGAAAAGCATTTTCTGTGGACCTTTATGTGTATTAGACAATTTCACTATGTTTAGTTATTTAATCCTAACAGCAACCTTGTTCTTTTTTTTTTTTTTTTTAAAGATTTATTTATTTATATAATGAATATGAGTACACCATTGCTCTCTTCAGACACACCAGAAGAGGGCATCAGATCTCATCACAGATGGTTGTGAGCCACCATGTGGTTGCTGGGGATTGAACTCAGGACCTCTGGAAGAGCAGTCGGTGCTCTTAACCACTGAGCCATCTCTCCAGCCCCAGCAACCTTGTTCTTTTTTTTTTTTTTTTAAAAAAGGTAGCTCCTATAATCCTTAAGAAGATAGTCAGCATGTCCCAAGTTAGGCTCTACATGCTAACTTGGATGTGAGCAGAGACTGTCCCTCACACTAGATTTCACTGCTTCATTCCTTGGTACCTGAACCTTTAGGGTCCTCTGTGACCCGAGCTCACTGTTTCATCTTCTTACTTGAATTCTCTGGTGTTGGTGTAGCATTTCTCAAGTGTGTCCATTGCATGTAACTGTTGAAGCCTTCCTTCTACAGAGGAAGCCGTGGTTATTAAAAAGTAAAATTCCAGGGGACTGAAGAGATGGCTTAGCGATTGAGAGCTCCGGCTGCTCGTCCAAAGGACCTAAGTTCAATTCCCATCACACACTTGGCAGCTCACAGCTGTCTATGACACCCTCACACACACATATGCAGGCAAAACAGTAATGCACATAAAATAAAAGATAATTTTTCATATTATCAGTGTGATATAAATATTAACATTTTCAAACATTAACGTTTAACAGGTATGTAAAAATTCACTTTGTTATGTATATACTATGAAAGCATGATCATGATCAAGACTCTTATCTTTACACAGTGCTTTTTTATTTATTATCTGCGGGATGGGTGTGTGTGTGTGTGTGTGTGTGTGTTTGCACGAGTGAGCATGTGATAATGCATGTGGAAGTCGAAGGACAGCTGTCAGGAGTTGGTTGTTTCCCTCAGCTGTGAGGTTGTTCAGGTTCTCAGGCTAGTTTGTGCTTTTACCCACCTAGCCATCTTGCTGACTGGAAGATACTGGTTTTTAATTTTTTAATATGTGAGTCTGCCTCTTGTGGTGAAAACCTTACGTTAGCCATGTGTGACGTTCCTACAGAGTGAGAGCATAAAGGCACTCACTCAGCAAGGCCTTTACAAGGTTGGTTTTCAACCTCAAGGACTGCTTGGAACAGTAAAATGTTAGGCCTAATGTAATAAAGCTACTTTTAGTATTTGGCAACCAGTTTAATTTTTTATCTTTACAAATTTCTATAGACAGGTTTGTTTGTTTGTTTGTTTGTTTGTTTGTTTGTTTTAGTCATTTTGAGACAGTCTTATGTAGTCCAGACAGGCCTTAACCACAACATGTAACTGAGGCTGGCCTTTCCTTGTCTTCCTGCCTCTACTTCCCAAGGGCTAGTATTACAGGGGTAAACCACCACCCCTGGCTCTAGTGAAATATGTTGAAGCCTAATTGAAAGTAGCCAGAGAAAACAGTTAACCAAAGGAAATAGGACATCTAAGCTAATCATCTAGATATAATATAAATAAAAACACTTTCAGAAAATTGTGTAAGAAATCACAACAAAGTGATGACTTGGCAGCCTTCTGCCCAGCAGGAAGGAGCCTTTGAGGCTTGCTATCTTTGTGAGATGATGCCCTCCCTGGCAGGTACTTATCCTGATGGCTGGTTGTCTCTGACAGGTCCTATGGTGGGTTTGAAAGAAGGGAAACAAGTCTGCAGTGGATAAGCAAACCTGGCTAGAACTCTGGAAATAGTGAGGGATTTCTAGACAAGCTGAGCTTCAGTGCCAGAAGTTAATGATTGGAACTTTCCTAATGTAGCCAAGATTGAGTGTGATTTTGCCAAGGGGGTAAATTCCCACAATGGTCAGATTTTGGAAAAGTACCTTCTTCTTGTGCATAAACACTCTGGCCTTCTGTGAGAACAGATGTGTGTGTGTGTGTGTGTGTGTGTGTGTGTGTGTGTGTGTGTGTGTGTGTGTGT
>JANHMN010000002.1:78739624-78761781 GCA_030674055.1 Rhabdomys pumilio | reverse complement strand
TGTGTGTGTGTGTGTGTGTGTGTGTGTGTGTGTGTGTGTGTGTGTGTAGAGGCAGAAACCCAAAGTTGGTCTGTGTTGAATGTCCACCCATGGTCCCTTCTAGTTTCCTGAATTCTACAGATGCTCTAAGTCAAACACACACCTAAAGATTTGACACTGAGATTCACATAAGAGTAAGAACATGTGACCTTGGTCTTTCTGGGTATGGGTCTAATATTTTCCAGTTTCATACATTTACCTACACATTTTGTGATTTTATCTTTCTTTGCAGTTTTATAGGTACCATGATTTCATTATCCATTCATCAACTGATGAACATCTAAGCTGGTTCCATGTCCCAGCCCTTGAGAATAGAGTAGTGATGAACACGAATGAGCATGTGCATCTCTGTAGTAGACAACAGGGTCCTTTAGGTATATACCAGCAATGGTCTAACTGGGCCATAAAATAGGTTTCTCTGTAGTTTTTAGAGGGGCCACTGCACTGATTTGCATAATCAGCCCAGCCTTTTACATGGATTCAGGTACTTGTGCTTGTGAAGCAAGTACTTTATTAACTGAGCCATTTCCACAGTCCTCACTGGGCTAAACAAACCTTTTCATCTTCCACTGCTGTTTTTCTTATTTTGTGTTTGTTGTTGTAGTTGTTTTTCGAGACAGGGTATATAACAGCCCTGACTGTTGTACATAACCCAGGAACTTGTTTTGTAGACCAAGGTTGCCTTGAATTCAGAGATCCACCTGCCTTTGCCTTCCAATTATTGTAAACTGATGACTACTGACAGAGAATTAGTCTTCCCTAGGGAGGTGCCCCCTAATTGATTATCTTTTTTTTTTTTTTTTTTAACTTTTTATTGGTTCTTGGTGAATTTCACATTGTGTATCCCAGTCCCACTCATCTCCCAGTCTCTTCATATCTTCCCTCTGCCCTTGCAACCCCCCCCCCATTAAAGTAACAATAACAGTGACAACAAAAACCAAAGATACAAAATCATCTCATCCTGGAAACTATAGCGCATCACAGTGTGTCACACAGTGTACCCTTTTGTCCACGGTCTTTACTTGCAGATACTCATTCAGTTGAGCCTTTGTAGACACTGGATCCTCACCTGACTCCTCTGGGATATCCTATTGTTCTCTGTGTCATGGACATCCTGCAGCACATCTATGTTACATCTGCAAGAGCAGCTCCTCACTCAGTCCAGACGTTCATAGACGGGGTAGATGTTTTGGGTTAGGCCAAAGCCCTGGATCTGGGCCTGGATAGTAGCTGAGTTACCCACACCACCAGGGCGAGCTCTCCAGCACTGCCCCAGTATCTCACCCAATGCTGCAGCCAGTGAGGGGCAGGGCCAGCTCTCATGGTGGATAGGGAGGGTTACCAGCTGGTTAGATAATAAAGTGTGATCAGTCATACACATACAACACTAAAGGAACTCAGTAGGTTTTATTTATATACTTAATGCATTTATATCTGTATATATAACAATAATTAAAGAAAAAGTTATAATTTAAGAGGGGATATAGAAGGGATGGGAAACAGAGAATGATATAATTTTATTTTAATTACCCTGCTAAGAGGCAGGAAACTTGGATATGCTGTCTATGGCTGGGTAACAACTTTCCACTGACACCCAGTGATAGCAAAGTATGGATTTTGGGTGAACATCTCGATCTTCCAAAATGTTTAAGTAAATGGCTTTTTATTTTTTCCTGAGATATGCACTAAGCTTTTATTTTCATTTAGAAATAGACTTTTTAATGCCAAAATTGCACCATAATTTATTGAAGTATGCCAAAATTCTCCATTCTTTGGGACTTTAGGAGTACTATTTTGTTAAAATGATATACAAGTGTTTATCAGAACCCTGTAATTTAATCTTTCCAAATAGTTTTGCTCACATAGAAAGTGACCTGTATGCTGATGCTCCAAAAGTATATGTATTGAGGGTCCTGCAGATTGGGAGTTACTCTTTTTAATCTTGTCCCTTTTTTGCTTGTTCAGTTAGTGAAGGTCTTTCAGACCTGAGTCTGAATTTATTTTGTTTATATGGGTGTTTTGTCTGCATTTATGTCTGTGCACCATGTATACACCTTTTTAAAGATTTATTTTATGTATTTGAGCACACTGTTGCTCTCTTCAAGACACACCAGAAGGCGGTATTATTTTTATTACAGATGGTTGTGAGCTACCATGTGGTTGCTGGGAATTGAACTCAGGACCTCTGGAGCAGCAGCCAGTGCTCTTAACCACTGAGCCATCTCCCCACTACTCCCCCCCCAACTCTCCACCCCAGATCTGAGTCTGAAGCAATTAAAAAACTAAGCAGAGTCTTACAGCTTCACTGTCTAGGTTTGTCCCTTCCCTGAGGCCGTGATTTTTCTTTTTGTTCTGTCAGTTCTCTGGCTGTGTTGTATGGACAGTTGTACAGTCAGGTCGGTGTGTGAACAGTTCTCTCTCAGTTCCACTCAGCTGTTGTTCTTCACACAGTTACACTGTGGCTCCTAGAGTTCTCATCGCTGATTTGTGCTCTGTCTCAGCCAGGACTCCTGGTGCTCACTCCTTAGGTTCTTGTGTTTACTCCTGTCTTTATATCAGCATCCCTGTGATGCCCCAAAACACCCACTTCTATAGCATCTCTCTGTCCGCTCAAATTAGTCTAGTTGCTTTTCTATTTTCTGATGTCTGTACAGCAATACTTGAATTTTCAGAATTGCCTGTTTGTACTTATACCTACAGTGGTTTGTTCTGTGTTGGACTTAATCAGAGGCTGCTGTGAATCAGGGCAAGCTTCATTCACAGTCTTCTCCCTTGCTGCAGTGTTGTGCTGTACTCCATGGTGTTGACTGTTGGCAGACACTCTGGAGTGCCACTGTTCACGTGCACTTGTGTGTATAGCCTCTACTGACAGGAGCAACGTTGTTCTTAGTGAGGTGCAGCAAGATGGTGTGGTGTGAAGAATAGATTTTTCTAAAGACATTAGCCACAAAGGACTCAGTCTCTTCTGAGTAGTTATTTCTGGGATAATCCTCACCTGTAGACTAGAATATACACAAATATTTTGTGATTGATCTATGGTTTCCATGTAACTATACCCTACAGATGAAGTTATGTCATATTTAATGAAAGGATCTGGGTGTCCCTGTATTAATAGTGTGCATGTTGTACAGGATCACATTAGGCTGTTTTCACACAGGTAATAAACTTGGAGCATATTTTCCCCAGTACTTCATGCAGTACCTTTGCCTTGGCAGCCCTCCTCTCCCTCTAGTCCTCTGGGCTCCAGATTCATAATCTTTTTTCTCATGTATATAGGTATTTTGCTTACATGTCTGCACTACATGCATGCAGTACCCCAGAGGCCAGGAGAGGAAGTAGGTCTCCTGGAACTAGAGTTAACAGATGCTTGTGAACCACCATGTGGGTGTTGGAAATTGAACCCAGAGTTCTCTAGTAGAGCAACCAGTGCTCTTAATCTCAGTGCCATTTCTCCAGCTTCGTGTATAATTTTTATATGTATGTACAGACTGCTAGAGATTTTCCATGTAGCCTTTTGTTTCCCCCGAATTCACAGTCTCTCTCATCAGCCTCCATCACAGAACGGTATATATTTGTTAAAATGAGTGAACTGGCATTGTCATGTCATTAACACCCAAAGCACATAGCTTATGTCAGGGTCACCAGCAATGCTGTACACTCTGGGTTTGTACAAATTTATAATGACATCTGTTTGCCAGTAGTAGTAGTAGTACCGTACAGTGGCTCTACTGTCCTAAACCCTCTGTGTTCCACCTAACCATTCTTCTCTCCAACCTGTCACCTGGCAACCACTGTTTTTTTTTGTTTTTGTTTTTTTTTTTTCTCTCTCAAGTTTCTATTTTTGCCTTTTCCAGAGTGCCAGATACTTTGATTCATTGACAGTATACCCTTTCAGACTGGCTTCTTTCAGTTAGTATTAAGTACTGTTTCCTACATATTTTCATTTTCCTTGTAGTGCAGAATAAAATCCATTGTGTATTCTACAATTTATTCACTCATACACTAAAGGACGACTTACTTGCTTTCATGTAGAGATTTTGAGTGGACTCAAGTTTTCACTTCCTTTGGGACTTCAGATCATCTAGTAGGAAATTGTTAGACTGAAGGCTGAATGTAGTGGTGTATACCTATAATTCCAGCACCTGAGTGTTGAGGACCGAGCTGCTGTTCTGGTCAAGGGGTCAGGGTCTCGAAGAATGGAGACAAGGCAGAGGTTCTGGAGTCAAGTCTCAAGTCTCCTTTATTGTCTCTTTACTGCACACATTGACTCCTCTTAACTGTATTCTCCCATATTGACCTCTTAACTCTATTGACTGTATATATATATCTTAACTGTATCGACTCATATTGACCTCTTAACTCTATTGATTGTATATATATTCCTCTTAACCTTGTTACAAGGAAATCCTGGGTATTTATAAGCACACACAGGAGAACACAGGTGAAAACATTTTACCACGTGCACTATGCAGCTGGGGTCACTAACAGCAAAACAAGCTATGTGGGATAAACAAGATATTTGTTAGAGTGTGCTCAGCTGTTGTAGGCTGCTGAAAAACCAAGTCTCTATCAGGGTAAATGATTCCAGATGGCTGCAAAGATGATAGCTGCTTTCTAGCCGCTTTCTGCTTAAAGTCGGCTCCCTACACCTGAGTGGCAGAGGCAAGAGGAGCTCACAATTTTGAGCCCAGTCTTGCCTATGTATAGTGAGTTTAAGATCAACCAGACTACATAGTGAGACCCTCAATGTCTCAAAAGAAACATTGCCAGGGAGGATCTGAGAAAAGTTGGGAAGGAAGGAATATGATGGTGGTGGTGGCTGTTGTTGTTGATGATGATGGTAATAATAAAGAAAGGTTCTGTTGAGAGAGGAAGGGAGCACAGGATGGGGGCAGACTGTCCTCCCGAGTAGCTGTGATGGGAACTCCTTAGTGCTCCAGCCTTGGTATTGTCAGAACTCTGAACTTTGGCCATTATTGTACAGTTAGTTTATTAGTGGTGCGGTGTTCCATGTCATTTCATCTATCTATCTCCCACTCATCGTCTTTGGGAAGAGTTTTATTAATTCTTGGTTTTCCAGGCTTTTCTGTTTGTATTTGTTGTTTTGAAACAAGGTTTCACATTATGCTTAGTCTGATCTGAGGCTCAGATCTAGATGTGGGGATTACAGTATATCTCCACTGTGGGTGCTCTTCAGCACACTTCCTAAAAGTCTTATCTTATTACCGAGTTTTGAGTGCTCTTTTGGTTTTTCAAGACAGGGTGTCTCTGTGTATCCCTAGCCGTCCTGGAACTCTGTAGACTAGAATGCCTTTGAACTCATAGAAATTCACCTGCCTTTGCCCTTAGAGTGCTAGGATTAAAGATGTGTACCACCACTGCCTGGTGAGAATTCTATGTATGTTTGTGTAACAGTCTTCTAATATGTCTTTAAATTTTTCTTGTTGTTTATGGGTATCTTTTTATCCTCTTGGCTGTCTTTAGAGGGACCTAAATTTTCTAATTCTGATGAAATCAGCTTATGGATTATACATTTGGTGACACATTGTGTCGGTCATCACCAAGGCAACAACTTTCAGATTTGTTTTCTTTTGGTTTTAGTAGTTTATACCTTTGTATTTAATGTTTATCTGCGATGGTTTTGGTTGCAGTGGTAGGGTGGGCACATGTGGGCCATGACATGCAGAGGGGAGCACAGGACAACTTGAGGAATCAGGCTGTCAGGCTTGGTGGCAAGTGTCTTTAGTCACTGAGCCATTTGTCCACCTGTGGTGTATTTTTAATTATTTTTTTGTGACAAGGGTAACTTCTGTATTGAGATTAATTTTTTGATGGCTCATTAACCCAACACCTTTTGTTAGAGCCCTGTCTTCTTTGCTCCATTCTCTTTGTTTCTTTTACACAATGAGTTCATTATGTTTATGTGAATGGTATTTCTGGACTTTGATCTGTTTCATTGATCATGTTTGTGTTTTAATGTTGGGTTTTTTTTTTTAGGGTTTTTTGTTTGTTTGTTTCATTTTGAGATAGCTTAGACTATCTCTGTACATAGAGTAGCCTCAAATTATGGCTATCTTCTGCTTCAGCCTTCCAAGTGCTGGTGTTACAGTATGAGCTACTATACCCAGTTCCACACCATCTTGGTTACTACAAGTTTACCATAAACCAGTCCTTCTACGTTACCTTATATATAGTTTAAAGAAGATTGTCCAAAATCTACAAAAAACAAAAACAAAAACACAAAAAAACCCTTCTTGGATTTTGATTAGAGTGCATTAAAAGTGTAGATTAAGGAAGAACTGACTGACATCCCACCATTATCTTCTCAGTGCACAGACCATCTGTCAGTTCAGTTCTTTGGTTTAACAGTTTGTCATTTTCTTGCAGGTCTTACAGATTTGGTAAGGTTTTGTCTTTATGTCCCACTTTGGGTGTGCTAGTGCACATGATCGTGGATTCAGATACCACTGTTTGCTGCTGCATGTGGAGCACCAGGTTTATAGATTAACCTTAGTGTAAATGCTCATTGGATCTGAGATCATTTTATTGATTCTTCAGATTTTCTGCATAGACCTATGGGTCAGGACTCCTTTGGGGGTTAAACGACCCTTTCATGGGGACACATATCGAGTATCATGGTATCAGATACATTACAGTTCATAAAGGCAGCAAAATCTGAGGAAGCAACAAAAATTATTTTATTGTTAGGGTCCCCATATCACAAGAAACTGGATTAAAGGTCGCAGCATTAGGAAGGTTGAAAACCACTGGCTTCTGTTCTTTCCTTTCTAATCTTTCTTGCACTTGATTCCTAATCTTACTGGGAAATTCGAAATTTATTACCTTTAAGTTTAGTGTTACAGGGTTTTAAAACTTTTTGTTTGTTTGTTTGTTTTTTAAGAATTGTTTATTTTATGTAGGTACACTGTCACTGTCTTCAGACACACCAGAAGAGGGCATCAGATCCCAGTACAGATGGTTGTGAGCCACCACTGTGGTTTCTGGGAATTGAACTCAGGACCTCTGGAAGAGCAATCAGTGCTCTTAACCTCTGAGCCATCTCTCCAGCCCCCTAAAGCTAAGAAGTAGTACTACTGAGAGTTTTTATCAGGAAGAAGTACTAGATTTTGCCAAGTGGGTTTTTTTCTCATCTTATATGATTATATTGATAATCAGAATTAGCTAATATCTGAAGGTTGAGCCAGTCTTAAATACTTAGAATAAATTCTGACAGGGGAGTGGTATATAATTTTTTCTTTAGTGTTGTATTTGATTTAACCTTATATTTTATTGAGGATATTTCAGTCATTTCTTGAGATATTAGTCTGTAGAGGTTTATTGTTTTGTGTTGTTTTGTTCCTTTAGCATTAAGGTAATACTTGCTTCATAGAATGAATGTATTAGGAAGTTTCTCTTCTGTCTTGTGAAAATAGAAGGTTGTTATTTCTTATTTAATGTTCAACAGAATTCACAGTTGAACCCATCTGGAGTTGGTGCTTTCTGTTTTAAAAAGTTATTAGTTATTGATTCAGTTTCTGTAGATAAGACCTATTCTGATTATCTCTTCATTTGTAAACTTCGTCAGATAATGTTTTTCAGAGAACTGCTGTGTTTCATCTAGTGGATCGTTTGTTGGCATGGAGATATTCACAGTACTCCTTTACAGTCCTTTACATGTCATACATGTGTAGCTACACTGGATGTATGTACAGCTCCTCGTGTGGTTTCCTTTGCTCCCACTGCTAGAAGCACAAGGAGTTTTCCAGTTTGAGGGAGGGAGTGGGGAGCCACAGTGATAAACTTGCAAGGCCCCCACCTCTGGCAGAGTCCTCTTAGACCTTTTCTCTTGGCTTCCTGCCCTGGTTCCTTAGCGGCTTACCTATCAGAGTTTACCATGAGAGTGCTGAGGCTGACAGCACTGAGTACACAGAAGCTGACACTCCCTGAACTGTCCCTGTCCCCCTCTCTCTGCAGGTGCACTGACAGAGTGCTACGATGAGCTGGGGAACCGGTACCAGCTGCCAGTCTATTGCCTGGCACCACCAATCAACATGATAGAGGAAAAGAGTGACATAGAGACTCTGGATATTCCTGAGCCACCTCCCAATTCTGGACACGAATCTCAGCTCCGTCTGCGGCTCTCCACAGGCAAAGACCTCAAGCTTGTGGTCCGCAGCACAGACACGGTGTTTCACATGAAGAGGCGTTTACATGCTGCAGAGGGTGTGGAGCCAGGCAGCCAGCGGTGGTTCTTCTCTGGCAGGCCTCTCACGGATAAGATGAAGCTGGAGGAGCTGAAAATCCCCAAGGACTATGTGGTGCAGGTTATAGTGAGCCAGCCTGTGCAAAACCCAACCCCAGTGGAGAACTGAGCTGGGCTTGCCTTCTTTCAAGATCCCCTGGCTCCTTTTTATTGTTACCATTTCCTACTCTAAGGCGTGAAATTTATTTTCACTGCTCTGAATTCCCTATGAATGGATTTAGTTCTGAGGAATTACCAGTGAAAAATTCCATCTGTGATGGAGACCAACAAAAATAATAAAACACACAGAGCCAGCCTCTGGTACTCTTATAATTACAATTTCTAATTTGAAAGACAGTTAAAAAATAGAAACCATTTATTTTAAAACATTTATCAACTGTGTAATGGCTGTATTTAAATGATTTCGAATGTAAACAGACACCAGACCCATCAAAAACAGCACCAAGCACCTTTTGGACACAGAATTTTTTATGACATATATGTCAAATTATTTTTTCCAGAACCATCTATCATAATAACAGTTACAAAACTTAATCTTATTTTTTTTTTAAAAGTGGAACCTAAAAGTTTTTATTCCTACCCATCAGGAAGCAGTGAGACCAGGAGTTGTCGGTGTTGCTTCCCCTCCCGCCAAGTCCTGCCCCTTTTTCACATCCACTCAGTCCTGCGGCCATCACAGGGCAGCAGGCACCCTCGGGAACACTGGACAATGATTTAGGAAGTAGTGGGAGCTCTCATTCTCAGTTGAGAAGTTTCTAGTCTTGTTGCATAGTAATCTTAAAATGTCCTTGGTACCCAGGCTTGACAGCTAGCTACTATGTAATGCCTTTGCTGATCCTGCCACTCTGCGTGGCCATTTCTGTAGCTGCCTGGCTCCACCTATATATTTCTGGGCCAGGTGAGACAGAAATGGAGTATAGCTGCTTCCAATCCGGAATGAAAAGCACTCATCTCCTTCCTGCTTGCAGGGAATGTGAGTAAAACCCTTTGCCTGTTCCTGGGAAAACTGTGCCTAGTCTCAGCCTTGGAGAAAATTCCACTTCAAAATTTTCAAGTGTGATAGTTAACCAGTGTCACTTAAACAATATTGGTGAGAACAAATGGTAGTGCCTGGCTCTAGACTGGAGTATTTTCACTTCACCATGACTCCAGTCACTGTGGTGGCAGTGTTCCTCCCACACCTTCCCAGCAAAGGTAAATTAACCTCTGTCTGTACACCAGGCCAAGGGACTGGAACACAGTGAGTCAGGCTGACCTCTGGAGGAAGCTGCCAAGGGTTATATTTAATCTGGAGCCTCTTAAAAGCTGTCTTTGCCAGGCATGGTGGTTCCTGCCTTTAATCCTGAGCCTTGGGAGGGAGAAAGAGACAGATCTCAGAATTGGAGACCAGCTCAGAATACACAGCTAGTTCTAGGCCAGCCAGAGCTACATAGTGAAACTGTGTCTCAACACACACACACACACACACACACACACACACACACACACACACACACAAAAACAGTTGGTTCTCTAAGAAGGGGGCTACCAGGTGACCAAACTGTCTCTGAGAGTTTATGAGATGTGAAAAGTAAATGAAAGAAGGGTCTGTGCTCTTCTCAATTGGAAAATACCAAACCTCCTGTACCTATTCAGATGTAAAATGCCATTCAGAATTTTAGTGACAAAATGAAACTTCTAAGTAGTTTAAAATGTAATTTTTAAGTGGTATTAAATTTCCTATAGCCTGTTTAAATATATCTATAATTGTAACTTATGTTTCTGAGAACTTTAACCATTTCCCCAATTCTGTTCATCATTTAAAGTTTGTGGCTGTACCTAATTTAGATTTCATGGTGACTGGGTCTAAATTCAGAAGTGCACAGCTTTAGCAACCAAGGAGGATGCTCACATTTCCATGTGGAGGCTCTAGGGTATTCCAGTGCATCGCCCACTATCAAGAAGGTTGGTTCATTTGTCACACTGAGTAACAGAGTAACAGTATCTCAAAGTCCACCAGTTGGAAAAGTGTTTAAACCTATTATTTTTCTAAAGGAAATTTGATGGTGTCATGAATAACCTGATTGTTAAAAGGTCTTGCTTGTTTCTTGAGGGTTTGTCCTAAGAGATTTTTTGATTTTTGGGTTTTTTTTTTTTTTTTTCTTTTGGTTTATTTTTTGGTTTATTTTTTTTTTTTTTTTTTAATTTTAATTTTAAAGGAACATATACTTTGAATAACGATCCTCCAGGCATGGTGAGAAAAAACCTAGGTGCTGGAAATTGTCAATAGGTTAATAACCTAGGTGAGAAAAAAACATGGTGCTGGTAATTGTCAATAGGTCGATGTAAGCTTGGATCAATACTTGATGTGTATCATTTTAGTATGTAGGGGTTTTGTGCTTTTTTAAAAAAAAAATTTCAACTTTTGTCTTTGTCTTTGCCTTTATTCCTCTATACAGTGGCATTCTCCTGCATCCTCTAGGGAAGTGAGAGGTATTCTCTCTAAAACCAGTAGTGAGATGGTGACCACCAAATTTAAGCTCAGCTGCAGCACACACTACAGGTCACTTAGAGGTTGCCCCACCAGCACTGCAGCCTTGCTCGAAAGTAGGTTCACCAGGATGGGCAAGATGGCTCAGTCGATACTGCTTGCCATGCTGCCAAGGCGATGCTGGAGTCCAACATTCAGCCAATTAGGCCAAACTGGGAAGCTCCAGTTTCAGTGAGAAATCTGCCCTGAGAGGAATGACACCCAGTGTCATCTCTGTCTTCTGCATTCACATACCCAAAGGTTTTTCATAGTCAAATCTTTAAGTCTCACCAGGTGTGGCTGTAGTCGCCTCTAACCCTAGCACTTGGTCGGTAGAGGCAAACTGAGTGGGAGAGCAGCTTGGTCTACTGCTGAGTTTCTAGCCAGCCCGGGCCTAAGTAGGGAGTTCCTATCTTTAACAACAACAAAATCTGTTGGACTTTTTTAAGGCCTCTGGGTTTCTTAAAGGGCCTTCCCCATTCCAAAGGATACCAGCCTCTCATTTAGTGTTCTTTCACTACTTCATTGTTCTCTGCAGCTTGTGTGTGAAAAGAATAGACTGTGGCCCTTTTTCCTGAAGCTACTTGATAATTTTCATCCATCTTTTCCGTGGTGGGGGAAAGGTAGCCTTCTTAGCAAATGGGCATCCCTCAGCTGGTCTGACCCTGTGTATTTTTCTTAGAAAGGTAATCTAACTGATAGCATCTTTGGAGATGGCTAGTATCCTATGACTGCCCTTGGGGTCTCTTGTGATATGACCTGTTAGACTGTCACCTCTAGTTCTGTGACAGGAGCCTGGGTGACTTGTCAGCAGTTGGACACAGTTGACTTGGCCTTGCTCAGTTTGAAGTGTGAGGCCTCGGATGGGGAAAACCCATGAGAACCAAGCAATAGGGAAGAGGTGATCCGCAAATTCCTCAGTGGATCCTTAGCTCAAGTTCCTTCTAGCGGACAGTGGTCCGGAAGAATCTGCCTATGGACCTGGGCTGAAACCCTTACCAGGCCAGAGTCTCACCCAGAGTCTCCACCTGCCCCTCCCCAATGCCTGTGCCCTAGATCACTCGTGTGACTAGGAACGTGTGATGCAGTGTGAAAACTGCAGACTCAAAACATTGACACACAGCATGGAGCCCATGGCCTCACACGTGACAGACTGACTGCTGAACTACACTTCAGGCCCTATGTACTCATTTTTAAACTTCTTTAAGTCACTAGGGGGAAAAAAAGGAGCTGGAGGGATGGCTCAGTTAAAAACTTGTTCTTGGGGCTGGAGAGATGGCTCAGTGGTTGAGAGCACTGATTGCTCTTCCAGAGGTCCTGAGTTCAATTCCCAGCAACCACATGGTGCCGCATCACAACCATCTGTAATGGGATCTGATGTCCTCTTTTGATGTGTCTGAAGACAGCGACAGAATAAATATATCTCAAAACAAAACAAAAACAAAAACAAACAAAAAAAACTTGTTCTTGCAGACAACCCAGGTTTGATTCCCAGCACCAACATGGCAGTTCACAACTCTTTTCAATGTTCTCTTCTGACCTCTGAGGGCAGCCTAAATTCACACAGTGTGCAGTCATATGTGCTCAAGCAAACAAATTACTTAAGCACATGAAATATGTAAATCTAAAATAAAACACTCTAAAGCAAAGCAAACTCAGATTGGTTATTTTCTTTGTATTTCTGGTCCCAACACAGTATTAGTTGACTGATTTGTGTGAATTTTAGGTTTTACACACAGAATCTCATTTATAAATTAAATAATTCCTGATTCCCTTCTAAAACTATCAGGAGTTTTGTGCCTTGGGACGACAGTCTTACTTCAAAGCCCAAGATGCCCTCCCAATTCATGGCTTAAACCTTGGGTGCTACAAACACACAGGTGCCATTGACCCACCAGAAGCCTCCTGTTCATTAAGATGCTTTAAAAAGGAATGTTTTAAAATTTGATGGGATGTCAAGATAGCTTAGAAGGTAAAGGCACTTGTCCCAAAGCCTAACAAAATTTGACCTCTGTTACACATGTAGAAAGATCAGAACCAATACAAGCTGTCCTCTGGCCTCCACATGTATATAACACACACTGAGTGTTTTCAAAGAAATCTGATGTTCTGTTCATTATACCTTTACAGTGTCCCCCGACTCCCATGGGAGAAAGGACGAGTTAACTGTCTACTCTCTAGAGCTTTCCCATCCCCTCTTCCCCAGCTCTATTCTGAGTAAAAGACAGTGCTGTATCTGCTCTGGGAGCGGCTATCCTTTATACAGGCTCTCTGGGAGGAGAGACCTCTGGAGTGTCTTCCTGAAGAATCACACCTAGACTCCAAAGCTCTCTCCTGACAGAAGCCATCTAGCCTCAAGAGAGAACCAACACTGTAGCGATAAGTTCAGTGGTGAGGCTCTTCTGCTTGGCCAGTCTCTGGCTGTCATTTTTTCACTTTGGAGTGCCAGCCTGCACAGTGCCTAGTAGTGTCCCTGTCTACCTGGCACAGACACTGTAGTAACCACAGACTGTTAATGTTGGAAGGGCATGGGGACTGATGAGGTTGCTCGCAGTTCCCCCAGAGCAATGCCTTCTATAGAAGGGATTGAAATAACCAGTTCTTCCTGGGGTTTGGTTTTTTCCTGGTTCCCTTCTCACTGTAGTACCATGGCAAGAAGCATCTACTGCCAGTTGCATTAATCTTGCTCACAAACTTGTTAATGAGGCATTACAGTAGCTGGGTTTAAGGGTCTTAGGTGAGGGTCTGTGTCTTCATACATTGGTGGCATAACCAGGTTTGATTATGGTATTGAGTATTATCAGGTCAGTGGTATTGGGGACCCTCAAAGTCTCTGGTTGCTTTGAGGTCAGTTAGAATGTCATAAATGTTAGGTCCTAGGTAAAATATTAAGGCCTAGGGGCTACAGAGGCTCAGAGGAGCATCAGCTCAGCAGTGATGCTGTTCCAAGGGCCCTGAGTTCAATTCCCAGCAACCATGTGGTGGCTTAGTGTCTGGACACAGCTACAGTGTACTCATATATGTAAAATAATTCTTTAAAAAAATAAAATGAAAGCCTAGGTAACTTCTACCTGGATAGCCTGCCATATAAGGAAACTTTCTAATGCCAAGATTGATTACATATTTGATTACGTCTGTGCCCTTGAAAACCAATCACAATAGAAGTCAGTAGAACTGTTTTGTATACCTACAATAAGGTTGGACCTGAACTAACTACCCAACAGTACTTCCTGGACCGGTGTATAAGCTTTTATGGTATTTGCCTTTAGAAACTGCCCCTGGGATGGACCCCAACATAAGAGAGACATCTGCATCTATTTAAAATAAGACTTCCATTTTGAATAGGAGCTCTAGTAAAGTTTAAGTTCCCAAGACCTCCCTGGGAACTGACATCCTTGACAGAAAGAAACATGTATGTGGGTAACTGACATCCTGGTTGACTAGTTAAGACATTAATGTCATCCTGGTAGACAAGTTAGGACATGCATAATAGACAAGGCGAGTTCCTGCCACAGTTGAATACCACAACCAATGGGAGCAGGATAAATGTACAGCAAAGACGTGTTCCTAAGGGAATCCTATTCCTAAACCTTGATTGGTGAAATAACTTTAGCACGAATGTTTGTGGATTTGGGGCTTAAAAACCCTGAAGGATCTTAACTTGGGATCATGGTTCAGTTCCTAAATCCTGACCATAGCCCTAGTTGACCAGTCTTGGGGTGTGTACTCAATAAACCAATTCCTGTCTGTCTGAGATTGGTGTTTGTAAGGCGATTCCTAGAACCCAAACAGTGAACCATCTGTTTATTCAGCCTTCAGCCATGTTCCTCAAAGACTTAGGGTGAGAGCTGTAACATTAAACACGGCATTTTTGGCCAATTGAATTTGCTAGCTTAAAATGTAAAGAGAAATCTGGCTTGGTGGAACATGCCTGATCTCAGCATCTAATATATAGGTCTGAGGCAGGTATATCACAGATACATTTCATAATGTCTCTGGGTCTCTTTTATAAACAGAATAGCTTCACCTAGTTGGCAAAGTTAAAAGCAAAAGTTGTATGTCTAAGTCACTGCCTTACCTGCACTAAGCATATAGCTGTGATGATGCTGTTTCGAGGGTACCACCAGAGAGGGTACCACCAGAGAGCACTGCTGTAAGATTTAAGCCAATAGGAAATCTTCATGAGCTTGCCTGCGGGTGACTACATTAAGTGTTTGGGATCCTGGTGTTTCATGGAACCTTTCTCAGGGAAAGCTTTCAAAAATAAAACCCTTGTAGATGAGGCTATCTTCATACTCAAGAGATCTGCCTGCCTCTGCCTCCTAAGTGCTGGGATTAAAGGTGTGCACCCCCATGCCAGGCTTATGCAAAGGTAACACGGGGCACATAATATTTTACCCTAGTAAGATTGATTCTGTTGTCTAAACGTTTCACGTGGAGTAATTCAGGCTCTGGCAAACAGTCAACCTGAGCTGGAGCAGTGACATACTCCTGCAGTCCCAGTTAACCCTGTTGGAGATCAGTCTGGGCTGCAGAATCTCAAAAAAAAAAAAAAAAAAAAAAAAACCAAACAAAAAAAAAAAAACAAAACAAAAACAAAACAGAAAAAACATAGTTTCAAAGAAAAAAAAGAGAAAGAAACAGCTTCCATGTCCCTTAAAGTCAACCTGCCTTGTTGCCATTGGCCAACCTGAGTCTCTGGCATTCAGGTGGTCTTAGCCTAGAAAGGACCCCAAGAACGTTGGGCCATTGGCAAAGAGTAAGAAAAGGCCACTTCCTTTTTAATAGCTGAGCTCCAGAGCCATTGTGTCTGTGAGCACAGCCTGCTAAAAAGCAGAAGAGAATTGCCCTGTGGACAGAATGGTTGCCTGGGGCTGAAAGTGTAGCTCAGATATAGACACCCACTTTGATAGCTGGGCATGAAAGAACACACCTTGTAATTTCAGCACTTGGGAGTTGAAGGCAAAAGGATCAATAGCTCAAGAATCAGAGCTTCAACAATATAGTAAGTTTGAAGCCAGCCTGGGCTACATGAGACCCAGACTCAGAAACAAATTAAAAAATACTGAGTTTGAGCTGGGTGGTGGTGGCGCACGTCTTTAATCCCAGCACTTGGGAGGCAGAGGCAGAAGGATTTCTGAGTTCGAGGCCAGCCTGGTCTACAGAGTGAGTTCCAGGACAGCCAGGGCTACACAGAGAAACCCTGTCTCGAAAAAACAAAAAACAAACAAACAAACAAACAAAAAAAAACAAAAAAAAACAAAAAAAAAAAAACCCAAAAAAACAACAAAAAAAAAATACTGAGTTTGAATGGAACACACTTTTAATTCTAGGTTCTCAGTAGGAGAACCTCTGTGAGTCTGAGGCCAGCCTGTTCCTGAGTCAATGAATAAATAAAGCAGACAGACAGACAGACAGACATGCACTTTGATGCTCCACTGTGGCCATGTTAATTTTAATTTGTCATGCTCACATCTATGTCACAGGAGACTCCTGTGGCTCATCATAGATGAATACATCTTGTTGAGATGAAGATACTTCTCTTTATCTTTCCCTTTCTCTTTCTCCCTCTCTTTCGCTGCTTCTCTGTCTTTCCTCCTTTTCTTCCTGTCGATGGACTTGTCAGTGCAGAAGATTGTGTACAGTTTAAATTCCTTGTAATTAAGCAGCTAGTATTGGGTGGGGGGAGAAAAATATTATTACAACGTTTAGTAAGGTGGTAATTGTGTGGTATTCTTGTGTGGATGCTTGCAAACTTAGAGGTGTAGGAATTGGGGCAGTTACAGGCTGAGTGGGGCTCAGGAACAGTCAGATCTTTGCAGACCATGGGAGCAGGGTCACTTTGTCGGGGTTCTGTATCAGCTACCACTGTGGCCACCTGCTATCCTTTACAAAGACAGAAGTCACCGTCCTCCCAGAGTCTTTTCAGAATTTTTCTCACTTGGTTCTAGTGTAGAATTTCTTTCTTTCTGCTTATTTGAATCTATAAACACTTCTCTGGCCACCATATTATCACCACATTAGGCTACCTCCTCATAAACCTCTCTAATGGTGTATCCACACTACATGATACGGAACTTAGCCAAGCTTTTCTCTGCCAGGCAGGACCTGTTGGTCTCAGGTCCCAGTCCTACCCAGCCTGTTTGCCAAGCTCAGCCATGTCTTTCCCACCCCTGCAGGACATGGCCCTAAGCCCCCACGATTCCCAAATCTCCACTTACTCGGTCACCTGTGATGTCAAAGTCATGGAAAAGGTCTCGGATTTCCTGCTTTTTAATATTGAAGAGAAATCTGTAGTTTTCGAAATTGGTCGCACCTATATTCAACTCCCCATCCAAATCAAGCAGGTCAAAAACTGGCCGGGAATGGCGGTACATAAAGTGATTTTCCAGATGGTTCTATTTTGAGAGAAATGTGTGAGAATTTTGGTGCTACCTGTAAGATGTTACACCAAGGTTTGTATAGCCACAAGACACTTCCTAGAGAGCTCGGGGCAAAGTGCAAACTCCCAAACCTGGGGAAAGGGCTATGTGAAGAGAGACAGGGCCCAAGGGAAACTCAGAAGTGATCGATTGTGCTTAGTTAACAACCCAAGCTGCCACTACATCAACCATCTCTCCAAGCCTTGACCTTGATACTTGGGCAAGATCCCTCTGCTCAAGAAACAGAAACTAGTGTCTCTTGGTCAGGTGAAACACAGAGAACACACCTCTTCCTTTTCTTTCAGCCTCAGCAGGAAAAAGTCTCTGAGCCAAAGGACCAGGGTAGGAGTGAGTGAGGTACTTGGGATTGCTTTGGAGCCTGTTGGAGGACAGGCAGGCCAAGAAAGGTGGGCAGAGGCAACATTTTCCTTACAAGGTGAGACAGGATGGGAGGATGGGCTGAAGACAGGTGGCCACTGCAGAGAGAAGCTGGGAAGGTGCTGGAATGTCTAAGCTGATGGTCTAGTCAGAAACCAAAACTGAATTTCCCATCTCTTTTTTCCTTCCATCCATCTGTAGTGGTGAAAAGGCATCCCACGAGGAGGCTTTCTCCTCAGTGTCTGCTTTATCAGGGAGCTGGCAGCCCAGCCTCCTCTCATCTGCCCCAAGCCAGCCCTAATACTTGCCTGATGTGCCAGCACTATGCAAACCAACACATAGAACTGGTCAAAGCCAATCTCTCCTACAGCCGTCCAGTCCAGGAGGTCAAATACCATCTTGATCTGGGTGTTGGTCAGGTTAGTCACATGCCGGAGGAAATGAAAGAACAGCACATCTGGGGAGGAGAGGAGAAAGAGATGGAGTGCTTTATAACAGTCCCAAATACTAAAGTCGGTGCCTCCTAAGACGGTGGTCCTGCTGGGAGCTCACTGTATTGTATTGGAAAGAAGAATGACAGTGGTTTGCTTCTGGCTTCATGCTGAACCTTCCACAACTCCACAAGCCTTTAGTTGCCTTTGCTGTGGGAGAGCAGTGTACCAAGTTCTTGAAGCTGCATGACAGTTAACTTAACATGCCCAGACAACATGGAGCTGGTCAGTGCTTGGTTCCTGACCCCAGGCACACATGGCAACTTTGCAGTCACCCAATGACAGGCAAGGTGCTGATGAGTGACAGTGTTCTTTGCTAGAGGAGAGGAGGCTTCATTCTTACTCTGCTAAAGAGGTTGATGTGTGGGCTGGAGAGATGGCTCTGCCAGGAAAGACACTTGTCATGCAAGCCTGGAGACCAGAGTTTGATTCCCAGAACCCACAGTAAAAGTGTAAGGAGAAAACGAACTCCCCAAAGTTGTCTCCTGACCTTCCCACACACACATGTGCCCACATACATCCCGCACGTTCAGACACTGACACAAAATAAGTTTTTAAAGATGCTAATGCTTACCTCGGTCTTTCCCCATGGTTCCTTTAATCAGAATGGGAAAGTCTGAAAAAATGAGAAATGCTCTCCTATGAGCCCTTAGAGTTTCTGTGCTTACTCAGAGCAAAGCCTTCTGGCTGTGAAGGGAAGGAGCCTTCTTGTGCTTTAAGCGCTTTTGAATTCCACTTCTCAGCAAGCCCTGAGAACCCGATAAGGAAGGCATAGCACACCCAGTTGTGAGGCCATCAAGCCCTGGGGGGGTCTTGTCAAGCTACAGTTTCCACCTCAGGAAGTATAATATGGGACAGAGTCCATGTTGCTCCCACCTCTGGGGTGATGTTGTTGCTGCTGTTGGGTCCCTGGGTCTCAGTGGCAGAGCTGGGGCTCATAAGTGAGTCATCCTGGTGAATTGTGCACTATTAAAGCTGTCTCTTTTGTGTACTAGTTTACACGTCAACCGTAACTTAAAGAACAGGATTTTTCCCTTTCATTTGTTTTTGCCTTTATTTTTTTATTTATTTTATTTTATTTTATTTTATTTTATTTTTTTGAGATAGGGTTTCTCTGTGTAGCCCTGGCTCTTCTGGAACTTACTCTGTAGACCAGGCTGGCCTTGAACTTAGAAATCCGCCTGCGTCTGCCTACTAAGTGCTGGGATTAGAGCAATGCACCATCACTGCCTGGCTTTGGGATTTTCAAGTGTGACTTTCTGTGTGGTTTCTCCTCTATCCTTTAGTTTCGTTTTGGTTTGTTTTGTTGTTGATATAGTCTTACTGAGAGCTGGCCTGGAGCTCACTAAGTGAAGACTCAGCTGGCCTCAAACGTGTGTCCACCCTGCCCAACTTCTCCTTCACCTCTTCCCTTCACAGTGGCTCCTGCCAAAAATTTTCAGCACTCAGAGGCTGAGGCAGAAGGATTGCAGTCAGCGCAAGGCCAGCTTGGCTTATAGAGTCAGACCCTGCCTTTTCTGCCCTCCATGGGTACCAGGCACAAAAGTGGTATACAGACATACATGTGGAGAGATGGCTCTGCCAGGAAAGACACTATTCTTGCAAGACTGGAGACCAGAGTTTGATTCATAATACATAAAATATTTTTGAAAATATTAAAAACAACAACAACACAAAAGCTACCTCTGGACTTTGCTGAGTATGTAAAACACGAACATTATCTCTGTCATTTGGAATCTCAGCTGGAAGCAGCCAGGAGCACAGTGACTCTATGGTCACAATGTCCTGTGTGGCCCACCAGGTGTGAACACTCACAGCAACATACTGTATACACACAGTAGTGGCAGGGAGCTCCTGGAGACGTGTCCTGGGGGCCCTTGTAGCTATGAGATCAGTGCTGTTTTGCAGTAAGATGACTCTGGTCACCCAAATCCCCAAGGCCTGAAGCTGCTCTCACAGGAGGCAAAGCATAAAGCTATTGCCTTCTCTCTCTCAGGTCACTGTCACTACCCTTGGTGCTGAGGCAGCAGGTGTGGACCTCCTGGATATTGTGTCATCGGGGAATTATGTGGTTACCAGGGAGATGAGACTCTGTTCCATAAATGCCCTAAGGAGACAGTGTGGCTCAGCTTTCTGAGAGACAGCTCGCTGCCTAAAGCTGCCTTCTCTGGGCCAGGAAAGAGTAGTCTCCCATCTCATGCCAGCCTGTACACACAGAGGAAAGCAGACTCGACATTGTTAGGAAAAGATGTCTTCCATTCAATGTTTCTTCCATTATTTTCAGTGCTGGGGCCTGGGCCCAAGCTAAATCTGTCTACTGCTGAGCTACAGCCCCTCCCTTGTTACCGACTAAATGAACTCAAAACGCTTCATGGAGGGCTTGGGTGTGGTGGCACACACCTTTTGGACCATAGCATTCAGGAGGCAGAGGCAGATGGATCTCTGTGAGTTCTGAGCTAGGCAAGGCTACATAGTGAGACCTGTCTTAAAAAAAAAAAAAATCTCAAGTGTGCCCTTTCTTCACTGTGACACTTCCCTCTGTGAGATGACAGTGATGGTTGGATTAGTCAAAAAAAAAAAAAAAAAAAAAAAAAACTTATTTAAACGGAGGCTCAAAAAGAACCCAGGGTGTTTCAACCTGGCCTTCTGTTAGTGTATAGACTCAGAATTAATGGGCAATATTTTGGGGAACTCCCAAATAGCACAGATGAATCTGATTAAAATCAGTGGGCCTCAAAAAACCAAACAAAACAAAATGACATGAATGTGGGGAAGGACCCTCGAGGAGGAGGGGGGTGACAGGTGGGAGAGACATGAGAGGGTAGGAGAAGAAATTGGGCCTCAAGGAGGAGATGGCAGGCTGTAGAGAGATGGTTCAGTGGTTAGGAGCACTGACTGCTCTTCCAGAGGTCCTAAATTCAATTCCCAGCAACCACATGGTGGCTCACAACCATCTGTAATGGGATCTGGTATGTCTGAAGACAGCAGCAATGTACTCACATACATAAATTACATCTTAATTTAAAAAAAAAAAACAAAAAGGAGATGGCTTGCTCATTGAATCACCAAGGAACTGTGGGTAGAGCCCAGCTTGACTGACCCCACAGCCTGGGGTTTCATCCTCTCCACTGAACTGTCATCCATCTCATTCAGCAGTTTCTCTCTGAGCTTCTTCCACAAGATGAAATAAAAGTTAAGGAGACAGCTCTGGGCTCTGTGTGGGGTGGGTGGGCGTGGAGGGTGGGGATGAAGGGATAGGGGAAGGGTTGGGGGACTGACCATTTAAGGTGTTCCTCCGGTGTGCATCCAGAAGATGAAAGTACTCCATCAAGGCTTTCACGTTTCTCAAAGACAGCAAGCAGTAGATTTTGTCCATATAAAGGTACCACAGAAAAGACCCCTGAATCAGCTTCATGATGGCAGCTTTCAGCCAAAGGCTCTCGCAACCTGATACGGAATGGAGAATTCTGCCTCGGAACTAGAATGTTGGACAGGGTCCCCAAGATGACCTGGCAGAACTGGAGGGGACAATAATTATTAGTGAACAAGATGGCTTGTCACAGCTCTTCAGCTTCGCTGTGGGTCTTTCCTGACTTCTCGTGGCCTTTTTTCTGCCCCCGAAGCAGCCATTCTAATCACAGACAAGAAGGGCCACCTGAGCCAATTACCACAGCAGCTCAGGAGCCATGCTAGAGGGTGTGAGCATTAAGAAGAAAAATGGAGACTCCCATGCATGGAAATATCCTCAAACAAGTATACTAATGTAAAGCCAAAGAGAAGAAATGCATGTTTATGGAAATGTTTGATACACACACACACACACACACACACACACACACACACACACACACACATATATATATATATATATAATTTCAGTATATTTGTTCTCTACATATGCTTATATATGTACATGGAGAGACAGTGTGTCTCAATATCAATATCCTGGCCAACCTGGAACTCACTCTGTAGACCAGACTGGCCTTTAACTCACAGAGATCTGCCTGCCTCTGCCTCTCTGCCTCTCTGCCTCTCTGCCTCTCTGCCTCTCTGCC
>JANHMN010000002.1:78697753-78739614 GCA_030674055.1 Rhabdomys pumilio | reverse complement strand
CTCTGCCTCTGCCTCCTCTGCCTCTGCCTCCTCTGCCTCTGCCTCCTCTGCCTCTGCCTCCTCTGCCTCTGCTTCCTCTGCCTCTCTGCCTCTCTGCCTCTCTGCCTCTCTGCCTCTCTGCCTCCTCTGCCTCCTCTGCCTCTGCCCCTCTGCCTCCACTGCCTCTGCCTCTGCCTCCTCTGCCTCTGCCTCCTCTGCCTCTGCCTCCTCTGCCTCTGCCTCCTCTGCCTCTGCTTCCTCTGCCTCTCTGCCTCTCTGCCTCCTCTGCCTCTGCTTCCTCTGCCTCTCTGCCTCTCTGCCTCTCTGCCTCTCTGCCTCTCTGCCTCTCCTCTGCCTCCCAAGTGCTGGGACTAAAGGCATATGCAACTATGCTCTATGCTCTGGTCAAGAAGGAATTTTTAAAAGGCCAAAGTATAGTAAGCCAGAAGTCAAAGCAGGTGTCTACTTAACACGATCACCGGAGTTTGCCCCTGGTTTTTCATAGTGGATGGTTTCAGGCCTGTCCAGAGGCAAAGCACCCATTAGTAGGCTCACGCTTCTTTGTGCACCCATCACTCAGGTCAACAGTGACCAGTTCAGACCAGTCCCTGATCATGGACAGTCATTCCATCCATAAGCTTCCTGGGTCATTTGGAAGCAAGTCTCAAACAAAACAGCTTATATGCAAATGTTTGAGTGCATATTCTAAAAAGCATGAGTCTTCTCGGTTATCATACTACACTGCAGGTAGTCGTCTCTAACACCCTAAAGATCACATCAGCATTCACTTTCCATAATTGTTTCAGAGCACTGGCGTGGTAGAATATGCCTTTAGTCCGAGCACTCAGGAGGCAGAGGCAAGAGGATCTCTGTGAGTTTCAAGGCCAGCCTGGTCTACAGAGTGAGTTCCTGGACATCCAGGGCTACACAGAGAAACTCTGTCTTGAAAAACCAAAAAAAAAAAAAAAAAAAAAAGGAAAAGAGAGAGAGAGAGAAGAGAGAGAGAGAGACAGACAGACAGACATCTAAAGAGCTGACTACAATCAGAAACCCCAGATCTGTGTATCGTTCATCATGTTTCATAAACCATTTCAGGTTTCAAACTTATATGTTTCTTTTTCTTATAATTTGTGTTTTAAAACTTTATTGGTTATGGTGTGAACGTGTACATACACAGGTGTGTGTGCCACGGCCTTCTCCAGCCCACAACACTCCTTTCATATATGGTTATATCTGTATGCACACATATGTGCATAAACGTACATGTATATATTATGGACATGTGTGCATGCACACTGTTCTACCTAACCTTCTAAATCATGGGACCCTCCAATGTTATTACTGATTGATTAAAACACCAGACAACACCATTGACTGGTGTGTGCCAAGGGTGGAGTAGCCTTGTGAGACAGATCCCTGACCTTGGGGTCTATGCTAACTCCCAGTGTCAGAATTAAGCTCGTAGGACACCCTCAGTAGTATCTACAGAGAACTGCTTGATGTGGCAAAATTCCTACACATTTGGTAAAACCCGGTTTTTGTTTGTTATTGGTTTTACTGAATTTTATTGGTTGGTTCTTAAGCCAAGGTCTTGTTTTGTCTCAGGCTGCCTAGAGCTCACTGTGTGGCCCAGGCTTTACTTCCTGGATGCTGGGATGACAGGCGAGCCCTGTTGTGACTGCTAGTTAGGGTACATGTGGATGGGAGCGTTTGTAAGGTAAGGCACTGTAGACCCAAAGAAATAGGAGCATTTGTGTGACGTCTAGGAAGGTCATTTGTAGGAAAGTGTGGCGGGAGGTCAGAAAGGATTAAGTCATGGCTGTAAGGGTCCGTTCAGTCGATTCTCAGCATCTCTGTGCTTTCACCTTCATTCAGGGACAGGGAGAGGGCCCATTGAATGAAGGGGAACAAAGTGACATATTTTGAGGTCAGATGTTCTGACCTCCATCGTTTCCACGCATCGGCTTTATTCATAACAACCAGACGGATAGAACCCAAGCCCAGCTGTCTCTCAATGGTTGATGGGCAATGTATTAATGACCGTGGCATATCCATGCAGTAGAATCTGAGTGAGCCATGGATACATGCAATACGACGAGTCTCAGAAATGTGCTGAGTTAAAAGACACTAAACACAAGCCACTGTGTGAGCACTTGCCTAGCTTGAGAAAGGGGCTGGCTTTAATCTCCAGCACTGGAAAGATAACTTTGAAAGGAGCGGGAATGGGAATGATCTGAAGAGGCAATGGAGACAGTCTCTACCCTGAATGTGGGACAGCCCAGTCCTGGCAAAACTCCTTAACAGTGAACCTTAAGGGAGAGCATTCCTACGGATGGAAATGAAACCTCAAAGAACTTGACTCTGGTTCTTTTGAGACAGGGTTTCACTGTGTGACTCTGGCTGGTCTGGAAGTTGATATACAGGGTTAGGTTGGCCTTGGACTCAGCCACTCACCTCTGGCTCCTGAATGCTGGGATCAAAGATGTGCACCACCAGGCCTGCCCTAAATTCATTCCCCCCCTTAAAATGCTTTTGCCTGCGTGTATTTCTGTGCACTGCCCTCATGCAGTGCCTGGGAAGGTCAGAAGAGGGCATCAGGTCACACGAAACTGGAATGACAGATGACCATGCACTGCACTGCCCACCTGGGTGCTGGGAATTGAATCTTCCTCTGGAAGAGCAACTTCTGAGGAGACATCACCCCAGCACCTTAAGTTGATTTTTCTTTTTCTTTTCTTCTTTTTAATGATTCACGGTTTTTCTGTGTGGCCCTAGCTGGCCAGGAACTAACTCTGTAGACCAGGCTGGCCTCGAACTTGGAGATCCACTTGCTGGGATTACAGCTGAGTACCATCACCGTCCAGCTAAATTGAAAAAAAAAAATTAAGTTAAAAAGTCTGGCTCACCTTGGGAGTGTAGTTCTTTCACAGAGCATGTTTCCTATGTACAAGAACCTGGATTCAACCCTCAGTAGCAGGGAACTACCACACTCATATGAAGATATAAAAGCAGCCCAGATCATATCAATATTACACATACTTACTTGCTCAACAGAAGATACAATAAGAAAAGTTAGCAGATGAATCTTGAAAGGTTGGCAGAAGACATTTTCAATATCTAAACACAACAAGAGAGTATGTTTTAAAAGTGAAATGGCTCAGGGGAGCCTGGAGGTCTGAGTTAATAATCCTGAGTTTATCCTCAGGACTCACATGGTGGGAGAAGAGAACTAATTTCTTCAAGAGTTCCTTTGACTTCCACATGTGAACGCATGCACTGGAAAACACACACACACACACACACACACACACACACACACACACACACACAAATAAATAGACAATAAAATTCCTAGACTCGAAAAGATAGGAAATCTAATTTTTTTTAATGGGCAAGAAAAGAACAAAATGGTAAGAAGATGCCATAGGGCCCCAATTTGACTTTTAATTCCCAGCATTAGGGAGGCAGAAGGAATTTTGTGATGCCAGCCTCAAGTAACAAGACAGCAAGGACTACACAGAGCGACCCTGTCTCAAACAGTCACCAACCCTCTCACCCCTACCAAGTCCAGCAACACAAAAATGGCATAGGACAGGGGCCAGCAACTCAAAGAAACTGAAAGACTGTAATAAAACTGCAAACTCAGACTCATTCATTGAGATAAACACATCAAAAACACTATTTATCAAACTTACTAATTTCTATTTTAAGTTGTTCCAGAAAATACGGTGGGGGAAGGGCACGGCCCTTCATTCACTAGATCAGTGTGAGAGAGGCCCTGTAGCCAGAGACAGTTGAAGAAAAAAACCCTGATTTAACGTAAGTTTCAAAGCAGCTTTGGTTCTGTTGAGCCTCCTTTTACTGCGGTGTGGTTTTGCTACATAAGTTACACCCTCCCCAAACCCCTTACAAAACAAAAGTCACTCATGATTTGGGGCAAGTTTCCGGAGTTGTGGAACTGCCCCTGTAATTCCCCCCCCACCTCCCTCCACCCCTAGTCACCCAGCATTTTCACCACCTCAGTGAGATTTCTCATGCTCTTTCCAGTCAGTCCGCGTGTCTGGGAGCAGGAGCAAACCCCCACCCGGCTCTCCAAAGCGTTGCCTTTTCTGGACTGGTCATAAAAATGCAGTCATACCTCGTGCGGTCTTTGGGTCTGGCTTCTTTCATGTAGCATGACATTTTTAACGGACCTTTCCATTTTTATCCTTACTTTGTTTTCTTCTGGAGCTCTCAGGACTGGTTAGCGCATTCTGACCTTCTGTCCACCCGGTAGAGCTGCACAGACTTCAGCAGGTCTCACTCAACTGAGTGACAGATGTATACACTTTGGCTCGTCCACAGGCTGAATCAACGAGAACGGTTTTGCATGACATTTCCTTCTTTAAATCATACAATTTCCCCGCACTTATTCAGTGGCGGGAACAATCAGAACTGGAACAACCTTTATTCGGGGCGCCCTTCGCACACACACCCCTCTCCGGCCCGTCACATTCACTCTCCAGTGGGCTTTCCGAGTGGGAAACAGCACTTGGCGCTTGCGCGCGGCTCAAGGGTTATTTTCGAACAGAGTCCGGAGGAAGGGGGGCAACACAAACGCTTTCTCGAGCTAAGGGTGCCTGAGTGTGAGACGCTCTTGTTCAGGAGGGGAGGGTCACCGTCAAAGACTCAGCAGCTGCCCAGCCCCCAGCACAGTCACTAGAACCCACATTCTGATCCCAGGGAAAGACGCTGTGCAATCTGCAGGACGCCCGCAGCTAAGGTAGAGCAATGAGGGTCTCTCCGCCAGGATAGAGGAGGACTGTCCACGAGATGACTCCGGCTTCATCTCTAATGGGTCTTTTTTAATTCCCAAAATAACTAGAAAGTTTTACTTAATAAGGAATATATTTGCTAACCTACCATGAAGCCTAATAGGTCCTAAAGGGACTCTTGTTTCTTGTCCAGAGTCCTGGCCGCTTGTGGCTGGCGGGGGCGGGGAAAGCCCGGAGTGGGGGGCGCGTAGCCGCGGGGCTCTGCTTTCCGCGCGGCTCAGAGGCAGCACGAGACCCGCGTAGGAAGCGTGGCGAAGGCCACCTGGGACAGCGTGAACTTTGGGGCAAAGAGCGCCGAGGACCGGGGTGAGCCCCGGGGTGAGGGGTGCGAGCGTCTCGCGCGGGAAGGTGGCGAGCAGGGCTGTGCGGGCGCATTCTGTGCGCTGATGCCCCAGCTCGGCCCCGACGACGGTTGCGAGACACCAGCTGAACCCCGGTGGTTTGGGGTTCCGGGAGGCGCAGCGGGCCCGGGGGCCGGCCACGGGGCGGACTACAGTCTCCAGAGTGCCCCGCGGCGCGGGCGGAGCCGCGAGCTCCCGCAGCCAATTGAGGGGTCTCGGGGCGCCGTGGAGCAGGTGGAGCCGGCGGGGACAGGCGGGCGCGCGGGTGCCGGGCGTCCTGCGGGCGGGTCCAGGAGGGGGCGGGGCGGGGCGGGCGGGCCGCGGTTCCGGCAGCTCCCTGCGGCCGCGGGCGCACTCGGCCGGTGCTGCGCTGCGAGGAGGGCGGCTCTCCGAAGCCGCGCGTCCTGTTGTCGCGCTCCTGATCCAGCATGGCTTTCGCCAATTTCCGCCGCATCTTGCGGTTATCCACCTTCGAGAAGAGAAAGTCCCGCGAATATGAGCACGTCCGCCGGGACCTGGACCCCAACGACGTATGGGAGATCGTGGGCGAGCTGGGAGACGGCGCCTTCGGCAAAGTTTACAAGGTGAGGGTCCCAATTGCTGAGCCTGCCAGGTCCTGCGAGCCCCTGACCCCCTCGCAGCTGCTTCTGAGCACTTCCTGTGTGCCCCAAACAGGGCACAAAGGGACGTTTGTAGGACCGAGGCATCTCCAGGATCACGGTGATAGAGACACATCTTTTGAAGAGGGACCATACCGATGTTGTGGAAATGTTCACACTCTGGGCTGTGTCTGGGAGGGTTGGGAGTTGAGGACACTCCAGAAGATGAGCCTACGACCGGTACTCGGGGAGGACAGAGGGGCCCTGGAGTGAGTGAGGACAGGCTTGGGATTAGAAGGCTCAACGGAAAGCGAGGACAGGGTCCTGTGACTGCAGCTGCAGGGCACAGATTTGGCTTCTGGACGCCTGAGTCACCAGAGGCTCCCTGTCTGCAGTTACCTCTCCCCTGGAGGAAGACAGGCTGAGGAGGAGTGGGTGGGGCAGAGATGATTCCACATAGACACGTGTGCAGACGGACAGCTCCTGGGGTTTGGTCCTCTGAGCCAATTCTGAGTGCCTGGGTTGTTGTTCAAAGTACCTAACTCATCTTGACTCCACCCTTTCTCATTTCCTCCAGGAAAAAGTACCCCCCCAAACTCCCCATGTCCCACCCCCACCCGTTAGGGAGTCGTGTTGCTCAGGCTGGGCTCCCAACTTGCGATCTGCTTGCCTGTCTCTGGAGTAGCTTGAACTGTATAGGTTTGGCCACTGCAGCCTGGCATCTCCTACTTTTATTGGGAGACTCCCATAGTTCAGCTGCCTTGGCTACCCTCCTAAGCGTCACTGTCCTTAGGGCTTCTGTAGCTGGAGGCCTTACTGACCCTTTCAGGATGTTGGACTCCAGAAAGGGCTTTTCCAGCTCCCCAAGTCGGGGCTTGTTCAGTTTGACTTGAAGTTGGTATGCCAGAGTTGGTCTGCTTCTTGTTCCAGAAGTGTGCTGTCTAGGAGAGATGCGACAAGCACCGTTGGGAAGCTTGTTAGAAACTAAGACTCTCAGCTGGGCGTGGTGATGCATATACGTTCAATCCCAGAAGAGGCAGGCAGACCTGCCTCTGAGGCTAGCCTAGTCTACAGAGTGAGTTCCAGGACAATTAGGGCTACACAGGAACCCTGTCTTGGGATAACAAAACAAACAAACAAACAAACACAAAACCAAAACAAACAGAAAGCAGCTAAGACTCAGGCCCCACTCAGCACTCAGATTACAGTGCTCCATCGGCTTGGAGCAGTGGCAGTTTGGAGGCCAGTCAGACCCTTGGAGACCTCCTCTTTGAGTTGCACTTCCTGTGGGAGGGCTGAGGAACCCCCACTAGGGCAAAGTTCCCCTTTGGGAGAGTCAAGCAGAGGTCACCTGGCATTCCAACTGAATGGAACACTTTGGCTGAAGGGTTTACCCATATTTGAGGGCTACCAGGCCAGTCTACCCTTTCATCTGTCCCCCAGGTCTGGCTCCTTTGATGCATTCTCCTGGTGAAGTCAGGAAATGGTCCCCAGCCTCTCAGCTCTCTCTGATGCTGCCTGCCCCTGTAGAAGTGTCCTGACCACCGTGTGAGAGCTCGCAGCTGGACTCACCATCTCTATTCTTCAGCCGTTCGTCTGTGCATACCCTTGGCTCTCCATAGTGTTTTTTTCTTTGTTAGGGACTTTGAGTCACCTTCTGTGTACCTACTATGTGATGCTCTCAATTGTTACTTCAGATCCTTCTCAATTGTTTGCAAGTTTCCTGTACAGCTGTCATCTGTCTCTAGTTCGCCCTTCGTCCCCAAGTGTCCTGTTCTTGCTTTCTACGGTTCACTTTTATTTAAACTTGAGAGCAGAACTTTGCTCTCTAAAGGGCAAGAGTCTCTGTTGTTGTTTTGGCTTGCTGGGTAAAACTCTGTTCTTAGGCAGTTTCAAGGAAGGGAGCTCTCCAGTCATCTGCTATTCTGTTGGTTCCCATTCTCCGAGGTATAGTGACCCCTTTGAAGAGTGGCCTTAGTTCCCAAAGATGGGAGATGACTCTGAGGCAAGACAAGGGAAAGAGAGACCACCGAGGGTCACCTGACAGCTGTTGCTCTTGGACAGTTTGTCAGGGTCGGTGATCGGTTGCACAGACAAAGATGGTCCCTTGAGACTAGAAAGGAGCAGAGACACCTCTGTTGGGCCTTACATGCAGTGATGCTCGCATCACATGCATAGAAATGTGACATGTAGGGTGACTTAGGGCACAGGATGCTTGACAAGGATGACAGGTGACTCCCAAGGTTGTATAACTACTAGGAGATGCTCTCTAGTGTTATTTTAGAACACACTTGAGTGTTTTAAAGTTTCCCATAGAGCATCCTGCTAGCCTGGCAGAGGCTCACCCGTCTTCAGTTTGCTCTCTCTCTTGATTAAGTATCTTTTCACTTTGTGTTTAAGGGTTTTTTGTTTTGTTTTGCTTTGGTTTTTTGTTGTTGGTTTGCTTGTTTTTTGGTTTTTTGTTTTGTTTTGAGACAGGATTTTCTGTGTGGTTTTGGCTATCCTGGAACTCGCTCTGTAGAGGAGGCTGGCTTTGAACTCAGAGATCTGCCTGCCTTTCCCTCCCAAGTGCTGGGATTAAAAGCATGTGCCACCACCACCTAGCAAGTTTTTGTTTTCTTTTGAGTTTTTTGGGTTTTGTTTTTGTTTTTTGTGTTTGTTTTGTTTTGCTATTTGTGTGCCCATAAGTGTCCAGGTCCCCATGCACATGTGTGCAGATGTGTGCGAAGGATGGAGGTTGACACTGGGATTCTTCAGTCTCTACTGAGCCTGGAGCTCACAGATTGAGCTGGAGTACCTGGTCAGAGAGCCCCAGGGATCTTCCCGCCTCCTGGGCTTTGGGAGTACAGGCTTTGTATGGTCATGCTTGGTATTGGGATTGAAACTCAGGGTTTTTTCTTGTGAGGCAAGGTCTTATCAATGGAGTCATCTTCCCAGCCCTGAATTTTGTGCCATTTCGTTCAACATGGCCCTGGAAACAATAGGTTAGTAATTACCGTGGATATGTGATCTATGCCTAAACACACAGGTCATCTATGATTGTCTAAGTATGCTATACCTCCTGTAATGACAGAATTACCTGATGATGCATTTGTCAGATGTGACCCCATTATTGAGTGACATATGTCTGTGTTGTCACCTTGACCTTAGTATATGTTATGCTGTTTTAACTCAAGTTCATTCCTGCAGACCTCAGCCCCTCATGGAGGACTTCTGTAGGCTTTTTTTTTTTTTAAATGAAGACCTCTCAAATAAAAGGTCATGACCTCTATCTACTGTCTGTTCATTGGCCTGGATTTTCTGTGTAGTCTTGGCTGTCCTGGAACTCTGTAGAGAAGGCTGGCCTCAAACGCAGATAGTCACCTGCCTCTGCCTCTAGAGTGCTGGGATTAGAGGTGTGCATCCTGCCACCACCTCACGTCCCCTTGCTCTCCTCTGCTTTCTGACAAGTCTTTGTCCGTCAGCCTCAGTGGGGAGAGAAGAGAACCCATTTAGTCCAGCCATCCTCACTCTAGTCTTGTGTGATGCAAAATTGGTTCTGAAAGACAATCATTTCTGGTTCATTACTCGAATTCAAAATGAGGCTCATGGGTGATGACATGTTTTCAGAGTTCTTGTGAGCAGTCATCTTCTCTGAGGTAGGGCGGGGTGGGAGGGGAGAGGAAGTGTTTAGTCTCTGCAGTGGAAAGCAGTGTCCTCAGCACTGCCTGGTGCAGTGGTGCTGGCAGATCACATGCTCTCGTGCTTTGAGGGGCCACAGAGGATAAAACAGAAAGGGCCAGGCTAGTGCCAGGTGATGTCTTCGCTTTCTGGAGATTGCTTTGGCTCTCTAATCTTTTAAAAGGTTAATTTGTGAAATCAAAATGGTGGTGGGGTTCGGGGGTAAAAGGACTAAAAAGAAAAAGAAAAAGTCTCTCTAAGTTGATAGGTTACTATGTTTATATTCTTCAGTGCTGAATCCAAACACTTGTGTACACTGGGGAGACTTCCTACCAGGGATCTGTATCCCCAGCCTGGATTTTTGTGTTTATTTTTGGTTTTTTGAAAGATGGTCTTTCTGTGTTTCCCAGGCTGACCTCAAACACCTGGTCTTAAGCAGTTTTCCTTCCTTAGTCCCCTAGGTGACCAGTGATAAAGGCATGGGCCACTGGGCCTGACTGTCTTTTTTCATTTTATTTTTAAGCTACTAACAAATTAAGATTGATCAATAATCGCATGCCTTTCATCTCAGCACTTGGGAGGCAGGGGCAGGCGGATTTCTGAGGCCAACCTGGTCTATAGAATGAATTCCAGGACAGACAGGACTACACAGAGACTCTCTGTTTTGAAAAAATCAAGCCAACTAACCAAATAAATACAAACAAACAAACAAACAAACAGAATTGGTCCCTTCTTGTCCTGTCAGACCACAGCTGTTGCTTTATGTATTCACTATATATTACTTTATGTAAGACATCCTCAGAAGCACAGGTCTGTGCAGGCTGACCTTGGGTGGGTAGGAAACACAATATGGCTGTAAGCAGGGGCTGAAGGAAGGACACAAGTAGAGAGTAGTGTGGGCGGGTGGCCTGCTGTATGCCCCTCCGTGTGTCTGAGGTGTCCTCAATGTATTTGCAACTCCTTGGATTTGCTCTGACCAGCTGCCATCCACCATTTTTCTGCCTTGCACATAAGTCGAGGTGACTTTAGCTTCCTGGCATGTCAATGGCCTTGCAACAAAACGGCGCTTTCAAAGTTTGCACTACAGTAGAGCTGACTAGAGGGTGAATTTGAAAATACAACGTGAGGTAAATTTATGGAAGGCCCTTTGCTGCCTTCTCTTGCCAGTAGCCAACCCCAGAGTCCTTGTGGATACCCAGAGAGTGAGGGAACTTTAGTAGCTGTGTCCAGACTTCAGGTGCCCTCAGGTCTGCTGGCTTTGGAAGCCAGACTGGCAGTGCTGGAGGCCTCCATCCCTCCAGGCCAGCCCCGCCCACCCTCCAGAGTTGGAAAGCCTGGATTTCCGCCTGGCTCCCCTGGGGCTGCCCAAAGCCTCCTGTATCCTCTTCCTCCTCTTCCTCCTCCTCCTTCTCCTCCCCTACTGGTCCCTTCTATTCCTATTCCGGAAAGGGATCTGGCCCTAGGCAGTAACCTTGTTTCCTCTCAGCCTAGTATTTTTAAACTCAAGTCCAAACTATTGTGAGCAGTTCCTCACTCATCAGAAAGGCTCCCGATGTCCCTTGAGGGCACCTGGCAAGGGTCTGCTTCTGCTCACTTGCCTGCATCGCAGCTGACTTTGGTCAGCTCCTGACACACTGGACATTTCCCAACAATCTTAGAGTACGCCTGGGTAGGAATGGGTGTGGCTAGATGGAAGAAGGGTTAATGCTCACCCAACCCCCGTCTCTTGAGGTTGTCTAGATGAGGAAGAAAGTTCCAGGGCCATCTGAGGGTACCCTAGGGCAGCTGTCATGGAGGACAGTAGGATCTATGTTCCATTGTGACCCCATTTGCTTCTTAAGCCAGTGGCTTCCTCTTAGCTGATTCCATGTCTTTGAGGAGGTGTCTACAGTGCAGGGGAGGTGTCCACAGAGAGGAATGGCTTTACTCCTGGTCCCCTCCCATACAGTCCCAGGATCATTTATGATTGTTAACACTCTGAGTGCTGCTTCTAAGAAGGTCTTGGCTTGCCATCGTCACTTATCTAGGACAAAGCAGAAAGACTTGCAGCTCAGCTGGGGCACCTGGGCTTTCAGCCTGGCCACCATTGATTGACATGGGTGTCAGGGCCAGTCTTTGTTGGTTCAACACAGGAATACTGTTCTCGCCTCAGAGGGAGCAAGCAATCCTGGGATCAAATATGAATGCTGGTGCCCAGAACACAGATCCAGGTTTTTCTGTGCTCACCGAGGAATCGATCGCATGAGATTTTTATTAGTTCCAGAGAAAAATAAGTTATAAGTAGTGTGTCGGTGGAGCCACTGGTCGGTGGGTCACAACCAAGTAGGGAGACTCTGCTGTAGGCTTCGGATACTTTCTGAGACGTTCCTGGCTTTGTGGTTGGTGAGATCTGGCAGTCAGCAAAGAATACATTTTAAGGTTGGTAGTTGCGGGGATGTTTAGATTAGACACAGGGATGGACAGTGGAGAGTTCTCAAAGGAACTGAAAATAGCCCAAGATAATTTGTCTTTTATCTGTAACATTTTAATTCCCCCTAATCTTCAAGTTTAGTCCTTTGGCCTTGTAGAATTGTTAACACAGACACAGCCTGCCCCTTCCTTCTGCTCCCTCCACCCCCTCTCCTGGAACTTCAGTTTACAGTTGTGAGCTTGCCTTATGCCTTGTAGATGTTGTCAGCATCCCGACTTGTGTCCAGTCTCCTCCAGATGTCAGAGCCACCACCCCCCGCCCCTCCACCTAAGTTGTGACTGCCAAGACTGTCTTGAACACTGTCACGTGCTCTGGAGTACGAGGGGGAGGCAGAGTCCTCCAGTTAAATAGATGAGCATATCTGTAATATAGCTCAGCTGGCTGTAAAGTTGCCTCCGCCATCCATGGGAATTGGTCCTAGGACTCCTTCCGACACTGGCATCTGAGCAAGCTCAGTTTTGTCATACAAAGTGGGAATATTATCGGCACAGCCTCCTGTGTCATCTCTGGATAACTTCTAATGCCATGACACTGAAGTCCCTGTGTAAGTCTGCACTGCATCGCTGGAACACAAAACCAGAGAAAAGTCTGTATCTGTTCAGTACAAATGCAGTTTAAAAAAAAAAGTGTTTCTAACCCAGGGTTGGATGTGGAAGCCACAGATTTTGGGAGGGCTAGCTACATCTGCCACCTCCATGTGTTATAGGGAAAAGAGTTAAACCTCGGTGTCAGAGAGGTAAGAGTTCAAATCTTGGCTGCCCCACTTAGCAATGGTGCGATGGGAGAGGTGAGTGGCTTGCCTCTGAGCTTCAGCTTTCTCAGGTGTGAGTGGAATAGATAAGATAGCCACCCTTAGAGCTGTCATGAGAATTAGCCTGCACCACAGGGCAATTGGGTGGGGGTGTCTGAGCAGCTGCTTGGAGGACAGCAGTCTCCAGCAGTCGCTGTCCACTGGGGGCTCCCTGTCAGGAGGGCTTGTACAGGGACCACAAGCCACACAGTGAATGGGAAGCTGCCTGTGGACCGGGCAGCAAGAGAGTAATCAGAAGGCAGAGAGAACGAATCTGGGCTGGTGAGTGGGTAGGCATGTAGACCCAGGTTGGCCACAGCCAGCTTTTTGAGCTCGGTGACCTGAGGTTGGGTTTGTGTGGCCTCCTCCAGGCTAAATTTGATGCTGCTTGACCTCAGCATTTGAAACCAGGAAATTGCTCATAGCAGACCAGTGGTGGATCTCCTCTGGAAGCATTCTCATTGATTGATAGCTTTAAGTGTCCCGGCCAGGCCACATCTTTATAAGCAGGGAAGCCTGGCTGCTGTCCCTCAAGTGTCCCACAGACCCCAGGAGCCACACAGGGGTATTTGAAAGAGTAACTGGTTAATACAGAGGTCATTTTAGTGTCTGACAAACAGCAGCAGAGAGACGCACGAGTTTTCTTCTGAAGTCCCCACATGCAAGCTTGCATCTGTACAGACCTACATGCTGTCTGGTGCTCAGCTCTACACTGTATTGGGCACCACAGAGCTGGTCTGGCCCTGTGGCCCTGCTTCTCTGTCTGGCCCACTGTGTTCCTCCTCTCTTCCCAGAGGCCAGTGGGTTTTGAGCATTTGAGGTGGGCATGCTGGAGTGCTGTCAGGGAAAGGTTATGTCTGCTAGTCCCTCAGTCTGCATATACTGTAGCTGATTTAAATGCAGACAGTTATGATCACAGTGCTGGAGGCTGGGAAGGCCAGGATCAAGGCTCTTATAGATTTGATGTTTGGCAAGCCTTCTCACTGTGTGCTTATGTGGTGGAGGGGTGAGCCAGGGCCCTTGAGTCTACTTCTATCAAGACTCTGATCCTATTCACAAAGGCCTGACCTTTAACCTAATCACCAGGTCAAAGGCCCAGACTTTTAATGCTGTCATCTTGGAGTTAGGATTCCCATATATGGAATTTTGAGAGGGACATAGACATTCAGATCATAATGGGAACTCAGTCAAGAGGGCCCTGATTGACAAACTAGGGAGTTAAATATGGCAGTTTTCACCTCAAATAATGTCCTTTCTGTCATCAGCCTCCAAATCAACCTATATAATGTCAGAAAGGTCCCCTCTATGGATGGGAGAAAGGGGGCAAAGCCTTGACCAGAAAGGGATAATGATGCAGCCAGATCTCCTGTGCCCCAACTGTGGGAGCCTATGAAGGCTGGGTCTGGCTGGCCACTGTATAGAGACTGGAGCAGCCTGGTGGGGTGGAGGAATTCTCACCTGAGCCTCTCAGGTCTAGGCCTAGGTCAGAGCCTAGAGTTGGCAAATGCCTAGTGCAGGGGCCACCAGTCTACAAAGGAGATATGTGCTGAGGGAGAGAGTGAGGCGGGGTTGGGGTGGGTGTAGGGCTTTTGCCAGGGATTGAAGCTGGAAGGAGTACCTGGCTCTGCTCGTCCTGGGTTGTATGAGGCAGAGAAAATGGGTCGCCTCTGCCTGCTTTTCATTCACTTTTAAGGCTGCAGTAATGGTGTTGTAACTAGACAGTGTCCTTGAGAGATGTGACAGCCTGTGGTCAGTCACCAGCATCCGGGATACTGAGAGCTCAAGTGTTAGCTCAGGGAATGATCTTGACTTTCGTGTTTCAAGCCTTGCAGGTCACCACAGGAGGATTCATTTACTTAGTTATTATTGTCCACTGTCTTTTCTTCTCTTATCCTTCAGAAAGGCAGGGGATAATCAGTCCTTTCACTCTATACCTGCTAGGGCAGAGGCCCCGAGATGGCCAGTGACTGTTTTGGTGTCACACAGCCTTTCCATAGCAGGACTGAAACTTAACCCCAGGTCTTTCTGGCCGGGGCTCTGCACCTTTTCCGTGCAGAGAACAGAAGGAAAGCCATAGATCATGTTAGGCAGGGAAGGTTGCTTTCCTTGGTATCTATCTGCTCATGGCCTTGTGGATTCTGTGTCTAGAAACATGACCATCTTTCTGAGCCTTCCTCAAGTGGATGCTGGTGGTGGCCTCCCCTACAGAGGAAGTGGTAATGGGCAGGGCTGCAGAGGAAGTGGTTGGGGGCCTCCAGAGGGCAGAAGATGATGAAGGTTCTTGTCACCCTCCTGGGCCCGGGGGGGTGGGTGGGTGGGGGAGCTAGGAGGCAGGACTTGTCATGGGGAGATACACCCCAAGAGGCCTCCTGCCCTCCCTCCTCAAGTACCTCCTACTTCTGTTCTCTCCCTCCCTTCCCTTTTCGCTTCTGCTTTCCCGTGTTGCAGGTTTTTTTTTTTTTTTCTTCCTTCCTCCATGGGCTTGCTGATTGTTTTGTGTAAACAAGCATGGTTCTTATCAGAGCCAGAATTAAGGGGAGCTGAAGAGCTGGCTGGGGCTTTGAGCCTCAGACTGGTAACTAGAGGGTTAACTCTACCAGGCCTGACAGAGGAGCTGTCTGGTGGAAGAGATGGGGACTCTCTGGGCCCCAAGAAGTGCTTAAAGAAGGCAGTGCTTTGCAACATGGACCCTGGCAAAGGGGTGCCCCTGTTACTGCCACAGCTTCGGATGCTCTGGCAGTCAGTTCTCTTCATGTCGGGTTTTAACTCACTCAGGAGTGGCTGCTCCTGCTTACTTACCCTCCTCATCTCAGTCAGCACCCTCTCCTTCACAGACCACAGGGCTCCCTGTGCACAGGGCTACCAAAGGATTGCCCTCTCCAGTGGAAAGTCCCTGGGGACAGAACAGGTTGGGCTGGAGAGGGCTGTTAACTGGAGAGGAAGCTGTTGGGGAGAGTGGCTGCTTTGGTTTTGTTCATGTTGTTGTTTTGTTTCTTGGTTTTCGGTTTTTTGAAACAGGGTTTCTCTGTGTATCCCTGGCTGTCCTGGAACTTGCTCTGTAGACCAGGCCTGCATGCTGGATTCGAACTCACAGAGATCTGCCTGCCTCTGCCTCCTGAGACCAGAGGTATGCGCCACCACTGTCCTGGTGAAGAAGTGACTTGTAATGGCTGAAGCTCAGCAGGCTGGGCACGGTGGCTGCTGTTACTAGTTCATTTCAGAACTCTTAATTAAGACGCTTTAAATGTTACATACATACACACACACACACACACACACAAACACTGCTCAGATATACCAGCTATAAATGAACGAGTGCCACACAGTGGATTCAGGACTCAGCTCTTAGCTTTTCCCTACTGTGTTCGTGACTGTGTTGGATAACCCACCTCACCCTCGGCCTGTGTTTATTTGAGTTGATGGTTATTATTTAAAGCATTTAAAAATCTTACTTACTTTCTATGTGTATGAATGTTTTACCTGCATGCAGGAATGTGCGTCACCTGCCTGTCTGTTGGATCCCCTGGAACTGGGGTTATGAGAGATTGTGAACCGCCAAGTGGGTGCTGGGAACTGAACCTAGGTCCTCTCAAGAGCAATGAATGCTTTTAATCACAGGATAATCTCTCCAGCCTTTGTATTTTTATTATTTTTTTAATTATGTGGATGTGGGCTATGTGTGTGTGCACACGTGTGCGTGCACATATGTATGTGCATATGGGTGCTGGTGCCTTTGGCAGCCAGAGGAGGACATTGAATCCCCTGGACCTGGAGTCACAGGTGGTTGTGAGCCGCCAGTGGGTGCTGGGAACTGCCCCGCTGTCCTGCAGGAGCAGCATATGCTCTTAACCCTTGAGCCATCCTCACAGCCCTTCTGCCTCAGTGTTTGGAGCTGTGAACTACAAATCAGAGCAGGGCCTGCCTCTGTTTGTGGAGCGATGGGGCCAGCCCACAGGTGCTCCCCAGCACAGAGAAAGCCAGAGAGACAACTGTGGTCCTGAGTCTGGGGCTAGACTTCAGATGATTATGGATTCCTGGGGAGTGACAGGCACATTCCCTGGAGGTCCCTCATTGCTCTTGCCTCTGCTGCTCTGGCTAGATGCCAGTAATGGCTCCTAGGGTCAGCCTGTGTTTACTGCCCTGTGGTATGAAGATAAACATGATTCCCTGGAGATAAAGAAGGACACCCTGGGGCTAGCGTGTGCAGGAAGCCTAAGCTTTCATCCTCAGTACACAACAAACAACCCACACCAGAAGGCCACTGGAGCCTTGGGGATGCCAAGGCCCCAACTCTGACTGCCCCCTGCTAGGGGGCTTAGGGTGGCTGAGGGCACCCTGGATATCAGAGAGGCAGGCAACTAGACTGTCCTGGAAGGAGGAACCAGTGTTGGATCTTGCTTGTTTCTTTCTGAAAAGCTCGACCTTGTCTGGGAGCCTAAGCCCATTCTTGTCCTTCTACGGTGGATGCCACTGTCCAGGCTGGTGTGCTTATGATGCGGTGGCCCCTCTGTACTGGCATGGTGCCCTGTTTGTTCTCAAGAGTCTTCCTACCTTTGTTCTGAGTCTTGGGCTCTTTCTGAAGGATTCCAGGGCCCCCCTTACCTTCAACAGGAAATCCAAGAGGGCCAAGGAGTGGGCTGAGTGCCGCTATTAGTAAGGAGCTTAGAGCCCTAGGTGCCTGCATTGACCTAGTGCAGAGTCTGGTAGGGCTGTCCTTCAGTAGACTAGCTAGCTGCTGCTGGAGCGGACGGTGGGAGTGGTCTGTGCTCCAAGGCGCCTTGGTGATGTGCATGTGCGAATGTCTTGATCTCAGAATGAGAGGGAGGGATGGTGTTTACCTGTGCTTGGGAGACCGGGAGCTTTCCTCAGGTAGAGAGAGGATGGATAGAAGAACCAGCTTGTACTGCTTTAGTGCAGCTATGGTGGAGGTGCATTCATACGTGTGCGTGCGTGTGCGTGTGTGCAAGCATGTGCGTGTGCGTGTGTGTTCTAGGTTTAAAGGTGTACATGTATCACAGTCTTGCTGCTTTTGCTTGCACAGTGTCGGGAGTACAGGCAGCACCCCACTTGGCTGTACATTTTAAAGTAGTCATAGAAGTTTTTGGTTTGTTTGTTGTTTATTTATTTTGTTTTGTTTTGGCAGGGTCTAACTTCATAATCCTTGGCTATCCTAGAACTCTCTATGTACACCTGGCTGGCTTTGAACTCAGAGATCCACCTACCTCTGCCTTCTGGGTGCTGAGTTTAAAGGTATGTGCTGCCGCACGTGGCTCAACAGAGACCGTTTGAATGTTGCCAGAACACACAGCAGTGATCAGTGGATGAAGTGACTGTCACGCAGACCACCGGCTTATCACATACGTCACAGTGTTGATTGGTCTCACTGAACCCTATGAATATATAAAATTATCATGCCCTAATTAGAATGTAAAGACATTCAAATGTAGAGAAATTAGAGTGCACCTTTTAATCCTTTTTGATTAATCGGCTGGGCCTGTTCTAAGTCCTGTTCTCAGGTTAGCTCAGCAGACATCTCAGGCAGGAGCCCTCACGACCTCAGTGTAGAAAGGTAGACAGAGAGGAACACAGTCCGCTGCAGTCACACATCACCCAGCAGAGAGTATCAGCCTGGGCCAGCTCTGCTGCCTGCAGAGGGATGTGGAGAGCAATCATGCAAAACGCAGAAAGCAGTGTCTGGGATTCTTTTGATTTTTCTTTTTTATACTGTTCTAGTTTTAAGAATCTTTTTGTGTACTTGTGTTATTTTTAGAATATAAATAAAAAAATAACATGGAAAGTACTGTGGATTAAAAAATAAAACAAAATGACAACAGCAGCTGGAAGGTGGTAGCACATACCTTTTATCCCGACACTCCGGAGGCAGAGGTTGGTGGATGTCTGTGAGTTCAAAACCAGCCTGGTCTAGAGAGTGATGTCTAGGGCAACCAGGGCTGCATGGAGAGAAACCCTGTCTTGAAAACCCAAAACCAAATCAACAGTGACATGCTTGATGTCTATAACTCTTAGAGGTCTGAGATGGGAAACTGAGGTGGGTGGCTCAAATGGTCCCTAAGTTGTAAAATGGTCCCTAAGTCGTAAGGATTAAAGGATGTTATTACAAAGTGTAGCACACTCAACCCCCCCCCCCCCCGTTCTCTCTTTAGGCAGGAGGCAGCCTGGCAAAGATGGAGCTTTGCCCCCCTCCCCAGCCCCCAGGATGCAGAGCCCACGGCCACCTTCCTTTCCATTACCAATGATATCTTGGGGCTGGACTCGTCACCATGCTTGAAAAGCTGGGATTGAAAGGTTCCCACATGCCTGGCCAAGTTGGATGGTTTGCCATTCTCCTCGGCCAAGGCCACAGCTCGGTATCTTTGAGGCCGATCCTGTTTGGGTTTGGTCCCAAGCCAGAAGGGCTTTGGAAGCTTAGCATTTCCTGGCAGTGCCAGGGTGGCCCAGCAGGCATCTTCTCCTAGGAGTGTTGAGTGTGCGTCTGTGGGTCTGTCACTTCTCTGCTTTTGTGCCACAGAATCTTTGCTGTCCTCAAGTGTCACTTCTGAAACTTGGCTGGCTCATTTGTCAGCGACTTAAAGCTTGGCAGGGCACTTACTGGTTGGGAAGTGGCTCTCTCTACTTGGCAGGACTTGTTAACTGTGTATGTCCAGGCCCAGCCAGAACCTTTGGCTCCTGTCAGGCAAACAGGTGGCATCTTCCAGAACTAGAACAAGATGACAGGAGAGCCAGGAGGAAACAGACTCTTGTCACTTCCTAGTCTTCTTGTGTTCTGTAGGAGTACAGACTGGGCCTTCTTCCTCCTTTCTGTCTACCCATCCACCTGTCTGCTTAACCCTCCTCCTGGCCACCTGCCTCCGCTACTTTCCTTTTGCTATGAAGAGACCCATTTTCCAAGGCACCTTATAGAAGAAAGAATTTATCCGAGGCTTACAGTTCCAGAGGGCTCAAGCCAGTAAGTATCATGGTGGGGAATGTGGCAACAGGCAAGCAAGCAAGCATGGTGCTGGAGCAACGGTTGAGAGCTCACAACTGATCAAAAGCATGAGGCAGGGATAGAGGGAACACCAACTGGGAATGGCATGGGCTTTTTGAAGCCCACGCCCTGTGACACACCTTTTGCAACAAGGCCACACGTCTAATCCCAAACAACTCCACCAACTGGGGACCAGGCGTTTGAAGGAATGAGCTTATAGGGTCCATTCTCACTCAAAGCATCCATCCTCCTACCAACCCACCCATCCTCCCACCCATCCATCCATCCTCCCATCCACCTGTCTTCCCACCCACCCATCCATCCTCTAACCCACTTGTCCATCCTCCCATCCATTCATCCACCCTCTCACCTACTCATCTGTCCTCCCACCCACCCATCCATCCTCCCACCCCACCCATCCCCCCATCCATCTTCCCATCTATCCCCCCCCCCTGCTTACTCATTCATCCTCCCTCATGTCCATCTTAAAGGCCTCCTTCCCTGTCCTCCCCACCCCATTCCCTGGCCATTCTGTGCCAGGCTCTATTGGGGTGTAGGCTGAATGGAATCAGACATGGGCTTGGCCTTTCATAGCTCACAGCTCAGATCTGAGTTGCACACGATGGTAGCACCAGCAGCCTGTAGTGGAAGCGTTAACAAGGTCTTGGGAGCCAGAGTGCTGGCCAGGGAGCTCAGGCTGGGTCTGGTCAGCTTCAGGAAGCCACTCCGTGTTTGTGCATGTAGGGAGTGGAGCAAGAGGTGGTCAGGGAGGGCTGGAGGCCAATGCTGTTTGTCTACAGACCTTGGAGATGATTGGCTTAAGGCAAAGACCTGGGCTGTGAGCCAGACCTGCTTGAGTTCAAGGTCTGAGAGTTGCTTTCTAGTGTGTGACCCAGGACAGGTCTCTTTCTCTCTCTGGGCCTTGTGTTTCCTTTCCACAGAAGGAGGAGATTTACAGCTCCATTCCTAGGGCCTGTGCTGTGGGGTCAAGGCCAGTGCTCAGTGTCCTGCCTCCAGAGTGCCTGCTGTAAGACTTTCTTATCCTGCCTCCTCCTGCATGCTGGCCTTGCCAGTGGCCTGGTTCCTCCCTGAGCTGATACCCTCTCCCTATTTCTTGAACCAAAGCCCTCCTATGATTGGTGGCTCTCATCACCATTCCCTCCGACACAGTCCGAGACCCATTGGCTCCAGGGGCCTGGACCTCATCTGACACATGCCCAGCACAACCATCAGCATCCAGAGACAGGAAAGTAGAAACCTTTAGCTTTGCCTGCTCCAGACTTCAGTCCTTGGCCCACACGTAGACTTTCATGGACAGGTCAGCTGGAACTCTTTCCTCACACCTGAGCCTTAGCCAAGTTGCTAGGAGAACTCAGCAACAGTTGTGTGTCTAGGGGTGGGAGTATCTGTACCACCTTCATGCCTCCTTCTGTCTGTGTGTCTGTCTGTCTGTGTGTCTGTCTGTCTGTCTGTCTGTCTGTGTCTGTCTCTCTGCCTGCCCCCCCACCTTCTCTCTGTAGTTTATCTGTATGTCCTGGAACTTGCTCTGGAGACCAACGCTGGCCTCGAACTCACAGAGATTCACCTGCCTCTGCCTCCCAAGTGCTGTGATTCAAGGTGTGTGTCACCACTGCCTGGTTTCCGCTCCTTTTTCTCTTTCTGGAAAAACAAACAAACAAACAAACAAACAAACAACTCTTCTGGAGCCTGGGACTTTGAAGATGTTCTCTCTCCTCTGAGGACATTTTCTACTACAGAGGGCTGGGGCTAAAGCCTGAGAGTAGTGTCCACTGGAACCTTCTGCAGACGTGAGGCTGCTCTGTGCGTCTGCTGTGTTCAGTGCAGTCAGCCACCTCTTCTTGGTCAGGAAGCATTTGCCACATGGCAAATGCCACCAAGTTACTCAGGTTTCACTTTATTATACTCTGATTCATTTATACCTCCCTGGGTAGCTAGCAGCAACCATCTGGACAGCGGCTCGGGCTCTGCCAGCCTGTAAGAGCTTGTAAGACCAGGTCTGGGGAAGTGCTCACCTTCTGTCCAGGAGACTCCTTTTCAGTCCTCCACCCTCATTGGGACTCCTGTGCATAATTGCCAGCTGGCATCCATGAAAAACCACTTGTTTTCCCTGGTCTGTCCTCAGCTCCTCTCTGACTGTAGGACAGTCCTCTCTGACTGCTCTCTTCCCAAGGGCAGTTTCTTTATCCTGTTTTGTTGGGATTATGGCTTAGCTGCTTTCCCTTGTTGCTACATCTTTCACTCCTTCACTCTTTACTTGCTGTGTTAAAGGGTTGCTAATGTCCCATTAAGGCGATTTAGTTGTTGTCTCTCTGTTGAGCATCTGGGCGGCCCCTGCCTCACTTCCTTATGAACTGCAAGCTTGATCCTGTGAATTTCTTTTGTTGTCTTTCTTGGATTATTTCTTGGCTCTAAAGTCCCAGAAATGAGGGCTAATAGGCTTAAAAGGTATTTCAAACCTGTCTCAAAAAAAAAACCACAAACAAAAACAACCCCCCCTCCCAAAGAAACCCAACAACAACAACAACAACAACAAAAAACCAACACAGAACAGAACAGAACAGAAGAACTGCTCTGGCCAGTTTTCTTTGAAAGACTGAAGCTGTTTAAATTCTCACCTGTAATGAGGGCTTCTGTTTTACTACATGGTCCTGGCATTTGGTCACTGTTGCTGTTTTGTTAATTTAATTAGTGTACAGCAATCTGTTTCTCTCTTTCTTTCTCTATCTTCCTTTCTCTCTCTTTCTTTCTTTCTTTCTTTCTTTCTTTCTTTCTTTCTTTCTTTCTTTTTTAGAGGATTCTTTTGGCCGGATAGCCCTGTGGTTTCAGTTTGCCTATAGTTGTACTTTCCAAGTTGGACCCCAGGTCTTAGGTTATCTCTCCTGGGCATCTTGTGACCATCCCTCTGTGGTCAGGGTGGGACTGGAGATGGCCCTATGTGTGGCTGGTGCTAAAACACTTCCATCCACACCTGCTCTCTGTGGGAACATCCCCAGATGGGAAACTTATTTCCTTTTTGGTAGTAAATGACATGAGGCCGCAGGGGAGTTTATTGTCTCACATAAAGGACTAGTAGCACCATTGGGGGCAGCTAGCCCCAATGCTCGATGTCCTCAGCACTCTGGCTCCTCCCTCTGTGGGCCCTGCTTCCATCTTCACTCTCCGGCCAACTCTGAAGAAGAGACAAGATGTACCGTCCTGTATGAGAATGTAGCTCAGGGGTAGGATGCTTGCCTAGCATGTGTAAGTCCTTGCTTTCAATCCACAGCACTACACAGTAGCAGCAGCAGTGACTCAGGACTGGGGGATGGCTCAGTATAGACACTCACTATGGAGCCTTGAGGACCAGAGTTCGAATCCACACCATTCATGTAAAAGCCAGTAATCCCAGTCCATGGGAGTTGGAGCCAGGCAGTCTCCTGGGGCAGACTGGCTAGACAGACTAGCTAAAACCATGAGTGGTGTAGAAAGACATCCAACCCAAGACCTTCACTTGCATGCATAAACACGCATGTCCACATACATGTGAAGACATGTGCACACACCATACATACATCTTAGACTTGTTAAAATGCAGGACTAGGAATATAATTCAGTGGTAGAGCCCTTGCCGAGCATGTATGAGCCTTAGATCTGAGCCCTAGCACACCAGCACAGGAGCCACAGAGGTGGGGGTGGGGCCCACAGTTCCCCACCCTTCCACTCTGCCAGTTTAACCACCTTAGAGAAAGAAAAGGCTGATTTTCTGGTAACCTTAGGAAAATGCAATCCAGAACAGACAAGAAAGCACTCAGGGACGGTTTGCCCACTTTGGACAACATGTCCAAGTTGCTGAACAAGCAGCTCTGACAAGGTTGGCTGTGACCTGTGACTCTGACTGGTTGGACTTGCGTGTGTACCTGGACCAGGATGCGATCAGCCCTTCTGGCTCCTTGGACTGAGAGTGAGGCAGATTCCAAAGAGACTAGAGTTTTGTATGAACCGTACAGAAAGGTGGGAGTGGGGTAGGGGATGCCCAGGACTCATTTTCAGACAGCAGCAGAGGCTCCGAGGTTCTAGTCTTCTACACCCCATTCTCCGTCAGTCATTGCGCTCAGGCTTGGGTCTCTGCATTCATTTTTCGTGGACTCAGTTTTTCCATCTAGAGAATGGGAATGTTTAGGAGTTATGACTGAAGGCCTTGCTGCATTCTGGTATATCAGCCATTTCCTGGGAAGGGAGAGGACCAAGTGGTTGGCTAGCCACCAAAAAAGGAACCAGTCTGGAGTCTGTCCTCTGACTTTCATACCATCAGGTCTCAGTACCCCCCCCCCCCCGCCCCCAAGCTTCTGAACTGGCTTGCTGCACCCTTAGGGTAGGGCAGGACTCCTGGCTGGGTTGGGAGTGTGTCCCCACTTCCTCTAGGCAGGGCCCCAGGCTGTCACAACGGGGAGGATTGTTCCCACAGAGTGTCTGGGCCAGAAAACACAAGTGGCCACTGTCTCTGCTTTCAAGGGTGTGGGCTCTGAGGTTAGAGACCGCCAGCAAACAGCAGGACTGAGGAGACCCCTCATCCCTGGCCTGGCCATAGAACTGGCGGAGACAGATTTTTGAAGCCTTGATGCTGTGTATTTATGGGAATCCTGCCTGCTCACTTCTGCGTGCACCTCATTAGTTCACCCCTTTCTCCAGGGCCTCCCCATAGCACAGAGAGAGAGAGAGAGAGAGAGAGAGAGAGAGAGAGAGAGAGAGAGAAAGAGAGAGAAAGAGAGAGCTCGGACATTGTGCCCCACCATCCAGCTGTACAGCCAGGATCTGGAGGCCCAGACAGGACCCGTGCTGATTGCATAGGCAACTCTAGAAGGCAGTTAGGTTTAGGTTCAAGGACTTTGAAACACCGGGGCCCAAGTCCTGTTGGTTACAACTGTATGCTGATTTTACCCTTCTCAACATGTGGCTTCTCTTTTTATGGAGACAGGGTCTCTCTCTGTTGGTCATGATGGGCTTGAGCTCCTGGGGTCAAGAGATGCTCCTGCCTCAGCTTTCCAAGCAGCTGGTACTACAGCCACTCATTTGACTGACTGTCCATTCATCCATTTTCTCATATGTAAAACAGAAGTGGGGGGCGGCAAGCAAATTCTCTTTGAACCCGAGATCTAGGTCAAGACCAGGACTCTGGACTCCATGCTCCCCTCTCCAGGTCTCAGTCTGCTGTCTGGGAAGTAGGCATGTGGCCAATGCCTGCCTGGGTGTCTGTGGGAGGCTCACTGCCTGCACCTGTCAAGGCCCCTTGCTGGGAGTGGTTGGTTCTGGCTGTGCTTGTCTTTGGTCTTTACCTCACAGCAGTTGAACCTTCTGGATGTGACTTGGTACTCTGAGCAGTCAGACTTGTGACAGGTCTGGCCTTCAAAACTCACAGGCCTGTCTGAATCTCAGCTTCCTGTTGACCGAGAATGGTATTTGCCTTCCAGGTCTGGGTGGCACTGGCTGGTTGTTTTTTTTTTTCTTCCATCCACTGTTGCAACATCTTCTGCTGCTTCTTGGGACTGGATTGTTGCCTCAGGCAGACTCTTAAGGAATTTGGTTTTGGCACAGTCACTGCATGGCCCCTCCCTGGTGGGCTCTGGCTTCTGAAGTCTGAGAAAGACACTGGGCACCGACTGAGCCGTCTTGGTGTTGATATTGGCTCCTTGCTGGAGGCCCGGCCCTTTGGTCAATGTTGCTCTTACAGTGTAAGGGAAAGCAGGTTCTGTGTACTCCTGGCAAACAGTCCTCATTCCTCCACATTTACAGGAAAACATCTTTTTTTGAGGGAACTCAGGAAAAGGTGTCATACAGCCTGGGCACCGAAAGGTGATGACTAGGTAGCTTTTGCCGAGAGAGCTCGTGGTGGCTGAGAAAGTGCTGGGGTCACCTGACCCTCTATCTGTCACCCCCAAAGGCCCACCCTTCCTCTCTGCCTCGCTAAAGGAAAGGCAGAGAGGAAGAGAGAGGGGGGACTCTAGCTGCTTATCTCATGGATTTGGGGGCGATGTGGGGTGTGTGTGTGTGTATGTGTGTTCCAGACAGGGTTTCTCTGTGTAGCCCTGGCTGTTCTGGAACTCAGTCTCTAGCAAGTCAGGTTGGCCTCCAACTCAAAAATCTGCCTCTGGCCCCCCCACCCCCACCCCCAGTGCTGGGATTAAAGGCATTTGACAATACTACTCGCCTCTAGAGGATTTTTAAGCTGTTCTGAACAAGCATTCAAAATTGAGTTGAGGGGAAAAGGATTCCCACTCCCACGCACATCCTGCAGATCTGAGCTCCTGGGCTGGGTTCTGGAGGTTTCATGACCTCTAGTCTGAAAGGAACTTTAGTGGGGGAGGACCGGTCGCCTGGAGCTTGCAGGCAGAGGTCCAGAGCACCCTGCTGCTTTGCTCTTGGGGCTTTGCCTTAGCCTGCCTCTCTGCACCAGGACTGATAGCATTGCCCCAGTGTGATTGAGATGGTAATTGAGTTAACACACCTAAGAAACCGAGGGGGAGTGGACTCTGTCCCCCATGTAGGAGGAGCTGTCCTCATCCCTGCATGGGGTTTGGAGCTCTTAGCAGCTTAGATTGGAAGATCTGAGCTGAGAATAGACAGAAAGATGCTTGTTGGAGCCTTCACATCATTTCCTTCTCGAAGGCTCCCTCTCTGGTTGGTGCCTTCTGGGGCCATGCCCATCATAAGCAGCCACCTGGACACCTCTCCATCCAGATCTTAATTCCTGAGGCCAGGGAGAGGGTAGCTGTCTGAGTGTGTGGTCACCCTAACTGGGCCTTGCCCGAGGCATAGTGAAGTCATCTGGTTGTCAAGGCTTCTCAGTGCTGGGGACTGGATGGATTTGTAGGGTGTGGAACAACGGTTCTCAACCTGTGGGCCATGACCCCTTTGGGGGAACCGGTCAGTTTGACCCTTTCACAGGGGTCATTCAAAAGCATGGGAAAATACATATATTTAACTTATGATTCATACCACCAGCAAAATTCCAGTTACAAAGCATTAGTGACGTAATTCCATGGCTGCGGGTCACCAACATGAAGAACTGTGTTAACGGGTGGCAGTGTTAGGAAGGCTGAGGGCCACTGGTCTGGGGGACCACTGAATCTGTGAAGGTAGATGACCCAGGTACAGATTAGGGGTATGTGTCCCCTCTCTGAACTTGGACTTGCTTATCAGTCTTGCAGCTGGAGAGTCTGAGCCGTGGGGGTCACGGTCCTTGATCCTGTGAGGGAGCGTATGTTGTCACTTGGGAGCTAGAGATGCACAGAAAGAACTGTCCTGGGTGGGGTGTGTACAGTTGTCACGAAAGGTCAGAGTGGAACCCAGGAAGGCACTGGTGGAGCACTGAGTGCCCCTGTGCTCCGTGACAAGCAGCTGCTGGCTTCTAGGGCTGTGTCAACACTGTGAACTCTGCCCTTGTGAGCACCGGGGTAGAGAGGCTGAATTGGGGGATACTGAGGGAGTTGTGAGTCTTGTGTCGTTTCTAGGGTCCCCTTGTGCGGTGGAGTAGTGGCATGCCTCTGCTGTTCACAGGCTTGTTTCTCTCTTTTTTGGAATTTTGGCAAAACAGTTAATATCCTGTTCGTCACATTAGCTTTCCCAAGGCCTACAGTTTTTAAATAAGTCAACAAGCCTTGGATTCTTCACTACTGTCTATGTTTCAAGGTTTTGTTATTTTATTTTATTTTTATTTTATTTTAAGACACTGATTCACGATGTAAGCCTGGCTGGCTTCAAATTCACAGAGATCCTCCTGCCTCTGCGTCCTGAGTACTGAGATAGATTCATGGCCTGTGTCACCATGCCTGACCCAAGATTTTTTTATTTGTTTGTTTTTAAATCATCTCCAACAAATTCTGGATCTGCTAAGTGGCCATCCCAACCCCGTACTGCCCCTGGTAGATTCTGAGTTTCTGTCTCTATCACTGATGGTTGAATGGAATCATACAGTATTAGGTTTGGGGCCTGGCTTATCTCACTTAGACCGGAGACCAGCAATTACAAGGCTCATTTGTCACTGTTTTGGCATTTGACACTGTTTTGGCATTTCAAGGTGTAACAACGGCCATTGCATATATGTGCTAGCTTCTTTGGTGGCTTATAAGTGGGTCCCACCCTTGGGTGTGGTAGATGGAGAGCAGCATGCACAAGCTGGAATCCCTATGTTGGGCTCCTTTGGCTCTGTGGTGTGATCGCAGCTTCTGCATTGGCCCCTGGAGAAGGGAACTCTGGTGGCCACCATCCAGTGCCCTGCCCCACTCCAGATCTCTTTCCTCCAAACCCTCACCTGCCCCTGTGAAGTCTGCCTCTTGACCAAGTCATCCTAGCTGATGAAAGCTTTCACTCACGTTTTCATCAGATAAGAAGCAGTATTCTGGGCTGGAGAGATGGCTCAGTGGTTAAGACTGCTCTTCCAGAGGTCCTGAGTTCAATTCCCAGCAATCACATGGTGGCTCACAACCATCTGTAATGGAGTCCGATGCTCTCTTCTGGTGTGTCTGAAGACAGCTACAGTGTACACACATATATAAAATAAATAAAATAAATCTTTAAAAAAAAATAAAAAAGAAGCAGTGTTCTTGTCTGGAGAGATGGCTCAGAGGTTAAGAACACCAGCTGCTCTTCCAGAGGTCCCTGGTTCAATTCCCAGCACTCACAGCAGCTCACAACTGTCTGTAACTCTTGTTCCAAAGGATCTGATAGCCTCACACAGATGTACATGCAAGTGTAACATCAATGCATATACAAGTAAATAAATCTTTAAAAAAGTGTTCTACCCAGGTGACATGTGGCTAGGTAGCAGTTTTACTATGGTCTATGCGCCTCTCCTCAACACACACACACACACACACACACACACACACACACACACACACACGGTGCTCATGAGTCCTCGTTTCGGGCTTTTCCTGTCAGGAAGAGTTTTCCTCAGAGTTTTTATTTATTTAGTTTTCTTTTCCTTTTCATATTAGAAATATCTTATTTTTACGTACGTGTGTGTGTGTGTGTGTGTGTGTGTGTGTGTGTGTGTGTATGCCTTGGCCCAGTCTTGTATTTATGGTATGGTTATATCTTACTTCCTTATTAGACACATAGAATGTTCTCTCTGGTCTAAGCTCCCCAGTGTTGACATCTCGTGTGCCCTGGCCATTGTTGGGAGTGTCTGTGTCCCCTTGGACATCCGCCTCTGTTTTTACACTTGCATGGGGGCCTGGAAAGCCTTCCAGGGCTATCTCCTGCCCAGTCTGCCTTGTAACCTTCCATGTTTCACCTTTGCAGGCCAAAAACAAGGAGACCGGTGCCCTGGCAGCAGCCAAAGTCATTGAGACTAAGAGCGAGGAGGAGCTGGAGGACTACATTGTGGAGATTGAGGTCCTCGCCACCTGTGACCACCCGTACATCGTGAAGCTCCTGGGGGCCTATTACTATGACGGGAAGCTATGGGTAAGAGAGCGCCAGCCTGGGCCCGATGTCAGTCAGCATCTGCTGTGTGGGCCAGGGCTGCAGCAGGGAGAAGGTGAAGTGGGCTGCTCTGAGTCCCTGACCTCCCTTCCCACCCCCACCCCCACCCCTACTTCCCACACTCAGACCGAGGCCGCAGAAACAGAAAAGTACTGTAGCGTCTAACCCAGAAAGGGCTGGGCATGTCAGTAGCCATCCATGAGTGGAGGGATATATGTTCCTCATGGAGAAATCTGGAACAGTTCAAGGGCTGTTGGTGCTCAGAAGTTCCGATTTCAGACTGTCAGTTGGGAGGACTTAGGGAGCGTCCCCTGGTAAAGCCAGGGGAGTTCTAACATCCTCGGGAGCCTGAACATGGCACCCCATGACGAATTCTTACCTTGTGGTACTTGAACATGGAACACTCCAAGGTCAAGTGAGTGAGCTCTGCGTGGATGCCTAGAGGCCTGGCATAGACCGGGCACCTTAGTGCTGACCCGGAGTCATCTGAGGAGTTACAGATCTCCTGTTTCCCACTGTGAGCCATTGGCTCCTGCAAGGGCTATGAACCTTACTGGCTTCATGGGCTGAGGCTGCCCTGCAGATATCCCTGTCACCAGCCTGCCTCATGCTGGTACCTCTCAGCTGGCAAAACCCAGATCCCCAAGAGTGAGTGAGCATGCTGAACTTGTATTCTGCCAACTTTTCCTCTCTCTCTCTCTCTCTCTCTCTCTCTCTCTCTCTCTCTCTCGTGCGTTTCCAATGGTGAGGATTGAAACCAAGGTCTTGAATATACTAGCCAAGTATTCTACCACTGAGCTTATCCCAGCCTGATAGACTATACAGATACATATATGTGTGTATATATCACATATATATGTATGTATGTACATACGCGCACACACATATCTAAATAATCCCCCTCCAAACTCTAGATACCAAGAAAAGCAAAGTGATGTGTGTGCAAGAAATATTTCAAGTAAATTCTGGGTACAGCTAGCACTGTCAGAATCCTGCAGACATTTGGAGACATGGCTGAGGGCTTCTCAGGCACCAGGCACCGCCGCCGCCATCACTGGGGCTGTGTGAGCCCAGGTCTTGCCACTGTTGGTGGGAAGGGTGGTTCAGAAGTGTACATTGATTAGAAAGGGCGTTTTAGGCATGGTACACACTGCTGTGGTGGTTTGCTGTGTTTGGAGGTCTTTCCGTGTCTAGTTAGGTCTCAGAACACTGGGAACTTGCTATTGGCCGGTGGTGGTTTGTCATTTTTTTCATTCCCAGTGGGAAGCAAGAGTCTTGGCTTTTAATGACAGTATGCCTGACTTACTGGTGCTAACCGGAGAAACCTGGTTCATTGGAGAAAGAGGTCCTGCTGCTTAGGAAGACGGAAAAGTTCACAAGACCCATGTTTTCTCATATCCCAGGCAGGACTGGAGCCAGCAAGAGGAAGTCTGGCCAAGGGACAGGGAGTTGGCCTCTCAGCTGGTGTTAGACTAGTGCCCGTAGCTAGGGGATGCCTGCGGAGGGACTTTTTGAACACAGACATTTAGTTGGCGCATAGCTTTGGGGGTTCAGGGCCATAGTGCCAGGGTTGGCTGGCCCTCTGCATGCACTGAAGCAGTTGGAATCTGAGGGCTTGGTTGAAGAAAATCACACGGTGATACTGGCAGCCGGAGAGGTCCTCAGGTCCTAGAAGGGACCTTGTTACTCATTAGTCCCTTCAGCAGGCATGTCTCTGGTGACTTCATGACTAATCTCCACTCTCTGCTGACATCACTACAGTGGGGACCAAGCTTCCAGTGCTTGCTTGAGCTTGGGGGACACACACAGGCCATGTTAGCTCCCACTACCCAGGGAATACTCTGTGCCATGTCACTTGCTGCTCCCCCACCCCGTCTATGTTCCCTGACACTTGCTCCCCCATCACACTCACATTCAGATTGGAGAGCAGAGACCCTCAGATCTCTCACATTGTCTTCTGACCTCCACATGTCACGTGCATGTGCAGGTACAAAGACATACAGACAATAATAATAATAATGATAATAATAATAATAATAATAATAATAATAAATATACTTTATTTTAAGCAGCTAAAGAAAGAAAAAGCGAGACTGAGGTCACTGGGTATTATTGGAGAAAAACACAAGATAAAAACTCCTTGAGGTTGTTGTCAGAGGACCACTGCTGACATTCAAAGTGTATTTTCTAGATGTTTCAGACACAGTTTTATAATAAGCTAGCATACCATCCCTGCCTCTGTGTCTTGGCCATTTTAGCTGAGGTGTGGTGATGGTTTTGTCCCATGTGAGGACGACCATAGCGTCCTCTGTATCCAGAAGAGCTGCACCCTCCAGTGCAGGGTGCTTGCTGCCCTGCAGCTCTGGGAAGGCATCATAGTACTTTTTCTTTCTTGCTTGGAAATCTCTGAGAATTTTTTAGATTTTTTTAAATGTCTGTTTCCAAACAGGCATCCCAGAGCCACTTCCCATGGGAGCTGGGCTCCACAGGCCTACTCTCATCTGTTTGCCATCATTTCAGCAGTCCATCATCCCGTCCCTGTCCACCATCACTGCTCCTGCCCTCCCCCTCCCACCATCACTATACCTGCCCTCCCCTCCCCCATGCTGCCCCTGCCCCTCCCCCACTGCTGCCCCTCCCCCTCCTATCACTGCATCAGCCTCCTCCCTCCCCACCATCATTGTATCAGCCACTTCCCCCCACCATCACTGCATCTGCCTCTCCTTCTCCCTCCCCACCATCACTGCGTCCGTCCCTCCCCTCCTCACATCACTGCATACCCCCTCCCCTTTCCACCATCTACACATGCAAACATCAGGTAGGCAATTACAACAAATGAGGGAAATCTCTCCTCCAGGCCTCAGATGCTGTCTGACAACATTCTTAGCTTTGGGTTCATGAAAGCTGGGGACCAGTTTGTATGTTCTAAAAGGATTTGCATAGTAGTCACAGGATATTAGATCACACACACACACAGGTGGGCAATGAATGGCTTTTTAAGAAGGCCAAGATGGCCTAAGATAATTTGGCTCTGGAGCTGCAACATTCAAACTCTCCCATTCATCAACATTCCAGTCAGTTGGTTGGCTTTTGCTGACTGTTCAGTGTAGGTGGGACTTCCTTTGAGGACTTCAGTTCATAGGTCATAGCTGCTCTTGGACTGAGGCAGCCCCTAAGGAGAGGTGGAGCTGGTGATTGGAGGCCATCTTGTGCAAGGCCTGGATGCCAAAGTGAAGACTTTGTAAGCTGACCTTACAGAGGTCAGCACCTCCTGTGATAGTCGTATCAGTGATGGGCCCCACCTGGCCCTCGCAGATCATAAGCTGGGGTACTGCCCAGCAGCCCGTAGTTTTGAGAGCCTTCTAGGTGAGTCATGGTGGTTTAAGTTTGAAAACATCTATTTTAGGCCTTGGCAACCCAGTTACGTTTTGCTCAGGGGAAGTACATTCTCTGTTGTAAAAAAAAGGGGGGGGGAGGGGCTGGAGAGATGGCTCAGCGGTTAAGAACACTGACTGCTCTTCCAGAGGTCCTAAGTTCAATTCCCAGCAACCACATGGTGGCTCACAACCATCTGTAATGGGATCCTATGCCCTCTTCTGGTGTGTCTGAGGACAGCTGCAGTGTACTCACATACATAAAACAAACAAATAATTATAAAAGAGGTCAGGTTTGGGGGGCAAGAGGTAAAGCATTGAGTCTGGTCAGTTCCGAGTAGACCCTGCCCTAAGCCTGAGGATGTGGTATGTAACATGGACCAGCTTCAGGGGGAGGGCCATTTGAACTGTGTGTTGCAGGATGCATAGGCCTTAGAAAGGATGCTAGGTTAGGCTATGTGCAGGCTATGTGGAAGTGGAAAGCCATGGGCTGTTGAGATTGAAGACTGGAGGCCACGCTGGCTGTTTTCTGTGGGGTAGCTTGAGGCCCAGGCTTCCTGTGTGGTCTCAGGACCCAGCGTTTCCCATGTTGCTGTGGAACAGAACTAGTCAGGGCTGCGAGCCAAGCGCCTGCTGCATCCCGAACAGGCAGGAGGGAACTTCCTCCCTCAACCTGCCGTCATACAAAAGTGAGGTCACTTTCTCCCAGAATTGACAATCCTAGCAAAATCTTTCTAGAGGATTCCTGTCTCCACTTTGCTTGCAAGTATTAAATGGTGCAAGTGGCAGCGAAGTCCGCTCTCCTCATGCCTTGGAGGGCCGCAGACCCGTGAGAGCCGTGGACACTCCGTTCCTGGTGGTTCTGATAGCTGTGTTTGAAGGGCCAAAGGGCAGGTGGGGCTGGGGTGCCCTCCTTAGATAAGAGTGTGTTTGACCTAGTGTGTGTAAGAGGTCATTTTGACACATGATCAAAATAGAAGTTATTATAGAGACGTTTTTACTTTTTTATTCTGCCTTTACAAATCTCCTGTGTATCCTGTCTTTATAACCATTCTTTGTTTGTTTGTTTGTTTGTTTGTTTGAGACAGGGTTTCTCTGTATAGCCTTGGCTGTACTGGAACTTGTTCCATGGACCAGGCTGGCCCTCAACTCATAGAGATCCGTCTGCATCTGCCTCCCGAGTATTGGGATTAAAGGCACGTGCCACCGCTGCCTGGATATTACAGCACTTTTTTAAAAAAAGGATTTTTTTTTTATTGTATGTAAACTGGTGTTTTGCCTGTATGTATGTCTGTGTGAAGATGTTGGATCCCCTGGAACTGGAGTTACAGACAGTTGTGAGCTGCCATATGGGTGCTGGGGATGGAACTCAGGACCTCTGGAAGAGCAGCCAGTGCTCTTAACCACTGAGCCATCTCTCCAGCCCCTTTTACAGCACAGGTTTTAAAACTTCAAAACATCTGAACTTTTATTGGAAGCTGTTTATCTAGTCTTACATTACAAAAATCCCGTAAGATTGACATCCCCAAGTGTCCTTTCTCCTGTGTGCCCAGTGGCCGAGCTGAGTGGATTTGAGCATTTAACTTAGCTCGGAGTACAATGGCTGACGGTCAGTTTCCTTCCTGAATGGCCTCCCCAGCCTCCCCATTCATCTACCCTTGGCCTCTCGTTGATTGTTCCAGCTTGCTTCACCCCTAACCCAGATGCAGTCTCTGTGGAACTGGGCCTCTCTTCCAACATGCCCAGAACACTGGGAGGGAAGCTGTGTTCTAGGATGCCCGCAGAGGCTCTCAGGGGCTGGGGGAGGGGAGGGGAGGGAGAGGGAGGGCAGGGCGGGGGGGGGGGGGAGAGACTGGCTTGTAACTAATGCCCATTTCTGTTGTGTAAATATTCCCACTATAGGTCGGCATGGGGGCCACGCTGTGTCGCTAATGCAATCTGGCAGGTCCCTGATCTCCCTGAGCTCAGAGTCTGTGAGCGGAAGCACACTCCAAACACAGCCGTGTGTGGGAGGACCAGAGCAAGTGGGAAGCGAGCTTTAGCAAATCTAGCGGAGAAGTGCTTCAGTCAGCCCTTCTGGGGTGGGGTCAGGAGCCATGGCCTGTAATAGAATGGGAGAAAACCTGCCTCGGGGACGGCCCAGGACATTTAAACTGATCCCAGAAGGCTAGATAGAGGCAGACCTCTGCAAACTTGGTAGCAAAGCTGAAGTAGCAGCCAGAGGAAGTTCAGAGGCCCGGAGGCAGGAGCTGCAGAGGCCAGGAGCTGAAGCTACCTCAGCCGGAGTCCAGCAGAGACTGAAATGACTGGATTGTCCTCAAGTACCTATGCTAGGGACTGGGAATTCAGCCGTGAGCCAGGCAGCCTTGTGGCAGGGAGGAGAGCTAAGGAAGTAGTACCGTTCATTCTACCATGCATACATGCACATGTAGGGGCCGGAGGTCAGTACTGTGTATCTTCCTCAGGCACTGAATTTTGAGGGGACTTTTTTTTTTTTTTCACCGAACCTGGATTTCATCGATTCAGTTGGGCTGGCCTCTGAGCTACAGGGATGTATAGGTGTGTACACATACGCGCGCGCGCGCACACACACACACACACACACACACACACACACATCTTCACCCTCCTGCACTGGGATTACAAGTGTATATGTACCACTGAACCCAAATTTGTGTGTGTGTGTGTGTGTGTGTGTGTGTGTGTGTGTGTGTGTGGGTGGTTTTTCGAGACAGGGTTTCTCTGTATAGCCATGGCTGTCTTGGAACTCACTCTGTAGACCAGGCTGGCCTCGAACTCAGAAATCCTCCTGCCTCTGCCTCCCAAGTGCTGGGATTAAAGGCGTGCGGTGCAAATGCTTGCAACTTAAGAAAAAAAAAAAAGCTTGCGTTTTAGACATTAAAAACACTTATTTAAAAGGGAGTGTGTTGGCACACATCTTTAATCCCAGCACCTGGGAGGAGGCAGAGGCAATGGATCTCTGTCAGTTCGAGGCCAGCCTGGTCTACAGAGAGAGTTAGTTAGGGGTACACAGAGAAACCCTGTCTCAAGTCCCTCCCCACCCCCACAAAAAGAAGCTTTCACATCAGCACCTCAAGTGGAAACCTGCATCCGTTGTCATAGAAACAAAACAAAGATGTTCCATTGTGGCCGAGCCCTTTGCCCTTAGGAAGCCTTGGTCTGGGTCCTGCCTCAGTGAAGTTCCCCTGGGAGGGCAAGCAAACGCTGAGGAAAGGTGGTGTGAAGTCAATGCAGGGTGACACTTCCGCCCATGTGGGCTGGTCTTGTGGTAAGGATGTTTGGCCAGATTAGTCCACACCAGATCTATAAGGCGTCTCTCTTTGGGTGGGATGGTGAAGGACCAGAGTGACCTGTCACTGTGGGGTGGACAGACAGACCCTGAGCATGGTACTGTCTCCTTGCCTGGAGCCCACTTCTCGCTGCTCATTATGGACCCTTCGGAGTTCCGTCATGTGAAGCCTCCACAGACATGCACGTGAGAAGAGAGACACTGGCTGTTGGGAGGCACCCGCCCACACCTTCCCATGTGGCCCCAGAGGAGAGCCTGTATATTTGAGACTGTTCAGTCTGCACCTTGGTTCCTTACTCTCAGCATTGGGACTGCTGAGAGCACTTTGGAGCACATGACCCTTGCTGGGCTGTCCTGAGAATGACAGGATGCTTGTCATCATTCCTCACCTCTGTCCAGCAGTCCTGGGACACCTTCCATCTAAGGTAGAGCATCCCATGTTGTCTCTACGTGACTCTAGGGTCTCTTGACAGATGACCCTGGCTGAGAGCTGACAGTCCCTCCTACCCACAGCCCACTGCTGTTGTGGTGTGAGGACGCCTCTGTGGAGCAGGGGCACGGACTGGTAGCCTCAGGCTATGTGGGCCACAGATACCCTTAGTTTGGCCCTCGGCCTGAGATGTGCCCTCAGTTAGCCACCGACCTCAGGACCCCTCTGTGTGCTCTGAAGCTGTTCCTGTACAGGGTGGGATGTACAGGGGGTGGGGGTGGGGGTGGTGGATGAAATGCTTTTCATCCATGTTTTTTTTTTTAACCAAAACTGAGGAGCAAAAAGATGACTAAGAGGACACATTTCCAGAAGAGAGTGCCAGGAGCCATTTCTTTCCACGGGGTTTGCTCCTCAGGCCTGGATACAGGGAATCCAGGAGGCCTGCCTCAGAGATTCCCAGCTGGACTGTGGACAGCCAGCTCTATGAGCTTTCTGAGTATGTTGGGGATACGTGTGTGAGTGTGTACCCACACACGGTTCAGAGTCACTGGTAGAGGACTTGGAATGTTCTGAACACAAGAGTGATAACAACTGTCTAATAACTGTCTAAAAGGTGATAACCTAGAATGTCTTAGTGCGGCCCCCAGTAGGAATGAAGTGAAGTAAGTCCACTAAAGAGAAAGAGATGCTCCCTGTGACCCAAGGCATGCTGGGTTAGAATCAGGAGACCTGGGACCCTCCTAGGACTCAGGCCTATAGACAAGCAACCCCTAGCCTCAAGGTCTCTACCTCCTTCTCCAGACTCAGTGACGTGGCAAGGAGGGACTCCCCCTCACAACCCCCAGGGCAGCTGGGGCTGCCCCTTTGAGCCCACCCTTTTTCTTGTTGAATGAGTCTGCCCCTCATAGTATTATAATTCATTTGGGTTTTTTTTTTTCTTTAGATTTTTCTATGGCCCTTGGGATCTATTTTATTCTATGTGTTTTCAGACAGGGTCTCACTAGGTAACCCTGGAACTCACTGTCCTGGAACTCACTCTGTAGACCAGGTTGTCCTTGAACTCACACAGATCCACCTGCCTCTGCCTCCTGATGGCCAAGGTTAAAGGTGTGTGTCACCGCCCGTTTCTATTATTATAATTCTTAATTCTGGGTCTCTAGTCATCTGAATGGCCAGGGCAATCCTTCTCAGGGATGTATGGCCCCTGGGCATGGGCTCTGAGGGCTCCGTGACAGTCACTAACTTCTGCTCACCATTTAGGTCTATGTTCCTCCCCCTGCCACCCACATGCTGTGCTCACACGGACACCTCTGTCCTCTGGGGCATGCACATTTCCTATGCCAGCCCTTTTATACAAGGGACCCCAGAGGCTCAGGGCGGGTTTAGATTAGTTTTTTTTCCCCCAAGGACTCAACGTGCTGGGACTTTGTCCCAAGGGAAACACTGCAAAAGACTGGAGAAACTCAAAGAGGGGAAATGTAGCAAAAGTGGACCCTTGTGCATCTTGCCCTTCCCTTGCTTTCTAGAAGGATTATGTTGACTTTGGAGTGTGCGGCTTCCCACCAGCAAGGGTGAGCCTAGCTGTCCCACCTCTCTGAATTAGCATGAACCTTCCCAGGAAGCACCTCATGTAGCAGCTCCTGACTTGGCTCAGAGAGTGGTGGTTTTAGCCTTCCCCTCCCAGCAGATCTGCCCTGGGTCCACCAGGGCTCCTGGAGGCCCTGACAAGGATCCATAATTACAACCCAAGGCAGGAAGCCAGGCAGTTGATTCTGCTCTCTTGTGTTTGGGGGCTTCCCCTTTCTGCTGGGCCACTCCCTTGCTGTCCTCTCAGGAGGACTCAACAGGGTTGTCCCTAAGAGAACTGTTACCCTGTGACTCTTATGACCTCTGCCCCATTGTAAAACTGCTTATGTGGTTATGACATTCCAGAGGCCAGTCTCATGGGATTGACACCCACCCCCTGGAGCAGGCGGAGCCATTATTCATTCAGTGGTCATTCGTTCATACGCAGAGTCAGCTGGAGCATGCCAGGAAGTTTTAGGTGCTGAGGACACAGGCTCGAAGTTGGTCTTGTCTCTCAAGTGTCCTGTGAGGATGCCGTTTGGGTGTTACTAGCTATACCTGTATTTGGTACAATTACTAAACACTGGTTCCATGTGTCACCCTTTTGACTGCGACCTGGAGGCAGGCTCTACAATTACCCAAACTTGATGGATGACGTTGCAGTTTCTGAGATGAGCTAGTGGCTGACTGGCACGCTCCACGTGGAGGCCTGGCCAAGTAGAAGCTTTGGCTTCATGAGGACTGTGCTGTGGAAAGGATGGTAGCCCTGGGGATGTGGAAAGGCTGTGTCGCCCGCCCCTTGTTCACTGGTGGGACATAGGACCCAACACTGCTTACCTCTCTGGCTCTCTGAGCTGGCAAGCGCTGTCTGTTTGTTATACCCAGTGTCTCATCTCACCATCCATCTCTGGTTCCAACCTTGGCTGCCTCTCAGGGATTCAGTGCTATTCAGTAATTATATGGTAGGTGATACCAGCTCTGAGGAGGAGCCTCCTACAGCCTCGATGTGCCTCTTGTCCTGTGTGCCTTGTCTAAAGGGTTCCAAGTCCTCATCCCGAGTTCTTGGTGGCCATGGCTGGACTCAGTGCTGCTTCTGTCTAGTCTGCCAGCCAGCCAGCCAGCCAGCCAACCAGCCAGCCAGACTGAATCGTCTCAAAAAAGGGACTTCTTTGACCCTCCCTAGAGAGCCTGAGCTCAGCTCTCACTTCTGAGCCAGAAGTGCAGCTCAGGAAACTCTGAACCTGAAGCTCGGACCCCTAGCCTCTGGGATGGACAGTCTAGGAATGAGGCATGCCTGCCTCTGAGTTACCTCAGTCCCATCTGAGTGATGCCTTGGGGCCTAGGCAAGCACCTTTGGGTATGGACATGGAGTTGGGGTGGCTGAAGGCAGAGTGGCAGACAGAACTGCCACCTCCACCCCTGCATGCATCCAAGGACCCAGTTACTGCCTGTGACTCAGGCCTCATTCCAAAGCTGCCAGAACTGGGGAAAGCTAGATTCCTAACCCAGGCTTGCTGCAAGGTGGTGGGTGGAACTGGCACGGAGGAACAAGGCTGGACCTAGGAGGCCTTGTGGGTGTGGGCGCCCCACTCAATGGCCGCATTGTTTGGCTGATACTCAGAGGTGGGGAGGTCCAGGGACTCCACCTACAGGGACAGGCAGCTGACGAGGTGACTAGGCTGGGTTTATGTTGATTCTTGCTTTTTTTTTTTTTTTTTTTTTTTTGAAGGCTGCCTTCATGACTTCCTCTTTCAGGCTGTGGTTGACTAACCAGAAGCTTCTGTCTTCTGGTTAGAGAGCCTGGAGGCCCCCAGTTCTTGACCTGGGGACTAGCTGCAGACACTATCCCTGCTTCCTCAAGGAGAAATGAATCCCAGAGCGGAAAGGTGGCTGGCCGCAGGGTTCGCCGTCCCTCGTCACGGCCAGCTTGAGTTTATTCCTTCTTCTTCACTTCTGTGCTGAATAGCTTTGGGGTGGCCCCTTACCCTGTGGAGCCTCTGTTTTCTCATCTGTACAATAGGCTGCTTGTGACTTAAGGAATGTTTATATAGAATGCTTAGTGCAGCCCCAGGTCAGTAAATGTGCCCTAGTTTCTGAACATCTCAAAGCCATTCAACAAACACTTGTTGATCACGTTCAGCTAGAGTCCTCTGTGCCTGTGGGTTCAATAGCACTGGTACTGAGTACCCAGAGGCATCTTTCCTCGTCAGTGTTGCCTGCGTGATACAAGAGAACAAGCATTCACCTAGCATTCCCATTGAGTTAGCCGCTGTCACTCTTCTAGAATCTTCCAGATGCACGGGAGGATGTGTGGGTTCTGTATGGACACGACACCATTCAAGTCAGGGACTCTGGCATTGGTAGATTTCTGTCTGTTGGGTCCTGGCTAGATTCCCAGACTGATGGACAATTATACGAGGCTCAGACTCTGACCACCAACCTTTCACAAACGTAAACTTGCTTGTTCTGTGAACAAGCGACTTCAGTCACACGGAGACCTAAAATGTTGATGCCACCAAAGGTCATACAGATTTTGAGAACCTCATTTTCCAGATGGGGAAACAGAAGCCCAGGTAGGGAAGGGGTTAGGGTAGCCTGTGGTAAGACAGTGGCCCTTTGTGGGGCTGTGTCTGGACCCCCTAGCTGTGTTCAGGAGTTTCACATGTATAGGTCACCTGAGCTTCTGTTCCTGGTCAGTATATGGTAGTGGCCTCAGGAAAAGCTGGGGTGGAGAATTGAGGCCCAGAGTCCTGAAGGCCAGCAGTAGGGTGGCTCACCTCTGGACTGTGTGACTCAGTTGTCTCTGGGGGATGGTTACGGCTCTGGCATTGCCTGGTAGGGCTGTCTAGGGGCTGTAAAAGTTAATGTCTAAGCCCTGGGGTGGCCAGGCCATGCTTATCTGGGCTGGGACATCCTGGGCCCTTATCTCTGGGAGAGCAGCCTGCTCAGTCAATGTGTGGAATGGAAGGGCCCAAGGGTTAGAGGCAGGAGGCCAAGGGGCCCATTCTCAGTGTCCCAGGGCCTGTGACTCAAGCTTCCTGTGGTTTCCTCTGTGAGATGGGATGGGGATGGGAGCTCTCTGCACTTTCACAGAACCCACCTCACTCCAGTCCTGGTTCTGGCTCTGCCACTTTTAATAGCATGATCTGACTTTGAGACTCAGGTCCCCGTATCTAAATGGGAATTAAACATCACCTAATCCTGATCACACAAGATGGCATTTATCAGCACCTATCTTCCGTGTGTCAAGCATGTGTTCTGGTCCATGCTATAGTGAGCATCACCCCCAACTGAGATGCCAGCATCTGTCAGAGTATCTCCTAATGAGCGAGTGTGATAGTCCATGCCGACCGAGCCTTTGCTCGGCAAAGAAATGAAATGACAACTTTCATTTCTGGGTCCCTCAGGCCTACGCAGTTACTGGCTCGGTTCTTCACATGCACTGTTGGCTCATGGCAGCAGAGAAGGTGCTGTCTGGGAAAGCAGAGTGTCTCTTAGAGTGACCCCTGCGTGCTCGGGTGTTGTGCCAGTGACGAGGTTGCCCCAGAATGTCCATGGCAGTGCGGCAGGATGGCTCCTCACTGCTCTGTTTCTTTTCTGTCACTGTGCCTGAAACAGTGCCCGGTACAGGGCCCAAATCCCACAATTCTCTATTCCATTCACAAATGGCCAGAGCAGTGGAGCCCAGAGCTCAAGACAGCTGCTTAGCCTAACCGAGGGCGTTGTGGTCCACAGTGCTCTCCAGGTTCCTTGGCCTTCAGCCCAAGGAGGAAGGCGGTGACTTCAGGCTGCTGTCACATCCTCCATTAGGTACCCTCAAGCAAGGTCTCCAAGGAAACAGGGAACCTCCTAGATACTGAGGAAGGAGACTAGCTGTGCTAGGGACAAGCCTCCAGCTTGTCAGGGACAGCAAGGGCGAGCCTCTCACCAGCATCCCTGTGTGGGAGGCCTGCCTTTGTTTGTTTTGGTTTTGTTTCACTTTCCTGACATGGGTAAGTGTGTGTTTGGTTTATGGAGGTCAGAGGTCAACGTCAGGTATCTTCCCTGCCCCTGTCCC
>JANHMN010000002.1:78654511-78697743 GCA_030674055.1 Rhabdomys pumilio | reverse complement strand
CCTGCCCCTGCCCCTGCCCCTGCCCCTGCCCCTGCCCCTGCCCCACACACCTTAGTTTTTGAGGTCTTTGCTGAACAGGGAGCTCACTGATTCTCCTAGACTGACTAGACAGCAAGCCCAGGGATCCTCCTGCCCCACCTCCCCAGTGCTGGGATTATAGGCATCAATCACTGTACTTGGTTTTCATATATGGGTGCTGTGGATCTGAAGCTCAGTCTCCAATCCATCGCTTGCACACCAGGCACTTTTCTGACTGAGCCATCTCTCTCCAGCACATCTTTAAAAAAAAAAAAAACAAAAAAAAAACAAAGAACGAAAACAAACATTTGTTTGTTTGTTTCCTGGAAGAAGAGACATCACATGAGACCTGCCCTTATAACAAAATTTTAAGTACAGACTACGTTATTGTTGATGAGTATTACACTGTGGACAACAGGCTCCAGAGCTGACTGGGCTTGAGGAAGTGGGAATCCATTGATTAGCAGCGCCCTTTCCAAGGCTGCTCTGGGATCTGTCAGCACAGAGTCCCGGCAGTATGGGGTCCCTGGCAGTTCCGGGTCCCTGGCATAAATGGGTCTTCAGTATCGTCTCTCTGCTTCTGGCTTCTCTCCCTCAGTGTGACATCCTAAGGACTCATGCTTGTCCTCTGTCATACTGCAGACTTCTCTTTGGAAGCCAGCAGTTTGGGTAGCTGACACACTCCGTGTGTGTCACCCATCTGTCACAGACAGAGAGCTTGCTTCCACACCACCTTGCCTTTTATGAATTGCACTTCAGTGAGCATGGGTGTGCTGACAGCTCTTTGCAAGCCTGGTTCGAATCCTTTTGGATAAATGCCCAGATGTCAAATAGCTGGATCCTGTGTTCCATTTTGGATTTCTTGAGAAACCCAAAATGGCCTTGAACTTATAATCTAACTGCCTCTGCCTCCTGAATTCTGGCCACCACACAATTCCATGCTGTGTTCTATAGTAGCCTTGCCACTTTGTGTCCTTGCTGGAGGTGGGCCAAGGCTCCCTATGTGTCCCCTGGACAGCACCTGATGTCATTGTGTTTGATGACACCAGTCTGACACGGCTCTCCTAGTGTTTGCAACATGTTTGCTCATACACTTGTTTGTCTCTGGAGGCATTTCCGTGCCATCCTAGCTGCTCTTGGTTGGGATGTTGGAGTTGCTTTTGCTGCTAAGTTTTAGGAAGTCAGGTAATCTGGGAATGAGCCTGTTAGGAAGTGGTGGTGATTGGCAGGTATGTCCCTGGGCTGCAGGTCGCTCTGTGCCCTCTGTTCCACAGAAGCATTTGCGTTGGACAGGCCTGCTTACTTCTGGTCACAGAGCCTATGTATAATCTGATGTCATGTCTGTGATGTCACTACCATGACCAGTGTCATGAAGCTGCTCCTGCTGGCTTCTCTGGCCTTTTACAACATGTGTTAGTTATATGCAGCGTTTCATCCACTTTCCATTAATGTTTGTGCAGAATAAGAGTCTGGCTTCTTTCTCTTGCTGTGTCTAGCTTTATACACCCCATTTGTTGAGCAGACTATACACCCCAACCCTGACGTCCTTGCTGAAGGACAGCGGACTGTATGTGCGAAGGATGACTCCTGGGCTTGCTAGTAGCACATCTTTCTGTTTGTTTTGTGCCATTACTAGACTGCATTTGTACCAATTTGTGTAGCTTTGTAAGATGTTTTAAAAGTGTAAGACTTCTAGATCCTCATCCTTTTAGCGGAGATCGGGTTCAGAAAGTGTGAGACCTTTTCCAAGGCTGTTTGGGCTGCTTGACAATTCCTGTGAATTTGAAGCTGAGTTTTTTTCATTTCTATAGAAGATATTGTTGAGACTTGGAGATTCCCGAGCCTGTGTTAGCAGTGGGTGGTCAGCCTGTAGACATCACTTGGCGGTGTTAACGTTTTGTCAAGGTTAGGTTACCGACAGTGAACCTGGATGCCTTTCCATTTCTCTGTCATCTTTCCTTTCTCTCAGCAATATTCTGTGGTTTTCACATGATTTTATATCCTGCAGCTCTGAGTTTTCAGCTGTGAGTTTTGCTGTGCTAACTCCGTGTTCCCCTTCTTCATGTTTCCACCTTTGGCCTCTTGCATAGAATCATGTGTGTCCCTCCAATACAGTCATGTGTGTCCCTCCAGCACAGGGTAATGTGTGCCCCCCCCCAGTACAGAGTCATGTGTGTCCCTCCAGCACAGGGTCATGTGTGCCCCCCCCCAGCACAGGGTCATGCATGGCCACCCAATACAAAGTCATGTGTGGCCCTCCAGCACAGGGTCACTCTGAATCGACATCTGTGATGAAGACGTGTTCTGCACCATGCACATCAAGTGTCTCTCACAAAGCTGTCTGGTCTTAGGAGTGGCTTTGGTACATCATTGAATCAACTCTGTGTTGTTTCTCCGTGCAGTTCATCCATGTGATTATTGATTATTGTCCTTAAACCATCCTTGCATTCCTAGAGTAAATCCTGCTTGGCTGAGATCTAATCAGTTCGATAGATCTTGCTATTTGATCTGGTGGTATGTTTGTATATAACCTACTGTCTCTAGATAACTCACAAGCCCCAACACTGTGCAAATGCTTGGTTGTTACGATGTATTAATTAGGGAACCATGATAAGAAAAATGACCATGGGGCTGGAGAGATGGCTCAGAGATTAAGTGCACTGGCTGTTCTTCCAGAGATCCTGAGATCAATTTCTAGCAACCACAGGGTGGTTCATAACTATCTGTAATGAGATCTGGCGCCCTCTTCTGGTGTGGGGGCATACATGTAGGCAGAATCATGGTAAATAAATATATCTTTAAAAAAAAAAAAAAAAGCATAGGGCAGTGGTGACACACACCTTTAGTCCCAGCTCTCAGGAGGCAGATGCAGGCGAATCTCTGAGTTCCAGGCCAGCCTGGTCTACAAAGCCGGTCCAGGACAGCCAGAGCTCTGTTACACAGAGAAACCATGTCTTGGAAATCAAAAAGAGGGCTGGAGACATGGCTCAATGGTTAAGAGCACTGGCTGCTCTTCCAAAGGTCCTGAGTTCAATTCCCAGCAACCACCTGGTGGCTCACAACCATCTGTAATGGGATCTGATGCCCTCTTCTGATGTGTCAAGGACAGTGTGCTCATAATAATAATTAATTTAATTAATTTAAAATTTTAATTAATTTAAAAAAACAAAAAAGAAAGAATTTTTAAAAAAGAAAATCAAAAAGAAAGAAAGAGAGGAAAAAGAGGAGAGAAAGAGAGAAAAAGAGAAAAAGAAAGAAAGGAAGGAAGGAAGAAAAGAAAGAGAAAAAATGACCATTACAGACATTTTTTTGCTCATATTTTTCACCCAAAGGTTGGCCGACTCTATGAATGCCAGCCAGTAGATTAGAGGGCAAACTTTGTTACTGTTGCTTTTCGCTTTCTAATTAAACCTCATGTAGCTGTCAAAGCCTGGAGGAATTGATAATTCAAGCCCCTCCCCAGTGCTGGCAAGCTGAAGAGTAATCCCTAATTTCCTAAAGGCTAAAAAAACCAAGTAAGACATGAGACTGGAGCTGGAGTTAAGGGGCCTGACCTCACACTGAGCCCCCCAGCAGCCAAGGCGGACTACAGATAAAGGGGAAGCACTGGCGTCCACAGCTCCTTAAGTGGAGAAGAGGAAGGAAACCAGACTCTCAGAGCGCTGCTCCCCAGGGCTGAGTGTGTGTGGAACCTTGTGTATGGGTGTTGTGCAAGGGGTGTTGCAGTTAAAGACACAGGGCCCGCCTATCCTGGCCTCTTCTCACACTGGCTTGTGATAATCGAGGGTGTGCCAATAACTTGTGGTTCTGGGAACTATGTTTATGGGCAGCAATAGTCCCCAGGGACACTCGCTGATTTCATTCGCTCAAGGTGCCACAGAAGTGTATCAGGAGTGGTGTGGCTTTCCTGCTGGGCCTTCCAGCCAGGGATTGCTGTAGTGTTCCTGGTGGTGTTGGAGGCGGAGCTAAGTGCCATGGTGAGGAAATGGACTGGAGGAGATTCCCAGTATCACAATCTCTTAAGTGGAATATCAGAAGGGACTGCTATCTTTTCCTTTTTGATGGTACCTGGCAGAGAAGAGGGGTGTTTGGCCCTGTTACTGTGCCCAGGAGGGCAGACTCCTTCAATCCTTGTGATTAATCTAGAAGTCAACAGTCGCCTGTGTTACAGGGACTGGCTAGTGGCTTCAGGCTTCTGGGGTGTTGGGAGTCAGCCTGACTGCAAGCAGACATTGCCTTGGAAGAAGAAAGAAGGTGGCATCCTGGTTTTGTTTCCTGTTGCTGCTGTGGAAACGGCCTGATGAAAGCAACTTAGAGGAGAAAGGGTTTATTTCAGTTCACAGCTCCAGGTTACATGGCAGCGTTGTGGGGAACAGTGCAACAGGCAGCTGGTCACACCTACAGTCAGGAGCAGAGGCAGGGTACATGCATGCTTGTGCTCGACTTGCCTTCTCCACTGTCCTCCGGTGCAGGGACCAGACCAACAGGACGGTGCTGCCCATAGCGAGGCGAGCTGGGTCTTCCCACCTCAGTTTACGCAATCAAGACAGTCCTCCACACGCCACCTGATCTCCGTAGTCCCTCACTGAATCCCTTTTCGTGTGATTCCAGTATGATTGTGTCAAGTGATAACTAAATCAGCCAGCTCGGATAGTTTCCATGGAGTCTCAGAAACAAACAGCTGGGCTAGGTGTCATTCACCTTTAATCCCACTACCCAGGACGCAGAGGCAGACAGATCTCTGTGAGTGCAAGGCCAGCCTGGGCTACTTAGTGAGTTCCGAGTCAACCAGAGGTGCATAGTGAGACCCTGTCTGAAAGCAGCTAGAATAAAAGAGATTCCAAGCTCTACAGATGAGTCAGGGTAGCAGCAGATATTGGCTGAGCCCCAACCAGAAGGGTCAACCTGGTATTCCTGAGAGGGGTAGAGTGCCGTTCATCTGACCTACTCATTTACTGTCCCTTCGTGGTGACTAGGACTTTTGTCTTTCCCACCCCTGTGCTCTATAGCTGATTTTTCCCAGTGACTGACGGAACACCTGGGTCTCTTGTGGAGTTGGGAAGGATTGCAGGCAGGGTGCGGTGAAGTGCTGAGAAGTCCACCTGCAGCTTTCTGATGCCTTGGAGGACAGCGAGTGGTGGGTGGGTGAGTTGGGGGTGGGTGGGTGACTGATGGTAGTTTTCCTTCCCCGATATATGGGTTCTACAGATGGATACTTCCTTGAGGGCTTATTGTCAGATTAGAGAGAAGTCTTGGGGAAACTGAGGTCAGTTTGCTGTTGATGAACAGGCAGGGTGACCTAGCTGTCTCAGAGCTGTATCCTCCCTTCCTGTGGGCAGCAGTGTGCAAGCAGACAAGTGCCCTTTCTCTTACGGCATGTGGTGGGGCTGGCAGGTCAGGCCTGTCTGCACTGGGCATCTAGGGCTGCTTGCTGTTTGACGCAGCCCAGCCCTGCTTACTCTCTGTGGTTCCCAGTGTGGCTCATCTCTCAGTACAACCCAGTGGTTGGCCACAGTTGCGGGCAAGAACCACAGCAGTGCCTTTTAGAGCTGAGCTGAGTCCAGATGGTGGAAGGCACCCTAAGGAGATATAGGCCAGGGTGTGGGTCCAGCTGTGGCTGCCTCTAAAGCCCTTCTCATTTTATCTTCATCTCTATATCACCCAGAAGCCTCTAGAACATTGGCTCACAGTTTGTGGATTATGACCCCTTGGGGGTTGAACAACCCTTTCATAAGGGTCACCTAAGACCATTGGAAAACACAGATATTTACATTAAAATTTACAACAGCAAAATTACAGTTAGGAAGTAGCAATAATTTTGTGGTTGGAGATCCCCACAACATGAGTTGCAGCATTAGAACAGTTGGGGACCACTGCTCGAGAAGGTAAGACTGGGGACCCCCCACCCCAGTCCTGCGGTGTCTTCTCTCTTTGTGTTGGAGAGCTGGTGGCTCAATGTGTCCTTCCTGTTTAGAGAGAACTGGCTGGCTTCTTTGTCAGCCCATGATGCTGACTCGGCCCCTGTTGAATTACATCAAGGGACTGGAGCTGGAAATTGGAAGGTAGCTCTAGAGTATTCATGATGTTGGTGTCTCTACTTAGGGCAGGTGACAGAGATCTGCTTAGAGTGCTCCAGGAGGAGCAAGATAAGAATGCTCCAGGTTGAGCAGGATGAGATTGCACCAGGAGGAGCAGGGATGAGAGTGCTCCAGGAGGAGCGGGATGAGAGTGCACCAGGAGGAGCAGGATGAGACTGGGCCAGGAAGAAACCATCTGTGCATTGTTCTTTGGTTCCCTGTACTAGCTGCTACTGGTTTTCTTCAGACCTATCACCTGTTAGGTATGTGGTCAAGTCTGTGTGCTGGCTGGCTGGCTGGCTGGCAGGTCAGCCAAATGTACTGGGGGTCAGAAAACCTGCTCTCCACTCTAGGATCTGCCACCAATCTGCATGGCCTTGATAAGACACACTTTCTGGGCCTCTGGCTGTACATCTGAGCTTAACTCCCCTCTTGCCCCAGCCCCCACTCTGATACTCTGATGGCTTGAGTCAGCCACAGCTCTGGCAGGGCTCTGGCAGGTGGCTTTGGCATAGGGTTCTATGAGCTAAGGCCACCCTGGATTTGGTAAGGAGGTTGTCTGAGGCTCTGGGACTTAGAGCATGCATAGATTGCAGGGTTGATTCTGGGCAGGCTGGAGGGACATGTGGGTCATTGGGCTTGGCTGTAGAAGCCTTGGTTTTGTGGCAACTTAGTTTTTTCTTTTCTGGGACAATAAAGTGCTCGTGCCATCTTTCCTGGGTATCAGGCTCTGTGAATTTGAGAATGGTAGGGAGGAAATGGGCAAATGGACACACCCCCAGCAGGAGGGGTAGGTGGCGTGGCACTGAAGTGCATGGCATGGCACTGGCTCATTGTTCTGGTTTTTCTTTCTTCCAGATCATGATTGAGTTCTGCCCTGGGGGAGCTGTGGATGCCATCATGCTAGGTAAGTCTCTCTTTAGCTGCTGGGGATGCAGGTCTTGCTGGGGATGCAGGACTTGCTGTGGATGCGGAACTCGCTGGGGATGCGAGACTCGCTGGGGATGCGGGTCTCTCTGGGGATGCAGGACTTGCTGGGGATGCAGGTCTTGCTGGGGATGCAGGACTTGCCCCGAGTTCTGCATCGTACTTCTTGCCAGCTCTGAGTAGTCCCTCTGTGGTGGTTTGAATATGCCTGACCCAAAGAAGGTGTGGCCTTGTTAGGGTAGATGTGTCCCTGTTGGAGGAAGTGTGTCACTGTGTAGGCCGGCTTTTAGGACTCCTAGTGCTCAAGCTCCTCTCAGTGAAGAAGAGACCCTTCTCCTGGCTGCCTTTATTTAGATCAAGAACTCTCAATTCCTTCTCCAGCACCATGTCAGCCCGCACACTGCCATACTTCCTCCATGATAATAATGGACTGAACTCTGAACCTGTAAGCCAGCCCCAATGAAATGTTGTCCTTATAAGAGTTACCTTGGTTATGGTGTCTTTTCACAGCAATGGAACCCTTAATTAAGACACCTTCCCTGTGTCTTTTGGGGGTATTAGGTGACTGCTGGCCTCTTTCACTGAAAGACTGGCACTTCCTTTCCAAAATACCCTGTGTCTTTCTATCAGCTGTTCCCCCTTTTAAGCCCTCTTGACCATGTATGTATGATGCCCTCCGCATGACACTGAGTGGGACGCCACAGTGTCTTAGCCTGTTACTGCTGCTATCACAGAACACCTGCAGCTGGATGAGTTATAAAGAACAGATATTAGATTTGGCTCATGGTTCTGAGACTGGGGAGTCCAAAAGCAAGACACAGGTACCTGGCAATTATCCCACGCTGAAGGCAGAAGGAAGCACTTGAGTGAGAGAAACAGACAAAAGACATCATCAGGAGCCCACTTCTGTGAGAACAGACAACCCCCCAAACAGCACTCGCCCGTTTGCTAGGGAAGAGACAATGATCTCACCCCAACTGTACACTAGGGCTTTCAGAGACTCATTCCTTATAGTGCCCACCCATTCTGTAAACTCTTAGGGGAGGGTTATCAGGTCTTGATGTCCTTGGCAAAGAGTGATTGATATCAATGCTAAGAAAATATCGTGTCTAAGTCTTTTCCTACTGGTCCAACAAAATACCTGAGCTGGGTACTTTTAAAGAGGAAAGGCTTTTTAAAGCTTTGTTTTGGAAGCTGAGAGTTCATGAGGTGGCTTCTAAGGGCCTTATGATGGCAGGTGTTATAATGGGAGAGAACATGCAAAGAGGTGAGACAGGAAGTCAGAGAGCTTAAGGGGGTAGTCTTACCTGTTCTACCTGTCTGCCTATCTTTGTCTGTCTGTCTATCTATCTATCTATCTATCTATCTATCTATCTATCATCATCAATTATCTACCATCTGTCTGTCTGCCTGCCTGTCTGTCTGTCATGATGGGGTCTAACTATGTAACTGGCCTGGAACTCACTATATAGACCAGGTTGGCTTTGAACTCACAGTGATCCTCCTGCTTTTGCCTTGGGAGTGCTGGGATTATAGAGTGTGTACTTCCATGGTCAGTCTCTTACTTTTTTAATAATTTCTGGTTCCTGCAAGAACTATCTAAGGCCAGGCTTATTTCTTCTGAGGGAGGGGCTCCTTATCTAATTACCTAGACTTAGTTCCCACCTCAAGGCTCTGTCACTTGCACACTCCCACACTAGAGACTAGAACGTGAGCCATTGAGGGACAACATCAAGCCTTACCCCAAACCAGAGTGCTTTGTGATCAATGCCTGCCCCCAAGATGTATCTCATTAATCTTTGGTTATAGATCTGGAAAGAGCATCTCTGTTTCTTCTTGTGCATGTGTATGCACATGTATGTGGAGTGGTGCATGTGTGCTGCCTCTTACCTCATTGTGGAGCTAAGGAAGACCTTGAACTTCTGATGCTCCTACTTCCACCTTCCAAGCTGGAATTACATTTGTGCACCGCATGCATCTCCAGCCCTTAGAGGGACGCTTTTAAGTGTAAACCCCAATGGCATGCCTGGCTACCCAGCTGCAGTTCATATTGGATTTCATATTGAATTTCCAGTTGCATGCAGCCACCACAGAAAAGACATACAGTCCTGTTCCATCAGGCCCTGACTAGTTAGTCACTCTATTCTGGGTCTTCTGCATAGCCTTTTCCGTTTAGAGTGTTTTTCCTGTCCCCTACCTGCTCGGGTCTACTAATCTTGACCTCAGAAGAGGACTGTCTCCAAACAAACACTGTATGGTTGGGAAGAGTCCCCAGCCAGCATCTAGAAGGCTCTTGGTAACCTGATGGCTCTCTTCCCCCCGCCCCAGGTTTTCTGATGCCACTGCCAAGCCTTTGTTTCTGCTGGCTCTATGACCTGGGCTGCCTGTGCCCTGAGGTCAAGCGCTCTGTGCTTCTGGGGCTCATTCAGTCAGACGAGATTGCTGAGTGTCTTGGCCTGTCTGTGCACATCCCTGCCCTCTCCCCACCTGGGTCCTAAGCATCGCTCTGCACCCAGCACCAAGCTGTGACCCTAACCCATGAGAAGCACCTATTGTGTTGTAGCTTGAGTGTGTCCCCCAAAAGCCCATATGCTGCAACCCTAACCCTCAGATTCACCCACAAACAGAGTTTGCAGGTGGTTCTGGGAGGAAATTAGAGTTCGATGAGTTCGTGAGGCCACCCCATGGTGACATCAGTGACCTGCTAGCACACTTGCTATCTCACCATGTGACACAGCACAAGGACCTTGTGAGTGATGCCATGCTGTTGGGATTTCCATGAACCCTTTCTGTATCAGTTGCCACAGCAAAATGGACCAAGGCACCCCGAATCCTACCACGTGTGCCCTGCATCTCAGTGGGCTATTTGTGAACCTACACTCTGAAGCCTTGCATCTCTAGAGTGACTTTCAGCAAGTTGCCCTCTGTGCCTTGGTGGTCACATCTGTGTGCCAGGGAGAACAGCTCTGTCGGTCCGGTGGTTGTATTGTGGGGACAGGATTGGTCTGTATGCCAACAGGCTCCTGGAGATACTCCTCACTGCTGGCCTAGAGAAGGTCTGGTGCAGGTCTGGCAAGAGTCTGGTGCTGGCACTGTGTAGGGTCAGGTGTCAATCAGGAAATGGTCTGGTGCTAGGTTGTCAAGGGTTGTCAGTGATGAGAGTACTCCTCTTTTCCAGAGCTGGATCGAGGTCTCACGGAGCCCCAGATTCAGGTTGTATGCCGCCAGATGTTGGAGGCTCTCAACTTCCTGCATGGCAAGAAGATTATCCACCGTGACCTGAAAGCTGGCAACGTGCTTATGACCCTCGAGGGGGACATCAGGCTGGGTAAGAAGGCCCAGAGGGGCAACCAGTGTCTGAGTGCAGGTGTCCTGAATGATGCTGCCACCTGGCTGGTGCAGCTGAAGTGAGGGTGAGTCCTCACACACACAGCCACCCCTATAGCCTCCAAGGTACCAAGAGTTCTCCCTGCATCCTTGAACCAAAAGCTACTCTAGTGCTTCTCAACCAGGGTCAGGGGACATTTGGCAGCATGGAGACAACTGGGAGTGAAGGTGTTGCTTGAATCTTGTGTGTAGAAGCCAGGGGTGCTGGCCTGGTCCTCACTTCCAGTTTGATAGACTCTATGGGAGAGCTCCTGTATCTAAGCACCTTTACCTACTGAGCCATCTTGCTGTTCCCCCGCCCCCAGATATTTTCAATACACAATTGATCAAACCCACAGATACACCCATGAGTGTGATTGAAGGTAACTGAGTACCAAAACTGATTTTTGAAATCTCCTTTTTCTTTGTAAGTTTCTAGCTAGTCACCACATGTGTACTCTCTGCTCCCGCCGTTTCCCAGCGTCATTCCCCAGAGGCATGGCTCTGAGAGCCTCTCATCTTTCTCTCTGCACCATTAAGTAACATGCCTGTAAGTCTGCCATTTGAAGGACAGCACATGCGTATCAGACAGTCCGCAAGCACAGGAGGAGTCAAGGGAGAGAGCCTGGAAGTACCTACGACTTCTTTATCCAGACATGTCCACACATTGGTCCAGGGTGCCCCTCAGTGCTTGTGTGTGCATTCAAGTGTCTACTGGGCTCGGGGTGCAGGGGAGTGGAGAGAGCCCATGCTGCAGGGTTGACACCTGGGTCCGACTCACTTGATAGCACTCAGCTCCACTGCCCAGTAATGTCTGAAACAAGTTCACTGCAGCATTCCCCACGCTTAACCTTGCCCCTCCAGCATAGATGTGTCAGCCTTTTTACCTCCTCCAGTGGGTTCCTTGGTTTTAGAGACATACAAGAAGCTGTATGGTAGAGCCTCCATGAGAATTGTGGGGATATGAGGGTGGAGGCAGAAACAGCACAGTCAGACAGAGGTGTGCTCTGCAGCATCTGGCAGAGGGCGCGGAGAGGACCTGGACCAGCCCTGGGACACACAGAAAGCAAGAATGGAGCTGGGTCCACCCAGACGTGGAACTGTTTGAGGCCCCTCTGACTACCCTCGTATCTTTGTACAACTCAGGGCTTCCTGAGAGAATTGCTTGGCAGTTCTTTCTCCCAGGCAAGGGTGTTGGAGATGACATCTGTAAGAAGAATTGGAGAGCTGTAAATTGGGAGGAGCCGGATCCAGACGAGCCTGGTTCAAATCCTGGCTCTGCCACTTCTGTTGTATGGTCCGATTGAGCGTTGGTGGTTTAGAAGCCAACTCCTTAATAGCAGTGTAGATATACCAGCGGATCCTTCTGGAAGGTTATGATGAGTGTAGGGGTGAGATGACAGCAGGGTCGAACGGGTGGGTACTAGACACCTGCTCCTGCCTTGCGATGAGTATGTGCTGCTGTCTCGGGTGTCCTTCCTCTGAGGCTCCCTCTGTAGTTAAGTCTGGCATGGCTCCAGCTGCCCCATCCTGGACTGACAGGGATTGTGTTTGTGCAGAAAGAAAATCTGCAGCCTTTGGACACTGGGGTGTTGGCAGGGTGTGGCCTCTGGAACTAGAGTATCTGCATTGCACCAGAAGAGTCAGGTCGCCTACCCGTTTTAAGCCCGATTTTCCACATTCAGAGGGCTGCCTCCTGACCAGGGGTGACTTAATGAAGCATTTCACCGTGTCGGCCCTGCACAGCTGAGAGGACCAGCACACAAGTGGCCTCTGTCCTGGCTGACCTCGGAAAGAGTCCAGGCTGAGTGTGGTCAGCAGACTGAATTGGACTCTCCCATCTGCCTGCCCAGGACTCCACCTCACAGCACATGTGTGGTGGGGCCAGCTCTTTCTAGCTCATGCCCACAGGGCCAGCTCTGCTGTGCTGTCCAGGTGAGGTTCAGGGGCCTGCTCTCCCGGGTACTGCCTATGGCAAAGGGGTAAGACCAGCTCTTCTGCTCTCGTGACCCAGTAGCCAGCTCCCCGGACTGAAGTCGATGGTGAGAGTGGAGGCAAAGGGAATACTCCCACATGAAGGCCACCTCATGTATAGCCAGGTCTTATGGTGGCATTTTTTCAATTGAGGTTGCCTTCCTTTCTGACTTGTATCAAGATGTCATAAAACCGTTAGAACCAAACTTGGAAAAAGAGGCAGCTAGGAGTATGTAGTTGGTTAGAGCCACACAAGCCTTCCTGGCCTCTGCCTTTCTAGGGAACCTCAGTCTTAGAAGATTCTGACAAGATCTAGTTCTACATTTTCCTATGTCACCTGCAAGATACGCTAGAAACCATTCGAAGCCTCAGTGTCAGCAATGCTAGCGAAGGGCTCTGATTGGCCCAGCCTAGCTGACTGGGTGCTGCCAGTAAAGAGCACGTGCTGTGATTGGCCCAGCTTGTAGGTCTCTGGCATGGAGGGCGGGACCAGGGCTCAATGCGGAAGTCCTCCTTCCTTTCAGTTTGTGTGGTGGGCAAGATGGCCTTTTCAGAGGAAGAGAGGATTAGGCCAGAGAAACAAGTCATTGTTCTCAGCCTGTGAGAATCATGTAGGAATGTGGGGGTTGGCGCAGGAAGCCAGCTCAGAAGACTGCTTTTGCAGTTGAGGTTTGGGGTGATAAGGGAAGATGAGAGGCAAAAACAGACAAATAAATAAATAAATAAATAAATAAATAAATAAATAAATAAATGCAGCAATGAGGAGCTGAGGATAACGGGGAGCCCCTGAGCAAACAGGCTCTGTTAATGGGCCACACATAGTTCCCCCAACGTACAGAAAATAAAACAGAAAGCTTGTCTCATGGCTGGATAACAAGGGCTTGAGGAAACTGAGGCCCAGAGGAATGGAGCAGTGTGTCTCTGATCACATTAGCATCCTGTCCCCTCCCTGCCTGGTACTGTCGCTGCCGTGACACCCTTGGGGAGGGCAGATCACCTGTAATTAGGAGAAGCCTCCTGCTAATGAGTCCAGCTGGGCCACTGGCTGCTGCAACCCTCTCAGGGATCCCGAGGAAGGTGGCCCCCAGGAGCCCTGGGCAGGGCTGGAGCCTCCACTCCCCTCCTCCACCCCTGGCCCAGCAGGTCACAGCCTTTTCAAGACCTGCCTTCTGTGGGCCCATGAGGGGCTTGGCTATTGTTGTATGGTTTTTGAATGGGACAGTTTTCACCACGCTATGTGGCGAGAGCCTTTGGGCTTCAGGTGACTGAGCCAGGTTGTTACGGGGGGGCAGGGTGGGGGCATCCTCATCCCTACCCAGCACCTTATTCCCTCTGTACTCCCTGGCTTCCAGGGAGAAGCTGTTGTGCCTGTGTTGATCACCCAGGGGCATAGGAACAGAACTTGTATATCTTCAAACATTTCAACTTAACTGTTTTCCACTGTGTGCAGGAAATGTTTCTGTCCTCAAGAAAAGATATTTATACCTGTATAAAAAGTACTTCCAAGTGTCTGGGAGTAGTTGTACTTGCCTTTAATCCCAGGCAGAGTTAGAAGCTAGCCTGCTCTACATAGAAAGTTATAGGCCAGCCAGGGCCATGTAGTGAGGTCTCTAAGAAAGAGATGGGGCTGGCCCAGAGAGGGGTGCCCACGCATGAACGCCAAGGCATTCATCATTACACCATTGGTAGTGAAGTCAGAAAGTCGCATGTGTGAATCCAGGGGAAACTAGTATCTGTGTATTTTTGTTCAGTTTTATATTTGTGTGGTGCTGGGACTCAAGCCCAGAGCATGCTGGGTAGAGGGAAGTACTTTCAATCAATTGTAGCCCTTGCCTCTAGACTTGTCTTTTTAAATGTGTGTGTGTGTGTGTGTGTGTGTGTGTGTGTGTGTGTGTGTGTGTTTTAATTTTTAATGGAAACACAAGAAGTACACACATTTACGGGGTGCGGGGTGACATGAACAGACCGTGTGGCTGCTGTGGTCATCCCTTCAGCTGCTTGCTGTTTCTTAGAAGAACGTTTAAAATTGATTTGATTTTGAGGCAGTCAGTTTTTGTCACCGCCTTAAAACATCAGCAGCTCCACCGGGCACCCACCCTCATCTCTCTTCCTTCCTGGTCCTCCCAGCTCCCCCTACCCCACCCTACTCACCCATCCTAGCTCCTGGCTCCCCTCTCTGCTCCCCCGACTCACCCCTCTTCTCTCCGTGCCTCCCTCACTACTTCTGAAGATCCTCAGATGAGTTGCAGATTTTGTCTTTCTGTGCTTGACAGAACGTTCTCATCGGCCTTTTAAAATCACACGGTATCCGCCGTTTCCCGTATCCTCAAGTGTTGCTCTCGGGCACCGTTATATCATACACATGCAAAACAGGTTATCTGTGGAAGCTCTGGGCTGTGCGGTAGTAAGTGTTGTGTCATATTGCCAGCTAGCCAGCCATTCCAGGAGTGTGCCAGCTTCTGGCTCCTGGAGCCTCCTGTTGGGAGTTGCTGGTCCATGGTGTCTCACTCAGCTCACACTTGCCTCAGTCTCTCCATTCTACTCCCAGCATGTACACTCCCCAGCAGACTGCAGAGTCTTCTTTCACCACATCCTGTGTTTTACATAAGAGAGAGAGAAAAAAAAACCCCAATAGCATTGCTAGATGTGTTTCTGTTTTCTAAACCATGAAAGCAGTGCCCTCCATCAAAAATGGTTTAAAGAATAAAATTGTGTAAAGACAAAAGAATAAAGAGATCGAGGGCCTCTGCTGTGAGCTTTTGGGCGCAGCTGAGTTTGGGGAAGCTGGTACATGTAGTCTACAGAGGTTGGTTTTAAAATGAAGCTGGGGTGATGCTGCGTGTACTGTCTGTCTCAGAGTGTTACAGGTAAACTTCTGGTCAAGTCTGTCCAGGCACAGCCTTGCTCCTTTTTTAGGGCTACATATTATTTCATAGCCGCCGGAGCCGCGTAACTTAACCATGTGCCTCTGAGCTGCAGGAGTGAGTTCAGAGGCTTCCAGTCTGCCATTCTTCTGAATGCTGCTTCTGGAAGCATTTGTCTGTATTCTAAATCTGTTTGTAGACATCGGTAGCCAGGACCAGGGTTGCTGCCAACAGCACACAGTGGGGCACCTGCTCCTGCCTATCTTGGTGACCTGAATTCTATCCCCAGGGCCTCCGTGGTGGAAAGGGGAAGACTGACTTCTACAAGTGTGTCCTCTGACGCCCACACGCACGCTATGACACGCCCTCCCACCACAGAAAGAGAAAAATAATAAAATGTAATAGAGAACGTGGGACAGGAGAGATGCTAAGAACAAACTTTGCTGCCCTTGCAGAAGACTGATTCAATTCCAAGGACACACTTGGTGGCTCCCAAACGCCTGTGACTCTAGTCCCAGGGGGTCCGCTTCTCACTCCACAGGGACCAGGCATGCAGGGTTGCACATACATACATGCAAGCAATCACTCATACATATAAAATAAAAGGCCAAGCATCCATAGGAGCACAACCTAAGGCCCACAGTGGACACCTGACAGTATTGTTGGTTCAGGACCCTCTACACAGTATCCATACATGCTGGTGGCAAAGTTTAGTTGATAAGCTAGGCATGTAAGAGATTAATGATATTTAGTGGTAAAATAGGACCATAGTAATGTACTATAATGGATGTTATTTAAGATACATGACCGACTTCTAGAACATCCCAAGCAATAGTTCCAGACTGGAGTTGATAGCAGGTAGGGCTGGGCTGTATGAGCAAAGACTTTTCAGCAAAGTTTATATGTTCCCTTAGCTGTGACTGTGCTCCCTTAGCTGTGACTGTGCTCCTTTAGCTGAGCCTGTGCTCCCTTACCTGTGACTGCTCCCTTGCTGAGACCGTGCTCCTTTGCTGAGATTGTGCTCCCTGAGCTGAGATCATGCTCCCTTAGCTGTGAGTGTGGTCCCTTAGCTGAGACCGTGCTCCCTTAGCTGTGGCCGTGCTCCCTTAGCTGTGACTATGAGAATATTCCCTCAACTAATTGGTTGGGTTTCTTGCTCCAGGAGTGTTGTCAGGGCTAGAGCTGTGGGTGGAACAAAAGGTGTCTCTACAGAAGCTCCAGTCTATCGGGGAGAGTCTCTTGAACCTGCTGCCCTGTTTCTAACTTATTCAAAAACAGAATCAGACCAGGCTGGTCAAGATACCTTGAGATGGCCGCCCACCCTCAGGGGATTCTCTCATGAACTCCAGCACAGGTCACCCCAGTGAATGTTCATGGAATGCCTGAGGTCCTGGGCTGTTGGGAGGAGCCACCTCACCCTCCACACTGGGCCCCTTCTTGTAAAGAGGAAGAAGTAACAGCTCCCCTAAAAGTTCACTTGGTGCCTGCTTCCGGGGCGGCCCTGGGACCAGTTGTCATTGTGGAAGTTGGTGGTTTCCCATTTCTCCTTCCCTCTTGAAGAAGGCAAAGCAAAGCCAGTGGAGTGGGGTGGGGTGGGAGTGGAATAGCCAACTTCTGGAAGCTTCACCCCAAGGTTTCAACCAGTGTTTTCCCAGGAGACAGGAATAGTGTCCTGCCCATGGTGTTTGTGGGGAAACAGGCTCACAGGTATCTAGGCTGACTCAGCCAGAAGGAAGGAAAGCCCAATCCCCATTCTTAACAGGAACCCTTGAGGGGCCAGTCTTCAAGCAGGCTGAGGGGGTCCCCTGTGTCTGAACCACACCCTTAGCAGCCCTGGTCCTGCCTCCCCCCTCTCACACTCAACACACACACACGCGCACACACACAGACCTATGACCAGTCTCCATGGACCTGTGACCCATCTCTCCAGCCCACACCTCAGTCTCTTAAGGCCTTAGGTTCTCAGGGTGAGCCTGTCCTTGGGAGAATCAAGGTGCCCCTGTCTGGAGTTCTTCTGTATGGAGACTCATGATGACCTAAGCTGGGAGTGGAGCTGTAAATGTAAATTTGATCCTCCAGACTGCCCCTAAATGAGCTCTAAAGGACCAAGGATTGGCATCCCTGTATCACAGAGGGGAAACCATCACTGGGTGTCACCGTGCTTGTGGCTCTCTAGCTCGCTTATTCCAACCGTCCTCTGTGTAGTCTCCGGTGCCTGGACAGACAGCTCCATGCCACGACCCTCGATCGCTTGAAGAGCCCCCTAGACTGTTAGGGACCTCGATCCAGGACAAACTGGGGATTGTGTGGACTTAGTGATGAAAAAGGATATCAGGACTACTCCACTTCTACTGTGGAGTTTGTGATTTTATAAAGATGGCTTGGAGTGGAATCAGCACGGGAGGCAAGAGAGAGGAGAAGCACAGGAGAGGAAGTCAGGCCTTAGGGATGGCTCCGTGGGTCAAGGCACTTGCTGCCAAGCCTGGCGACCTGAGCTCCATTCCTGGAATTCACATGGTGGAAAAGGAGAACTGAGTCCCACAAGTTGTCCTCTGACCTCTCTATATGTGAGCCCTAGCACAGGCACCATCCATGTCTTTGCTTAGTAGTAAGCAGTCACTAAAGGGGGTGAACACCGTGTCGAGTGGTGATAACAGAACAGGAAGCAATCAGTTGTGACCCTCCAGACCCTCAGCTCCTCGAGTGCTTAGCTCAGCTGTGAGGTTCTGTGCTCGAGGACTGCTTGAAAACCCCACACCTTCTTCAAGAGGGAAGGAGAGATGGGTCATGTACACAGAAAGGGGTCCGTGGTACATGTGAATAATTTTAAAATGCCGTACAGACTTCCCTGCAGACAGTCTGCATGGAGGTGTTCTTTTTCAATTGAGGTCCCCCTTTCCAAGATGACTCTAGCTTGTGTCAAGTTGACACGAGACTAGCCAGCACATGGTAGCCCTGGACATGCCCCGGATGGGACTAGAACCTGGTAAGGTGACACTAGGAGCCACCAAAAAGGAAAGAAAAAGACAAAGCTAAGCGATTACAGGTAATACCTTTAAAAATGTTTATCTTTTTAAATGACAGTCCTGTAATTCTGGTTGCAAGGGTGTGAGTCTTTGAACAGCACACTGATGAGAATTGTAACTGTTTGTTCTTAGTGGTATTTCATAGATCCGTAATTGGATTAATAGATTACTAGATCAAATGAGCCCGCCCCCTCCCCCCTTTTTTTAAGACAGGGTCTCAAAAAAAAAAAAAAAATCCCAAAGCACGCTTGCCTCATCCCTTTCCGGCAAGTGAGTTCTGAGTCCACACCTAGGATGTGGGTGGAGAAGAATCCCTCAGCGGTGATTTTTATCTGTGGTTTTTGTCTTGCAGCTGATTTTGGCGTGTCTGCCAAGAATCTGAAAACTCTGCAAAAGCGAGATTCCTTCATAGGAACGCCTTACTGGTGAGTCGTGGGGCCTCTGGGGAACTGATTAGCAGTCTACATAGCAAGCCTAGCACCCTGTGGTTACCTCTGGGTGGGTTGTGTGTCAGGGCACACAGCACCAGTTCAGAGCCCCTGAGTCAGCTGCTTAGAGTCTGTGCATCCACCGTCTGCTTCTCCTCTGGGTACTCCTGTGCCTAGCACAAGTGACTTCGCTTCCCCACACCTCAGCCATCATCCATAAACCGGGGTTACAGTGAAAAGCACCCCACTAATAAACTAAATGGAGTCCCTGAAAAGGTGCTTCAGCTCTTGGTTCTTTTAACACATGTCCTAAGTTTGGGGTGCTGTCTATGGGCGGGGCTACATGAGAACAATGTAAATTCACTTCCTGTCCTCATGAGAAGTCTCCCTGGGCCTCTCTAGCCTGTTGTGTCTCGTCCTTTTTTCAAACCGATAACTTAAAAACACCTATAAGAAGAAAGCTCTCTGGTAGAGGAAGACGCCTGAAGTCTTGCTCTGCCGTCAGCCTGCAGATGTGTGGAGCTGAGCCCCCACCTTCCCACACGTGTGACACCCCAAGCCCAATCTCTCACTCAGTTTCACACCTGATTACTTTGTGTTCTGTTTTTACAACTGGCCATGGTGTTCAGCCCCTTCCTCGCTTGCTTACTACTCTTAACTCTTTCTCTCCCACCCCTCCCGTTATTCCTTTCTCTTCTCTCCCATCCCCCCTTTCTCTCTGTGCTGTCCTGTTCTGTCTACCCCACTGTCCTACCTTGTTTGTTTTTTGCTCTAACCTTCCCCCCTCTGCCCTCACCCACCTACCCCTTCCCCAGGACTCTGTTCTGGATGGCTGCTGCCACCTTGTGGCAGGCTCCAGGAACTGCAGCGGGCCGAGACCCTTGAGGAAGACAATGGGATGCCAGTAAATTCAAATCATGGCTTCAAATACTGCCAACCTCCAGTATGGTGCTGGTGGTGTTCAAGACCTTGAGGCTACGAGCAGCACCTGCAGGGGCCCAATTCTTAGCTCTTATTGTTGCTTGGTTGGCTCAGGATGGCCCCTGAGGTGGTGCTTTGCGAAACCATGAAGGACGCCCCCTATGACTACAAGGCTGACATCTGGTCCTTGGGTATCACGTTGATCGAGATGGCGCAGATCGAGCCCCCACACCACGAGCTCAACCCCATGCGGGTCCTGCTCAAGATTGCCAAGTCGGACCCTCCCACCCTGCTCACACCCTCCAAGTGGTAAGGAGAGCTGCGTAATTATGGAGAGTCTGAAGCCACTCCAAAGCCAGGGGCATGTCAGAGGTAGGGTGGGGGTGGGGCACCTCCAGGCCTTTCTGAACTGCCCGCCTGAGCTATGAAAAACCTTAGACATGAGAGCAAGGCCGGTTAGCCAGGACGGGTTCCCATTATGTCCCGGGATAATGTCCTGGGACAGAGCCCAAGCAGCCACATGGCCCAGGGCTGGCAATGGGGACTTGGGTTCAGATTCTGACACCACCATGCTCATTTCTTAGCCAGTCTGTGTCCTGGGCAGTGATGTGCATGATAAGAAGGCTGTCCCATGAACCCTGTCTCTGAACACCCAACCCTGAGCACATGGTGCCCGGGCTGTGACTTACCCCTTACTCATGCCTGTCCTCCAGGTCTGTAGAATTCCGAGACTTTCTGAAGATAGCCTTGGATAAGAACCCAGAAACCCGGCCCAGCGCCGCACAACTGCTGCAGGTGAGTGGGGATTCATTGCATTGTTCTTCAAAAGCACCGGTGAGGTCAAGTGCTTAGCTCAGCCATGAGGTACTATGCTCAAGGAATGCTCCATGTGTCCAGTATATTAGTAGATGTGGTGACTCACACCTCTAAGTCCAACACCTGGGAGGCAGAGGCAGGAGGATCACTGCAAGTTCAAAACCTGGTCTACATAGCAAGTTCTAGGCCAGCCAGAGCTACATTGAGAGACTCTTTCTTAAAAAGAAAAAAAAAAAAAAAAAAACAAAAAAAAAAAAAAAAACAGAAGTGGACCTATCGGCTGGGAGATTCTGACTTTCCCTTCACACTTGTGGCTCAAAATCAAATGTGTGGCCTTCCTCAAGGCCCACTTCCAGAATGGTCTGTTTGTTTGGAATATGGGGCTGCTGTCACTGTCAGGTGCAAAGGCCCCAAACCACTTGGGACCAGTTGCTTCCTGTAAATAGCACCTCCCGTGCCAGGGCATCCGGCCTGTCTGACATTGTCAGGGCAGAGACCAGCTGTCGCCTGGAGGCTTGGCAGGAGCTGGGAATTCCACTTCCTAGCTGAAGCAGCGTCTGCCAGGGGATTCTCAGTGTGCAGCGGAAGAGCGCAGGGCAGAAGGGAGAGTGGCAGAGGAAAGGAGCTCTGCCTCAGTTTACCCAGGTGCCCCCAGACTGGCTAGGACTTCTCTGGTACCTGTAAAGTGTAGGGTGGGAGGGATACAGGGGTCTGCCAGACCTGAGGACAGTGGGCTCAGAGGAGAAGTTCCTGCCCAAGGTCACCTGGTTGGAATGGCAGCACTGGAGCAGGTCTTGGCTGTGGGCACCTCAGCCCTGTGTCTGTTACTCCTGGGGTGCTGTTACTCCCTGTCCTTTCGTATCCCGTGTGGCTAAGCCACCCAAGCTTGCCAGAACTGATGGCTCAGTCATTCATCTCCACAAATCCCTGGCCAGTGTCCTACCTGAATCTGAAATGAGGGGTGTGAGGAGTTCCCTGTGTGCCTCCGTTTCTCCCTTGGTGGGATGGAGCGATGGATGGAGGGATAGGAAGAGTCTGTGTGTGATGCTTTTCACATGCACATGTTACCGGGAGGACCCTGCTCACTTTGTTCTAACAGTTTTACAGCAGTTGTCATGGATTGGAGGTAGCAGTGAGCTCAGGCTTGTCACTTGTCACAACCTGGCTAGCACCTTCCTTCCTGCCCACTGCTCACTCCCTCACTGCCTCAGCCCACCTAGCACAATTGATGACCGCAGTAAGCTCTGAGCTCTCTGCTCCCTGATAAGCTGGAATGATCAAAGCCAGCCTGTGCCCCGCCCCCACACTCCACCCCGCCACTTCGCCACTTCGAGTCTCAAGCTCAGTCCACCCCTGACCCCAGACCTTTGTCTCTGCATATCTCTGGATGCTCACAGCCGCTTGAGCCTCACCCCTCCACACAGCCCTCTTCTCAGGTGCATTCTGCAATGGCTGCCCATCTCGTCCCAGGCAGCCTGGCACGCTCTCTTCTCATTCTCTGCCCCTCTCTCATCATATCGATTCTCTCTGCCTTCAGAACAGGCCCAGAATGCACCACCTCCATGAGGCCACTCCCATCCCTGAGTCTGTTCTCAAAGGGACTTTGTAAACAGGGTTCCAGTCCTTCCCTCTAAACAGAGTCCTCGTCAGCATGGCTAGTACTTGGCCTTCTTACTGCAGAGACGACATACCCAGTAAAGGCATCATAGAGGGAGGATTTATTTTGGCTCATCATTGTGGAGGGTCTCAGTCCATCATGGTGGACAAGGCCTGGCAACTGGAGATGCTGGTCTAGGCTTGCAGTGTTATCATCGGGAAGCTGTGGGACCCTTAGGGGCACTGTGTGGCAGAGGCATCCCTTGAAAGGTCACACCTACCCGTTTATGGTGGCACTCTCTGACTCCTATTGCCATGCAGACAGCTCCCTCTGTGCTACCATGGCTAAGACCAGAGGCGCCTCCAGCACAAGGTCACACAGCTGTCAGTGCTGGCACCTGTCCTAATTCTAGTGACTTGACTCTGAAGTCTGTGCTCTTGGCCACTCTGGAAAGCTGCTTCTCATGAGTGGAAGAAAGAAAAGAGGTCCAAAGCAGGGGTTGAGAGATGGTTCAGTGGTTAAGAGCACTGGCCACTCATCCAGAGGACCTGAGTTCAATTCCAGGCACTCACATGGTGGCTCACAAGTGTCTGTAACTCCAGTCCCATAGGAGTGCCCTCTTGTGGCCTCCACAGGCACTGCATGTGCATGGGGCACAGACAAGCATGCTGGCAAAACACCCATACACAGAATAAAAATAAAGTATTTTTAATAATAATAATAATAATAATAATAATAATAATAATAATAATAATGAAATGAAGAAAGACAGAAACAAAGAGAAAGGGTGCAGGCAGCAGGTGAAGGGAACAAACTCTGATTTGAGCATCACCCCCTAATGGCTTCTCAGTGCATAGAGGGAAAATAAGCTCACTTGGAAAGGACATCTGTTTCAGTGACAGCAGAGATCCTGGCCAAAGACAGGTGACAGTTGGCAAACTGTATGCTGCCTCCTCCGTGCTGGCAGCTTGGAGCCCTCAGCAGAGCTGGCTCTGAGCAGCCATCCCTCTTCCTGGAGGGGTAGACAGTGAGGCCAGCTCTGATTTGCCCTTCTGCAGGGTCGTGAGTGCCTGGACCAGCCTGCCTGGAGCAGCATCTGGGAGATTCCTTGGTCCAGCTGTCTGAGGGGCCTTAGCTTTGAGTCAGGAAGAAAGGCTTCTCTACAGCCCCACCTAGAGGTGGTGGGCCGATGCAGCAGTGTCTCTGCGTATTCCTTGTCTCTCAAAGCTTAAACACAAATCAAGGCCCAGTCCGCCTTGGCAGGGCTGCCCACACACCAGCCACCTGCCTCGGGCCCCTTGCAGGGAGCTGCCCTGCTTAACTGGGCCTCTGTGAAACGCTGCCCTCCCTCCCCTCCTCCCAGGGACCTTGAGCTCCAGGTAGGCAGAGCATATGGTTCTCCTCAAGGGCTACTAATTTGGCCAATATGTAGGGTGCCCTGGCGAGAAAGCCTTGTACTCTGAGAAGCCTGGGCCCACACTGCTGGTTTCTGTCATGTCTGCCTTAGCTACTGCAGCGCAGTGTCCTGTGGTGCTCTGCTCGGGTCAGTGTTACAGATTTCAGATGCTCTGGGGATCTTGGCTCTTCTCATCATTCCCAGAGAGCTATGCTCTAGTAGAGGAATGGCAGGGAGTGTGACAAGGTGCCTGGATTGTTCTCCTGCTCCTGCTGGCTGGTGATGGCGGCTGTGGTGGTAGTGATGACGGTCAGGACAGTAACGGTGGCACCATCTAGAGGGCAGTGATAGTGATTATGATGATGGGGTTATGGTGGTAATGGTAATTAATAATGGTGATTATGGTGGTGTTGGTAGTGACAATGCTGTTTTGAACACTCACTATATTGCACATAGAACAGCCAAACTGTTATCCCTACTCCACAGATAAGCAAATTAAGGCACAGAGAGGCTCTCTTGACTTGCCCAGGTTGGCACTGAGAGCTGGATTTTATCCCAGGTGGCTTGGCTCCCGTCACCTAGTCAGCACACTTAACCCTGCACATCCCAGTGGCCCATTGGTGAGTTCTGTGAAAAGCCCACTCGGGACCACTGGAAACATGCAACAGCCAAAATAATGTGCTCCTGGGTAGCAGAGCTGACAGTTACCAGGGAGTGAATGGCTCTCCATTGCCTGAGGCTATGCACGCCACCCAGGCTCCCTCCCTCCCTGCTTCCTTTGCCTGGCTGTCTACCAGGCACAGGCCCCGGCCTCCAGGCCCAAGCCTACCTAGCTCAGGGTCTTTAGAGGCTGTACCTTTGCCCAACACTCTGGTACTGGAGTTTCTCCTAACTTCGCTCACATGTCTCCTGGGTCCCAGCTTGAATGTGACACCTCCTCTCTCAGGAAGGCCCCAGAGAGACTACGAATCTTCCACCAGCCTCTGGTCTGTCGGTCTGTCGTGAGCCTTCTGACTCCCTTAGGTGAAAGACTTGGCCTGGCCCTGGCACATGACTCCTTACATCCTGGAGTCACTGTGTAGCCGAGCAGGAAAATTCATTTCTTCACAGCTCCACTAGATTAGCTGAACTGATGTGAAACCAATGCAAGAAAGCATGGCGGACACAGCTGTTTAAAGATGTGCTGTGTAGCTTCGAGGAGAACACGTTGAGTAGGGAGTGGCCTGCTGCCTGTCCACTGGGGACTGAACTCAGAACCTCACACATGTCAGACAAACACTCCGCCCCAGCTGTATACCCAGACACAAGGAAACTTTTGTCTAATTCGGTTTTCCGTGTGTATTGGGCAGGGCACGAATGTGCCATGGCATAGTGATGAGAGGAGAGCTTGTGAGAGTCAGTCTTCTCCTTCCATCATCTGGGACACAGGGATCAAACCCAGGTCTTCAGGCTTGCCTGTAAGTGCCTTTACCTACTGAGCCATCTCACCAGCCCCAGGAACATTTAAATGTACAAACAAAAGAGTAGTTTCTCGTGGGTTTTCTCAGGTCTGAGTTTTTTTTTTTTTTTTTTTTAATATTTTATTTTGTGTATGTGGGTGGTTTGCCTGCCTGTAGGTCTGTGCAGATGTGTACAGCACCCATGGAGGCCACAGGAGGGCACCAGTTCCCCTGGGACTGGAGTTACAGATGGTTGTGAGCTCCCATGTGGTTGCTGAGAATTGACCCTGGGTCCTCTGGAAGAGCAGTCAGTGCTTTTAACTGAGGTGCCACCTCCCCAGCCCCTGAATGTGTTCTTAAGGTGTCAGAAATGTCATTTTTTAGCCATTGAAGGAATGCTTTAACATTTTTGTTTTGTTTTTTTTGGGAGGATTTTTTGTTTGTTTTTCAAGACAGGGTTTCTCTATATAGCCTTGGCTGTCCTGGAACTCACTCTGTAGACCAGGCTGGCCTTGAACTCAGAAATCTGCCTGCCTCTGCCTCCCAAGTGCTGGGATTAAAGGCGTGTGCCACCACTGCCTGGCTCTCCAACATTTTTGTTGACACCATTCATCCACAAATAAGATTTCTGATAACAGCAGTGGGGGTCAGCAGAGCCTTCTTCTCGTGAACCTCAGATGAGCAAATTCAAACCCAGTGACGCCCCTAAACTTGCAGTATTCCTTTCCCTCTGCCCCTCATGACAAAGGGGACTGAGGAATTCCACTATGGCCACAGGGAGGCGATATCTGCACACTTGCTCTCCACAGCACTCTTCCGGGATGCTTTAGGCTGACCAAACATCCCGAGACCTTTTGCTTTGGGGTTTTATACGGTCTATAAGAAAGCTTGCCCTTAGAGTTAAGTCACTGCCAGGATCTACGTTGCCATTCTAGAAACCAAATAGATATTTCTGCCCAAAGACAACAGATGCAAGACTGTCCCTAGCTGCTTACTTCATGGTCACCCAGAGTAGGAAACACCCCCACATACCCAGCAGCAGCAGGATGGTTAAACAGACAGTGACATGGCCCTTCAGTGAGACTGTGCAGTGGAATCAGAAGGAGTGGGGGTGGAGATCAGTGGTAGAGACCACCACTGAGCGTCTGTCCCCAGCACCGAGAAGCATATAACCTTGCAGTGACCCTGCTGAGCCACGGGGACCTGCTCAGTGCAGGGGATGGATCTTCACATCTGCCTCCCACAGAAAAGAATTCTGGAGACTGGGGATTGGGGGCTGTAGCCCAGCATGTCCCTTTGAGTTCACCCCCTGGCATTGCATAAACTTGGTTCGTGCCTGTGATCCTAGTACCAGGGAGGTGGAGACTCAGAGTATGAGACTAGCCTGGGCTACATAAAAACCTATCTGAAAAGGAAAAAAAAAATTAAGACAAGTCATAGTGAGACAAAGTTACTGAGCTTATCTATTAAGCAGGAAGATGTGTAGACAGAGTTACGGGACTATGAGAGGCACATACCTGAATCCCCCAACGGTAGCCGCATAATACAATTTGAAGCGAGTTAAATTAGCAATTAGTTCAGGGCCAGGGTCTGCTCCCGTGCTCCTTATCCATAGAAATGTGTCCTTAAAGAGACTCTGTAGGTACATAGTATAGCTGGGTGTGGGAGGGTATCTTAGTTACTCTTCTCTTGTAGTGATAAGACACCATGACCAAAGCAACTTATGGAAGAATGGGTTTCTTGGGGCTTACAGTTTCAGAGGGTTAGAGTTCATAGCCATCAATCAGGGAAGCATGGCGGCAGGCTGAGTTCAGTTTCCAACACCCACATGGTGGCTCAACCATCTATAACTAGTTTCATAGAATCTCATGCCCTCTTCTGGTGGGCAAATGTACATACAGACAAAACACCCATATACATAAAGTACATAAATAAATTTTTTTTTTTTGAAAAAAAGAAAGAAACATAACTTCAAAGCTTCAGTGACACACCTCCTCCAGTGAGGCCACACCCCCTAATCCTTCCCAAACAGTTCCACCAACAGGGGACCAAGTATTCAAACATAAGCCTATGGGGGCCATTCTCACTCAGAGCACCACAACCTGACCTCCATGGACTCATGGCCATATCAGAACAAACCATATTTAGTCTGTATATTAGTCAGGGTTCTCTAAAGCAACAGAACTGGATGGAACAAAGCAGCTGAACTGGGGGAGGGCTAGCCTGGGTCAAAAAAAAAGTAAACAAACACACAGACAACATCATCCCAAGAAAGACCATGGGCTGGACCCTGACTTTACCGGGCATTTTCACGGGAATTGTCTCATTTCATCTTTATGACTTCCCATGACTTCCCGTGACTTCCGCATGACTGTCTGTCTGTCTGTCCTTTGGAGATGGCTCAGAGAAGGAGTGGCATGCTAAGGGTCACACAGCTCAAGCTGCAGAGTTGGGTGTCTCCCTCTACACGCTGGGCTTCCTGACCTGCCGCAGGGCTTGTGAGTTCCCCTTCCAACTTCAAGTTCACGCGTTGCCTTGGGACCAGAGTTGGTCCTCACTGCTCCAGGATCTAATCCTGCAGCTATACCTGCCCCACGACTGGCTCCAGATGGCTCTAACACAGGTGTGTCTTCTCCTCAGCATCCCTTCGTCAGCAAAGTCACCAGTAATAAGGCTCTTCGGGAGCTGGTGGCCGAGGCAAAGGCAGAGGTGATGGAGGAGATCGAGGATGGCAGGGAGGATGCCAGAGAGGATGGCAGGGAGGATGGAGAAGAGGAGGATGCTGTGGATGCTGTGCCAGTAAGTCTGAGAAGCATGGAGGTGAGGAGGGTGGGCCCCTCCTTGCCTGGGCTTGCCCCTGGGAGAGAGGCTGGGGAAGGATTTCTTTCTGCCTCTTGGGGCCAAGTGTCTGGGATCCCCAAACACCCCAGGGTGCCCAGGGTGAGGCTGAGCAAATGTTGGCCAGATCCAGATTCTCGAGCATGCAAGGCCTGGTTAGCGTCCCTGATCTCACAGTTCAACCCAGGGGCTTCTCCTGAGGGGATTGCTCTCCCTACAGAGTCCCCAGTAAATCAGGGCTGAGTTGTCACAGAGCTGAACTCCCCCTGAACACTGGGCCCTTCACATTTTTGGCTTTTGAGACAGTCTTACTGTGTAACGTTGGCTAGCCTGGAACTCACTATGTAGACTAAGCTGACCTTGACTTCAGAGACCTGCCTGCCTCTGCCTCCTGAGCGCTGACATTAAGGGTAGGTGTGTACCCTGCTACTGTGCCTGGCTCATTACATTTTTAACTTAAATCTTTTTAATTAGAATTAGGCTTCATTGTAAAATATATTTTCAGTTCTCACTCAGATAGAAGAGGTCCCTGGCTCCCACCGCACACCCCAGGAGCTGCCTTTCCACTTTCATGCCACAAATAGACATTTATTTTTGATCCATAGAGATCAGTATTTGGTTTCATATAGCAATGTTTCCAGTACTCTCCACCCCACAAAAAGGAAAATACACGGGCTGGGCAGGCTGAAAACAGTCCCTAGGTAGGATTGATTGGCACTGTATGTAATTTTTTGATGTGACCTAGTTGCCATCTAGCAATCAACAGATGTCATGTGAAAATTCAGATGACTGAAATGGCCGTGTGGCTCAGTTGGTAGAATGCTGGCCCAACATGCCCAAAACCCTGGGGTCCATGTCAGCATCTCATAAAACTGGCATGGCGGTACACACCTGTGATCCCAGCACCTGGGAGATGGAGACAGGAGGATCAGAAATTCATGGTCATTCTCGGCAACACAGCAGGTCTGAAGCCAGCCTGAACTACCCGAGACCCTGTTTAAAAAAAGAGAGAGAGAGAGAGAAAATCAGATTGCCAGTATGTGTTGAAATTGGGAGACTTGGCCTTGGGTAAGAAAGGGGTATCCCCCTGCCCACCTCTCTCCCCCGCACTGTGACAATTGGCTGGGCCTCTCTACAGCTGGCCACAGTGTTTTCCTCATAGAATGGGAGCAGCTTTTAGGTGAAACTACAAGTAGAGAGAGGAGTGGAGTCTTCACCCTGGTGGTTGGCTGTTTAGGAAAGGCTGTGTGGAGTGGTGGAGACTAGGCTCAGTGGTCCCTGCTCTGCTCTGCTGGCCTGTCACCTGTCACCTGTCACTTGTCACCTGTGGGGCCAAACCACCACTGTGGAGCCGCATCAACTCAGCCTTGACTCTTTTCTAGCCCCTAGTCAACCACACTCAGGACTCTGCCAGTGTAACTCAGCCACGCCTCAACTCTGACAAGCCTCTCCAGGATTCTTCCACCCGCCTGTCTCCCGGCCAGCCTCAGGAGCCTGTGAACAATGGGCCCTGTAGCCAACCCTCAGGGGATGGATCCCTCCAAATCAGCGGCCCTACAGATGAGGTCTCCAAGAATGACAATGACTTAAAGGTACCTGTTCCCCTCCGGAAGTCCCGGCCGTTATCCATGGATGCCAGAATTCAGGTGGACGACGAGAAGCAAATCACTGACCATGCTGAGAACCCCAGTCCTGCAGCCACCAAGTCCCAAAAGACCAACCAAAGCCGACCTAACAGCAGCGCCCTGGAGACTTTGGGTGGCGAGACCCTGGCCAATGGTGGCCTGGAGCTCCCTGGCTCCTTAACTCCAAGCCATTCTAAGAGGGCCTCGGACTGTAGCAACCTGTCTACCTCAGAGAGCATGGACTACGGCAGCTCCCTGTCTGCTGACCTGTCACTGAACAAAGAAACAGGCTCACTGTCTCTCAAGGTAATGTCACCTGTCACCCTGGGGGCCAGGGGAGGAATGTTGGCCAGTGTGCCATGCTCTGGTTCCATTCTCAAAAGCAGGCAGAAGCTAGTTACATTGCATTTGATTTGTGTATTTGTAAGAGGCGCCAGGGGTGATCCGAGATCTTGGTGCATGCTTAGCAACACACACATACACACACACTTACACATACACACACACACATATACACACGTGTGCACACATGCACATACAGCCTCTTATTTTAAATGGTTCATGAGTTTGTCTCTTTAAGATTTTGGCTCACTTTAAACCACCACATGGAGTCAGTAGTATAAGGTAGTAATGTTATGCAGTTAGTTTGGGTTCAAATCTCAAACTTTAGTTAAAGGGTCCAGTGAAACTGGGGAAAGAACATTCCCAAAGTGGAGGCTCCCTGGCTTGGAGGCAGCTCCGTGAAGAGTGCTGACATGCAGATTGAGTGAGAGTGCCATCACCCTCCTCTCTGGCCTCCTGACTGGCAGTGGGTGACAGTAGGTGCTGTAGCCACCCTGTGCAAAGTGCCTTAAACAGAACCGAAAGGCTGCTTCCTCCCGCAGTTTCCAGATGGGCAGCTGGCACAAGGCTGTGTGGGTGGAGGCAGGGAGGTGCCCAGACCTCAGCTGGGCTCCTGGCCTTGTGTGCCTTTAGCCTTTAGCCCTCTCCTCGTCCAGCAGTGAGGAGGAGCCACCCCCATCCTTGTCTGCCTCCAGCAGTTCTGCTAAACTTACTGTTGGCCGCCTGAACCCCCAAACAAGGCTGAGGTGGCTGATGTGGGGGAGAGAGTGATGCTGTGCTGATTCCTCTGTTACCCTCCTTGCTCAATATAAAGTAGACATTCGCACATCTGTCAAGTCGAGGCCATGATGGCGGGGGCAGCCGACAGCCTCGCAGGAGCAGCTGGAGCAGAGAGAAGCTCACTCTGCAGGAGTGTCCTCGGGAGCTCTCTGTTTTATTTCTTCAGAACTGACAGATAGTCATGAACTGTGGTTGCCCAGCTGTGGCCAGCGGCTTTTATATAAAAACATCTCGTACTTCTCAGGCTGGAGAGGAGATGCAATGGCAGAGTGCTAGCATTGCGTATATGTGACCCTGGCTCCAATCCCCAGAACCATTTAAAAAAAAAAAAAAGGCAGTAAGTGTCCATAGCCCAGGTGAGACACACTGGGCAGAAGCACACAGAGCAAGAGACCAACTCTTAGTCTCCCTGGCGTGCCCGCTCCTCTTCAAGGGGCACTTTGAGCTATGTGGCAGAGGCAGGGTTAGGTTGTGGTATGAAGGGCCTTTGGAACTGGCAGAAAATTCAGAGTCAGTGGGTGGGACAGAGGCCATCAGAAAACCAGTACCGGCCCCTCTCTAAATGTTCAGCTGAGTTAGAACGGAACACTTCCACGGCACCACATGCCGGACCACCATGACACCGTAGAGAGGGTCAGGTAGTCCTCTCCAAGCAGCCTGGTGGACTGCAGTTATTCAGAGAGAGGTGATTGAGAGGAGTGGCCTGTGAGACTCCAGACAAGCTCGGCTGCCCACAGGCTTTAGCAGGGTCAGCGGAGGCCAGCAGATCCAATAGGGATTGTGGTATGTGACCGTGACTGGAAGAAGTGAGTCCCATGCCACAAGCTGGAGCTACTGTGTGCCCCCCCCCCATGTGCTCTGTCTTAGTCAGGCTTTCTATTCCTGCACAAAACATCACAACCAAGAAGCAAGTTAGGGAGGAAAGGGTTTATTCAGCTTACACTTCCACATTGCTGTTTATCACCAAAGAAAGTCAGGACAGGAACTCAAACAGGGCAGGAACCTGGAGGCAGGAGCTGATGCAGAGGCCATGGAGGAGTGCTGCTTACTGGCTTGCTTCCCCTGCCTTGCTCAGCTTGCTTCTTATAGAACCTAAGACTACCAACCCAGGAATGGCCCCACCCACAGTGGGCCCTCCCACCCTTGACCACAAATTGAGAAAATGCCTTATAGCTGGATCTTTTTTTTTTTTTTTGAGACAGGGTTTCTCTGTATAGCTCTGGCTGTCCTAGAACTCACTCGGTAGGCCAGGCTGGCCTCGAACTCAGAAATCCGCCTGCCTCTGCCTCCCAAGTGCTAGGATTAAAGGCGTGTGCCACCACCGCCCGGCTTATAGCTGGATCTTATGGAAGCTTTTCCTCAAGGGAGGCTGCTTTCTCTGTGGTAACTCCAGCTTGTGTCAACTTGACACACAAAACCAGCCAGTACATGCTCCTCGGTAAATCTTCATGGCCAGCTGGGAGGTGAGTTGTTTTAAATATTCTCTGGACAGCGGAGAAAGCTGAGCTTCAGGCAAAACAAAGATCTTTCCCTGGGTCACAAAAGCAACAGTGGCCAGTGAGGGTGAACACACAGCTCTTTTTTTTTTTTTTTTTTTAATGTCACGTCCGTGTTTTGTAAGAATGCCTTTGTGAGGTAAGAGCCTTGAGAGGTGTCTGAGGCTACATCCCAGTAGAAGAAAAGTGGCCTAAGGCCAGACACTTAGGCCTTGTTTAGCAGGCTTGAGGAAGGGGGACAGTGGGTGGCCACATCCTTCCTGGGCCCAGGCTGTGGACCTCACCCTAGCTGAACTTGGGCACTTTCTCCTTGCCAGGGCTCAAAACTGCACAACAAGACCCTGAAACGGACCCGCCGGTTTGTGGTGGATGGCGTGGAGGTTAGCATCACCACCTCCAAGATCATCAGCGAGGATGAGAAGAAAGACGAGGAGATGAGATTTCTCAGGCGAGTCCAGGGAGGCAGCGGTGTGGGAACATGCGGGTGCCCTGGGAGTGCCAGGCATCGGCCTTGTGGGTGGGACAGCCGTCTGTCCATGTCGTGAAGTGGGGGAGGGGGCTGAGGCAAAAGGAGAGTGTTTTTTTTTTTTTTTTTTTTTTTTGGTTTTTTCGAGACAGGGTTTCTCTGTATGGCCCTGGCTGTCCTGGAACTCACTCTGTAGACCAGGCTGGCCTTGAACTCAGAAATCCGCCTGCCTCTGCCTCCCAAGTGCTGGGATTAAAGGCGTGTGCCACCACCGCCCGGCAAAAGGAGAGTGTTTTTGAGACCCTTTTTCCTGCATTCATGTACTCTGTCTGTCTGTCACCCGTCTCTTCGGTCCATCTTCTCACTCGCCCACATGCCCGGTGACCCATCTACCCAACCTCTATCTACATTACCATGTCTCTGCTCCTCTGCCTAGCAACCTAATCCCTGTCCCTGCATCCACCCATCCATTGGCCCACTCATCTTCCAGCTGTCTGACTACTGACCCATCTACCGACCACCTGACCATTCATCTATTTCTTTCTTCCACTTATTTGTCCATCCATCCATCCATCCATCCATCCATCCATCCATCCATCCATGTATTTATCTGCCCACCCACCTGTCCACCCACCCAGTTATCCATCTGTTCATCCACCTATCCTTGTCTGTACTAATGTCTAATATAGTAATGTATTAATGTACCCATGTCCGTACCCATCTATCTGTCTAATCATCCATATAATCCATTCATCCGCCCACTTCTTCAGTTATCATTTATCTATACATCCACCCAAATTATCCACTTGTGCACCATCTTTTAGGTGGGACAGATTGAAATCTAGATGCATGAAGCTATGTCCCATGTCAAATTTATACCTATGGGTTTTAAACATAATACACAGGCTAATTCTTGGTAGTGCTGCACACTGTGAAAGATACATAGGGTAATACAATAGTAAGTGCCTGAGCTGAGCAAAGATTGTTCTCAGGGACCTCCCCATCACCACCCTGAGCTGAGCTTTTGGGATGAGGTGAATACCCCAGAGCTGGGGCGTGCTGAGGGAACCTACAGTTGCTGAGACCCTGGCGGGTAGCCTCTTGATTTTTATCAGGACCTTAGAGACCAGGACCTCATTGTGGAATGCTAGGCCAGAAGGAGGGTGGGACTGTGGTCTGTGTGGGAGCAGGACCTGGGCTTTGTATGCTGCGAGGGAACGGTGGAGGATTCCAGGAATGGCAGAAGTGGCACATAGTGGGCCCTGATGTCCCGTCTGGAAGGTTTCTCTGGCCACTGTATAGGTCTTAGCTGTAGAAGGTAAAACTGACTTGGGATGTGTGTGTGTGAGGCAGGGGGCTGTACAACACCCTCGGGCTCGGGCTCGGCCTGGGCTGGGGCAGTGGCCAGGGGGGAGCAGGGATGGGATTCAGTGTACATCTCATGCAGACCCATGAGAACGGGAGGAGTGGCAGAGGAGGAAACAGCATGCTCCAGTTATCACTAACAGCCCTCCCTGGGGGACCCTGCTCCCCTCGTGCATCTGGGAAAATCATGTCTCTTGGCAGATAAGCTGCAAGCATTGGGTCTCTAGTTGACAAGCGAGATTCTGTCTAAGTTTTCAGTGTGCGTCGGTTGCAGACACAAGGATGCTCGGAGTGCCCCGAGACCAGGACTTTGCAGACGTCATCATTGTGTTCCAGAATAGAAATAGTTTAAGATGTTCTAGGAATTTCCTCCATCTTGGCCAGTGGAATGAAATCTAATTATAAACAACACTGTTAAAAACATCATTTAAAAAAAAAATCACATATTTTAAAAAAAAGTTTTTAAAAAAATTCTTATTCAATCCAGAAACGAAACTGGGGTACCAAAAGGCTTTGCGGTATCACCAATATCTTCCAAAACGTTCTTCTAATTTATATCAGTATCACATGGAGTATGAATTTTTCTATATGCTTGTCTGTTTATCGTTGCCTTTTAGTTTTTCTTTTATATTTGCACCTCATATCAAAGTTTCCTCTTGTTTTTGCACTTGTTTGCTTTATGTCTGTTCATACTGTGTACCGCTTTTGGGAGGGGGGTGGTTAGTTCCTTCCTCCTTACTGATTTGTCAGTGTTCTTTATGTATGGAGGACCCTCACCTTTTTGTCAGTGGTTATCAAATGAAGCCTGAAGCCTGAAGCCTGATCCTGTCTCTGCCTGAGTCAGTGGGATTCTCCCACAGTCCAGTCTGTGAATACCCAGGTCCTAGGGGCTCCCTTCTCACTGGCAAATGTTTGTGTCTGTTAATCCGCAGGCGTCAAGAACTCCGAGAGCTTCGGCTTCTGCAGAAAGAAGAGCATCGGAACCAGACGCAGCTGAGCAGCAAGCACGAGCTGCAGCTGGAGCAAATGCACAAACGTTTTGAACAAGAAATCAATGTGAGTGAGAGCAGAGGGGCCCAGGGGCTTCTGGCCCTCGTGTTTTCTTCAGGTGGGGAGGGGGCTTGTAGAAAGGTGGTTAGGTCACAGTGACCCTGAGTCACACAGGAATACCTCTAGAGGAAATCCCCTCAGTGGAGCCACCATCCTGGTGGGTCAGATGAGGAAACAGACTCAGAGAGGTTAAGTAACTTGCCCTGGAACACACAGCAAAGGGTGGCTGGTCTGGGACTGAAGTCTGGGTCTAGTACAGACTCAGAGGTATGAAGTGGCTCCTGGATACCTCTGAGTCTGTCTGTGCACCTTCCAGGCCAAGAAGAAATTTTATGACGTAGAGCTAGAAAACCTGGAGCGGCAGCAGAAGCAGCAGGTGGAGAAGATGGAGCAGGACCACAGCGTGCGCCGCAGAGAAGAGGCCAAGCGGATCCGCCTGGAGCAGGATCGAGACTACGCCAAGTTCCAAGAGCAGCTCAAACAGATGAAGAAGGAGGTAGTCAAGGGCTGTGGGGCGGGGCGGGGCAGGACAGGGCGGGGCGGGGCGGGGCCTCTCTATTCTAAGGATTGGACTCTGTCTTAGTATCCTATTGTGGCAAAACTCCTTGACCAGAAGCAATTTGGGAAGAAGAGGATTTATTTCAGCTTACAGTTGGGCACTGCACTGCTCATCATGGGGGGGGTGGGTCAAGGAAGGTGGGGGGTGAAGGGGCAAGAACCTGAAAGCAGGAGTTGACATAGAAGCCTTGGAGGGTGCTGTTTACTGGTTTGCTCGCCATGGTTGCTCAACCTCCTTACTTATAGAAAAGCCAGGACCACCAGCACAGGGGTAGAACCAACCACAGTAAGCTGGGCCCCCCACATCTGTCATCCATCAAGAAAATGCTTCCCGAACCGGGCAGTGGTGGCGCATGCCTTTAATCCCAGCACTTGGGAGGCAAAGGCAGGCGGATTTCTAAGTTCGGCAGGCGGATTTCTGAGTTCGAGGCCAGCCTGGTCTACAGAGTGAGTTCCAGAACAGCCAGGGCTACACAGAGAAACCCTGTCTCGAAAAACCAAAAAAAAAAAAAAAAAAGAAAATGCTTCCCAGGCTTGTCCACAGACCAGTCTGGTGGGAACATTTTCTCTGTCCAGGTTCCTGCTTCCCAATGACTCTAGCTTATGTCAGGTTGACATAAAACTCACCATCACAGCCTCCCTTCTTAACAGAGGGGCTGCATGAAGTCCATTACCCCAAGTCCTTGGGGCAGCCACATTGGGGACCCTTGTGCCCAGCCACAAAGCTGTGACACTTGTAGTCCTTTCTCTGTCTTTTGGGTGCCCCTTTCCTGTGTTGGCTTTCCCCAGGCGGGTCCTTTCTAGGTGGCTTCTGTCAGCTCTTCCTCTTCTTCCTCTTCCTCCTCCCCCTCCTCTTCCTCCTCCTCACTTGGAGGGTTCCTACAGTTTCGAGGCTGCCCCTTGCATATGGTGGTGTAGCCTGCATATAGCCAACACACACCTTCCTGAGGCCCCCAGTCACCTCTGGGTCATCCCTAATGTCTAGTGCACTGCAGCTGCTGTGCCAGTGGTTGGTGTAACTGAAGCAGGGAGCTCTGGTGAGGGGGAAGTTGGTGCGTTTTACTCAGTTTGCATGTTGATGAAATGATGTAATGACTTGTCTCTCTGAATCTGTCCCTGTCTTGAAGCGGAATTTATGAAATGGTTCAGAGTTCCCTAGCCCTGCACACCAAATCCCTGCAAGGAACCCTGGGGGATTTCTTAGTTAAAAGCCAGATTGTTTTTCTGTTTGGGAAAATGGGGTACCAAAACAGTCAGTAACTTCCCTGCCCTGGGGTACAGCTTATCTGCTGTCTGGTGGGGCTTGTTCTCCAGCGCTGCCATGTCTGCCGGAGAACAATGCTGGCATGTGAATGGTCCCATGAGTCCTTGGGCCTGCATCTTTGCCAAGTGGCCCCACAGGACTCCGCCTTCGTTCTTCTTCTGCCTCTTCCTGCCTTCGTAGCGATGTTTCTAGTGTCTTCCATGCCTTTGACAGAAAACTCAGACCCTGTGCTCGATTGCTGTTTTTAATGTTCTGTCCCCCAAACCAGAGCAATCAGCCTGTAAAGGCACAGTTCTAAGTCTAGAACTGTTGTGTGGTAGCGTGGTCACAGTCACTGAGCTGGAATCAAACACCGCTCCTGATACAGAGGCCAAAGCACACAGATGAGTTGTTCCTTTAGGAATTTTATGTAAATCTGTGTTTCTAAGCCAGAAATCTTCTGTCCCCAGCTCTCTGGGACATTGACAGTGTCTGCACACATTTTGGAGGGTGTCACGGCTTGGGGATGGAGTGGGGCCATCTGTTGATCTCGCTGCTGACATCCTGTAAATGCATAGGACAGTACCTCCTCGACTTTCAAGTCCCCAGAGTCAGTAACTCGGTAGATAGGAGATGCACCTAGAGCAGAGAGGCCAGAAAACACGCGACCAGACTCAGCCGCAAAACCCAAGACCATTTTATAAAAACCAAGGAGGGAGCTGGAGAGATGGCTCAGCAGTTAAGAGCACTGGCTCCTTTTCCAGAGGTCTTGAGTTCAATTCCCTGCAACCACATGGTGGCTTACAACCATCTGTAATGGGATCCAATGCCTTTCTTCTGGTGTGTCAGCGACAGCGTGCTCATATACATAAAATAAGTAAATAAATCTTTTAAGAAGTGAAAAGATAAAAATAAAAACCTAGGAAATGGGAGGCAAGGCGAGGGGTCTGGAAGTCAGACAGTGAGCATGTGTCGATGACATCACACAGATGCTCTGAATCCATCCTGTCTCCATAGTGAGCAGCTGTGAGTGGTCCACTTGCTCGGCTTCCCTAATTCTTGGTCTCAGTCCCTTTAATTGATAATTCACTGTTTTTCTTTATCTGCCCTAATGGTGTGACGTGGCGTCTCATTGTGACTTTGAGTTTGCACGAGTCTCTTCATTTGCTCCCTTGCTGCCCGCATGTCACTCTTGTATGAGGTATCTATCCAAAAATCTTTTGCTCCTTTATTTAGCTGGGAGATTAGTTTATTTTTACTGAATTCTGACAGTTTTCTTTATATTTGAACCACAGGTTCTTTATGAGATGTTATTTTGCAAGTATTTATTCTCCGCCCATGGCTTGTCTTGCAAACCCAATTGTTTCCTTTAGGGGTGATTCTTTTGGTGGCTTATTTAAGAAGCCAAGAAATCCTTCCTTAGGCCTATGGGATGTGCAGTCTTTTAGAAGTTTACCGTGTTTTGTTTTGTATTTTCCTGTGAGAACATTCTGAGTTCAGTTTCTGTAAGGATGAGGTGTGGACAGACAGGTTCAGTGTTTGCTGTAGGATGCCTGTCCCAGCACTGTGTGTTGGAAATATCCATCTCCCTCTGCTAAGGTTATTTTTTGGGGGAAGAGGAGTCGACTGTGCATGAGTGGCTCTGGTGTGGTGCATTTAGGGTCTGCTTGTCATACGGGTTCATCTGTCTGCGCCTGCCAACACAGACTCTGGTAAACCTTGGCATCAAGTGGTGTGAGTCCCAAGTCATTGGCCATTCCACCTCTCTGCCTTTTCAGACACATCATAGTATCACCTTGCCCATCCTATAGAGAAGCCTTACCAGGACTTTGGGTCAATTTGGGTAGAATGGCCATCTGAACAACACTGGGCCTCCAATGACAGGCATTTTCTAAATGTATATTTTCTTTGATAACTTTTGGTAGTGATTTTTAATTTTTAACTATACAAGTCCATTCTTTTATTAGAATTACACATGTCTTTTGGGGAGGGTACTTTTATAAGATACTTTAAAATTATCAATTTAAGGGACTGGCTCAAAAGTTAAGGGTACTTAACTGTACTTTCAGAGAACCTGGGTTCAGTTCCCAGCACCCAGGGGCAGTTCACAATTGTCTGTAACTCCAGCTCTGGGGGGGTGGAGCTTCCAATTCTCTCTTCTGGCCTTTGTTGTCACCAGGCACATACGTGGTACATAGATATACATGCAAGCAAAACACTCATAAACATAAAATAAAAAAATTAAAGTACCAATTTAGCTAATTACTAGCGGATGGAGCTATACTGCTGTTTGTGTGGTGGTTGGTCTTGTGTCTAGCCTGTCTTTTTCTAGTCTTTGTTGTTTTGTTTTGTTTTTTGAGATTCCTCGTGGTTTTCTGTATACACAGAAACAGTTTCATTTCTTCTTTGCAGTTGATGTACCTCTTATTGGCCTTATTGTGCTGGCTCAGGTCCAGCAAGAAGTTGGCTAGAAATAGAAATAGTTCTTCCTTGTTCCCAGTCTCTGAAAGAATACGATCAGTATTTCCTCATTAAGTTGAATGTTAGCACCAGAGCATTGATTTGATTCTGGGTTTTTGTTTTGTTTTGTTTTGTTTTGTTTTTTTTGAGACAGGGTTTTTTTTCTGTGTAATAGCCCAGGCTGTCCTGGACTCCATTTGTAGACCTGGCTGGATTCAAACTCACAGAGATCCACCTGCCTCTGCCTCACAAGGGCTGGGATTAAAGGTGTGCACCACCATGCCCAGCTCTAAAGACAGCATCTATCTTACTAACTGACCAGCATAGACCAGGCTAGGTAGACCAGGCTAGCTCTGAGCTCAGAGATCTGCCTGAGTGCTGCATTAAAGACCATTACTGGCTTAGGTTTAGTTGTTGTTGTTGTTGTTGGTGGTGGTGGTGGTTGGTTGATTGGTTGGTTGGTTTTTTGTTTATCAAAACAGGCTTTTTGTCTATCTGTTCTGGAACATACTCTGTAGACCAGACTGGCCTCGAACTCACAGAGATCTCTCCCGAGTGCTGGGATTAAAGGCGTATGCCACCACTGCCTGGTTCAAATTCTTTTCCAATATACTCTGCAGCTTCTTCTTTGACCCATGGGCTGCTTCCCGTGAGTTTTTAAAAAGTTCAAGATCCTCTTTCTGATTCAGAACTGTTAGTAAATGTTCCAGGCATACATGCACTGGGTGGAGTGTAGCATGAATGTCAGCTTGACGGTGTCCTTCATGTCTCCTGCAGACTTCTTTTTTTTTTTTTTCAATATTGAGAAAGGCATGCTGATGCCTTTAGCTGTAAGGGTGAGTTTGCCTGGTGCTCATGTGTGTCCATGTATATGTGGGTGCATGTGTGTTTGCAAATGGTTCTGAGGTAGCTTTTGAGTGTTGGTCCTTGGGGCCATCTACCCTGTTTTTTGAGACTGGGTCTCTCTCTGGGACCTGGGACTCACCAACTAGGGTGACTAGCCTGGCTGGCCAGTGGCCCTAAAGATTCGCTTGTCTCTGCCACCTTCCAGGATTACAAACTTGTGTCAGCGTACCTTGGTTTTCCTGTAGCTACTCGGGATCAAACACAGATCTTCAGGCTTGTGTGGAGAAGTACTCTCGCATCTGAGCAGTCTCCTTGATCTCTCAAGTTCTCTTTACAGCTATATAGTTTTGGTTTTGTATTTTTGAGGTTATTTTGCTATGTAAAATTAAATTGGCATATTCGGGCTAGGTAGTGGTGGCGCACGCCTTTAATCCCAACACTCTGGAAGCAGAGGCAGGAGGATCTCTGAGTTTGACATTAGCCTGGTCTACAGAGCAAGTTCCAGGACAGCTAGGGCCACACAGAGAAACCCAGTCTCAGAAAAACAAAACAAACAAAAATTGGCATACTTTAGTTGGGTGTGATGGTGTGTCTTTAATCCCAGAGTCTGGGGCACATGTATGTTTGAGACCAGCTTCACAGTGAGCTCCAGGACAACCAAGACTATACAGTGAGATCCTGTCTCAGGCATCACAAACAAACAAGTAGCATATTTTGCCAGGCTTGATGATGAATCCCCGATGTCCCAGATCATTAAGTGGCTGACGGCAGCCTTGGTAACCTAGTAAGAGCCTGTCTCAAATGAAGCTAAAAGGAAGAAGGCCCCAGTGGGAAGTGCTTGCCCTGCATTGGCAGAAGCCCTAAATACAGTCTTTAATACCATCAGTAAACACATTATTATTGTTGTTGTTGTTTTGTTTTGAAACAGGGTCTCTCTGTGTAGCTGTTCTGGCCTCAAACCCAGATATCTCCTATGCTACTGCCTCCCCTCCAATGTGCTGGGGTTGAAGGCATGTAAAGCACACCTGGGGTCCTTGTTTTCTTCACTTTTCTTTTTCTTTTTTTCCTGTGAGTGGTTTTTGTTGTTGTTTATTTTTTTTTTATGAGCCACCATGTGGTTGCTGGGAATTGAACTCAGAACCTCTGGAAGAGCAGTCAGTACTCTTAACCACTGAGCCATCTCTCCAGCCCCAATCTTTGTTTTAAGTAGTATTTACATAGAATATATTTTGTGGGGCTGGAGAGATGACTCAGCTGTTGAAAATACTCACTGTTTTTGTAGAAGACCCCAGGTTGGTTTCCAGAACCCATATCTGCCCTTCTTAGGCACCTGCACAGAGAAGGATAGGAAGCACTTGTATATACAAAATGTATTGTATATACAGGGTGTATGTATATCGTGTTTATACAGGGTATCGTATATATGTACACACCCCCACAGACACATACACAAATACACATAATTAAAAAATAAAGTAAATCTTTGAAAACATTTTTTTAGATACTTCTGACTTGTTGAGTAACATTGGTCTCTTACTGACTATACATAGTTTGACTGTTTTCCAAAATGCAGCCTGCAGGTCTCTGTTGTTTTAGTTGGGGTGTTTCTCCTGTTCACGTTTAAAGGGTTGTTTCCTGCTTGTTCCTCTAGTCTTTGTTCCTCTGCTTTTCCGTTTCTTGCCTACCGTTTGGAGAACTTGGCTGTTTTTACTACTCCACTTGACTCCATTACCTGGTCTAGACATTTGCCTGTTTGCATATTATGCTTTGTGGCTTCTCTCAGCATGTGACGTAATGTGCACATTTTGTCATTCAGTATCCGTCTAGAATGTGTACTGTAATGCCACGGTGAAGTTACAGAGGTCTTGAGACTCTATACATTTCTTTTTGTCTCCATAGACAAACAACCCTGTTAGGGTCATTTAAAACAGGACTTGTCTTCTGTGGGTGGAGGCTTCATTTCCCAAAGCCAGTGTTGCTTGGTGCAGAGCTGACCCTGAGGCTTTTGGGAAGCTCGTTCCTAGAAATAAGGATTTCCGCTTTCTTATATTCTTCTTGTGACATTGACCCATACTGTCTGGCCTGTCTAGGACCCATTTCCTGATTCTCTGGCTAGAAACACGAGGTTCCTTGGGAAGTTTGCACTGCCGTTTCTGTTACTCCACAGTGCAGGTCTGGGGGTAGTGCAATGGAAGGAAAGGCTTAAAAGAGCTGTTCCTTCCTTGTGCGGGTATCATCTTGGGCAGACACCATTCTAGGGAGGCTTATATCTCCCAGGAAAGAAACCAGCTTCTCCCAGCAATTTAGCAATGGACCCTGCAAGAGTCACGTGCTTCCTCAAACAAATCCCTGTGGCCAGGAGTGTGGAATGCTCTGGGTCCTGCACCAGCCTAGATCCCCTGTGAGCCTGGAGGGAGTCCACTCACCTAAGTCTAGACCTTAGGGTCTAGAGCCTCTCAGCAGAGGGTCAGAGATCATGCAGAAGCAGAAACACCTTAGGAACTGAAGTCGATACTGACCCCAGAGACCTTAGGTATTGACAGCATATCTGCGCACCTGATATTTCATGCATTGAGAGGACCAGGACTTGTAGTGCAGCCAGAGAAGGAAGAGCCATGGTGCAAGCTGTCCTCTGTCCACCATGTCTGCTGCAGGTGAAGAACGAGGTTGAGAAACTACCCCGGCAGCAGCGGAAGGAGAGCATGAAGCAGAAGATGGAGGAACACTCTCAGAAAAAACAGCTGCTGGTAAGTCTCCAGCCTCCAGCACGCAGTGGATAGAACCCAGATGGCAGCTGGCCCCCTTCTCTTACCTGCCCAGGCCTGCTGCTTGAATATCTGCCTCCTGTTCTAAGTGCCTCAGTTTAGCCCATCACTCACTGCTCCTAGGATCACCCTCTCTGATTGTCCTTGCTCCCCCAGAGTGAGCCCTGTCATGTCTGGGCGCTGCAGCCTGCACCCTAGTCCTGCCTGCCTCACTGCAAGATTGTTCATCTGTCACATCTCCTGTCAGCCCAGATCAGTCACCTGCCTGCCTTGGTGTCTAAAAGACATCAAAGTCTTGATCTCTCAGTCTGGCTCTATTATGTCCTGAGAAGAAGCTTGCCTCTGTCCTGTTGGCAGGCCAGGACCTTTGTTATTCCTGACTCATCCTTTCTTTCCACTCCTTCATCTTTTCCTGACGTATGGTATACACACACACACACTCCAAACACAACACATTTTCTCCTACACACATTAACATACATGCCTCAACACATAACATACAACATACATACATGCTAAACACACACTACAGGTATACACCACACACAC
>JANHMN010000002.1:78578942-78644824 GCA_030674055.1 Rhabdomys pumilio | reverse complement strand
TCACACACTGGATCCCTGGGTGATCACACACTGGACTTCTGAGGACTCACACACTGGATCCCTGGGTGCATCACTGAGCCAGTATAGTAATTTTCAGGGTTTTAGGGTGTTTTGTTGTTGTTGTTTTGTTTTTTGAGATGGGTATTCTCTGTGTAGCTCTGGCTGCCCTGGGACTTCCTCTATAGACCAGGCTGGCTTTGAACTCAGAAATCTATCTGTCTCTGTGTCTAAAGCAAAGGTGTACGCTTCAGCCACCACCACTCAGCCAGGTTTTGTTTGTTTAATTGCCAGCCTTTAAGTGGAGATTTTACATAAACCCAAATCCAATTTCCCCTCCTGTAGGGTGTCTGAGCTTGTCTGAGGGCCCATGCTCTCCTGTCTCTTCTACTTCCTTTTTGAGCTGGTGCTCCTGTCTGGAAGCCTTTCTGGTAGGATCGTGTTTATCTGGATAAACGAGCACATGGTCAAGGGAAGCTCCTGTGGAAAGCATCCTCCATTACCTGAGGAGCTCAGCCCCCGGGTATCTTAGGATCAGACCCTCAGAGGAACAGGCACACATCCTCCCAACAGGCAGTGAATGTCTTGACAGGGGGTGAGCATGTTGTCACTCTGCCATCTCTGACTTTCTTGCTGATAGCTCTCCCCTCTGGTTTCTCTTTATTCATCCGTTCTTTTCCCATCTCGGGAGTCCTGCCTGTGCCCTTTACCCCTTAACAAGTGTTTCCTCAGGATTTGCCCTGGGCCTGTGAGCAGTTCAGGAAGGCGTGTGGCATGTGGAGGGGGTGCTTACCTCAGGGACTTTCCACCCAGTCCCTGATGCCTGGGTGGGAGCTGTCCAGAGCAGGACGTGCTATTCTGTGCTTGGCATCTTTGGCACCCACTGAATACCATGTGCTCTCTCTTCCCCAGGCCCTGGAAGAGGATTTGAACCAGAAGAAGCGGGAACAGGAAATGTTCTTCAAACTAAGTGAGGAGGCAGAGACCAGACCCACCACACCCAACAGAGCCAGCAAGTTCTTCCCCTACAGCTCTGGGGATGCTTCCTAACACCCATATCCCGGGGCTGTGGTGGGCAGCGTGGCCACTGAGGCCTCCAAGCCTCTATGAACATGTGACTCAGGACCTCTTCCTCTTGCTTCTGTGCCAGCTCAAATTACCCATCCCCCTGCAGCAGTCCAGTTGTCTACAGTGCCACCCTGGTGCTTCTGATGGTTGACCTCCTCAAGACTCAGATTCCCATCACCTGGAAGTGATTTGGGCTTTTGAGGTCAGGGGCAGGTGGGACGGGTGTACCCCTCCTGTTTGTCCAAACACCACCAGCTCTACTGTCTGTGGGCACAAGCGCTACTTATGACATCACCATGAACTCATCCTTGTTGTGATTCTTGTGGGGTTTGGTGTTTTTTTTTTTTTTTTCTTCTGTAATTCCTCACAGTGTCGGAAAACATCCCTAAGAGCCATTTCGGTTCTCAGCCAGCTCTCGGGTGTCCCCGTTTCCCTGCTTTACACAGCTGACTTTGTGCTTGATGAGAAGCTGTGTATGTGGGGTAGGGAATGGGGAAGGGGAGGCCAGAAATGTTCGTTCTGCTGGATTCTGACATTTTATCCCATCTTATTTTCCCTCTCCCTGTCTCTCTCTCCCTGTCTCTCACACTCTCTCTCTCCCTATCTCCCTCTGTCTCTCTCTCACTCTCTCTCTCTCTCTCTCTCTCTCTCTCTCTCTCTCTCACACACACACACACACACACACACACACACACACATACACACACACAAAAAATGCAAACATATCTTGGCCCCCTGACACCACCCAGGCTGCCTTTGTCATGGCCTTCTAGGACCAGATGCATTGGAACCTGCTTGCTGCATCCTGAGCCTGATCCCGGGCCACCGAGCATGTCAGGTGGAGCAGCTGGTGGGGGCATGCTGAGTGCTGGCACCAGAACCCAGAGAAGGCACAGGCTGTCCTGCCAGCCTGCAACTCATTTGGCTGCACACAGGATCCTGTGTTCATGGGTACACTCCCCTCCATACTTGACTTCTGCTGCCTAGCATGTGCCAATCTCACCCTTGCCTGCTTGTCTGCAGGTACCTGGGAAGGCTCTTGGTCTTTGCCCTAGTCCTGTACTGGAGTCCCACTGTACATCTGAAGTAAGCTTTGGACTTTTCTGTTCAGGAAGATATGCTTCTGACCCTCAGGAACATGCTGAGCTCAGGAAAATGCCAAGCCTCCATTTCCTGGGCATTCGGGTTGCTCAGGTAGCCTCCCAAGATGCCGACCCCCCTAGGCTACCATGCCCAGAAAAGCAGCTGATCCACTCAGACTGCATTCACTAATAAAGTTCTTCTTGACTCTGATGCTTAAGTGCTCAGTTAAAATACAGGTAAATGACTGACTGCTTCAGATACCCTCTTTTTAAGAAGTCCCTTCCCAGGGATGATGATGGGACGGGGTGGGGGGAGGGGGGACCCAGGCAGTTGAGTCCGGCAAGTGGCTGAGACCTCAGCAGTATTTCTCCATCACTGCCCTATGCTGAGGCAACATTTTAGAAAGTTTCCTCAGATGAAAACTGGGTGCTTGTGAGGGAGTGAGCTAGAAAAAAAAATAGGAAAACAGATCTTGGAACTCCCAGATCTTGTGTACAGTAAAGAAGCTCCCAGAGAGCCAGGAAGGCAGGCAATAGTTCTCAGGGTAGCAAGCGTCAGCTTGCTTTCAGGCCTCATACCAAGGAGTCTTGAGGAACAGTTGACTTCCTGCTTTCTGGTGCATGGGGGCTGGGAAACACAAATTGTCAGAGTGCAGGGGTAGGACTCAGAGATGGCAAGTGGGTAAGGCCATGCCTGCAGGTGACTGTTCAAGGCCTTTGCTGCGTCCACACTTAGTACCACCTGAGCCCTGGTAGCTCTGCTGTGCCTTTTGGAGTGGGGTCTAGCCTGGTCTTCCAGCCTCATACTTTAGTATAAGTGCAATGCCTGCCACTGATGAAGGCCCACTCAGTATTCCTCATGCCCAGCGCTAACATTTTCTGTACAAGGACAGGCAGAAATGTTTTTAGCGCACTAACTTATATTCCCCTCCATGAAGGACAGAAGTAATGTGTACATCATTTCCAAGCGCTTTGTATAATTTTTGTAAACTGTTCTCTGCAAACAAAATATTGTAAATATGCTTCTAATAAAATAATAAGGTGATTTGCAGGCACTGTCGTTCTTTCTGGTTGGAAAGGAAAAACAGGTGTGCTTCCCATGTTTGCTCAGCAAGGAAGTATTTATCCTCTGAGTCTGCAGGAGCCTCCTCCATCAGGCAGCAGGTCAGACCAGGTCAGAGGAAAGAGGCCATATTCTCTCTGGCCATTCAGTATCATTCTGATTTAAAGATGAATGTTGGTTAACAAACACCCCCAGATTTCTTATGGTAATGGACTGAATTTTTTCCCTAACTCTGATAAGAAAGTAGATTTGGGGACAGAGCTATCATCATGCTAATCTCAGGACACTGCTGAGGGACACCTGTGGAACTCACCCTTAGAGTTTCTCCCCCTGATGATGCCACTACACCTCTCTCCAGCTGGCACTGCTTGCCATCAATGCTGTATTTTAAAGGAATTTTTCAGGACAGACTTAACTTGATGGTCGAGTGCATGTACAAGGGTCTGGGCTCTGTCTCTGATCTAGGGGGAGAAATAGAAATAGAATTTCCATTTGTCTGCCTGTGCCTCTCAAAATTCTGCTTGTGTTCTTACCCTGGAATCCATAGGTAGGCTTCTGGGTATCTCTGCATTTGGCTGTCAAAATATGTGGTCTTCAGTTTTCCTGCCTGAAACTGAGTGTTTCCCTTCTTAGTGGAGGTGGTAACAACCCAGGAGATGTCAGTGGGACTCCTAACTGTCACCCGGAGAAACCATGGGCATCCCACACTGCACGGGTTTTCTCTTCAGTTTTAAATTGTAGTGACTCTAAAGACCCCCAAAGTCGGGAGACCCTTACTCAAGTCTCGGGAAGTCACAGCCACCCAAAAATCTCAAGACACCGTATCTGGATGCAATCAGCAGAGGTTTATTGGGGAAGAGAGCTGGCAGCCAGCGGTCAAACTGCACACTCAGCAGGAGTAGAGTTTGACCCCGAGTGGCGGGCTAAGGGGCCTTTTAAAGAGGAAAACCACAAACCAGGGGAGTGAGGAGAGGGTGAGGGGTTGCCAAGGATACATAACATACAAATAGCGGAACATTCCAGAGGAGCCCAAACCTAAATGATACAGGATCATGTGGAAAGCACTCTGCACACCCATTCCTTGCCCAACTATTTCTCAGTTGTTACCCTGTCACTTGCCCTGTCATCACGGCGCTACTAGCTTTCCAGTCCCACCTAAATGACTTGCATCTTTTTTGGTCAGGAATGTGTCTTCCTGCTTTGGGCTTTTCACACCCACAGGTGGGTTCTTTTCCCTGAGGCTTGAGGAATGTAATCCAGCAAGTGTCCTCTGATTCAGGGATAATGCCCTCCACCCGGAATATCTCAGGGCAATGAAGACCTGAAATCTTACATTCAGTTCCACCTTCTGGAGCCTGCATTCTTTTGCTCAGGGTAAAGGAAAAGCCTATATATATTTCATAAAATGGTCTTTATAACTTTTCACTCTACAACTCAGCCTGCATTGCTAGGTCGTTTGCTGTGTCCGTGCACAGGTCCTGTTACATACAGCTGTGTAGCCACAGCTTCTCTAAGTCATTGATACCTATTCATCCTGACCATCAGTTTCATTTGTAATCAACACAATAACCTCATTGTCACACGTTTCAAAATATTACTTTGAGAAGGACTTTAAATTCATTGCGGAATACCAAAGGACTTCACAGTACACAAAACAAAACAAAAACAAAACAAACAAACAAAAAAAAACCCAAGCAGTCTGCTTCTGCTTAGCACAGAGCTGCTGCTGCCCTGGAAATCTTGTGACCAGCAGAGGGCAGGCCACGACCATGGTGCTGCATGGCCTCTGGACTCAGGCTATTGGTGTGGACACAGCATCAATTGCTGATTGCTTATTGTCTTGGGGATATAAATGAGCAGGCAGCTGGCATGCTTGCCGTTAAGAGCTAGAAAAGTGAGTTTCCAAGAATTCAGGAGACTGACGAGCCCCCCAAGGCATTAGGAAATGTGGATAACTTGGGAAATGAAATCATCCTATGTTAATTGACCCCTCTCAAAGCAATTCCCGGATGCTGTCTTCAGCATGCGCACCCTAATGGAGACAGAGACTTGGGAAAACAGCATCGGTTCAGACTTACCGCTGCCTGGGAGAATCACGGAACACCCGCTAGGAGAGCCACCCTGTCCAGTAGGGCAAACAGGTCTATTCCAGAATGACATGCACTAAGGCTGGCTGGAGTAGATGGCTTATCAGCATAAGGCTAGAGAGAGGTTGGGCCAAACAAGAATGCCAGGCCAAGACAACCCTCCTCTAAGAGCTGCAGGCACAGTGAGGAAGAGGCTGGGAAGGACTGAGGAGTCATTGTATCAGGCCATGCACTGAGAGTTTAGAAGGAAAGGAAGACCTACCTGCAAGGCTGTTCAGCTGAGTCTTAGATGCTGCATTCAGAGGAAACACATAGCTCTGTGGTACCCACGGTGTCTATTAGGTCTGGCTAACAAGGGCATCTAACCACCATCAAAACAGAGCTTCTATGCCCAATGGTGGCAGAAAAGGTCATTCAGACCAGTCCTAGCACCGAGGACAACTATAGAACCTAGGCAAGAGGCTAGAGAGACAGCAGCTGCCGCTCTTTCAGAGGACCTGAGTTTGGCTCCCAGCACCCACATCAAGCTGCTCACAACTGCCTCTATAGTTCCAGCTCCGGGGGATCCAAAGCCCTGTTCTGGCCCCTGTGGGCACTCACACACGTGTACATATAAACATACATAAATGATAAAATTAACATTGAAAAAGAAGAGAAGCAGGGTAGTGGTGGCACACACCTTTAATCCCAGCACTAGGTAGGCAGAGGCAGATGGATCTCTGAGTTCCAGACCAGCCTGGTCTACAGAGTTTCAGGACAGCCAGGGCTACAGAGAAATTCTGTTTCACAAAACTAAAAACAACAACAATAAAGAAGCAAGAAAGGAAGGAAGGAAGGAAAGAAAGGAAGGAAGGGAGAAAGAAAGAGAAGAAAGAAAAGCTCGGTGAGTGGGAAATTCTACTTGATGGTGTATGCAGATCACACAATGGGGAAGGGCTGCCTGGCCAGGATCCAAGTGGGGATGGGGTCCCCATGAGGGGATTGGGTGGTTCACCCTGCCTGGGTTCCCAAGCCTAGAAGAAGCAACAGAGCTAAGCTTTTGTCAGGTCTTCAGGGCTACAAGTGCAAAGAGAGGAACACAGGCCCTACCAAATGCACAGCGGAGGGGATCCTGATGAAGCCATTGAACTCCGACTGCAGGGAAATCAGAAGCGGTTATAGGGTTTGGGCTGGCATTCCATGGTGAAATCTGTAGCGTGGGGGGGGGGGGGGTGGGGGGGGGGGGGGGGGAAGAGAGTAGAGGGAGGGAGAGAGGAGATGGGGAGAAATAAGGAGAAGAGATAGGAACTAGAAGGGAGGGGAGGAGAAAGAAACAGACCAATAGGGGGTCTTGAAACTGCAGTGGCATGACTCCCACAACTCCGTTTGCTCTCCTTGTTGGGGGCCACCCAAGATGACTTGAAATTTTCAGCAGATAGCTGAAGCCCAACAGTTTTAAAGAACCAAGTGTCACAAACCATGAGAGCGAGCAGGGTGCCAGATTTTACCTTTATATTTGAAATCTTTTCTCATCCAGTTTGAGCTCGAATCATACTGAGAAGCTTGTAGCAGGAAAGGAAGACATAGGCTGGGGATGGAGCTCAACCACAGGACGCTGTCCAGTTCTGTGCAAGGAGGCTGTGTGAGGTTCGAGCATGTCATCACTGTGCAGAACAGGCTGTCAGTCTGCCTGATGGCATGTGACTGTCCCACCTGTATGGAAACACAGCAGAGCAAACATATGGCCTTCCCTTTGTAGTAAGGAACCTCGGAGGAGGCCATGTTTCAAGACAGTGAAGAACAAGACAGTGTGGCTCTTCCAACAGTTCCCCCTGAGACTTACACAGAACATTAGGCCTGACCAAATCAAAGGACAGGCTTTAAGCTGTGGCCATCTCGTGGCTACTGGTTACCACAGCATACCCAGCCCATTAGAATAACAGTCTCCATACTCACTAGGTTGCATCTGGCTCCCCCCAACCCCCGGACCCCAGATGAGAGAGGCAGCTAAGGAGAGAAGGGAAGAAAGCATGTGGTGGACACTGTGAGTGCTCCTCCACCCTCCCCACTCATGGTACAGGACATAGAATCCAGAGCCTTATGCAGAAGCCCTATTGCTGAGCCCCAGCCTCCTCTGCTGCATCCCAGATCTCCTTTTGTGGTTTGCTCTACCCATTTTTCTGGCTTTTGTCTTAGCAGTCCACACCAGACTCCCTTCAAAGGGCTGCTTTGAGGGCTACCAAGGTCTCTTTGCCCACAGGCACCAAGAGGTAAAACTGCCTGGGAACTGACATCCACCCACCTTGAGATGGGTCTTAGGCAGGGACCCAGTGGCGTGGGAGTATGAAAGACCTGCTCCCTTGCAACAAGTCAGAACAAACCCCAAGGCGTGGTTGACACTCTTAAGCTCCCTGTGGGATCAAGCTGCAGCTCCCCCCACCTTGCTCTTCCTCCTCCCCACCTCTGGCTTCTACTCAGTTTCCAGTCTCCCTTGGGAGGGTTTCCTTAACAGAGCACCTGCACCCAGATCTCCAAGGACTAAAGACACGTGGAGCTGGTATCTCTAAGAAATGGACTCTGGGTGGGTAAGGCTTTGGAATCAGAGCACCCTGGCCAGACGGCAGCAGGACTCTCAGTGATGGTAAGTGGGGTGTCATCACACCCAAATGCTATGACAGGAATACCGCAGAAATGCCTTCTGGTAAGTTAAGAGTTGGCTGTGGATGGAAGGAGTCCCCCCTGGCTGGTGCTCGGGAAGCAGTGATTTGAAAGACTACAGCGTTAATTCATTGTTGCTGAATTAGGGTTTTTTGTTTGTTTGTTTTGTGTTTTTTTAAGAGAAAAAAAACCCAAAACAAAACAGCAACAACAACAAAAACAGGCTCAGGTCAGATACTCACCAATTTAAAGGCAAGATGTGGCTGTGAAAAAGTTTCCTCTGCAGCTTTAAGAAGACTAGCATCCTAGTAGTTCCACTTTGGTATTTACCCAAAAGAGTTGACATCAGTTCATCAAAGAGATGTTCGAGCCCTTGCACTCATCGCAGCGCCTTTTACATTGGGGAAGAACGGGAGCCAAGGTAAATCCACAGGTGGGTAGGGAAAGAAAAGCGGTCTACCTGCACACTGGAACACTACTCAGCACTGAAAGAGGAGGGATTCCCTCAGCGTAGGTGGGAATGCTGAGAGGGTCATCCCAAGGCAAATACTGCACATTCTCTTGTGGGTGGGGTCCACAGCAGACCTGGGGGTTCAGCGGTAGGAGAAGTGGCAAAGGTGATGGATGGCCAAGGAGTACAAAATCCTTAGGAGGAAGAAACATCACCTCTCCTCTCCGGGTCCTTTTGTACAGCCTGCTGAGCAGGATTACAGCTGGAGGACCAGCAAGGGCTGGAGCATGCGTTCGCCTAGCAGCTGTTTGGGGTAACCTGAATCTGTGTTCCAGGACTGCCATCACTCATATTTGGTTCCAGAATAACCTGTTTCTTGTTCCCTTTGAAATGAAAGCTGGAGGATGGGGATTAGTAGAGCATTTACAGAGCAAGCACAAGGCCTTGGGCTCAGTGTTTTGCTCTGAGGGCATGTGGGGGAAAGTGGGAAAGGAAAAGAAGAGAGAGAGAAAAGGGAAGGGAAGGGAAGGGAAGGGAAGGAGGGGGAAAGGGAGGGGGAGGAGGAGAAAGAGAAGGAGGAGGAAGAGAAGAGGATGAAGAAGAGAAGGAGAAACAGGAGGAAGAGAAGATGAAGAAGAAGAGGAGGAAGAAGAGGAGAAAAGGAGAAGATGAAGAAGAGGAGGAGGAAAGGAGGAAGAGAAAATGAAGAAGAGGAGGAAGAGAAAGAGGAGGAGGAAGAAATTTCTTTTTCAAGACAGGGTTTCTCTGTGTAGCCTTAGCTGTCCTGGAACTCACTACATAGACCAGGCTGGCTTCGAACTCACAGAGATCTGACTGCCTCTGCCTCCTGTATGCTGGCATTAAAGGCATGTGCCGCAATGCCAGTTAGAGTTTGTTTTTTATAAAAAATAATACCTTTACCTGCTGAGCCATCTTGCTGGCTCTTGGAGTCTTTATTATTACTTAAGTACAGGATCGTGTAATAGGGGCTGGAGCGAGGACTCAGTTATAAAGGACAGGCTCACAACCCCAAGAGAGGACCAGGCACGAGATCTTCTGTACCAGTTAGAGTGGGGAGAATGGATGTCCATGTCTCCTGGTTTTAGAAGGAACATTTTCAATCTCCATTTAGTGCTATGTTGGACATAGTTGCTGCCTCTAGAACTGTCTGTATTGGGGGAGGTTCCTTCTACTGCTTTCTGTGGGGATTTTACTGTGAACAGATGGTGAACTCTGTTGAAGGCCTTTCCTGCAACTTCTGAGATGATATGACTTAAGTATATTCCTTCATTTGTATCCTGGGTCATGTGGATCAATTTATGTGTATTGAACCATCCCTGTTGCAAAACCAACACAGTTGTGGGAAATTATCTTTTTAATGTGCCACCAAATTCAGCTTGAGAGTATTTTTAAAAAAAATATTTTTAGTGTGTGTGTATATGTATTTTTGTCTGCACACCATGTGGATGCCTGGTGGTTGAAGGTCAGAAAATGGCATTGTGTTCCCCTTGGAACTTGAACTGGGGATGGCACGAGCCCACATAGGTGCTGAGAATCAAACCTGAATCCTTGGGCTGTCTTCCCAGCCCCTAAACTGGGAAGAATTATTGAGAACTATTTTGTGTTAATATTCACCATGGAATTTTGTCTTAGGTTTGTGTTGTATGAGAACCTACCTTTAGAACATTCTTTCTTATGCTTGTACCTTTAAGTGTCCCCCCACCAAAAAAAACAAAACAAAACAAAACAAAACCCAAAAAACAAAACAAAGTAAAAAAAAAAAAACAGTTTTAGAGTTTCATTATGTTCACTAACTAGGAAAGAAACCTTGAATCCGAAAAACAAACCCATTCAAAACTGAGGAAGAAAACAAAAACAAAAACTTGGAGTAACTCTAACCCAGGAAGTGAAAGACCTCTACAGTGAAAATTTGAGCTAACTAAAAAAAAACAAAAACAAAAACAAAACAAAAAAAAAAACTTGAAAGAAAAAATAGAAAAAGACACTGAAAGATAGACTTCCCATCTCATGGGGATCCAGGAGTGTGTGGCTGCTGCACCTGGCTTCCTATGGATCCAAGCTCAGGTCTTCTTGCTTTTTCAGCAAACGCTCCACTAACTGAAGCATCTCCCTATCCCCAGAGGAGTCTTTTAAAAATGGTTCACACCACTGCTCTGGGAGTGCTGAGCAGGAAGACTTTCCCAGGATCTCCTCTCTCCTCCATCATTGAGGTGCAAGTTTTCTCCCCACTTTTCCCTTCTCGTTATGTCATCAAGAACAGAGTATCAATGTTCTGAGGTTCTCTGTCTTAAGCTGTGGCCCCGATCTCTGGGAAAGGAGACCTCCCCAGAACATTCCAGTCCCTCCAGGACAGACTGGAGAGTTTCCTGTTGTGCTTTGTGACCTCTTGTCATTTTCTTGGCTAGTTAAGTACAGTTCTTGTTGGTACTTACCTTTCCTGAGAGTTCTCACTCTCCAGCTTACTCCCTGCAGGGTCTAGCCTACTGTGTGTGCCATCTTCCTTTCCTCTGTGAGATATTTTCCTCCTTCATCTCTCCTCATTTGGGGTTGGAGACTATCACAGCTAATCCTGCTTGCTTTTGTCTTCCATATGGCTATAAATTTCAAGATTACTTCCACATGTATATCAATTTCAAAATACTTCTATATGTATCTGAATTTCAAAATTACATTTATTTGTGTGTGTTCTAGTATGCATTTCTATTGTGATAGAACATTTGGACCCAAAGCAACTTGAGGAGGTAAGTGTTCATTTCACTTACAGATTGTAGTGGATCATGAAAGAAAGCCAAGGCAGGAACTCAAAGCAGGAACCTGGAAGCAGGGACTTAAGGAGAAACCATAGAAGAACACTACTTCCTAGCTTCCTCTCCATGGTTTGTTTATTCCATTTTCTTATATAGTCCAGGATTGCCTGCCCAGAGATGGCACTGCCCACATGGGCTGCTCCTTCCCACACTATTATTAGTCAATATCTCCACAGACTTGTCTAATAGGCCAATTTGATGAAGGCAATTATTCTGTTGAAGTTCCCTTATCCCAGGAGACTATGGTTTATGTGTGCATGTGCCTGTGAATGTGTGTGCATGTTTGTGTGCGTGCATGCACGTGTATGGATGTGTAGACATGTTTGTGTGAATGCCTGCATGTGTGTGTGTTTGTTTGCATGTGTGTGTGTATGAGTGAATGCATATTGGGGGGCGTGCTTTTGTGTGTGTCAGTGCAGTTGCAGAGGTCAGAGGACAACTTGCAGGAGTTGATTCTCTCCTCCTACCATGTGGGTCCCAGGGACTGACCTCAGGCCATTAATCTTGGCAGCAAGTGCTTTTACATGTCGAGTCATCTCAACAGCCCTGAATTGATAATTATTATTTTTTTTGAAAGCCACTGATGATTTTAGAGATAGGCTTGTGACTCTTGGTTGGGAGTTTGACCGTTTCAGTATTCTTGAAGCTGGCTCAGCAGTTGCCATCTCTTAGAGGCATTGTGTTGTCTCCTTCCAGTGTTTCTGTGTTGCGTCTCGTCTCATGCTCTGCTGTTTTGGGAATCTCCCTTAGTCTTATCTGGCTGCCTCAGTGAACAAACTTTTGGGGACTCAGTCTCTAGTAGCACTCAGAGAGGGGAGAACAAACTACTCTAACAGCAATAACACCCAAATCAACCAGATAGCAGAAACGCATGCAGTTGTAGTCAGTTGAAGCCAATGAATGGTCATAGATCAGAAAATGGCAAAAAGTGGAGTGTGTGCTATACACACACACACACACACACACACACACACACACTCACACAGTCACCCACACATTTATCATTTATCAAAGAATAATATATAGAAAAATACCATAGAATACTACAAATAAGGAAAGAAAGGAAAAAATGAAAGGAAAGTGAAAAACCTAATTAAAGATTTAAAAAGCAGATGAGAAAGTAGAATAAGAGAGGGGCTGGAGAGTCAGCGCAGCCGTGCAGAGCACCAGCTGTTCTTACGGAAGACTTGGATTTGTTTCCAGTACCCACCACGCTTACTGTAGCGCCAGTTCCTGAGGTTCTGGCGCCCTCTTCTGGCCTCCGGAGACACTACACACTATGTGCACATGCAGGGAAACACTCATATGCATAAAATAAAACACATAAATCTTTAAAACAATATATATCTTAAAAAAGAAATGGAGAAAATGGTTCAGTCAAAGATCTTAAAAAGAGATGAGAGGGGGATTGGAGATTTAGCTCAGTGCTTGCCTAGCAAGCGCAAGGCCCTAGGTTTGGTCGTCAGCTCTGAAAAAAAAAAAGAGAGAGATGAGAGGATTAAAAATTAAACGTTAAAAGGTGAGGAAATGAAGTGAGCTGTTTTAAAAAAGGGGTAATTATTCAACCAAACAGGTATGGCATTTTAAAAGTTTATTTAAGTGAACAAAAATGTACCAATTTCCTTTTCATTAAAAGTATCAGTTGTGTCAGTAGAGGTGAAAGTTAACAGTCGAGCATTATTATTCCTGTGACCTGGCAGTTTCCTTTGGAGAGGTCACAGGGCACGCACTGTTTACCTTTTCCTTGCTCACTGTGTCCTTAAGCTAACCAGAGGGAATGGTTGTGGGCATAGTCAATTCCACTCTTTTCTGTCTTGCTCCAGGATGGGCTGGGGTGGAACACAGTTTCTAAGGCACCAATTTACTGGGGAATTATTTTGTCTGCACACTCTTAAGGCAGCATTGGTATTGGAGGTTCTGGCTTAGATCTAAGTCTCTAGTGCCTTCTGAGATGGCTGCTGTGGGGCCAGGGGGACCCTGTGGGGCTAAGCTCAAGGGGAAGTATAGGGACCCTGGATCCTGCCTCCTCTTCCCAAACTCCCATTTAAGCACTGGTATACAGCCTTGAACCTGCCTGCTCTCCTCTTACATCTTCGCTAATCCCCTTTGTATCTCAGTTTTGAACTCTGAGCATTTTGATTCAGTCTACCCGTTCTTTTATAACCAACATTTGGAGGGCCAGCTATGACTCTGATTATAGTTCCAAGAGACAGGGAAATGCTGTGACTTTGGACATAAAGATGGATCCTGGACAGTGCAATTTGGGACATGCTGGGAAGTACGAACTTTCCCAGGGCCACATGCTGTGCAGATTCCAGGGCCCTTGTCTTTTTATGAGACTTTTGCTGTTTTCTGTTTCTTCTTTCTTTTGCTTCCATCCATAGCTGTGTGTCTGGGTGCTGGGTCACTATCTTGCCAAAGTTTCTTGAATTTTTCTCAGGTCTGTTTTTTTTACAACTAAACGACAATACCTACTTATCTTCTCATTTATCCAAATCTGTCTGTCATCTATCTATCTATCTATCTATCTATCTATCTATCTATCTATCTATCTACCTATCTATGACAGCTCTGACTGTCCTGGAACTTGTTTGATAGACCAGGCTGGCCTGGTACTTGCCTGTCTTTGCCTCCTAAGTGCTGTGATTGTGTGCACCACACCTGGCTAAACCATTCTTTTTTTTTTTCCCCTCCAACTCCATGTTTTTTTGGAAAGATTTCATCCTATTTTTTTCTTACATCAAGCACATTGAGACAAACCTATTACCTATTTCTCTTGTTTGAAAGTCTTTTGCCGGGCGGTGGTGGTGTACACCTTTAATCCCAGCACTTGGGAGGCAGAGGCAGGCGGATTTCTGAGTTCGAGGCCAGCCTGGTCTACAGAGTGAGTTCCAGGACAGCCAGGGCTACACAGAGAAACCCTGTCTCGAAAAAACAAAGGAAAAAAAAGAAAAAAAAAAGAAATTCTTTTATTACTATGCTATTATGCTTCCCTCCTGAGTGTCACTATAATTCTTACCTTGTACAATCATAGGCTTTAAAAGAACCTTCTGGATTAAAGTGTGATTAAAATGATTAAACATTTGATCCAATAAGCACATTAATATCCTAAGTACAGATTTTATTAGCATTGCATCATTTAAACACATGGTTCGTTAAAAAATCATTTGAGTAACATTTCTGCGCATGAATATCACTTGCTGCCGCTGATAGGATTTGCATTATTTTTATTTTTCTGTTAGTACTGAGAAAACCTGTTCACACACAAGTGTGACTTGTCTCACGGGCCACATTATGAGACCTCTTGGAATTCTAAATTATGTCAACCATTACACAGTGGGAACTGTCCATCATGCAGGTGTCCATTGTCTCGTGGCTCCTGGAAGAGGACTTGAACTCTCCTTTGAAGGGGTTGAGGTTCCTGCACTCCTATCTCCTGTGTCTGCTACTGATCAAGGAGCTGTGGTCCAGCTACTATGTCCTCGGCGGGGAGAGGGGGAGCCTTCCCCTCAACTCTTTCTTCCTTGGCTTCATCCTCTCTGCAGGCAGCTTCATCCTAGCCATTCGCTTGAGAATACTGATCAACCCACAGAGCAAGGGAGACTTCCTGCCTGTGCTGATTTTCTCTTTGCCAGCGTTATCCTGAACCTTTTAATGAACTTTGTTGGCTGAACTGCTCCTATTTACTTAGCTGTGGAGTGCAGAAGTGTTCCCTCTTTGACATGCCCTAGGAAAGAATTCTTGAGAGGACAGCTTGTTGGACATGAAGATTCTTCGGCTCTGTGTTTAACTACGACTCGGAATGGGCATCAGGTGGGGAGTCCAAAGAACTCCCTTCGCTCTCTCAGACCAGCTTTGCAGTGCATATCTGTTAATACAAAATCTGCTTTCCTCTACGTGTAACCTTTCCCTTTCTAAATTAAAAGTTTCTACCATACCGTTAAAAACAAAAACCAAAACCCCAAACATAGCGACCTACCAACAAAATCATTATTCTTGCCTTTTTTTTTTTTTTTGCATTTAATTTTTAAATTTCATGTGTATAGGTGTTTTGGCTGCATGTATATCTATGCACCAGAAGAGAGCTTTGGATTCCCTGGAATTTGAATTGCAATTATAATTGGTCATGAGGGTGCTAGGGATTGAACCCGGGTCCTCTGAAAGAACAGCCAGAGAGAGCTCTTGACTGCTGAGCAGTCTCTGCAGCCCTGGGGTCAATTCTTCAGGGTAGGATTTTGTGTGGTGCCTTGGCTGGTCTTGGGCTGCTAGGCTCATGCAGTCTTCCTGCCTGGTTTCTATGCAGCTGAGACTCTGGGAACCACCATGGCCAGGTACTCTTTCAGTTCCTGTCAGTCTCAGTTCTGGCCTCCTCTGATGTTGCTGACAACAAAAAACTGAAACTATTTGACTGGTGGGAGGATGGGTATTTTTCTTTTCTTTCTGTTCCTTTTTGAGATAGGGATCTCAGTATGTTGCTTAGGCTGGCATGGAACTTCTGCCTCAGCCTCCAAGGTATGTGGGTGCTACCACACCCATCTAAAAGGCTTTTAAAAATGTTCTTTGATTCCCACCCCCCTGGAGAAGCCTGAGATGGCTGTATATACCTCAGGGTAGAAAGAGGCACACCCCAGGAGCTTACTGACTAGTCAGCTGGGGTCAGACAGTGAGCTTCAGGTTTAGTGAAAGAACCTGTTGAGAAGGACACCAGAGCCGGGCGGTGGTGGCGCACGCCTTTAAATCCCAGCACTTGGGAGGCAGAGGCAGGTGGATTTCTGAGTTCGAGGCCAGCCTGGTCTACAGAGTGAGTTCCAGGACAGCCAGGGCTACTCAGAGAAACCCTGTCTCAAAAAAAAAAACCAAAAAAAAAAAAAAAAAAAAAAAAAGACACCTGATGTCTTCCCCTGGGCCTCTCTTTCTCTCTCTTTCTGTGTGTGTGTGTGTGAGTGCGCACACGCATATGCCTACACACTTGTACACATGTAAATATAATATATATATATATAACAGACAGATAAAAATCAAAAGAGAAAGTCATAAATTCTATCAAGACTGTGTGTTAGGGCTGGAGAGATGGCTCAGTGGCTAAGAGCACTGACTGTCTTCCAAAGGTCCTGAGTTCAATTCCCAGTAACCACATGGTGGCTCATAACTATCTGTAATGGGATCTGATGCCCTCTTCTGGTGTGTCTGAAGACAGCTACAGTATACTCACATAAAATAAATAAATAATGAATAAATTAAAAAAAAAAAAAGACTGTGTGTTATTTTGATTGGAAGTGACCTTGTGGAGTCTATTGTTTAGATGAGTGGGCTCCCATGACCCCCAGCTATCGGCAGCTATGTAACATCTACTTCATAACAGCTTGGAAAGAACAAACATGACCTCATATAGTCTCTGAGGGTTAGGAATCCAGGAGTTGCAGGCTCTGTTCTCTGTTGAAGGAATGCAAGTTGGGGCTGGGAAGCTGGTAACTTACTGCGGTGCATTGAACTGGCTACTTCAGCCGGGAGTGGTGCTGATATTGAGAATGGGGTTGGGGGGAAAAGGAGAAAGAGGAGGGAGAGAGAGAACAAATGTGAGACAGTCACAGTCACAGAGGGAGACAGAGAATGAACACACATCAGACAGACAGACAGACAGACAGACAGACAGACAGACAGGCAGGCAGGCAGGCAGGCAAGCAGGTAGATATCCCATCGACCCCCTCATCCCCCAGAGTCTGTGCGACATTTGCTGCTTGGGCCATCAAAGCAATAAGGAAAGAAGGTACAGCAGAGGCAGGACCAGGAGCCCCTTCATTCTGCCACACCCATGTTCTCTGCTGCTGAAGTGAGGCACAGTCCGCATGCTCCAGCATCTCAAAGGATGGCAAGAATGGGTGGGCTCGGAGCCAACTGCCAACAGACACACATATAGGTTACTGCAGATAAATGAACACATCTGACTATGGAGTGTGACGTCAGACCTTGGTTGTTACCTTACCCTGTGTGGTGTGTGCTTTCTGCCACGGTTGTCTGAGGTACACACTCTGATGTCTGTAGATCTGCACCTCTTCTCTGTCAGCACGCCTTGCAAACCGTGGTCCAGAGCTGTCTGAAGCTCTAGAAACTGCCTTATGACTTTCTTCTGCCTTTGTCTATGATCAGATCTGACCACCAGCTAGCACCAAGCCTGAAGCAGTAAGAATCCCTGCACACCCAGGTTCTTGTCTAAGGGGCCAGAGCAAGGTCAGCCTTGGCTCAGCTTATGTAAGACTTCTGTCATAAACATGCTTTTTTAATCCCTTTGAGCATTTGGAATCCAAGCCAATAATGTTAGTTTTCTTTTTCTTTTCAGGAGGCATATGATTTTAATTAAAGGACGGAAACTGTGAGGTTTTCTGATGCCAGGGGTTGCAAACTCAGATATCCTCAGGGATTTAGTATGCAAATGAAAAGCATGCAGACCGCTATAGTGTGAATGTGGCACCAAAGATTCCCCCACTGTGAGGGTCAGGTCATGAGGGTTTTTACTCTCATCAATTATTTAACCCCTTCATAGACTAATGAGTTAATGAGGGAGTTGATTGGCTATGGAGTGAGCTTTCTCTGGTTAGCTTGCTCTAGCATCTTGCCATGTGATAACCACTGCTTGCAATGACCCTGTGATAGGCACTGACCTATGACAAGCAGATACTGGCACCATGCTCTTGCTTGAACTAAACCAGTTTTTTTTTCTTTCTTTCTCCCACACCCCAAGACAGGGTTTCCCTGTGTAGCCCTGGTTGTCTTGGAACTCACTTGAATTCAGCGATGGCCTACTTCTGTCTCCCAAGTACTGGGATTAAAGGCGTGCACACCACCGCCCAGCCTTAGTTTTTTTTATATGTCATCTATTCTCACATATTCATTACGGCAGCAAGAAATGGACCAAAACACAGGTAGCAGAGTACAAGGGGTAATGGCAACGGTGGAGTCTTACTTATATAAAGACATTTTCTGAAAGGAAGGTAGCAGATACTGAGCCACTGCGTGCTGTCATCATACAGATTTAAAAGTCTGATATTCTAATTTTTCAAGAGAAATTAAAACACAGATTTTTAAATATGAAGTTGAGACTTATTTTAACTGTGTGTTCTGAGGTAGGTGACTAGGCATGCAGTTGCCTGCAGGGACTACCAGAGGGTGTCAGTTCTTCCAGGACAGGAGTTCCAGGCAGTTGTGAGCTACCCAGTGTGGGTGCTGAACTCAGGCCTGCAGGAGCAGAAAGCACTCTTAGCTACTGAGCTAGTCTCTTCAGGCCCTTAAAGTGTGAAACTTTAAACTGACTGACTTTGGAAGTGCTATGGGTTGAACCCAGGGCCTTCAGGATAGGGATATGACAGAGTTTTTTGTTTTGTTTTGTTTCTTTGTTTTGTGACAGTTTCTCTGTGTAACAGCCCTGGCTGTCCTAGAACTCAGGTTGGCCTTGAACTCACAGAGATCCACTTGCCTCTGTCTCCTGAGTGCTGGCATTAAAGGCGTGTGCTACTCAGTGTATGATGATTTTTAAAACAATGAATATGGTAGTCTAGGCTAAACAAACACATGGTATGTTCATACTCATCCTGTACCCCCTACATGCTCTGTCATATGAAAGGTGCTGGCATCTTCAAGTTCTTGGCTGACTGTTACATTGGTGAACTCCAATAAACTAGTCTTTCAGTATTCATGGAACTTCCTGCACTCGCTATGGGCTTGGACATCTGACTTGCTTTGACCAATGCAGCAATCAGAGCTGAGTAAGCATTTGCTGATGGCTCTAGTCTTTTTTCGAGCCACCCTCCAGAAGCTTGAGAGGCCCCAGAGAGATATCATTTTGAAGGTGTTCCCAGCTGATTACAGCCCCATATGTAACTTCAGCTTAGAACACACTGGTTAATTTATGTAATTGTATAAAATAATAAACCATTGTTATTCTAAGCCACCATGCCTTGAAATGGTTATGTTGTAATAGGTAACTGAAACAGAGGTCAGTTTACCTAAACCTCCTCATTACACTTCTGATTGCCCCAAGTCCAGAAAGGGAAGAGAGTTTGGGGGAATTCAGACAGCAAGGTATTGGCAGTAACTCTAATTCTGGGCTTTTCCCAGCTGCTTTTCTTTCAATCTCTTGGTAAAAGCCTCTAGATAAAGATTCTAGGCCGGGCGGTGGTGGCACACGCCTTTAATCCCAGCACTTGGGAGGCAGAGGCAGGCAGATTTCTGAGTTCAAGGCCAGCCTGGTCTACAGAGTGAGTTCCAGGACAGCCAGGGCTACACAGAGAAACCCTGTCTCGGGGGGGGAAAAAAAATCCGGAAAAAAAAAAGATTCTAAAATGTCAAACTTTAGAGTTAGGTGCAGGGAATTTATACTGTGGTTTGGATGCATACAGATTACTGTAATGCCTTGCTCTTTGGGAATGGAAAAAGTTCTAAGTCATCCACTTCACAGGGGCAAAGAATTGAAACACACTTGAGAAGCAGGAAAGCAGTGACTGCTACTGTGAAGGGGGCCAGGTACAAGGAGCCAGGCCCACGAGATACTTTATAACAGCCAGAGCCTGGCTCTTACTGCCAGGTCTCCTGTAAAACATAAACAACTTCACAGACCACCAACATTAGACAAGGCCATTCTGTGGCCTTATCTTATGGATCAAGACAGGAACAAGACCACTCTACAATCATTTGTGAACACAGATAAAACATGAACATTGTCTAAGCCCCTGTCACACAGCTACAAGACTCACACTTGAATCTGGCTAACATGAGAGGCTGTCACCAATCACTGGATTAGTTTCAGTCTAATATAATTTCCCAAAAGATAAGAATGAAGTGTGCAATCTTATTACCCCCACTTCTTGGCAGTATCCGCTCCAGAGTCCCTTCAAATCCTTTTCTACATTACCTAAGGTCTCTTACTGAGAGGTCCATGATTCATTATGATGTATGTTCTCTTCTGCTTCAGCTAGAAATAAACCCACCTTGTTCAACTGTCAGGGTGTTGTTCAACTATCAGGGTGTTGTTCAACTATCAGGGTGTTCCTGGGGGTTTTCGGTTTGAGGGCACTGACAGACTTGGAGGTCACAAGGAGTTAGAGGAAGAGTTCACTGGAAGTCTCTAGATGTGTTTCTTCATAGCATTTGTTTTTTTTCTTTCTTTCTTTCTTTCTTTCTTTCTTTCTTTCTTTCTTTCTTTCTTCTTTTTTTGTTTGTTTGCTTTTCGAGACAGGGTTTCTCTGTAGCCCTGGCTGTCCTGGCACTCACTCTGTAGACCAGGCTGGCCTCGAACTCAGAAATCCGCCTGCCTCTGCCTCCCAAGTGCTGGGATTAAAGGCGTGCGCCACCACTGCCCGGCTTCTTCATAGCATTTCTAACTCTTGGTTACTATCTACTGTCTTCCCATTAGAATTAGGCTTCATGAGAACAGAGGTCTCGCCTGATATTCCCAGTGCTTAGCGCAGTACTAGTAGAAACAAAATGCTTAAAATTAAATGTCTTCAAAATGAACAGCTTCTTTCTCGAGGCTCAGCTCCTCCCAGTCAGTGTAGCCGATCTCCACACACCAGTTTCCCAATTCAGTCTCCAAACTTTTCCTCTTGAGATGCCCATCTTCCCTTGGTTGCATCCTCGGGCTCGCGGGCCCCCTCCCACACTTCCTAGTGCAACCTGGGACCCACCTGTCTCCACCATCTGTCCCTATCAAATACAACACACACGGAGCGACCGCGCTGCCACCTAGACGACCTGTGGGCACTGCAGACACCCACTGCGCATATGCGGAAATCGGTCGCACCGCAAAGATCTCAGACAAGTGAGGAGTTGCTTCGGAGTTTCCGTTCGGATCTGGGCAGCCGCCGGCTGCCAGGAAGTCAGGAACGACCAACCGGAAGCAGACCTCGCGCGCGAGGATTTCTGGGACAAGTAGTCGCGGCGCTCGCGAGGCCCTATACTGAATAAGCCTTAGATACTCAAGGTCTGCACGTCCCACACTCCCAGCCCTGCGCTCCCCTAGGTGCTCTCTCCGGTGGCGGAACCCTGGCAGAGTGGACCGAGCGGCTTCTTGCTCCCACAAGGCTGCGCGACCCGCCGCGGCTGCCGGGAGTTGTAGTTTTCGCTGTGCGTCCTGCGTCCGCCGAGGGGGAGGGCGGAGCTGCCGGCGGCCCGGGCGGGCTGGCAGCTAGAGTGGGTGCGAGAGCTGCGTCCACCGCCGCCGCTGCCACCGCCTCCTCCGCCCGGGCCGTTCGCTGCTGAGCGGGGAAAGCGAGGCGGGGCCGCCGGGGCCGCCATGGAGCCCGACTCGGTGATTGAAGACAAGACCATCGAGCTCATGGTGAGTGCGGCCCGCTGGCCTTCAGTTCTTCCGGCCGGCCGGCGGCCCGGGGGCCTGCCCACCTCGGCGTCCGCGCCAGGCCAGCCCTCGTTCCCCGCCGTCTGAGCCCGGCCGGCCCCCTGCTATGGCTCGTTGCTGACGCCTCCGGCTCTTGGGCCGGCCCGGCCTCCACTCCCCGCGCCCCCGCCCCACCCCCCCTCCTTCCCGGGCTCCGGCCAGTCTCGGGCGCCCCTGCCTGGCTCCTGCCGGAGTCACTGCTCACTCTCGCCTTGCCATCACACTCTTTTTAGAAGGGGATTTCTTTTTCCCTTCTCTGGATTCCTCTGGCCAGGCCTGCATCGCGCTTCCCAGCCGGGCTCAAGCCGAGGGTGATGGTGGTGGGAGGGAGTCCGAGATCAGTTGGAGCCGCTTCGGCCTCCGTAACCTAGGCGCGGGGGGGTGGAGTGGGGGTGGGTCTCAGCATCCTCGTCCCAAGCTACCGCTGTGTGGATGCCAGAATAGGCCCCTCCGGACTGGGATGTTGGGGGTGCCTACGAGTCTGAGACTGTACGGGATAAGGGGGCCTCTTTTCCGGGCCCCTGCGGTGTCAGGCTTCTTGGACAAAGGGTTTTCTACCCTGCCGTGAAGGATGTTTGTATAGCAAGGCCCTAGGTACTCTGAATTCCATCCCCCAGGAAAGGGAGCCATAACTTTATCATTTGGGAAATGAGAGGAGAGGGAGAAGAGGTCGCTCTCATCACTGCCACCCTCTCTTCTTTTAAAAGCGGGAGGGGGAGTTTCTTGGCCCACGGAGAAGCAGCGACCCCTTTACTGTTAGAAACCATTGGTAACCAGGCCGGTCAGGTCTCCCCGGACACCCCTAACCCGTTTCTGACTTGGTGCTAGAAAGGTTTTTGGAAACCGGACTATGAGTGAATGGCTGGGAAAGTGAAGAGTTTGCTCATTGGTGGAAGAAATAAAGTATGGCTGGTATTACCTGCCAATTTGAACGTGAGGGAAATCACACTGGGCCCAGGAGAGTTGGGGAGGAAATCAGCTTCTGCAAGTGGACATACAAAGGGCTTCTTCCTGTGAAAACCTTGATAGTTTCTTTGTATCTCTACTAATATAGTAACAACTAGTATCTGCTCCACCGTATTGAGGAAAGGTGAAAGATCTGCTGATGTTTTCCCCGTCAGAGTTTCTCCAGTGTGAAATGCTTATTGAGTCAGTGATTCCACTGGGTAGGGTTGGTGACATCAGAGCCACTTCCCCCATTTAATGCTATAAATAATAAATGGTGATACTGAAAGTCTGTTGGATAGCCTCATGGTTTCTGTGGATGATGTTATTCAGGGAGCTGAGGTACACATTTTAAAAGGGACGTATAGTAGCATGAATACAGAGTCTCATGTCTGCTGGACTCTGCACAATGTGCAGAACTGGATTGTTGAAAATTCAACCTGGAAGTTTCTGGTGTGTGTGTGTGTGTGTGTGTGTGTGTGTGTGTGTGTGTGTTCGTGTTCGTTCAAAGGGATTCTATCACTTTATCTTCAGGTTCTGAGGACTTTTTCCTTTTTTTCAGTATTGAATTGTTGGTTATAACCATTTGGGGGACTTTCAGAGTGGGTTATTTTGACAAAATGTCTTTAAAAAGTTGTTATTTATGTGTTATTGTGAATTCACACATGCACCACAGTGGGCATGTGGAGGTCAGAGGACAACTTTGTAAAGTTTCTCTCCTGCTTTTACTTGGGTTCTGGGACTTGAGAACTCATTTTGTTCGGCATGTATCATCAAGTGCCTTTGGCTGAGCCATCTTTATGGCCTCTATTTTGGCAAAGTGTCTTCATACATGTTTCATCTTCTTACAGATAAACAGTATATCTGCTTTCATAGTGACCAGTGCTTCATACTGAAACACATTCACTTGAAATAACCAAAATGTCTTCATTTTCAAAAGAATTAGAAGAAATACAGTGTAACTAACTCCAGGCATGGTTTTTAGTATATGACTAAAGAAATACTCTGGCCCACATTTACTGGTTTTGTAAGCTCATAACTAAAAAAGTTTTATTTTGAGTGCTGAGGTGCATCTCAGTGGTAGAGCACATGTGTCCATAAAATCCTGATGGGTGGTTTAGACTTGGTGTGATAATATTTGCCATTAAACTAAAGATATGTCACCTAATAAAGACATAAAAGGGGTTTAATTAGGATTCTTAGAAATGTGATAAAAGAAAATTTTCCAGGCATGGTGGCACATGCTTTTAATCCCAGTACTCAGGAAGCAGAGACAGGTTAATCTCTGTGAGTTCAAGGTCAGCCTGATCTTCAAAGTGAGTTCCAGGATAATTAGAACTACACAGAGAAGCCCTGTCCCCCCAAACCTAACAAACCCCCCCCCCCCCAAAAAAAAAACCAACCAAACAAAATCCTTTCTCGAAAAACCTAAACAAACAAAAATTGTAGTGACTAGGCTTCCATTGCTAGATGCGATTTACTGTGTTTATGTATATGGCATGTTACTTGAGCCATTTATAAGGTATGTAGCTACAGTTTTTCCGAATTGTTGATACCTGTTTTTCATTGTGGTTGGTTTCAATTATGATCAACATATCCTATTGTGTTATAGTTTAAAATATTTGAGAATAACTTCATATTGGTTGTGGAATACCAGTAGTGGAGACTACACCTATTTATTATAGTATACACTTTGCTTCTGTCCCTAGCTATCCTAGGGGATAGTTGGAGGAGAAAGATGATGACAGCAGAATAGTCAAGTTTTAAAACCCAGTTTTTGTCTTTGTGACTACTTGAAGCCTTGTCTACCAAAGGTGCTTCTGTCTTGGCATTCTGTGTCCAGGACTCTGACCTTAACAGAAACCTTACATGGGTTCTCTGTTTCCCCACTTTTTCCTTTCTCACCTCAGTCCTTTACTCCTCCCTCTTCTTATCAGTCTGCCTCCTCTCTCTCTCTTCTTAACACATTCTCTCTTTCTACAGCTCCCTGTCCTCTTGTAGGGTCTTGTGTAGCCCAGGATGGCCTGAAACTTTGTAGTTGAAGCTGGCCTTGAACTTCCAATCTCTTTCCTCACCAGCTGCTGGGATTATAGGTTTGTGCCACCATACTCAGCAAGGTAGTAAATGAACTCTTGAAAGAGACAATGAATTTATAGTTGCTGACAGTGAATAATTTAATTGTCCTCTCGCTTTCATGGCTTTACTGGCCCAGTGCTGGGCCAACTTTATGGACCTGTTTTCTAAACTTCCCTGTAACAATCAACTTTATTATTAGTGAGATAGAACATCAGTGATCCATTTTGGAAATATTTAGAGCTCACCAGGCTGTGTGTCTGGTTTGGCGGATTTCAGTGGGAAGAATGCAAACTGCATTATGCATCACATTGAGTTGTGAGCACAAGCTGATGTACAGGCTTTCCTTAGGAAGCTGCAGATTGACAGACAGGTGGTTAGTTCCTCCCATGAAAAGACATCGAAAAGCTGCAATAGTTTAAGGACACAGCCCAACAGGCAAAGGTGCTAGCCACCAAGCCTGACTAAGTTTTATTCTCTAGGACTCACATAGAGGAAGAAGAGATCTCTGGAAAGCCACCCCGTCCCAGCAAATAAGTAAATGTAATTTTAAAGACGTTTCAGGATGGTAATTCTGCCTCATGAATATGAAGAAAACTTACCTATTTACACTTCCACTGAGTTATTGGCCTTTGGAACGTTGCCCTCTGCTAAGAGACCTTAAGTGAGTCATTTCCCTTTTGCTTTCAGCTCCTAAGTGGACAGAGTAATAAAGACTAAAGAGAAGAAGGTGTAATCTCAGTGCTATTTTTAGAGCTATTGAAGTATAGGCTGCAAAACTAGGGAGAGGGAAGAAACCATGCAGGTAAATTATTGTTTGTCTTTCTCTTTTCTTTTTGGTTCAGTTTTTCCCACTCCCCTCCTGTCTTGGGCTTCATGCAGCAGGTAGGATTGTTTAGTGAGTCTCCAGACATTGGGCGTCTACACTCACCGCTCACTGCTCGCTGTTGGTGCTAGCTCACCACATGTGCAGAAATGCATGCGGGTTTCAACAGGGCCCAGATGAAATAAACCACATGTGTTTATAGACTCTGACCTGTTTAGAGAGACTGTGGCTCAAGTAGATAATCTGCCTGAGAATTTGCAGTAGGCTGAATGTCCTTCAGATTTGACAAGGATAGCCCTGACTCCTGTAGTCCTTTAAGTAGAGAGCTAGCTCAGGGTACTCCCTAGGCCACTGACACAGAGTCCTAGACCCACACATATGTGTTGTTTGGGTAGTGCTGTTGGAACTGTGAGTTCTAGAGCTGTTTTTAAGGACTCTGGGATCTTGGGGAGAACACAGCTCCAGGCCTGCTGACTCTACTTTCCATCCCTCTTCCAGTCCATCTCCCTTCTGCCACTTTCTTACCTTCTTTGAACTTGCCTCTCTTTGCCCTTTCCTCCCGTTTTCTTTTCTGTGTTCCAGGAAGAGTTGGGGGACCGTGGTCCTGCATATTCTTATCACACTGTTTCTGTTGTGAGCACTGGTATAGATTGCCCGGAGTACATTTATTGAAGGCTGCTGTGGTTTTTTGTTTGTTTGTTTGTTTTGGTTTTTCAAGACAGGGTTTCTCTGAATAGCCCTGGCTATCCTGGCACTCACTCTGTAGACCAGGCTGGCCTTGAACTCAGAAATCCGCCTGCCTCTGCCTCCCAAGTGCTGGGATTAAAGGCGTGCGCCACCACTGCCCTGTATTTGAAGGCTGCTATTTACTAAAGGTTTTCATCCTTGAGCAGCCTCTGGCCAGATTGGTTTAGGTCATATTTCAGCAGTCTTCTACTTATGCTGATAAACCTCTATAAGCCCAAGAAGTAGAATGGAGGCCACCCTTTGATGTCAGTTTGTGTGGTAGTGGCAGATAACATCTTGTTTGGTTACATAGTACTACCTCTGTGGAATAATCTTTAAATGAATCCTGACATTTGAATTTTCTGGTGGTACTTAGCATAGTCTGCGGTTATACTGTAGTTTCCTGTATGTGTCCCCCATTAAATGATAAAGTCTTCATAGGAGGAGATGAGACCTTCTGCCCTTCTTCTGGCCACAGCTTCTTCACATACACAGTGTGCTCTTGTAATAGCTGCATTTAGTAGTGGACTACTTTCTGTATCTTAGCCATTTCTATATCTGGGACACTTTACCTGTTTCCTTCCTTCCTCCCTCCCTCCCTCCCTCCCTCCCTCCCTCCCTCCCTTCCTTTCTTCCTTCCTTCCTTCCTTCCTTCCTTCCTAGGCTGAGGACCGACCCATGGCCTTCACTAGTGCTCTACCTCTTAGCTAAATCCCCAACTCACTTTACCTGTTTCTAATGCTCATAATAATCTTAACTTTTATGGAACCTTAACATCATTTACTGAATTACCCAGAATTGCAGTTGGGTCCAAACACCAGAGTCAGAGCTGCAGCTAGTGACCCTTTTACTCCTTCACTGTGTGCCAAGTGTGTGCTGCTCAGTGGCTTGGCTGTCTATCCATTTACATTAACTCGAGGGTTGGGTCTTTCTCCCCTCTCTTTTTGTTTGGTTTTGTTTTGTTTTCCGAGACAGGGTTTCTCTGTGTATCCCTTGCCTTCGTGGAATTTGCTCTGTAGCTGTCCAGGCTAGCCTTGAACTCAAAATCCACCTACTTGCCTTTGTCTTCCAAGCCCTGGGATAAAAGCCATTGCCTGAGGCTTTATTTTTTACATGCTATCCTTTTAAGATTTTCTTTCAACGAGCTTAGCACAAAAGTGTACGTAGACGGAAAAAGACTGACATGAAAATGGAAGGTGGAGCCGGGCGGTGGTGGCGCACGCCTTTAATCCCAGCACTTGGGAGGCAGAGGCAGGCAGATTTCTGAGTTCAAGGCCAGCCTGGTCTACAGAGTGAGTTCCAGGACAGCCAGAGCTACAGAGAAACCCTGTCTCAAAAAAAAAAAAACCAAAAAAAAAAAAAAAGAAAGAAAATGAAAATGGAAGGTGGTGTGTGGCACATACGACATGTATAAACATTTAGTCATCATGTATGCATGTATTGACTTATGTGTCCTAGACCATCTATCAGCCAAGAACCGAGGAAGCTGCTCTCCTTTTATATGTGTTGTTGAGAATGGTTGGCACAAGTGTTTCCTGACCTTAGAAATCATACCTAACTAGCAGAAAGGGCATGGCCGTGGGGCAAGACACCTGATTTTCTGTCAAAGCTCTGCACCCACTGTGTGTCCTTAAAGGAAGCCTGATCAGGCAGTTTAGCAGTACACATATGGAGACCTGGGAGGGAGGCCTTCTGAATTATGGGGGAGGACTTCACAGTGGGGGTAGCCTTACTAACTACCTACAAGTGCAGGTCTTCTTAGTCTTAGGATTGGAGACCATTGCTAAGTTGTCCAGGCTGTGTCAGCCTCCCGAGTACTAGGATTAGGAGCATGGACCACCACACCTGGCTGCTGCTTCTTTTTAAGAAAACGTTTCATTATTGTGTATGCATAAGCATGAAGTGTATTTGTGTGAGTGTGTATGTGAGTAGGCTCACTATGTAGCTCAGGCTGGCCTCAAACTTGATGTCCTCCTGCCTCATCCTCCCAAGTTGCTTGGATTATAGGTGTGTGCCGCTATGACAAGCCTTCAGGGACCTGCATTTTATAAAGCAAACTCAGGACAGATGGTGTGGTAAAAGTTAATATTTTTCTCATGAGTTGTGCATATGTTTATTTGTAAAGCTATTTGCATGTATAGGCATTTATTTTTAGAGGCCTAACAGTCAGTTGCTTTTAGCCCATAGATATAGTGAGTCATTCTTTGAGGGAAATGGTAATATTTTACAGTATCCACAATGGTTTGGAAAATATGGGAGATATTACAATGTTTAGTTAGTCTGATCAGACCTTTGTAGCTCAGGAGAGAACCCTACCTCCACCCCAGCCCTGGATTGGGTGTCCCAGTAAAATGAGACTGGCAATTAATGTGTGTGAACACTAAATATTCTGATTGGTGTTTCATTGGTTTAGGGTGTTTTGTGAGAGGAAACTTTTTGATTCTTGGCAAAGCTGGCGATTTTGACCATGAATTGAATAAACCATATTTCTTTCTAGGTTGGATTGTTGTTTATTGAATTAGTTGACAATGGGGAAACCTGTTGATGAAGAATGAGTTCCCTCTGTTACGTTTCTGCTTCATCACAATCGCTTAACAGGAAGTTTGTCTTTGTAGGCAAACGAGAGACAGGCTAGGAGGACCTGACAATCCAGTTGCTGTGTCTAACCTTGGCCTTACTGTTGTAACAAATGTTAACTTTTGTGTAGGGTTTTGTGATGTCAGCAGGAAGATTGCTTAGGAAATTCCCTCTAATGGTTAGGCAACATAAAGGCCTCACAGGTCACTGTAGTGAAGTAGAAATTGGGACATTATCAAGAAAAATGGAGGGAAAAAAGAAAAATGCTTGCTTGTGGGTAGAGAAGTGTGCGAATGCAGTGAACGTGGGAGCTGGTCTCCAGGAGAAAAAACTCTTTACAGAAGGGAAAGGCCAGTGTGGGTTCTACACCTTCTTAACTGCTTAAGGACTTAAGCGAGACCCTTTAGCCACTGATAATAAAGTATACTTTGGCTGTCTGAGAAGAGACAGGGAGGACTCAGACTTCACTCTAAACTTTCGTCTGTTAATCTTCCGTAAAGCCTGCCACCAGTTAGGCATTGGAGAGAGACTTCTTTGAAGGAAGGGTGAAAAATTAACTCACCAGTACAGGGAGAGGCCAGAGGATTCAATAGGGTGAGAAACAAGTTGGCTGATGAAGTGGTTTGCTGTGTCCTGTCCTGCAGTTTGGATGTAAGTTGAACTTTGAAAAAGAGTATATTGTTTTAGCAACTAGCTACCAGCATAGTTCACTGGATACTTTTGTCACACCTGGATTTCCAGTTTAATTAATTAATTAAGACAGGTTTCATGTATCTTAAGCTGGCCTTGAATTTGCTATGTAGCCATGGATGCCCTTGAACTTTTTACTGATCATTCTGCTTCCACCTCCAGAGTTCTGGGCTTAGAAGGGTGTGCACCTAGTTAATGTAGTGCCAGGAACAGACCCTGGGACTTTGAATGCTAGGCAAGCCCTCTGCCAACTGAGCCACATCCTCAGCCTCCAGTCATTCTTGGCTCAGTAACATCAACAAGTGAGGACGGCTTGAGCTTTTTCTTCCTTTCTCTTGGCGTGGTACTTTACTTATGTGCTTTCTTTAAGTTGTGAGTACTTCAGTATTTGCATCTGGTCACTGTGGTGCTGTTTACTCACAGACAGGCCTGGCCATTCAGTGCCCAGGGAGTGGAAGTCAGCACACTGTCACCATCACCTGTGGATGGTTCTGCATCTGAGAAGTTAAGTCTCTTGACTTGAGAAGGGAACTTAGATGTCTGCTAACTCAGAAGAGGACCCAGGTACCTTTGAGATGTGCTTTGCTATGACGTTAATGCTTGGGTCCTTGGAATTGTATGGCTCTTTGGTAATGTGGAATAATATGTGGAGTTTGCTTTTTCTGTTACCAGGCTGAAATTCTCACCCTTTTGTAGTTCTCATGAACTCAGAGCCTTTTGAAAGTATTTATTGCTTGACCCTTGTACCTAGGAAGCAGTTGTGTTTTGTGAAAATGATACGGGCTTTACCTCCTATAGATGGGGGACTTGGGAGAAGTTCTTGAGAATTAAATATTTAGGTGGTTTTTTTTTTTTCCCTCTTTTTTTCTTTTTTGAGACAAAGTTTCTCTTGTAGCATTGGCTGCCCTGGAACTCTGTAGATCAGGCTAGCCTGAACTCAAGAGATCCACATGCCTCTGCCTGGGAGTGGTGGGATTAAAGGTATGTTCCACCACCTCCCGGCTTAAATGTCGGTTATAAATATATGAGGCCTGGTCTGTCATAGGTATTTAGTCCTGCTGGGACACTTTGGCTATAGTGTGACAAATAAGTTCAGTCTTCACACTCTCTCTGGTCTTCTAACTAGTTAGTGTCTTTTCTCTTTTTGTTATAGTTTGTTAGAATTTGTGGTCTGATGAGAAAACTCGTACAGTGGACAAAGAATGTTACTAGGATTTGGGTTTACTGTAATGTTTATAGGTGTCGTCCTGTAAGTTATTGATTAGTGTGCTTTACTGTTTGTTTGGTTTACTTGATGACTAGCTGTTGTGGGTATTGGCCGTTATTGAACTGTAAGCTCGCACTTACTGTCATGTGTTCTAAGAATAGTCTGTATTCCAGTTGAACACCAATGCTTTGAGTAATATACTTGGGTTTGATGTCTTTTCAGCGGCAAACCAAATGATTCTTTGCTAGGTATGTCAGTGAATATTGGGAGGTATTCGGACCCTTGCTTATTTTCATTTGGCTTGCAAACTACTTTTGTAATGGTGGAAGAGCTGTCCTAGAAAACGGACAGGACATCATTGTATTGAATGATGGGGACAGTTGATGTGGACGGTTGAGTGAGTTTTTAGTTCCTCTCATTTGTGGATCCTGTGCTGTTTGTTATGCATACATATTAATATTAGCTGTGTTTCATTATTTGTTATGTGGAATACTTCTCTCAATGCCAAGGTGAAGGGTACTGCCCCAGGCCCTTCATGGCCAAGGTCTGTGCCTCAGACCCACCATTCTGTCCGGCCCTTCTCTCCATTCTTGGTGGCTGTCATTTGCCGCTGGTGCCATGGTGGGTGTATGGATTGCTCTCTGTCTTTCAACAGTTACCGAAGTGCATGTTTGGGATTTTGTTGAAGAAAGCTGGATACAGTAAACGGAAAGAATCTTGGAAGATGCTTGACTGCTGTCTTTTCTCAGACTAGTCTGAAGGGAATCCCCCATTCATTCAGTGGTGGATCTGAAGTGCAAAACACTTTCCAGGTAAGCCATTGCCCTGTGTTGTGTTGTTTTGTGGACTCACCTCACTGAAAAACACTTTAAAAAAAATCTTTTCAAAGTTGCGTATTTAGGCTCACACCTGTAATCCCAATACTTGGAAGGGTAAGGCAGGAGGATTGCTACAGGTTGGAGGCCACCCTGGGCTACAGAGTGAGGCTGAGGCTGTATTTCAAACAACAAACAAATCTTCTCTTCCCCCCCAACCCCATTGCTAGAGGATGAAAGACATTGGATATTTGTGCCTAGTGTTTGTGAGTCACTGAAGGGGCTATGGCAGAATTACCAGTAAAAACTGCATAATGTAAGGATTACAGTTACAGCCTTAAATATCTATCAGATCTCAACAGAGAGTATTGTAAACAGGGATTTTGGGACATCTGAGGGGATAGTTTATAAAATAAATGGCCATTTTGAGACATTTTCTTGCGTGGATTGTTGATAATGGGCCAGATTATCTTTTATAAATACCATGTAAAGTAGTAGTCTATCATGAGGACTCCTAGAGGGTCTTCTCAGGAAGATTCACTCTGTGTAGCAACTGTGGAGCGCGTTGCTAACGGCATATGTGTCACTTGGCTTTCAGACAGTGGAATGAAGCTCAGAAGTACTGAGGAAGTGCAGGTTACCCAGGCCATGCAGCTAGTAAGTGTCAGAGGGAGGGGCAGGCTTGGATTTGTATGTTCACTCAAGTCTGTAGTTAAGCCTTTTGGATTTTCACTTTTGTTTTTAAACAGTGGGGGTGGGGGGGAGAGACAGACAGAGAGAGAGAGAGAGAGAGAGAGAGAGAGAGAGAGAGAGAGAGAGAGAGAGAGAGTGTGTGTGTGTGTGTGTGTGTGTGTGTGTGTGTGTTGTGTGTGTGTAGGTAGGTATGTATATGTGCTCCCTGTGTCTGTTTCGGGGATAAAGGTTGTACATGGAGGCTAGGTTGATGGCAAGGGTTTTCTCAGTAGCTCTTATACCTTAGTTCGGAGACAGGGTCTCCTGATGAACCTAAACACTGGTTTTGCTACACTGGCCAGGAGTCCAGTGCTCAAATAATAGGTGTGCCACCTCAGGCTTTGATGTGATTTGTATTTATTTATGCATGTTATTGTTTTAATTTATGTGGGTGAAGATCAAATCAGCTCCTCATGCTTGTGCAGCAAGCACTTTATTAACCGAGCCATCTCCACAGCCCCTCGCAATGGAGTTTTACTTGAAGAACGTGTGCTAGTTCATTGTTTGGCATGATGTTGTCCTAGTCAGGCTGACTATTGTAAGTTAGGGAGGAAAGGGTTTATTTGGCTTTACACTTTTACATCATTGTTCATCCCTGAAGGAAGTTGAGACAGGAACTCAAATAGGGGAGGAACTTGGAGGCAGGGGCTGATGCAGAGGCCATAGAGGGGTGCTGTTTACTGGCTTGCTCCTCATGGCTTGCTCAGCCTGCTTTATTTATTATCACCAGCCCAGGATGATCCCACTCACAGTGGACCAGGTTCTACCCCATCACTCAGTAATTAAGAAAATGCCCTATAGACTTGCCTATAGCCCTATTTTATGGAAGCATTTCTCAGTGGAAGCTTCCCCCTGTCCAGTGACTCTCACTTGTGTCAAGTAATTTCTGGTGTTCTGTCTGCTTTGTGAAAATTCAACAGATCTTTCTTTAGTCAGTTGTTCAGGTGAATATAAAAGTAATTTAGAAGCATAAGAGAGGCACAGTACATTACAATACAGTGTGCTGTATACAGTGATCCCCATTGAATTTAATCCTACATTTTCCCCATTCCTTCATAGTATTTTAGCTCTACTCAATAGCTTACAGCTCAAATACATACGCTTCATTTGACCTGTCATCTGTCAGCCTGACAGGATAGATGTTCTCAAGTAACTCTTGAAAATACAATTTTTTCATTATTTAACATTCCCTCTATTCCCCACATCCTATGATGTTTGAAAACTTTGTGTTACAGACTGACATTCTGACTTGTTTCAGTTGGATTTCTTTGCATTTGCTAATATTCTAGCATAGCACCTTAAGAGCAGTGGGTCGTGGCTGTTGCAGTAGAAAGAACAGGCAGTAATTACTGAGTTCTCTTTCTCTATGAAGATTCATGTAGGTAATGTTTAGATAGGAACTCATATTTCCCTACAGAAACCTGGTGAGGTAAGAGCCCTCAATGCTTCATTGCCGAGGGAAGCAATGGTTAGAGTGGTTAAATAATGTGCTCCAGAGCGTTGATGAGAGAGGGAATCGAGGCAGCAAGGGTTCAGAGAATGTGCCTTATCCTCTGTGGTCTTGTCTAGAACAACATCCAGTCACGGTACACAGGCTGAAATCCTATCTGACACTGTATACAGTTTTCTTACTTGAGAAACTAATGAGGTTGGGTGTGGCAGTTCATGAGCCTGTAATCCTAATATTGGGAGGCTGGCTGTGAGTTCCCAGAAATCTGATTCAGTCATTGTGCTCAAAGTGTGTCTTTAGCCTAGGGCTAGGGTAACATCAGTAGTTTTACAATACTGTTGGTTAGACCAGAAATGAATAGATAAGTTAACAGTGATTATATATATATGTTGACATGATTAGTACGTTCTTTTCTTTCTTAGTTTGAGACAGGGTCTCATGTAACTCTCAGGCTTACCTTGAACCCACTATCTAGCTGAGGATGGCCTTGAACCTGTGATGTTCCGGCATCCACATGGGAGTGCTGATAATTACTAGAATGCACTATTATACTGTTTTCTTTGATGGTGGGCATCAAACTCAGGGCTTTTGTGCTGCTAGACAAGTACTCTACCAACCAAGCTCCATCCCCAGCCCACGTACTCTCTTATACAGGGATTTGTAGATGCTAATTTATATGCTAGTTTAATTCAGAGGGGCCTGCAGACTCTACCGAAAATGACTACAACGACAGGGAAACTTTGCCCAGCTCAACCTAGGAGTGTCAGTCCTTCTGGGGGTGGGGTATCAAACAACCTTTTCACAGGGCTTACATATCAGATATCCTGCATATCAGATTTTTACATTACAGTTTAAAACAGTAGCAAAATTACAGTTATGAAGTAGTACAGAAAATAATTTTATGCTTGGTGGGGATCATCCCAACATGAGGAACTGTGGTAAAGGGTCATAGCATTAGGAAGGTTGAGAACCATTGACCTAGCAGGTTATATCATGGGCTCAAATCTGTTAAGTAAGATTCTCTGCTGGGTGGCTGGAGAGAACCTTTTCTGTTTGTTTGTTTTTTGTTTCCCATGGAGTGGATAGATTTCTTGAAGGCAAAACCTCACTTCAAAACTTTTTCTAATTAAGGCATTCAAGGTTTTGGGTTTTCCTCTCTTTTCCCCTTTCCTTTGCTTTTTGTTTTGAGATACGGTTTTGTGTAGCCTAGGCTGGTCAGGAACTTGTGGTTCTCCTTCATCCTCCTCAGAGCTGGAATTATAGCTGCATGTCACCACTGTACCTGCTTTTAGAGCAACTAGGTCACTTAGAACGTTCAGCTGGAATGGACTTTTGACTTAGAAGTCCGAGAGGTCCTTGTTTCTTCCTCTTCTCTTTGTTCTTTTTGTATGTGTATGTGTTATTACTGGTGTGTGCACACGTGTGTTCATGTAGAGGCAGAAGCTGATGTCTTTCTCCATTGTTCTCCACTTTATTTACTTGAGTTCTCATTATAGTGAGCTTCACTGAATCCGGAATTCATGGCTTGGCTACTATAGTTAGCTGCTGGGGTGGGGATTCTGGCTCCGCCTCCTTCAGCTTGTAGGACAAGAGCTTTTCTACTGAGCCCCCCCCCAACCCCTGTTTTTGCTTCGAGTTCCTTTGTCACTGCTGTGACCCATTTTCTGACCATTTTCTACTCCTAAGGAGATGGCTGACTTACTAAGCGTGTGTAACTTGGTCATGTAGTGTGCTGCACATAGGAGCATACCGAGGACCCCATCCTCAGTGGTCCATTCTCCATCATCACAGCACACTGCTCAGTGGAGCTTGTTTTCAGCCTACTGGGTCATTGCTTTTGTTTTGTTACTTTCTTTCTGTTCTTGATGTGGAAAGGGTAACACAAATAAATTGGTGTTTCAGAAAGTTAGCTTGGTAAAGTAGATGCAGGATGAGGAGACTGAAGGCAGAGATGTGTCAGGCTTAGTGACAGTGATAGAAGGGAGCTAAAGTGCTCGCAGGAGGGTTGACCCTGGGGTGCTGTGGTTTGTGAAAGTTGTAGGTGGTGGATCTACAGAGTTTAAGGGTTGGTTTTAGTAGCAGAATTGAGGAGTGATATCATGAGTTTTAGATTTTTTTCTTCTGCCTTGAGCTCTTGGGTAGGTGTTTGCTTTCTTCCTTAGGACTGGTAATACGGGAATAGAACATGGTATCGGGGGAGAAGAAAGAATGAGTTTATGGTAGGTGAGAGTAATAATGAATTTGATTCACCTATAGATGAAGAAAACCTAAGGGTAAAGGAATCTGTATGTAATATTGGTCTGAGCTCACCAAATAGGGACATTTGGGAGCTTTGCCTTCATGTAGCTGTATGAGATTACTCAAACACAGACTATCTGGGAATGCCAGCACACAGGGATGGGCTGTGATGTTGACCAGGAGATGTGGTTACACTTCTCTCTCACCCTGACTTCCCAGCAGCCTGCTAGTTCCTGTTCCCATCCACAGATGAGATCATTACAGTAGGTGTGTCTTCTCTCACTCTAACTGGCTAATCAAGGGGCACAGTTGTTAATCTGTATTTTCAGAGTCACTGTGCTCACTGTATGTACATTCTTTATTTATTCTTTCACACAATTTCAGTTCTACATCTGGTTACTAAAACAGGAGGAAAATTACCTGAGCAAAGATGGCAGAGAGATACCCACCCTCCTAGTCAGCCTCAGTTTTGAATGTTTCTCACCTAGCACTGGTGAGTACAACCATGATATTTTAAAAAGATATTTTAAACATCACAACATGAAGCCTAAATACAAGTCAGCCATTTTACCTGCTTGTCAGTTAAAGCAGCAGCTGTTCTAGAGCAGGAGTCAAAATTAGCCGTGTTGGAATAATCAAGATGCTGTGGTGGTCTCTAGTATAACTTCCTTTGGGGAGTTAATTTTGAGACAGAGTTTCTCTGTGTAGTTCATGAGTTCTCTGAGCTCACATTCACCATTCCTTAGACCAGTGGTTCTCAACCTTCATAACATTTTACCTTGGATATAGTTCCTCATGTTGTGGTTTCCCCCCCCCTCATAAAATTACTTTGTTGCTACTTCATAACCGTTTGACTACTGTTATGAATTGTAATGTAAGTATCTGATGTGCAGGATGTCTGACATGCGACCCCAAAGGGATGCAGCGCACAGGTTGAGAACCATAGGGGATTTTAAAACAGAGATTTCTTTGGTTTTATTTCATGGGTGTGGGTGTGTGCACGTATGTATGTGTACCACTTGTGTTTAGTGCCCACAGAGGCCAGAAGAGGGGTTAGAGATGATTGTGAGCTGTCACATGGGTTCTGAAGAGAATCAAGTGCTCCCAACTGCTGACTTAGTTTTTCATGCCCTCCTTAAGGGATTTTTAATGTATTTTTTTTTTTTAACTACATGCTATATTTATCTTAATCACTTAAAACTTGTGGGGAGATGGCCATCAATATTTAACACATTTGAAAGTAAATTATATATGTATCTGCTGTATGAGTCATAAAGTACACAATTCAAAAGACAATGTAAGACTCTTGTTCTGTCACACCTAACCTTTTTCTGTACATGCTCATCTAATTTTTATTACTAATATTTTTATTGTTGTTGTTTTATTTTGAGAAGAGGATCTCATTTTGTAGTCCTGGCTAACTTGGGTCTTGCTATGTAGACCAGAGATTTGCCTGCCTTTGCTCCCTGAGTGCCAGGATTAAAGGTATTCTCTAACATGTATGGCCTGGACATTATTTTTAAATTATTTCATTTAATATTATTTTATCTTACGTGTATGAGTGTTTGTTTGGTTTTGCCTATATTCATGTCTGCATACCACAAATATGTGCCTGATAGTAGAGGAGGCAAGAGGAGAGCATTGGCTTCTCTGGAACTGTAGCTATAGACAGTTGTGAGCCACTGTGTGGGGGCTGGGAATGGAATCCAGGTACTTCTGTTCTTAACTGTAGAGCCATCTGTACAGCCCCTGAATCTTACCTACTTTAATGTAAACTATGATGTGATCATCTTAGCTATCAATTCCTAAAGGACACTCAATTTTTAGGGGATGCTTTTTAAAATGCAAGCTGATTTATTATATAAACAGGCTATAATTTGTGTAACTACTCTGGACTGGTGAATAATACGTGGATCATTTTCAGTCTTTTGCTGTAACTATATAGTACTATAAGAATAACTTTGTATATGTGCCATTTCACATTTGAAGTAGTATATCTTTAGGGCAGATTCTGAGGAGGAGTTGGGGTGGGTGGGTACTTTGAAAGATCTGGCCCTGCACTCGGGGGTGGAGTTGTCTCAGTGACTTGCCTAACATGTGCAGGGGCTTGAATTTGATCCTTAGCATTGTACCTTGCACAGGCTCTGCCTCAGACTGTACTCAGTTCCTAATGATGTTAAGTAGACTTTAAACTGGAAGCTTTAAGAATTGTTGTCTTTGTCCCTGTCCAGCCTCCAAACACAGGCTTTCCGCTTGGTGGGTAGTTGCTGTAGCGCTGAGGTTAAGCTCTCTTGCATGAAAAATAGCATATGTACATGGAGTTGGGAGTCAGACAGACAGAAGCGTTTTTTTTTTTTTTTTTTTTTTGTGCCCAGCAATCATCATAGGCCGCCTTGGCGTCTTCTCTCTGTTCTCTCCCTTCTTATTTTCTTCCCTCCCCTTTTTCCTTTCTTACCTTTCTTTCTTACCCTGGTACAAATCTTTTCTTTGTTGCAAAAACTTTTGAGAGTAGTTGCAGACATTTTGATATTGTTGCTCTGAAATTTGTACTTAGTTGTCTCTGCTGTCTTAATTTAGAACAAGCTATTTATTGTTCCTTTTCCCCACTGACTTCTCGGAAGAGCTCAGTTTAGTTGGTTGCCTTACACGTGTGCAGTGATGTGCAGCATTCCACAGTCATTCATTTCCTTACGGTGTCATTTAACTTGCTTCTTCAGCTTCTAGTTCCTGTAAACTGGAGCTGTGGTGAGCTGCATCCAAGCTAAGCTTTTTGGTAGGAATGCTTCATTATAAGAGAAATGTCCCTTACATCAAATCACATCACCAAGCAATAAGAGCTGTGCTACATTGTTTCTTGGGTAAGGTGGCAGCAGCCAGATCTCTGTAATAATTGCAGTTTTCCCTCTGCTCTTGGCAAGGTTGTCTGCAGGGCACTGTTGGACACCTTGTAACAGTCTTTCTTACTCACAGCTCTTCACCTAGAGACTCCAGCTTCCCAACCCTCAAGTCTTTTATTGCAGTAAGGCTACAAAATTGTGGTCTAGTTGTCATTCTTCTTTTTGTTTATTAACTAGTGTTCAAAGAGCTAGCCTGATTCTCCACCTTTCTATCTGTGCCATCGTTACTCTCGTGGGTTTTTGTTTATTCCGTGTGTTAACAGTCAATTACCATCCTCACCGATTCTCGGTGTCCCAGATTTGGTTAAGAAGAGCCCCTGCTAGTAGCTCCTATTTTCTTTTGATGTGGCCCTGCCAGTCTTTGTGTGTCTCCCGGCTTTTTGGGACCAGATTGTCCCAGGTCTATGTCGTGTGACATTGTGGCTTTTTATGGGGCTATTTCTAGAAACTATTTGTTGTCGCTGTTTGTAGACTCTTACGTTAGACAGGGCGAAGAAGTACATTTAAAAGGAACTATGAGTTCATCTTATTTCTGATTCAGATTTAATATTACAGTTTTCCCCTCTGAGCTTGTTAGTCTCAATATTGAAAAATCTAAGGGATCTTGTTAACATACTGGCTGCATACTGGCCATCAAGGTGAGGTGCACATGTTACATAAGTAGGTAAGTAATTTATTCATTTATTCTTGAGCATGTCAATTTTAGTATTATGGGGAATAGAGAATAGAATCAGATATATATGTTACTTCCAGTAGTTTTCAGTCTTATATGGAGAAATCAATGTGTTTTGTGTTGTGTGAGTTAGAAAAAGACAGTTTATAAGGGGCATTTTATTTGCTTACTTTGTGAGTGTTGATTATATTTGTGTGATGTGTACACACATATGTATGTTTGCACAGGAGCCCTGAGGAAGGTGTTGGGTGTCTTTCTCTTCAGTCTCTGCTTTGTTCTTTAAGACAGGGTTTCTTGATGAGTCTGGAGCCTGTGCCGTTTGGGCTGTTATACAACAGTTAAAAGTACATGTAGAGCCGGTCGGTGGTGGCGCACGCCTTTAAATCCCAGCACTTGGGAGGCAGAGGCAGGTGGATTTCTGAGTTCAAGGCCAGCCTGGTCTACAGAGTGAGTTCCAGGACAGCCAGGGTTACACAGAGAAACCCTGTCTTGAAAAACCAAAAAAAAAAAAAAAAAAAAAAAAAAAAAAGGTACATGTAGAACACTCCCAATGTCTACGTGACTGCTAAAGTCTGAAGTCCCAGTCATGTGCTTGTACAACTGGATCGAGTCATCTCTCCAGCTACATGAGACACATTTTAAAGGCTGTTCTTTGAGGTGTGGCAGAAAATAGAAGTGGACATAGATTTTGAGGGGACTGTCATAGCAAAGATAATCGGGACAATGGTAGAAAGTTGTCTATCTTGTTTTCTCTTTAATATTTATTTATTTTTAATATGTATAGACACACACTTTTTGTGTATGAATGTTTTATCTGCACGCATGTATGTGCACCATATATGTGCCTGGTGCCCATGAGGATCAGAAAAGGGCTTCAGATTCCTTGAAACTGGGGTTACAGATGGTTGTGAACCACTGTGTGGGTGCTGGGAACTGAACCCTAGTTTTCTGCAAGAGCACTAAGTAGTCTTAACCATTGAACTATTTCTCCATACCCCTTTAATTTTTAATTATGTGCATGTGAGAGCAGGTATCTGCTCACTCACATGTTTTTTTATGAGGCAGAGTCTAGCTACGTAGTCTGGGCTGGCCTTCTGGGCTGGCCTTGAATGTATGACAATCTTACCTTGGCCTCCTGAGGGGTGGGATTACCAGTATGTGTTACCTATGCCTGGCAGAGGGTGTGTGATTTCTATGATAAGGGATGAGTAAGTAGTCCTGTGGATTGATTAGTATAGCTTGAGTGAAGCAACTGAGGTATATGAAGTTGCAAAGGTCCATTATAACTAAATTTGGACTTCTTTTAGGTCACAAGCTACAGACTACTTTACATATGGGCAGGAATTTCACAGACAATCTTATTTGATCTGCATAGATTTTAAGAGTTGGGACCCTGCATATCAACACACCCATTTCTGGTTTTGTATGAAAAACTGGAGCATAGTGGTCACTGGCTCTTGAAGCAGAGCTTGTGCTCTCCTGTCTGCCTTGCAGTCATCCTCCCCTCCCCTCCCCTCCCCTCATGGTACCTGCTGCTGCATCTGGCTTGTGATTCTTGCAAGAACCAGAAGACAGTGCAGTGGCTGTGGCTTGTGGAAGGTGAGCAGCATCTGTGCTTTATGAAGATTATTCTGGCAGTCAGTTTGGAGGCTCCATTGAAACAAGAAAAGTTGGAGCAGTTAATAGACTGTTGGATTATTCTAGGGAAGAAAGGACAAGCTAGTAACAGATGGTGGCAGAGGAGGAAATGAGTCATTTTAGCTCTAGGGTGGATAGAGTGTACCGATAGCTGTGAGCACAGTGTGCCCAGGAATTGACAAGAGGATATAATTCTTATAAAATCACTTACGTTGTGTGAGTATGGATGGAAATGCACATGTACAGTGTGCTTGGAGGTCAGAGAACAGCTTTGGGCATCAGGTCTGTCCTACTGTGTTGAGGCAGAGGCAGGAGAATCCTCTCACCATGGGAGTGATGGAATTACAATTGTAGATGTCCAGTATTATTATTTTTTTTTTTAAGGATTGAACTCAGGTCCCCAGGTCACACAGCAAAATGCAGATGCCATCTTGCCAGACTTGTAAGTTCTTACAGAACTCTTTAGAACACAAATTCCTGGGTTGAAGATTTAGCTCAGTAGCAGTGCCTTGCCTGAATGGGCATGGCTCTGAGTTTAGTTTTCAGCACTGCAAACAAAATAAAAACACATAATATGACTGCTACCCAGGATATGATAGAGAGCATTTTCAAAGCCCTTGAAGAGTTCCCAGTGCCTGCCAGCTCTTGCAGAGGTTAGCTGTGTCTCTTTAGTCAGATGTTCATATACTCTGCCCATAATTTTACCTGTGAAGTTCTCCCATTTTGTGCATCTGTAATCTTTGCCCCTTTGCATTTTCCATTTCTAGTTCATTGCTCTTTTTACTCTGTAGCTGGACTGCTGAGTATGTGAGGGCTGCTGATAAATACTGGAGTTGCTTCCAAGTTTTGGTTGCTCTTGTGATAACACTTCTGAGTAGACAGAATCCCAACTTTCTGTTGAGTATACAGCTCTGAGATAGAAACGTTGGCGTATTGATGGGCATAGGGAACTTAGGTAAGACAACTGTTATGGAAGAGTTGGGCTGTGGATAGCATACTGGGAACTTAGAGAAGACGGCTCAGGTGTCCTCTGAGCCAGCTGCAGGTGCTAGTCCAGTTTAAGCTTCTATCTCTAAGGTAGAGTTCTACTAGAATCCATCACCTGATGGTTCGCCATTTCTTGTCGGTTGGCCTAACAGGTGTGTGCTATTATCTTTATTGTAGCCTTTATTTGCTTTTTATTTAATTAGCTTAGTAGAGTTGATGTTTAGTTAAATGTACTACTTATTTTAAGTGTAGCGTTTGAGTTTTCAGAAAGGCATATGCTCATATAACCACTACCATAATCAACAAATAGTTCATTTCTGTGTTTTTAAAAACCTTCCGCCGGGTGGTGGTGGCGCCACCTTTAATCCCAGCACTTGGGAGGCAGAGGCAGGCAGATTTCTGAGTTCGAGGCCAGCCTGGTCTACAGAGTGAGTTCCAGGACAGCCAGGGCTACACAGAGAAACCCTGTCTCAAAAAACCAAAAAACCAAACAAACAAACAAACACATAAGAAAAACCTTCCTCACTTATCTTTGCAGTCATTATCCTTCTCCCAGTGTCCCCAGTGTCCTGCTTTCTGTAACTGTTGGTTAGTTCAGTCTGTTCTTGAGTTTCACATGGATAGAATCATTTAACATTGTATACATTGTGTACTCAGTTATGTTTGCTTTGTTCTGCTCAGCATGGTTTTAAGACACATTCATTCATTCATTCATTAGAAATATTTAGAGAGCGTGTGTGTGTTGTATGAATACATGCACATGTACCGGTATGTGCCTTAAGGCCAAAAGAAGGAGTTTGATCCTGTAGTGTTGGAGTTGCAGACATCTGTGGGTTGCCTCGTTTATTCTGTGGGTGCTAGAATTGAGACGTGGTTCTCATGATTATGCAAGTGCACCTTTTTTTCCTACTTTTTTTCCATCTCTCCAGCTCCAAGAATTGTTCTTATTCAAGTCCTTTTTATTGTAAGAGGGTTTGTTAGTATTGTTTTATTTTTGGGAATAATGTAATACATGTAGACTTTGGAGGATGTTTGTTTCCAGGTAGATGTACTTAACAGTGGAATTGTCGGCACAGTTCGAATTCAGAGAGGAAAAAGCCCCCTTTTACACTCTTAAAAGTTGTGATACTGTGTGTTTGGGTGTATCTTACATCAGCAGTTCTCCAGTTCTTTGCATATTCCTACCAGGGATCCTGTTATTCAGTTCAGTTCCAGTGCTACCTGGTGTTTGTATTAGATCCCAGCTTGCCCTACTTCAGACAGCACTTCCCAGTCCCATGTTGTGACCTGCTTACCTTGGGGGTTTCCACAACCCTCTTCCTCATGCTCAGTAATATGCACAGAAAATTCGGGGAACACTTTACTTAGGGTTACTAGCTTTATGAAAGGATATTATAAGATTTGTTTATTTTTATTTTACAAGTAGTGAGTGCTTTGCTTGCATGTGTGTATAGTGCCTGAGGTGGCCAGAAGAGGGCATTAGATTCCCTGGCACTGATGGGAATTGAAGTTAGTGCACTGAACTACTGAGCCGTAGCTCCAGCCCCTGAAAGGGAGTTATAAAGGAAACAAGTGAACCCTCTGATCAAGAGGTGCCAGAAGTGGTTGCTTGGCAACTCCCCTGCCAAAGCAAACTTGTGAGTTACTACTCAAAAAAGCTCAGGTCTGGTTGAATTAGCTGATTATAGATAGGAAGTGGTCTTCTTCCCTTACTCTTAGGGAGTTCCAGTTTTTAGAAGCCATTGTTTCTGGAAGGAGGCAGAGGGTACAGCAGAGCATCAGAGATGATCTGTGTATTCATTATATCACTGTATGTACACATGTAGCTAGAAAAACAAACCTTGAATCTTCTCTAAAGCAGTAAGATACGCTTTTATTTTCTCTAGCAACATGCAAACATTTAATTTGCTTTCTACTCTTGTGGGCCTTTGCCGTGTCCTCTCTAATTTTGGTTTAACCTCATGCTTTCACCTACAGAGTGACTACTGATGTTCCCCAGCATTTATGTGCTTGCTCCTACTTATAAGTAGCCAACACATCTTACAATAGATGTGTCATTTTATGCCCTTAACTCCAGCACTCGGGAGGCAGAGGCAGGCGGATCTCTTGAGTTCCAGGACTGCCAGGGCTGTTATAAGTCTTGGTCTCAAAAAACAAAACAAAACTTGAGTGTGTAAGAATAAAATTCCACCCAATTAACACAGATCTTGATGGGTTTAAACTGTATTTCTAGGATCAGGCAACACTTCATTGCATGCATTGCATACTCAACATAGTCCTGGTATTGAGTAAGTGAGTGGGGAGGTTTGAGAAGGCTGAGGCACTTGGTCTCGTCAGAGTTGCTTCTCCATGGGCAGGGAGATGCAGAATAGAAAAACAACTGGTGTATTAATAAAGGTGACTTCAGGTTACATGAGGAAGAGATTAAAGATTGCACCAGAGGGACCTTCTTTGTCATGCCAGTTGTCTGATTCCTAGGAAGGTAAGATAACTTAATTTGGTGATATGAGCATGGGCTACTCCACATTGAATTTTAGTCTGATCTGATGTGGCCCAGTGAAGGAGTTCAGTTCCAAATAGTGGCCTCCTTTAATTTTTACTTAAACTTAATTTTTCTTCCCTTCCTCCCTCCCTCCTTCCCTCCCTCCCTCCCTCCCTCCCTCCCTCCCTCCCTCCCTCCTCCTCCTCCTCCTCCTTTTCTTTCTTTCTTTCTTTCTTTCTTTCTTTCTTTCTTTCTTTCTTTCTTTCTTTCAAGATTTATTTATTTTATGTGAGTACATTGTAGCTGTCTTTAGACACACCAAACAAGGGCATCAGATCTCATTACAGATGGTTGTGAGCCACCATGTGGTTGCTGGGAATTGAACTCAGGACCTCTGGAAGAGCAGTCAGTGCTCTTAACTCCTGAGCCATCTCTCCAGCCCAGATTTGTATTTTCTTTTGCAGAAGTATCCACTTGTATTTTAGAAAAAATAGAAATAATATGAAGCAAGACCAAAATCTGCCAAAGCTCCCTTGATAACTACCTTTTGCTTTCAGTGTGCTGTGGTGCTTTCTGAATTGTGGTACCCCATTGTCTGTCTGTCTGTCTGTCTATCTGTCTGTCTTTATTCTTTCTTTTAAATAGTTTTATTTCTAAGCTAGAGTTACAGACAGTTGAGCTGCCATGTGAGTAATAGGAGTTGAACCCAGGCCCTCGGGATGAGCAGTCAGTTCACCCCTGAGCCATCTCTCAGCTCCCACAGTCCTTCTCTCAGCGCCCACAGTCCTTCTCTCAGCGCCCACAGTCCTTCTCTCAGCGCCCACAGTCCTTCTCTCAGCTCCCACAGTCCTTCTCTCAGCTCCCACAGTCCTTCTCTCAGCTCCCACAGTCCTTCTCTCAGCGCCCACAGTCCTTCTCTCAGCTCCCACAGTCCTTCTCTCAGCGCCCACAGTCCTTCTCTCAGCGCCCACAGTCCTTCTCTCAGCGCCCACAGTCCTTCTCTCACTGCCCACAGTCCTTCTCTCACCGCCCACAGTCCTTCTCTCAGTGCTCCCACAGTCTTTCTCTCAAGAACGTGCTCATTGACATAAAGTAGAGCCTCCTGATTGCAGTGTGGATGGAATGTTGTAGACAAACACTGTCCACAAAACTAATGACTCCATAGGAAGGTAAACTGAGGCTTAAGAATGTTTCATCTGCAGAATACCAGATCTTTACATCCTGAATTTTATAAAATTTATTTTAAATTTGATTAATTAACTTTTCTGAGACAGTGATTCATGCAACTGAGGTGGCTGTGATTACCCTGCTTCTGCTCTGGGATCGCAGATGTGCACACCACACCTAGTCCCTGTATTTGTTTGGACGAAATAGTAAAAGGTTTGTTGTGATTTTCCAGTTGAAAACCATAGAAAACTCAAAGCTATTTAAAACTAAGAAAGGGAACTTCTAATTTGAGAAGAAAGGTATATGTGGATCTAGGTTAGAGCATGGTGTCTTCAGCATCCTTGATCTCATCTCTTACCCAGCTTAGTGGGGAAGCCATGTCTCTGTTGGCTCCCACACAAGTCTTCTGATTCAGCCTTGGCGTGTGAGCACACAGAAGATGTGACTGACTGGGTGATGTGGTAAAACACAGTGGCTGTTCCGCAAGCCTCGTGGTCAGGCTTTTACTTTACCTGTAAACTTTTTTAAAATTACTTTTTATATGTGCATTGTCATTTTGCCTGTATGTGTGTTGTCTCTGTTGGAGCCTCTGGAATGGGAGTTACAGACAGTTGTGAGCTGCTGTGTGGGTGCTGGGAATTGAAGCCAGGTCCTCTGGAAAAGCAGCCAGTGTTCTTAACTGCTGAGCCCCCTCTCTAGCCCATCCTGGAGACGTTTCTAGGGTTGGCTTGCTGATTCTTTGCTCACTCAGCAGGTATTTATTGAGCTGCTGTTGCGTACAGATTCTATGGGGACCTGAGAACACTAAGCTATAAATTGGTTTATTTCTTGCTGATTGCTTATAATCTTCTATTTCTTGTAATAAAACACCTGGTTATAACAAGTAAGTATAGTTTTTGAGGGAACAATTAATAACTTTTATTACTTTCTTGTTATATTTAAACCTATTTTTGGCTTTTTAATTTGATTTTGTTTTTCCCCTGAGACAGGGTTTTTCTGTGTGTCCCTGACTGTCCTGGAACTCACTCTGTAGACAAGGCTGGCTTTGAACTCAAAGATCCTTTTGCCTCTGCCTCCTGCTATGATTAAAGGCATGCACCACCACCACCCAGCTGAATAATTTCAAAGAGACAGTAATCTCATTTTCTTAGTCTCTTGCCCTCATCTCCCAACTGTAGTAGCTATTTCTTTTTTCTATAGATTCCACATACACATGTGTATGGAGGTCAGAGGTCATTGTTGGTTGTACTTTCTCAGTTGCTGTCCACATAGGTTTTTGAATCTGTATCTCTCTCTCATTTGGCCTGGAGCTTGATTAGCTAGGCCGATGGTCAAGGAGTTCCAAGGACTGACTGGCCTGTCTCTTCCTCCTCAGCTTGGGGATGACAGCTGTACACTATCAACCTCAGGTCTCTATCCTTGAAGGGCAAGCAGCTAATTGACTAAGATAACTCCTTAGCTGCCTTCTACCACCTTTTCTGTGAAAGTTGTATGTGCATGGTTGTGTGGGCATGTATGTATGTTTGAGTCAGGGCCGGAAGTGTCATCCTCAGGAAGCTTAGTTCTCTCTTTTGAGACAGGGTCTCTAATTGGCTTGGTGCTCACCAAGTAGACTAGACTGGCTTTTGGGTGATTCCAGGTATCTTAAAGATGTCCTCTCTGCCTACCCTGAACTGATTACAAGTCTGTGCCACCAGGCCTGGCAGTTTTGCATGTGTTCTGAGGATTGGATTTAGATCCTGCTGCTTGCTTGCATGTCGCTGACTGAGCAATGTCCCAGGATCCTCCCTGCAGACTTAACTGTGCAACTCATTAGTTGTTCTGCATGGCACAGACCAAGCTGGACTTGCAGTCCTGCCTCTGCCTCCTGGTTCCTGGGGTTCCAGGTGTGTCGTCACACATCACACTTCCATATTCTGTGTTTGCTCCGTTACTAAAACGTTCACTATGCCAGTGACATCAGTGTAGTGACAAGTCTTGAGAATTCTGGAATTTTGGTTTCTCTAAAAAAACACAGAAATACTATAAGAATGTGCTTTGTTTTCATCTCAGGCGTGGAACATGGCCGCTTCGGATTATCTGTAGTTGCCTACCATGTTTGTCTCTCACTCTAGCAGGGGCATGGTTTTGCCAGCTGAAGATAGTTTTTGCGATTGTGTGACATTTGGAATTCTGGGAACTTTTCAGAGGTTATATAAATAGGCCCCTGAGAGGGGTGGTTGATGGGTTTGTTAATAGTGTTTAAAGAAGAAACATGAAAGAAATTAGATTCAGATCAATCTCCCTCTCCCTTTCTCTCTTTCCCCCTCTCCTTCTCTTTCTCTCTCCTTTCTCCCCCCCTCTTCCCTCCTCCCCTCTCCTCTCTCCCTTCCCTTCACTCTCTCTTCCTCTCTTCTATTCTTCTTTCTCTCCTATCTGTGAAAGCGGGGGGGGGGGGGGGGGGGGGGGGGCAAAGGATGGGAAAAAGAAGACCCCACAAAGCAGCAAAGACCAGGTACACATCTGTGTTACTGGCTTGTAGAGTATTTTAATTATTTGCTTATAGCTAAGTCAGTCACAAAGTTATTGAAACAGTTGTGTTAAAAGTGTTTTGGGGTGCTGGGCGGTGGTGGTGTACGCCTTTAATCCCAGCACTTGGGAGGCAGAGGCAGATTTCTGAGTTCGAGGCCAGCCTGGTCTACAGAGTGAGTTCCAGGACAGCCAGGGCTATACAGAGAAACCCTGTCTCAAAAAACAAAAAAACAAAACAAAACAAAAGTGTTTTAGGACTCCTGTATCTCTTTATATCAGGCCTTTGCATGGCTTCGCTGCTTCCTCTGTGAGCAGTGTTGCAGTGCACCCATAGTCATGAGCACCCTGCAGAATCACTTACTATCCTTGTTAAAGACTGACTTTACCATTGTCTGCCGTGAAGATTAGTTGCTTTGAATGGCTAAGTACTTATAGCCGAAGGCTAGAGATGCAGAGGACCTGGTTGGAAAAGCAGTGTAAAGACACAGACATAAGGGTTATACAGGCCCTTTCACCACCAGCATGCAGTTTAATCCCTGGCTTCAAGTAGTGAGAAGTCTCCTTACCTGTAGGGAACAGTATGGAAGGACTCACAGCTTTATTACCTAAAATCAGTTACGGAATGGGAACAGCAGCCATATGGGAAGGAAAAGTGTGAATTTTTTTGTTTTGTTTTGTTTTGTTTTTTTGTTTTGTTTTGTTTTGTTTTGTTTTGTTTTTGTTTTTTGGTTTTTTGAGACAGGGTTTCTCTGTGTAGCCCTGGCTGTCCTGGAACTCACTCTGTAGACCAGGCTGGCCTCGAACTCAGAAATCCGCCTGCCTCTGCCTCCCAAGTGCTGGGATTAAAGGTGTGCGCCACCACCGCCCGGCAGTGAATTTAGTTATAAAATTATGGACTGCTGGTATGGCTCAGGGAGCAAAGGCAGCTCTTGACTAACTGGATTCCATGCTGACCTGAGTCTCTGCTGGGACCCACACAGTGGAAAGAGAAAGTCCATTTCCTTAAGTCCAAAGGAATAATACTGCCCACCAAATGAATACTCAGGCACACAAAATCAACCAACACAAATGTAATACAGAATTTAAATTAGGGGCTAATAAAACACGCGTCCCATGTAGCCAGGCTTGCTGTTCTTCACTTCCAGATTGTTCTCTAAGAAGCAGGATTGTGATCACCACTGCTTTCTCAGTCTGCTGTCTGTAAAAATGTAAGTGTTGAGGACCTACCATTGGAGTGTGTGTTTATTTGGGGAAGTAGGGCCTGATGAACTCTGAAGTTGTTAATGTTTAGAGCTAGCAGAGAGAGGCTTGTTTAGATGGTGTTCAGGTTTCAGTTCCCAAGGTTGTTAGCAGCATGCATTTCCCTGCTTGCTTTTAGTTTAGTTTTGATTTGATTTGATTTGATTGTTTTCTTGTTTTTGTTTTTCCCCTGAGACAGGGTCACTCTAGCCCAGTCCGTCTGGGAACTTACTATATCATCCAGGTTGTTCTTGGACATACTGTAGCCCAGGCTGGTCTCCAGATTATGGCCATTCTGCCTTCTGAGTGCTGGGATTACAGGTTTGAGCTGCATTCCTGACTCAGTTTCCTTTTAAAGCACTAATCCATAGTTTACAGAGTCAGCAATCATGTTAGATGGAGAAAATTTGGGACAGTTTTACAGTAGCTCTACAAAAGAACTTTGAAATACCAACTGACTTCAGTACTGTGGGGGACAGTGAGGTGGGCTTTGTGGACAGCATTTGCACTGTAGGGAGTTAGTTAGCCACATCTCTCCCTTTAGTAAACTGACAAACCATACAGCATTGTTTACAGAAACCACTTCCCATACCAAAAGACTTGATTTTGTCATTTCTTACCATGTTTGCTGAAGCATACAGTATACTGGCCTCTACAACAAATATTCTTGAATAAATAAACAGCCTAAAATGAAAAAGCTAATTGTCTGCGAGCCAACTTCCTGAAGCAGTTATCTCTCTTCCTAGGAAAAACAAGACTATCATATGGGAAGAAAGTTTTCCCCATATGTTCTGTTGTTCTATATAAAACATGATAAATTTTGCACTCTCTTACATGAAAACTTGGTGTGCTAGAATGCAGTAGAATCTTATGCAGATATTTCCAAAGACTGTTGGAGTTTGGCTTGTGAAGTGGAAAGCCCCGAAAGGGATGAGGCTCGCACCTGTGCCTGCAGCGCTACATCAGGTCATCTTCTGTTGTTGGGACAAAACACCCATTGCTGATACTTTCCAAGAGGAAAGTGCTTTTATTCACTTAAAGCTTTTTAAATTAAGTGTATTGGAATTTTTTTTTTTTTTTTTAATGAACATTTATCTGGGTCAGTGGTCCTATGTGGCAAACATCATGCTTTTCCTGTGGGTACTCCATAACTTACTGTTTGGTCTGTGTTGCTGGAGGTTTTGTGTGCTGTTATGTTTAGTATGATTTGATCTGATGGATGTCTTTGTGTTCCTAGATAATGTCTTCATTTCTTCCCCTTAATATAATATCTTGTTTTTAAACTGATGAGTCGATGATACGTGCTTTTCAGACTCTGAATCCATGTGGTGCAGTTGCACCTCAGAGGTTATGTATGTCAGTTCCCCAGTTACACTCCATTAGGGCTGAGATAGGAGTAACAGGTTGATACAGTTTGAATTAACCAGGGGGATGAACCAGTTTGGAGAGTTTTAATATTAAACAGAGAGTAATAGGTTGTGTAAATTAGAAAAGGAGACGGGTTTTAGAGTCAGAATTCTAGTTCTAAACCCACCCCCCACCCCCCCACTCCCCCACCCCCCCACCCCCACCCCAATTAAGGGAAGGATTTTACATACCCCAGGCTGGCCTGGAACTTGCAAGTAGAGAGTGGTCTGCTTCTAACTCACTAATGCAGTTCATGGTTGCTGGGGCGGGGGTGTTGGGGGCAGGCAAGAGACAATTTCTTAAGTGGTGTAGCCACTGACAGTTTAGTTGTACATGTTCCTGTAAATACCCCCTCACCCAAACTCCTATAGTAACCTTAATTAAGCTCTGTGTGCTACTCACAAAGCAAAAAAGGTTGGGGACATCCACAGAGTACTTTGCAGCGTGTGTAAGGCTTGGGCTCACACTCTAGTGCTGTAAAATGAACAGACATAACAGAGAAAGCAGAAAGAAAAAGTATTCCCTTTATGCCTCCTCTGGAGATGCCCATGATCGTGATGGCTTCCTGAGCTTAGGGGCTTGAGGGTCTTATTCTGGACCATCGTTCATGGCGAAGTAAGTGAACACTGAAGGGCCGAGAGAGCAGTGTGTAAGAATGCGTTGAGCTCTGGCCTTAGGTTCTAGCTCTATCAAGTTTTTATCATTGTTGGCCTTGTTTGCATCTCTAAAATTCAGCTTAAGTTTTCTCTCCTTATTTCCTCCCTCTTCTCCCGTTTCTTCTTGTCATTTCTTTCCTAATTGTATATCTTAGCTTGAAAATACTGTAGTGTGATATCAGTGACAAGTAAGTATGCAGTTCTGAAGTACAGTTGCTAAGAATTAAGTGTCAACTGTCATGGTCATATGACACGTGGTTATTGTCCAGGTCTGTCTTTAACAAAGTGTCATTCTGTTTGAAAGATTGTTGTTCTACATGAAGGGGTGAGCCAGTATTATATTCTTTACAGGTATGGAAAATACATTTGAATTGTGAATTAACTTTATTTTTGGGGTGTGTGTGTGGGCACACACACCTGCACGAATGAGCCATGATACAACTGGTAGTCAGAACATAGTTTTGGGGAGTGGATTCTCCCCTTTCATTGTGTTCTCTGGGGGATTGAACTCAGGGCATTGTTTAACATTAGAAGCCTAGGTTCTAAGTCTTCTGAGACTAGGAAAAGCTTTGTGGTCTTCTGCTGTTACAGACAATGTTGTTTCTTGACAGGTGACAGGTCAAGCAGTTAGACACAATAGCGTGGTTTTAAAATTTTGATTAATGATAATGCTCTGTTTGTCTTGAGAAATTTGAGTGGGTCCTGCTGGCTCTTAAACCTGGCTTAGAGAGCTGATGCTGACTGGAGATTTTCAGTGGAGCGCTTGTTACTGCCTAGTGTCCTCCCTGAAATGAATCTTTTCTTTTCCTCCTGTGTCTACTAGCCCCATTCCGTCAGCATGATTTGTTTTCCATCTCATAGGGAGGGCATAATGGAAGTCTTATGGGGAAGAAAAGACTTGGACTATGAGTGTTGTTAAGTATTGGCTCCTCATGCGCTGAGTGAAGTTTGCAGTGTGTGAACCAACAATCACTGAGTGCCTTGCAGTTCCCAGAGATACAGCCTTTTCACTCCTCAGATTTACCCTTTCTCTAGCTGCCAGGACTCACCTCTCTGCTCACATAGTCGAGCACCACCTGCATTGTCGCATCAGTGATTTGATTGTTGAATTAACACAGTTTTGTATGTAGTGTGTGTGTTCATGGATGTCTGTTCACTCGTGTGGAAGCAATGCCATTCCATGTTCTCTACCTTAGCTTTTAGACCCTCTGTCATCAAACCTGGAGCTAGTGATGAGCTAGACAGATTGGCCAGTGAGAGCTCCAGGGATCCTTCTGCTGTCTCCCCAATGCTAGGGTTTCCAAGTGTGCACCACTCCACACAGCTCTTTTTATGTACTAGGGATCTGAACACAGGCCTTTATACACAGGCACAGGCACAGGCACTTCCCCCTATTGAGCCCTCTTCCCTGCCCCTGATTATTGAATTTTGTGATTTCTTGCTTAACAGAATTTAAATGGTCCAACATTTGTACATACTGAATTTTAACAAAATTTACAGTAACCTATTACAGGCAGCTGTGGTTTTGTACTATTGACTTCTACCTGTTATCATTCCATTCTTTGTGAATAAACTCTCATCTTCTGTATTTACTACATGTTCTAGAAAATAGGTTTTTTCTTTGAAGCTAGCTGTGGATTGATAGTGTGCTCCATTTCCTACCTGTTAAGCTAAGAATCTATGACCCATTAAAAAAAGATGTCTTACTTTAAATCGTGTGTGCGTGTGTGCGTGTGTGCGTGTGTGCGTGTGTGCGTGTGTGCGTTGATGTGAGGGTATGTACATAAGAGTGCCAGTGCCCATGGAGGCCAGAGTGTCAGATCCCTCAGATCCCCCTGGAGCTGGAGTTAGTGGTGGTTATGAGCTACCTTATGTGGATGCTGGGAACCAAATGCAGGTCCTCTGGAAGAGCAGAAAGTCCTCCTAGCTGCTGAGCTGCCTCTGGCCCTACATTTCAGTGTAAGTACCCAGCCAGCTTTTGCCCGTGCGGAGGTTGTGCAGTTCTTAGCTTTGCTTATGCTCTTTATCTTCTTGAAATCTATCTTTTTTTTTTCTCAGTAGCTGGCCCCTACTCATCATTTTAGGCTTTCCCCCCTCCTTTGGATAGGTTGTCTATGTGTAGTATATATGTGTGTTTATACATTGTCCAGATACCTCCCCGTGTCTAGGGGAAGGTCTTGTTAGTTTATTTTTCTGTGCAGATAGATTTTATTGAATGAGATGGGATTGAGGACATTCAGCTTGGTCATCTCAGGCATTCTGATGTGAGTTTGATGGCGGCAGTGGTTGATTTGGTGAGAAGGGGTTTAAAGAAAAGTACCTGTGAGGGGAATTGCAGGGAATCAATAATAATGCAGATTTCTAAATCAAGAAACATCAGAGAGATGACAGCATATCTCTGTGCATTGCTTTAAAAGAATTGCCTCTCTGAGAAGGAATCAGGACAGGAGATTCGGAACAATCCTACCTAGAAATAGACCAGCAATAGCCTTTGTGAGGACTCTGCAAGCTGGCCAATGAGAAGACAGGATGGTGGCAATTACTTTTTTATTTGATTTGTGGTTCCTATGGTAATAGAAAGAGAGCCTAGGACATTTCTCTCTTACCCCCTTTAATAAACTTTCAGCTTTTGGAAAATGCCAGAAAGCTTTTCTTCTTGTCTTTTACCGAGTTCAAGTGCTTCCCACCTGGTGATGAACGTGGCAGAATCAGGAAGCACTGCTGGGTTCCTTGGGCAGTGTTCTGTTTGATGGTAGAGTTGAAGAGGTATCCATCCTGATTTATATTTGCCTTTAATACTAGAACCTAGTAGGAATAATTTCATGTTTTCTATGAATAATCTTAAATTAGAATTCTGGACATTAGAAGTAGCTAAATATGAAATTGTGACAAGTGTATATTGGAGGTTTTATGGCCCCTGGATGGTTCTTGTGAGAGTCTGTTGGCCTTGAAGCTGAGGCTGTAAGAAGAAAAGCTTGCTTGTCATTGTTGGTGGTTGGTGACTAAGTAGGTCGATACATATTTGTTCATATTGGTAAATATGCTATTCAGGGTAAATTCCTTAGACCTATTATAACAGTAAATAAAGATATTTAAGGTAAGATATTTAAAAATACACAAGAAGGGAGGGAGGAACAGTCAGTCACATTGTGAACATAGCTGATGAGAAGACAGTTTTTATTATTTTTTAAAAAATGACAACTTGAGTTTCCTACCAAGTCCTGAAATTTAAATTGAAAGCATCTCAAACCAATTACTGTTAAGGTCCTAGCTGCATTTTATTTGATGTTCTAAGACTAACGAATATAGAACTTTTGTTTTTGCTCATTTTCAAGTTGGGCCCATGACTCTGGATTTTTAGGCTCAGGGCAGCTCGTGTGGACTTCCTCATTACAAAGTGCGTGGATTTCCTACAGTAGCCTTTTCTGTTGAGTAAAGACTGTTCCAGCAGTGTGTGTGGCTAGTTACCCACAGGATAACTGAGTGTGGGATGGAGCACTCTTACATTAGCCTTCTGACTCCCACTGGCTTGGCCCTCATCTTGACCTGGAAGATTGCAGGCCTGGGGAGCTGAGGTGAGATGTCTGGCTAGGAGACTTTAGCAGCTGCTTTCCAGCCAGGTGGGAGGTGCCTGGAGCTGCTGTCTCTGCAGTCCTGTTCTGAGGCAGATCTGGCAGCTGTGGAGCTGCTGTTCTAATTTAAGAGTACTAGGATCAGCCCAGCTCAAACCTGGCAGTGTGAGGTTTTTAGACAAGAAGTTGCGTCTCTTTAAATCTATTTTCCTATTCTGAATATTGGAAAAGTAATGTGCATGAAGATGGAAGTGGTAGTTCTCGAGGCAGACCTGGTCACATCTCAGGGACCATGGCTGTCATTTTACAGCATCTATGGTGGGTGGTAGGAGATAAGCTCCTGGAATTAGACCAGCAGCAAGACCTTTAAAGGTTTGTTGGGCTGGTTGGGTTGTTGTTGTTGTTTTGTTTTTTTGCTTTCTAAATAGAGTTGGTCGTGCTGGCAGACACCTTTAGTTATAGCACTGGGAAGGCTCAGATTAGAGAATCATGAGGTTGAGGCTCACCTAGGCAGCATAGTGAGAATTTGGCTCAAAAACAAACAAACATAAACCCCCAAACAACAAAAAAGCAGGGCAAGTGAGATGTCCAGTAGGTAAAGGTGTTTGCTACTTGGCCCAATGACCTGGATTCTATCCTGGGCACCCTTTCAACTACATGGAGGACAAAAGGAGAGAACTGACGGATCTAACCCATCCCTGGACCTCTCACCTGTACTGTACCATGGCATGGGAGGTTTTCTCTCAAGGCCCCTCTCGCCCTCAAATAAATAAAACTTATAATAATAAAAGAAGCCAAAGCAAGCAAACAAAACTCTTCTCTGGAATATGCAAATTTGTGTCAGACTTTAAAAATGGTGTGAATCAGGTTTAGGTGTATAGTTTAGTAGCAGGATGCTTTCCTGGAACTCATGAGTAAGTTGTACAAAAGAACATGACTGTTTACTGAAAAAATGAAAATTGATTGCAAGTGAGCTTTGTTAATTTGTTATGTCAGAAACTGCTGCTGTGATCCTCTTGCTTAGGATCCTAGTGATTTTGTGATTCAGCAAACTAAACAGTCCAGAAAGAAACGTCAATCTGTGGGAGGGATTCTGCTCATGATTCACTTGCTTGGCAGGTGCAAAGGTCCTGGGTTCAGTCCCGGGACTGCCAAAAGGAAAAACAACAGAATCACCAAGGGAGTCCTAGATTGAAATATTGAGGATATTTGAGAGTTTAGTAGTTAGTACGTGTAGCAGTTAGTGTGTAACGGAACCTCAGGGTAGAGAGTTGATTGTGGTGGAATCACTCACATGCCTGTGGTGTTGAGACAGAGATCATCTGTAGACTGAGATAGCGTGTGCTCTTCAGGACTTACTGTGAGAGGTCACTGTGACAGTTGTCATAGGACCAGGTTAGAGGAGGTCAAGAGATGGCAACTATTTTCATTGTATTTTACAAAGATGTTCTCAGGTTTTTCTGTGGTTACTTTTCTATGTTGCAAAATGGATGGGCAAGGGAGTTTGTCCTGGAGCAGCAGACGCTTCCCCACTGAATCGTGCAAGCCTAGCCTTTAGTAAGCACTCAGGTTGGAATGTGGTGGCTTTTGTTGCTTAGAGAGGTGTGCTGCTGCTTAGTCCATTGCCTCTTGGATTCTGTGTCCTGGGTTCACATGCCTTTTCTAAATAAACCTTTTCTCTCTGCATTATGAGGTGAGCTGTAACCAGTAAGTAGGAAATGCTGGGTAAGAACCCACGTCTATCTGATTTTAAGCAAAGCTTTCTTTGTTGATAGTACACTTGGCCTGATTGTAGAGGTTACTAGTGTAAACCAAGAAGCCAGGGTGGACAAGCATGGCTGGGGCCCGAGATCTGTGAAGTATTCAAGAGAACTTAAGCACCCATCTTCAGGGTTTCTTTGTTTATTTTTGTGTGTGTGATTATTAGGTTTTGCCTCTGTAAATTAGTTGATCCTAGAATAAAAATTATTTATTAAATACCAGTATGATGGTTACTATTTATTAGCTATTGTATGAGCTCAATTTTATATTACCTTTTCTTAATTCCTTTGAAAGCAACAGGTTTTTGTTTTTGGTTTTTAAATAGTAGAATGGGGTCAGTGAATTAATCTTTTAATTCTTTTGTTTTGTTGTTATGTTTTTCTGACAGGGTTTCTCTGTGTAGCACTGGCTGTCCTAGAATTCTCGATGTAGAGCAGGCTGCCCTTGAACTCACAGAGGTCCACCTGCCTCTGCCTCCTGAGTGCTGGGATTAAAAGTGTTTGTCACCACTGGCTTTTAATTCTTAGTCTTGTCACCAAGTTTGTACATCAGGTCCAGAATGAAAAGTCACAGGTCACAAAATTCAAGTTTTTTTTCTCTGAGACTTCAGCGATGTTGATGAGCCGTGAGAACAAGCTGTGTGTCAAGCAGTTTCAGTTGCCTTGTCTATTACTTATCTGTCTCTTCCTTTGCCTCATTCTCTCACGTCTCCTGCAGTTTTACTGTGGAGAAGTGTAAAACTGTATGCACATAATGAATGTTAGGTCACCAGAGTTTTCTATAGAGGAGGCATCTGGGTCTTATGGAAAGAATGTGGGATTTGGTAGCTAATAAACTGAAGCTTAAAACCCTGCCTCCTCCCTCTATGCTGTGTGTCCTTGTGCAATTATTCAACAACTGAGTCTCCCTTTTTTTATAGTGTGGTGTGGGGGTTAGGGGGATCCATTTAGAAGACCTACTGTAGTGATTTCCTAAGCAGTTGAGACTGTGACATAGAGCAGAACTCCGTTCAGTCTTGTGGAATTGCCGCTCTCTCCAGTGGTCTTGCCTCACACTCAGAATCCCAGTTTCCTCTAGTGGGTTTTCATTTAAGCATTTTCTCCCTCTTGATTCTGTTTACTGTATCCTATGAAATGAGTGGTTGGCAGCACAAAATCCCTGTCCATAAGACGGAAAGGGGCCTGCTCCCCAGGGTTCAGGAAACTTAGGACCATCCCTGCCCTCTAAACTGCATGGGTGCACCCCTGCCCCAACTAACACTCAAGCTGCCTGTGTGAAGGAGTGACTTGTTGCGGCCTCTAACTGCTTCTTCTCTTCCTTCCTTTTTGTCATCCTGCAGTGTTCTGTGCCAAGGTCTTTGTGGCTAGGCTGCGCCAACCTGGTAGAGAGCATGTGCGCACTGAGTTGCCTGCAGAGCATGCCCAGTGTCAGATGTCTCCAGGTGCCTCTCTTCTTTCTTGTTGTAAATGTGTTTTTACGTATGCCATGAACATTTGTTGAAACTTGCAGCAGTGTGTTTAATCCAATGTTAAGTCTGCTAAGTGTTCTGTGTAACCCTCTGCTTTCCCCCAGCCTGGACCCCGTGGAGGAGGAGTACTAGGAGTGCCCTTCTGAGCAGACAGGGCTGGAAGGGCCTCTCTTGCTCCCCTTTCTGCTCTTGCCTTTCAATTCTTTCCCCCTCACTTCAGAGTTGTGATTCTCATGTTTAATTGTTAAACCTCTGAAAAACAAAACAAAATACTCTGATATTTCCCATTTGGCTGCCTTTAACAGTTTTGAGTTAAGAGGGTTTCATAATTAAAACAATTTTTCTGTTTTGAAACATCTTTTGGTTTACCTTTTCTCCTCCGTTAAAAAGAGAGAGAAGAGGGGAAGGACTCGCCAGTTAGCACTGTACTGCAAACCTCACCAGTTGAGGTTTGTGAAGTCCACAGCTTTATGCTACTGGGAACCATCAGTTTGAGCCAACTCCAAAAAAATGGCCAGATCTTATACTTGTCCTCAGGGTCCACCCAGTTTTCCAGGCCAAGGCCAGCAGAGAATTCCACAGATAAAAAATAATATTGGGTGGGGGTTTTGGATGGATGGGGAGGGGGTTGCTTAGGATAAAACTGTTAGCGGGAGTGCAGTTGGTGTCACATCCTGACGGGCTAATGATAAAACCAAGGCCTCAGCTATCATGGCCTTACATGAGAAGCTCTATTTAAAGACTGTTTAATTCAGTGTGTCAGTAGCAGTATCAGCTTTTGTTACTGCATAGTTCATACAGGCTGCTATAACTTTCTTTTAAAAGCAGTATTAAATTCCTGGAGTCCTGCTGATACTGCACAGATATTAGGAAATGAGTCAGGGGGATATTGATGCCATGGTTGATTTCACTGTTCTTTCTCAAGGCTTACTATTCGTGTGTACAGTTTTTAAATGGTGCTAGGGGTTTGGAAGGAAGTTTCTTTTATATTGATGTTGAGCCATCATTTGCTTATTGTCCAGCCTCTGAGTGGCTTTGGTGTGGTTATTGATTGAATTTGCTATCTTTAGACAGTTGTGCTGGCACTTCATTAACAGCTAGATGGAGTTTAGATTTGGCAGACAGCCCCGGTCTATGGAAGAAGATAGGTTACAGTCTGAGATAATAGAATTGAGTATTTCTTTGAGGCTTCTTGCCTTGAAAGGCCAGTGTTTCTGTGATCTCTCTCCCTGGTTCTACAGAATGGCCATTTGCATTATAAAAGTGTCTCTTCAAGTGTTCTTGAGGGTTGCCCTTGGTTTGTAGTGGGCTGACCCAGTTTTAGTCAGAGCCGGCAATACAAGTAGGGGAAGAATTGTAGTCTAAGTTATTAATCTGAGGTTCTCTTTGCTACATGCAGTTAAAATTATAGGTCAACATAAGGCACTAGGCAGAATGCACTAGACAGTGTGTCAATACCATTCTGTGGGTTCTCTGGAGGTGCTAGGGAGTGGGAGGAAGTACAGGTTCCTCCTAAAAATGGGGAAATGCCTTCAAAGTTCTTTGGAGTCACCTTCCTCTGAGAAAAAAAAGATGAACCCTTGCCTTCATCTGACCTTGTTTCAATGAAGGGGAGCAATATTGCCTTTAGATGCATATAGGGAATTTTGACTATTAAGCTTTTCCTTTGACTAGCCTATAATTGAAGACATGTAGCTTAGTAAGATGAACCAAAGAGCTTTAGCTGCTTGAAGTTAGCAAATCGTTATTTTGTGAAAATGAACCTGGAGGATTTCCTTTCTTTCCACTTGTTTTATATAAATATTATTGTTGGTTGCTTATTTTAAACAAAAAAATATGATTGTGGAGTTTTAATTTTTACTTTTAAAATATAATTATTGTTTTTTAAAAAATATAATTATTGTTATGACTTCTGGTGTTGGGGATTGAACCCAGGGCCTTGTGTTTTCTAGGTAACTGCCTTGTCACTGAGCTGCAGCCTTGGCCTCTCCCTGCTCTTCTCTTGTCTATGTGGGGAGGGCCTCAGGGCTGGGCTACAGTCTCCAGACAGCGATGAGGCATCTGTTGACATGCTCAGCGTTTGTTTTATTACAATAACTGCTGTCCTGACACTGCATGCCTCAACAGAGTCATTTAAAAGACTCTAGAAGAGGATAGAGCCTTGGTTGACTTTGCTTGGGTTGGTTGTAGAAGTCTGCGGTTGATACATTGACACTGTCATAACCTCCATTTTCAGTCTGTTGTCCTATGTGGTTGGCTGTGTACATTTTGAAAAAGTGGGAGTGAAGGTAGTAATTGTATTTAGGCTTAATTTAGGTCCTTGTAGGGTTTGCCAGCAGAGAAGAGGGCTAGCAGTCTTTACCAGCTGTGTTTGTTGATTCATATTTATTAGGTTTATGACAACCTCATGTGGTAACTGAGGCAGATGATGTGGCTTCTAGGCTGAGATGTTGTGTGCTGACTGGCTAAGGTTTATAGGAGTGTGAATGCGGGAGCAGGTGTTTGAGATCCATGGCTGCCTTGTGCAGCCGCTCTTCCCCTATGCTGGGTTTTAGGTTCCCTTCTTCTGGCTTTTTAGCATAGCTTCATTTGTGGAAATTGTACTAGTCATAAATAATGTATGGTTTCTTTAGTCATTGTTAATTTGAACCTAAAATAAGAAAAACATGCTAAGTTCAAGTATTCCCTTTGCCAAAAGGAATACTCCTGATTTCTGAGAAAGTACTGCCATGATTGTGTCCCTGGTGTGCAGTGGAGGGGCCTTTCTCAAGTGTGCAGATGAGGGGCAATTGGTTTCCTGCTGTCAAGGAACTTCATGTAGTAAGCAGAACCACAGATTAAAATCCAAACTGAACTGCGAGTAAAGAGTGTGTGTGTGTGTGTGTACACATTCATGCATGCAGTAAAGCTTTGAAGTTACCTACATACACTTTTAGAATCATGTTAGCCAGTTTAAACGTAAACCACTGTCCATGTTGTAGAACACTTGCCTTGAAAAGTCTGCATGTCTCAGAATGTAGCTGAGCTGAGCCAGCATCATTTACTTTGCAAGCCCAGATTTGACCAGTTGGTTTTTAGATCAGATAATCCAAGGACCCTGATTTACCAGAACTCTGTCCTGAGGTTAACACTGATGGCATACCTTTTATTTTCTACCTTCTATGTGTGTGACCTACGATTCTTGGTTTGATTTTGGTCCTGAGGATTGAACCACAAGCCTTATGTGTACAGGCTGGCTTTCTCCCAGTCATGCCCCTGCCATCATTAGGATCCTCTGCAGAAATTACCTGGGCTGCTTCTTTGTGTGTGAAGCTATAGAATTGGATTGACTTATCTGAGGCTATATTTATTTAATAGAAAACTGTGTTATGAACCTAGAGCTGCCCCAGACTGCAGTGACTACTGCCTTCTTTAACTTGGCAGTGGTCATTTTTAGAATTGAAACAAATTCCCCTTACTTTTAATGTCAAAACTGAAAAGCCACAAATGGAGCACAGAGGTGCAGTGCAGTGACTGAAGAGTGGCAGTGTTCTTAAGGGTAGGGATGCTTGTTGGACACACCAGGGAGGGCCACGTGGCTGTTTTCATTGACTTCCTCTTTAGCGGCTTCTTGTTTTGTTGGGCTGTAAAGACCTCAGCAGTGAGCTGAGTGCTGGGAATGCTGCATTACTACAGACTGTGGCTACTACAGGGTGGCAGTGTAGCAGGCCAGGTGGCTTGGATCTGGAGTTGGTCTCCAAGTTGGCAAACCCAGATTTATCTTCTTTTGGTTGCTTGAGGCTGGAGTCTGTTCCCGTTTTTAAGACAGGCAGGGCAGGTAGTTCCTTACTTTTCAAGGTTTTGGCTAGCTTGACGGTAATACCAAATGCTTCATGTTGATGGTCTACTTCTTAGGGGTGGAAATCCATTTCTTTCTTTGCTTGCAGTGAGTTCTGTAGAAGAAGAGGCTATTTGATTTGTAGTTCTAGGGCAAGTTAACAAGAAGCTAGAAGACCAGGCTGGTGATGTGGCCTTTGATTAGGTCATGTGCTTCTGGCCCGACCGCAGCCTCTCCTGGCCACTTGTCCATTTTTTTCCCTAAACACTGAGGGTTTGTTACTTCTAATGATTATTTTATTGCACTTCAAGTCTAAAAAAATATGATGCTTAGGGTGACCTTTGGGATTTCTCAGTGTAAGAGCCTTTAATGTTTTATGAACATTAAAAACCATACCTTTCTTTTCTGTAGGAAAATTTGCAGAATACAGTGACCAGAGTAGAGATACAGCTTCGTGATAGAAACCAACCCTTGCAAGCCTAGCACACACATAGCCCTAGGTTCAATTCCTAGTAGATCAGGGCAAAACAGATGCCCCGCTTCCTGTCTGGCAGTAACCTCACTACCAGTTATCACCTGGGGTGGGGGTGGCCGGCTCATTTCACCTGCAGCCAGGCAGCTCTGATGATAATGACAGTGTTCTAACTGTCCTGTGAGCTCCGGTTTGATTTGGAGTGAGCAGAGGCATAGAAGAGGCTGGATTTTTTGTTCCTTGAACTCCCCCTTACCCACAATACCTCTGGGTTGATCACCGGAGGATTTTATTTGCAAACTTTATTTGAAACTGGGGGTGGGGGGTGGGGGGTGGAACTTTGTAAGCATTTGCAGACACGAGAAGCACTCAACTTAATCTTGAGCAGTCTTCAGACCTCCAACTTTGCAATTTTCCAGGACATTTTAAAACAAATTTAAGATGATATAACTGAAAAAAAAGCAAGGTTGACAAATCACTATTTTCTGTCAGCATTTAAAGATTTAAAAATTTAGTTAATGAAAAGGAACAATTGGCACTGACTGCTATAAAAAGGCCCACAGTATCATGGTGTGTGTTTATAATCACAGTACTCGAGAGGCTGGGAAGGATAGAAATCTTAGGAAAGTGCGGAAAATCTTGTTTTCCCCATTGGTGTGAGGATTGAAAATAGTGCCCTGCCAGTACTTAGCATTAGCTTCATGCCTGCCCCTGCTCAGGGAAGGGTCCCATAGGGAGTTTGAGGCGAGCCTGGACTACCTAGACTTTAACTCAGAAAGCCAGAAATTGGGCTGGCAAGAGAGCTCTGAGGGTCAAGATGCTTGTTGCCAAGCTTGATGACCTGTGTTCAATCCCCGGAACCCGCTTTGTTTTGGAAGGAGAAAACTTATGTCTACAAGTTGTGTTTTGACCTCTATATGTCTCTCTGCTCAAAAAAATATGTAAATGCTAAAAAATTTCCTTTGACTCCCCAAGTTTTACTTGAGGACTTGTCATTTGACACATGCTGGTTCCCAATTTACTTTCAGGTGAAATGCAGATGGTCACACTATGTACGTTTTTAATGCCAAATGGCCACACTGTGTACACTGTTAATGCAGATGGCCACACTGTGTACACTGTTAATACAGTTGGCCACACTGTGTGCACTTTTAATGCAGATGGCCATACTATGTACACTGTTAATGTAGACAGCCACACTATGTTCACTCTTTTTCCCCCACCCCCCACTGTGTACACTCTTAATGCAGACAGCCACACTATGTGCACTCTTAATATAGAGGGCCATACTGTGTACACTTTTAATGCAGATGGCCACACTGTGTGCACTGTTAACGCAGATGGCCATACTGTGTACACTCTTCAGTTAGCTCAGAATTTCCCAGCAGCATCTGGATTAGTGTTTGAGCAGACAAATGGCCACTATAGCCTAGGCAAGAAGATACATGAAACTGGCGATCACAAAACTAGACCTGGGGTAGGGGTGCTGGTGTTGGAGTTAGAGATTAATTGCAGAGACAGTCTGATAGAATGAAAAGAAAAAAGGGGAATGTAACATTAGTAGACATGTTGTCCCTCTGGCCAAATGACTGTCATTTATAACACCGATAGCGGATGAGAATTTATAGCTGATGGAGTGAGTCTGGCTGGCTGCTCACAGCGTAGGCATGACACTTCAGAAGAGTTGTTCAGAGACAGTCTAGTTCATTAAGGGAAGGTCAGTATGTGTTGAAATGAACAGCAGTGTGGAGTGTAAGCTGAGTAAATCCTTCCCTCCCCAATTTGCTTCTTGGTTATGATGTTTGTGCAGGAATGGAAACCTGACTGGCAGTGTGGGAACTTGACAGTCAGTGACGTGTACCTGCTTACACACGTTCCTGAGCGGCCCTTATACATCCTCTGCACCACGTTGTAAACCAGGCCTCCTCGTTAGGTCTGTTTATGGAGAGAAAACTGTGCCTGAGAGAAGGAAAGGGAGGCAGCAGGACTGAAGGATGGCTGGTCTCTGATCTTAGGAACCTCTCTGGTTCAGGCATCGCAGAGCTTGTCTGTGAGTTAGGGTGTAAACAGCTTTTCAAAGTCTTTCTTATGTTGGTCATCAGGAGAAGTGCCATTATGCCACGGGTAGCTCGCAGGGCCGGTTGTCTGTGGAGAGGACTCTCCAAGTGGGCAATGATGTCCTGCTGGCCACTGCTCGCTCCTTTGGGGCTTGATTTTTTTTTTTCCCTTCATAGCACTTAGCAGTGGCTGAAATTAAATTGTAGGTTTGTTTTTTCTGTCTCTTGCCACACCCACCCCACCCCTATCCATGTTCTGAGAAAAAACAGGTCATGTTTTCCTGTTCTGTGCCTGGTAAACACACTTGTTTCTAGACTGGCAGGTAGTGGGTACTCAGTAATTATTCACTCACTGAAGAGTGGGTGCAGTCAGCTATAGTGAGAGGGAAAGGTTCAGGCTCTGTGGTCTGGTTCTCACTGGATTGCATAAGCAGGACTGCTTTGCACTTGGTTTTCTGAGGTCTGTGAATTTAAGTGTTTCTGTGAGTTTGCATAACTTTGGACGAAAGTTGATTTTGCTTTTAAGCCAGCTAGCTGTAATTTTGTTTTACTTTAAAGAGTAATCTTTTAGCTGGGCAGTGGTAGCATGTGCCTTTAATCCCAGCACTCGGAGGCAGAGGAAGGTAGCCCGATCTACAGAGTTTGTCTCAGGACAGCCAGGGCTACAAAGAGGAACCCTGTCTTGAAAACAAAACAAACAAAACAAGAAGTAATCTTTTCTGAATATATAGTTAATAACAGGATTGGGATAAAAGCTGAGAGTGAGAGATAATCCTGCCCTTTAAGTTTTGAATCTATTCACATTCTACGTGGAGTTGAGACTTTTTATGAGTATAATTTGAGATGCTTCATTTTTTTCTCTATGCCTTGTACATTTATTTAGATATTTGTTGTTGGGTTGTTGTTTTGTTTTATTGAAAGATAGATTCTATATAGCCTGACTGTCTTCACTGTGAACTCACTGTGCAGACCAAACAGGCTTCAAACTTACAGAGGTTCACATGCCCCTGCCTATGAGTGTTCAGATTAAAGGTGTTACCATCACTGCTGGCCTATTCAGGATGCTTATATTAGCTTTTTCCTCTACCTCCCTATAATGTGATTTAAAAGCATCTCACAGTTTGGTACTAATCAAGGTACTCAGAGTCTCCGTGTTAGGTATACAGTGTCACTTGTCACTCAGAGTCTCCATGTTAGGT
>JANHMN010000002.1:78558842-78578306 GCA_030674055.1 Rhabdomys pumilio | reverse complement strand
GTGTTAGGTATACAGTGTGTACTTGTCACTCAGAGTCTCCGTGTTAGGTATACAGTGTCACTTGTCACTCAGAGTCTCTATGTTAGGTATACAGTGTCACTTGTCACTCAGAGTCTCCATGTTAGGTATACAGTGTGTACTTGTCACTCAGAGTCTCTGTGTTAGGTATACAGTGTGTACTTGTCACCCAGAGTCTCCATGTTAGGTAATACAGTGTGTACTTGTCACTCAGAGTCTCCGTGTTAGGTATACAGTGTGCACTTGTCACTCAGAGTCTCCATGTTAGGTATACAGTGTCACTTGTCACTCAGAATCTTCCTGTTAGGTATACAGTGTGCACTTGTCACCTCTGTCCTTGACTCCATTTGAACTGCACAGGGCTGGGTGGGGGGAACTTGTCACATGGTTCTGATTGTGAACACATCTCACTGCACCCTCACTAAGGTGGCACGTTATTATTTTGAGAAATTTGGAAAGCCTGTTGCCCGGAGGCATCAAAGTTGGCAGACATCATCACACATGGCATCTCTTCACTCTGAGCAACTTGAGCGTATGTTTGAGTCAGCTGAACTCATGGCTGATGAAAGAACACCTCCTGGATACACTTGACCGGGAGAAAGAGCCCCAGAGACATTTCCAGGCACGTAGCTGTGCCAGCTCTGTCTCAGCAGCCCAGGCCTTCTGACCGAGCTACCTGGACAGTGTGTCTAGGGTTGTGTGTTGAGATGATTCAGTTACAATAGTTGTATACTCTCATATATCGCCTATCAGCCCTGGGACCCCTGTAGCCCATCATGCTGTGACCAGCTAATGCAAAGAGCAAATTGGCAGTCCTAGACAGATTACATGTAAAACACAAATTATCTTATATCCTATCTCTTGAGAACATCAGGTGTTTTACTTGAGGCTGTAATATTACTTTTATCCTAAGATACTTGTTAGTTGCTTAATTAAAAATAAAGAGCAAAACAAAAATCAAAATCAGTTTCATTTACTTATATATTTTGTTTAATGATTGAGTGTGTTGTTTGCATGTACACCTATGTGGTAGAAAAGGGCTTCAAACCCTATTACAGATGGTCATGAGTCACCACGTAGTTGTTAGGAATTGAACTCAGGACCTATGGAAGAGTAGCCAGTGTTCTTAACCACTGAGCCATTTTTCCAGTTCAAAATCTCTCATCTTTAAAACAAAGGAATGGAAAAGTTAAGGGTTACAGTGGTAATGTCTATGCTGACAGGTAGGAAAGAATCATGAAGTAATCCTAGAAGGATCAGGACTGCACTCCTCACTATCATGGATGGCCTGGGAAACACATGAACCTATGTCCTCAGTCAGCACTAACTTGAGCTCGGCCTTTTTCTTTAGTGTGCGTACATGTGTGCATGCGTAGTTAGTTCTCTGCTTTCACCTTACATGGGTTCTAAGGATTGAACTCTGTGTATCAGGCTTGCAGAGCAAGTGCCTACCTGCCAGGCCATCTTGCTGGCCCCAAATGCTTCTTAAGATCATCTGACAGTAATAGTTTAAAGGGAGGGGGGTGTTCATAACCATAACTAGTTACTCTGATTAGATTTGAGGCTGGCACTACAGGAATTCACCCCAAACCCTTGTAAATCTGGTGAGAAGCCCATGACTGAGGAGGCCATGAGGCTGAGTGGGGAAAGCCACTTCTGTGGTTTTGCTAACTGGAATTGATGTGCCTTCAATAGCTTTATTTTCGCCCATGGATTAGCTCTGTCATCAGATTCAGTCACAGAAGTGTATATTTTCAGTGGGTGTTGGTAATTGCAAAGACTCATAACTGATCAAAATGCTGAAAATGACTGACTCTTGAAAAGTTGGGCTTCAAATGAGACATCTGGATCACCCCGTCCAGGGCCCAGGGCCTGAGGAAGAAACTAAGGGATGGCAGAAGCGGTGGATTGTGGATTGTGGAACACTGTCTTTTGGCCAGGGTATAGCCATTGCTGTTCTGAACCCTCACAGTTTGATGGTCACCATGAGACCTACATACCATGCGTGCTGTCAGAAGGAGCCAGAAGAGGCCCCATTCCTCCCTGTAGACACAAATAGGGAGCGAGAGCCATTTTGTTCAGTGTAGCCACCTATGGTAAATGTTCATGTATATGTAGGCTGCCCTAATGAATCTCAGTGGGTGCCAAAAGCAAAATGAAAGAAAAGATGTGATGGGGCTGGGAACTGGATGAGACGAGGAAGACAGTGGGGCAAGGAAGGACTCTGGTGGAAAAAATAAAAAAATGTGTAGAAAGGATTTAAGTGTGTGTGTGTGTGTGTGTGTGTGTGTGTGTGTGTGTTTGTGTGTGTTTGTGTGTGTGTGTGCGTGCGTGTGTGCGTGTGCGCTCACATGTATGGCTATGCTGTGGAAACCCTAAGTTTATGTTGGGTATCTTTCCACTCTGTTGAGACAGGGTCTCTTGTGAATCTGATGCTCCCTGATTCTGACTAGTCTAGTTAGCTGTTAGGGATTTTTTGTCTCTGCTTCCCAAATGCTGGGATTGCAGGTGGCTTTTTACGTGGGTTCCAGTAAAGCACTTTATGTACTGAACTATCTCCCTAGTCCCAGGATTTAATTTTTTAGAAATAAAAATAACTTTTTTTATACCAGTAATAAAAAGAAAAAAGCTTAGGACTGAGTGCAGGCCTGACTTCAGCCCTAGCATTGCAAAAATAAACAAGTAAAGTAAATGAGTAGACAGATAAACCTGATTCTATTTAAACTGAAGGCGGGGAGGGTGTTTCAGATGTTTCATCATATCCATTCTTAGTTGTATGGTCACTAATGTGAAGTGCTGGATATTAGTGTGGACAAGCCATTGGAAGGTTTCTTTTTCTTCATTTGAGCTGTTCTCAGACTTATAGAAAAGTTGCAGGTGCATTACAAAAAACAGCGTTTCTAAAAGCTTCTAAGTAAAGCTGGCTGCTGTCTTGCTCTCCTGCCTTGGTGCAGGGATAGTGTCCTAAAAGTCTGATGGGACTCAGCAGGGAGTTAACATTGACACATTGCTGACATCAGTCCTCGGGCCCTACCTAAGTGTCACTAAAGTTCTTCAGAAGGTCCTCTGTGTGCGGCCATGCATTTAGGAATGGTGTGCTGTCTTCAGTGTACCTCTTTCATTCTGGGATAGCATTTCTGTCTTTGCTGGATCCTGGTAACCCTGCCAATTGTGTGAGTTGCAAACCAGCTGTTAGGTGGTGTCTCAGTGTAGGTTTCCGGATGCATCTGTGGTAGGATCAGAACAAGGGTTTGCTCTGTGCTCAGAGCACCTTCTAGGCTGAGTGTGATTTTGATTTGTCTTCTGAACAGTGATCGCTTGGTTTAAGTAGAACCCAACAGGCGTCCTTCATAATAAAGTTCTTTATCCCTTTGTAATTCTGTGGTCTGTAGAGAGGTCCTTAGAGCCAATGCAGCATCTGTCTCCCTGGCACTTGATTTTCATCCACTGTGTCAGTAGTTGGCTTCCCTGTTTTACTGTAGGCCGTAGTCTGTTAGTCATTATTTTGATGGTCAAATTGCTCAGTTTGCCTAGTGGGTGCTTCAGGGTCAGCTCATGCATATTTGATGTACCTTTGTCATTGTTTTAAGTGCTCTGTACACTCCTGTTCCAGGCTCTTGGGTTTCCTATACTCAGTACAATGGGAGTGTTTAGTGTTGCTGGGATGTCATTGCTCAGCGCCCAGCCAGTATGCTAGGAGATGCCACCTGGTTCTCCCTGGAACCTCTACCTTCTTATGGACGGAAGCCCCATGAGTTCAAACCCTCAGCCCCAGTGCTGTCCCGTTCCTCCACTTAGCCTTCAGTAAGGGCTCCCTGCCTCAGCCTCCCAAATGGTAGCTTTACAGTTGCTTGAGTAGTATTTTCCAAATGTATGTTAGGACTGAGTTTTAGCATACATATTTTTTCTCTACAAAATGTTTGTGGTAATAACCCAGTAGGAAAAATTGTTGTCTTAATTTACATCTTTTTAGGGAACCAAATTTTTTTGTCTCATTTTTTTTTTAAATGAGTGTACAAAGTAAAGTTTGATGCCTCCGTCTCACGCCTGCCCAACCCCTCAGGTATGCTTTACTTTTTTCCCTGAGCTGTCTTGTCCTGAGAATGTTCTCAGGATTCTTTTTCTCCACCCTAGTAGTTGGGACTGAATCCAGTCCCTTACTGCACGCTAGGCAAGCATTCTGCTGCTGAGCTGTATCCCCAGATGTTCTCATTCTAAGACTCTCTGTGGTTCTTAGTTTCTAACCATGATGTATTGCTTTCACTCGGAGGTTTTTTTCTTGGGCCGGGGAGATCTTCTTAAAGTTAGAAAGGTTTATTCCTATTTTTTACTTATAATATTAGAAACTTATAGCTCTTGGTTTCTGTTTTCTTGTTTTTGTTTTGAGACACGGTCTCTCAGCTGTGCCTCCAGCACTCTGGAGGCAGAGACAGATGATAGTTCAAGGCCAGCCTGGTCGACAGTGTGTTGTAGGATAGTCAGGGCTACACAGAGAAACACTGTCTTGAAAAAACAAAAACAAAAGTTGGGGGAGGTAGAGGAAAGGAAGGAGGAAGAGAGGGTGAAGAGAAGGGGAGAGAGAGGGGAAGGGAATGGAGAGGGGAAGGGGGAGAAAGATACTTTCTGTATAATCCAACTGTCCTAGCTAGAACTTGCTGTGTAGACCAGGTTGGCTTTGAACTTGCAGAGATCTACCTGCTTCTGCCTTCTGAGTGCTGGGATGAAAAGTGTGTGTCACCACAGCCTGGCCTCTGTAAAATTCTTGAATATTACGTTGATTGATTGATTCTGTGTCTGTAATAGATGTGGGAGCTCAGAGGACATTGTGGGACTCAGGTCTTTCCTTCCATTACATGGGTCCCAGGCATTGAACTCAGGCCCTCAGGCTTGTGGGCAGTACTTTTACCCAGTTAGCCATCTGCTTTGGGTTTAACTCCTTATTAACAAGTTTCCTTATTTATTTGAGTTAATTTTGGGAAATGTGAGAGGCTTGTATGTAGAGTCATTGGTTTGTCTGTCTGATTGTCCTAGCACCATTTGTTGAAGAGACTTCATTCCTTAAGTATGTGGTCCATATTCTGCTGTAAGCATCATTACAGGAGGTTTTTAAACTTTCTCCATTTTTTAAAATTTATTTTTATGTGTATGGATGTTTGCCTGTATGTATGTCTGGTGCCCTTGGAAGCCAGATGAGGACATCAGAGGCCCCAGGATCCGATTGTCTTGGGGAACCCAACATTGTTCCTGTTTTTCACACTTTTTTTTTTTTTTTTTTTTTTAAAATCCCATTTGTGGTCTTATGTGGGATTCATAGAAGTTTTAGGATGGATTTTTTTTTTTTTCCAAAAAAGTACTTGAGATTCTGACATTGTCTATCTGACTCTGTGGTAATACTGACTGCTTGTGCTCCCTGGGCACAGGGTATCTAGATGTTTGTGTCTTAAGTTTCTTTTAGCAACATTGTCTGTCTGATAGTTAAAATTGATGATGGTTACAGACATTTGTGAGCCACCATGTGGGTGCTGGGAACTGAATGAACTCAATTCTCTGGAAGAGCAGGCAATGCTTTTAAATACTGAGCCTCCTTGCCAGCACCCCCCTCCGCCCTTTTCAGGATTTTTTTTTTTTGAGCCGTGCCATATGTGAACAGAAGTTTGACTGTGCTCCCATCCTGTGTCTGCACTAAGAGGGTTTCTAATACACTGTTGAAAGGATTGATAGTTCTGACTTTAGCAGAAAAGTTGACTTTTTTCCAGTAAGTGTGTTGTTTGTAGATGTTCTATATTAAGTTGAGGAATTTCTCCTTCACTGTGCCTTTCATATTTATGTTTTGTCCTTAAGAATTGTCTTTAAAAGGCTGGCCCTTACCATGCACCCTTTCCCTCTGTTAGTTGTCACAACTCTGACACTAGACTTGTTGATTTTATGTCTGTTCTGGCTATTGCTCAGAGAGGCACAAGGAAGAGCCAGGCCTTGTCTAACTTCCTGCTGGTCTGGACCTTCAGGGTTGCTGAGCGCCTGCCTGGTTGCCCTAGTCCACCCTTGATCTCATCCCTTGTGTCCTGCAGCTTTGCTGTTGTGTGTTACTTTTACTTTCTGCCGTGTGCTTTCCTTTTCTTTTTACACAAATGTGCTGCCATCCATATTTTTGGTGTTTTATTTGTGTTTTCTTGATTTTACTGTACTGGTTATGACTAGTAACATTTGGTATATGAATGAACATTCTGGCTCTGTTCTTGAGAATAGGGGAAATAGTTCATCTTGGAACATAAAGTATGGTGTTAGGTAGGTTTTTACTTTAAAAAAAAAATTTGGGGACAGGGTTTGATTTTCCCCTGGCCTGCCTGTTTCCAAGATGCTGGGATTAGCTTCCCTTCATTAGTCCTTATGGTCACCAGTGTATGAAGCACCACTTCCCAATCATCTTCCGGGGTGTGGGGAAGTCAGAGGGGACCAAGTGTTACTGGGCAGCTCCTAATCCTGAGTGGGCTTTGAATATTAACTATCTGAGTGTGCCTGCTGAGCGCGACTGTCCTGTCCTGCGTGCTTTGTTGTAAGCTTTCATTTCAAAACTTTCGAACACAGCTTTGTTCCTGTTTTTTTTCAGGGTTTTTTGTTTGTTTGTTTGTTTTTGTTTTGTTTGTTTTTTAAAATCCCGTTTGTGGTCTCTTGAGGGATTCATAGAAGTTTTATGATGGATTTTTCTTTCTTCCAAAAACATTTGAGATTCTGACAGACATTGTCTTGTGTTTCTGACAGTGGTAATACTGACTGCTTAAGTTTTGTGATCCCTGGACACAGGGTATCTAGATGTTTGTGCCTTAAATTTCTCTTAGCAACATTGTCTGTCAGTTATAATTAATGTGTATATAGCCTGAGTTTTCAATTTTATTTTATTTATATTAGTATTTTCTTTCTTATTCTTTGCATTCCTTCCTTCTTTAGATTTAAGTGTTTTCATCTGGTGTCATTACCCTGTTTGAGGAACTTTAGGGCTTCCCGGCTGCTCCTGGGAGTTACAGAGCTGTGTCAGGAAGTGCCTCTCTCTGTTCACAGGGCAGAAGAAGTGACTGTTGGATAAAGGGACTTGGATGTGGATTCTGTTTTTAGGAAAATATTTGATAACTTTAGAGACAGTGAAAGTCAGTTTGGTCATCCATTATGAAACTCAGATTTCCGAGCATCTTCTGTGTTTCAGGGAGCCCAAATCAGAGGCACTTACAAGTGCCAAAGTTCGTTGTCATGTTATACTTAATAGAACTAAAACAGTATCTTTACTTCCTGTTGATCTCACAACTTATGGGATGAAATAAACTGTAGCCACTTAAACAAAAATGTATGTACACAGAGATGCATGGAAAAAACAGTTTCACTAGCATGTCTTAAACAATTTTTATGCATGTACAAAGGTACTTTGTGATTATTGCACCAAGCCAGTGGCAGTAGTTTTATCTCTAGGAGGCAGTATTTTGGTTGATTACTTTAAAAAAAATAATTATTTATGTATGTGTGTATAATGCCTGCATATGTATTTTACCTGTTTGGAATTCAGTTGTGGGTTTTGTTTGTTTGTTTGTTAAGTAAGAGCTGTTATGTGTGTCATTGTCCTGTGCAGTGTGGGATGAAGCATCATCACAGTCACTCCTAGGATGTTCACTGTCACCAGATGCAAATAATGCTTTTTGCACACTTAATAATGCTTTCAGGGGCTGGGAAGGGCAGCTCACTCAGTTGTCAGTGTCTCACAGCATGAGGTCCCCAACACCCCTGTGAAAGCCAGGCCAGCGGTGCACTTCTGTAGCTGCAGCTCAGGGAGGCAGACAGCAGGAGCCTGGGAGCACACTGACCAGGCAGCTCACCAAACCCAGAGAGGGATCAAAGAAGACACCTGGCATTGACTCTGGTCTCCACATATGGACACACATACACATAATGCTTTTAATGAGCAGAATTACTTAACTGTACTGCAATTTGTCACATTGATCTTAACAGTAAAGGATGTGTTCTGTTTAAGAAAACTTTCCCATCCCAATACCATAAGCATGTGTTGAGGATAAATATTGATAGCTTTATTATTTATCATTTATATTTAGATCGCTGGTAAATATTAGATTGTGTGGAGGTTAGGAGAAGGCTGAAGATATGTTAAAAATAACAAGTTGTATGGTGTTTTAACTAAAAGGACCATTCTCTTCCTCCTGCACTGAAGGGTCATCAGTGTTTAGCTAGGTGGACTTACCGTGTGGACTTGTGTTTGATCTGTGTTCTTCCCTTGGTCATGTGTCTACTCGTTTGTCTGCATGGCTATCCTGTGTTATAGTTACATGTTAGAACTTGGGATTCCATGGTGTGGCTCCCCTAGCTTAGTTCTTTAGATTGCTTTGATTCTTGTGGGCCCTTTGTGTTTCTCTATGAACTTTTAGATTTGCTCACTGTGTATATGGCAGGTGGGTGGCAGCAGTGCTTAGGTTAGGGTGGGTGTGGCAACAGGGAGGAGAGGCTTGCCTGGGAGGCCTCCTGCTACCTTGACTACAGTTGTGTTGAATCTGTTTTCTCTTTATTTTTTAAGTCAATCAAGCTTTTGGTGGACATAGTTTCTTTTGTTTTTATTTATTTATTTTTTTACTTCCCAGTTTTAAGTACTCAGCAAGTGGTAGCTACCATATTGTAAGTGTAACCGTCTTGATACACTCTGTAGAGTTTTGGCATTACGGTTTAGTCTTGGATGGATCTGATGGTATGTTTGGACAGCGTGTAAGTAGTGATTGTGATGCGGTTGGCACTCAGTTCCATTTCATTTATTCATTTACCTTTAATGTTTATTTTATTTGCACGATGAGATCCCCATTCATTGTGGCTCACAGCCTTTCATTGTCAAATTAGTCTCTCTGGGACTAGAGAGAGATGGTTAAGAACACTTGCTACCCTTGTGGAGGACACAGGTGAGTTCCCAGCACGCCCAAGGCAGAGCACAGCTGTTGGTAACAACAGTTCCAGAGCTTCCAGGGTCCTCTTCTAGTCTTCATAGGTCCCAGACATGCATGCACATGATGCCCATACATACATGCAGGCAAATACTCATACAGTAAAAAATCATTCATAAAACTAATCAGCAGTGGGTGAGCTTGTGCTCACATTTTGTGGTATATGGATGGCTGTCTACCTGCAAGGAGAGATTTAACTAACATCAGGTTAAAAATGTCAAAACAAAGGAGCTGGAGAGATGGCTCAGTGGTTAAGAGCACTGACTGTTCTTCCAGAGGTCCTGAGTTCAATTCCCAGCAACCATCTGTAATGGGATCCAATGCATTACTTCTGTTGTGTCTGAGGACAGCTACAGTGTACTCACATACATAAAATAAATAAGTCTTTTTTTTGGGGGGGTTTTCTAGACAGGGTTTCTCTGTGTAGCCCTGGCTGTCCTGGAACTCACTCTGTAAACCAGGCTGGCCTCGAACTCAGAAATCCGCCTGCCTCTGCCTCCCAAGTGCTGGGATTAAAGGCATGTGCCACCACTGCCCAGCTAAATAGGTCTTTTTAAAAAACCAAAACAAACAAAAAGGAGAATGTGTGTAATAACAAAAGACTATGTGTGTCACAGACACGTACACACTTTGCTGTCATCATTATCTACTGAGCAGCACTGTCCAGCGGGACAGCTTACAACATTTTATGGACAGGATTGTGAGGAGTCTAGAGGTGGCTTAAAGAGCACACATGCAGCGTAACTTCGAGCACTGCAGTTTTTCTTCCAGTTTGACTTCTGAGGAGGTTCCTGAGATCAGATGTGTCTGCATACTGTGGTTGCTTCTTCTACATTTCTCACATAGTTTTAAATTAGGCTTTCCGATGTCACAGAGGCAGCCATATATTACTTTATGACGGAAGGTCAGGGCTGCTGTGTGAATGGGCTAGGGGAAAATGCGCAGTCCAAAAACAAGTCACCCGGGAACTTGCAGCTAGGCACAGGCTTTGGGAGAACACTGGCATGTACTGCAGTGATCCCGTTGTTCTTGTAAATAGACCCAATAGCATCACACGTGTGTGACAGAAGACACAGCAGAGTTATTTGTAAATGCTGAAAGTGGGCTGGGATGTGGTCCAGTGTGCTGGGCAAACACCAAGGAAGAAGAAGGGAAAATCTGTGTGCTTTAACAGTTTGTGGATTTCTGGGATTGAACCCAGGGCCTTATGGAGGCAAACTCTCTGGTTTTAAGCTAAATCCTCAGTGACAATGAAGTTTTGGAATAGTATACAAAAATGAAAAAGAATAAACTGCTGTTGTACTTAAAATTTCAGTGAAACAATGTTAAGCAAGACTTAGAAGAGTTAATATAGTGAAATTCCAGGAAGAAATGACACCACCAGTCACTAGGGAGGACCAGTTCCTTTTAGATGATTCTCAAAAGTGGGGAATTTTCAAAGCGATATACGATATACATTCTTTGTTGCTTAGCGGCACCTACCGGCAAAGAAGCTTCCCTGCTTATCTTCAAGCTTAAAGAAAATGGAGATGAGTTGTTTGGAAGCTGACTGGTTCCAGTGTTTGTCACATAGTGTGAGAAGGGAGAAAGCCCTTCACATCGCTGGTGGCTGCAGTTTTCTGGGATTTTCTCCATTCCAGTCTGGGAGAAGTTTTAACAAAGTTGTGGGGGAGAAGAAGCCTCTGCCGAGCCTTTTGTCACAGGCTACTACATGTACCTTAGGGCAGTTTTAAAACTGCTTTTTTAAAAAACTGGATTTTTTTTTTTTTTTTTTAAGTCTTTGGATACATTTAGTGGAGATCTAACTAATTGATTCAACTAATCAAACCAGTGTTTTTTCCTAACCATGGAAATTTGTACTGTTTGATTTTTCCTCGGAATGTTAGGTGGGTTTGCTTTGTGGATAAAGCCAGGACCTGTGCATACCAGGCAAACGTTCTGCCAGTCAGCTGTACCAGCCTCTTTTTCCTTGTAGATCTGTCCCTGATGGCTTGGCACTCATCCTGTAGTGCAGGCTGGCTTTAGACCCAGTATCTTGTTTCAGCTTCCCAACCGCCTGGGATTCCAGGCCCTTCCACGGGGCCCATTGTTGAGTAGTGTTTTTAAAGACCACATCCTCGGTCTAGTTTCCTTGTGATGGTAGAAAAAGGGTGTTTAAAACAAGATTGGGATTCTATGAGGATCCCAACTAGCTACATGCACCCTGTTACTGAGGCATTTGTGTATGGAGAAGGAAGCTGGCTTTGAAGTCTGGTACTTCCTGATGTGAAACAGCAGGCAGATGAATAATAATATTTCTCAGTCGTGGTTCTTGTCATTGGTAAACTCGAATTTGTGTACTTGTCAGTTAGGGATGTTATAATGCATAGAGGGAATTCATACACAGTTTTTAAAAGTTTTAAAGCCTGACTATTGTGGACAGTCATTAAAATGGTAACTCTTTGGCCAGAGCACTGGCTTGGTGGGTAAAGGTAAAGCCTGATGAATTTGGTCACCAAACCCACATGGTAGGCAGGAGAGAACCGACTGCAGACTGCCCTCTGACTTCTGCATGTGGGCCGTGGCGCCTTGACACCCATAATTTTTAAAATGGCAACTGCTGTCATTTCTACTCTTGGTAGACTACTAGGTAAGGTACATAGTGATGTTTCTAATTTAATTGATATTACTTGTAGGAGATCTCAGAGGTGCATTAGATTCTGGTGGCAGGTCTGGAATCTTGTACTTTGGGTTGGGTCTGTTGTACTGTGATTAGCGGGGCTTCCTTCCTTAGGTTTTGTATGCCACATAGCCATACCATTTTGTCATAGCAATGTGGTTTAAGCAGAGACAGAAAATTACTCAGAATTATAACTTTTGTTAAAGTCTATGAATCTCTAGTAAGAACTTTTGTTACTAAAGATTCTTACATAACTGATCTGATGGTAAACAGGGGTTAGCCCAGAAGGTAGAGAGATAAATATACAGTTTGACTGTGTATATGATATGGACCACTCACCCTGTAGTCTAAGCTGTCTTCAGACCCAGCGATTTTGTCTCAGCCTTCCAAGAACCTGGGATTACAGGCCCTTCCATTGGGGCCTAGTGTACAAAGGAGCCATGTGGCTGTGCTACAGTCACGAACGTGAAGAGCCTACAGTACTTCGTGGGCCAAGCAGACGGCCTTGTAGTGTTCTCTGAAGGCCAGTGCACTGCACATACTTGTAGAGTACTGCCTTTCAAGTGAGCAGGCTGAGTTTGCCCTCCCCTTCCCTAGACAAGTGGCAATCTGAAGATACTTTGATGGTCACATTGCCATGCTACACACAGACAGAAGTCTGAGATACCCTTTGTTTCCTATAATGCTCACAACAGCTGCCATAACAAGACATTTTCTGTCCCTAAATATCAGTAATGCCCAGGCCAGTCTCCCAAGAGTCCCACTGGCTGCTTCCTGGATGGTATTGTTTGCTGGTGGGTTCAGAAAAAGAGGGTCTAAATTTTTACCCATTTGTGTGGTGTTCCTGACAGACAGGAGACAAGAAGTGGTTACAAGCAGGAAGTGAGGAAGGCGTGTGGGTCTTCAAAGAATCCCCCTATCCCAGAAGCTCTGGAACTTCAGGGTTTCACCTCTCAGATGGTCTGACCCCATGGTTTTACCTGACAATTTGAATGTGTATAACTAGTCTGACTCCACCTGAACCTTGGACCTGTGGGTGTTTAAGAAGTAATATAAAGAAATGTGTACACCAATGTTGTGTATGCACACTGTGTGTGTGTGAGTGTGTGTGCGCAAGTGTGTGACACAGGCAGTTCTCCCAAGAGAAGTCTATGGAATCCTGTGTAGAGGACTGAGAAGGCACTAAAGAAGTGGCTTCTGCTTGTGACTGTCAAAGCATCCCTTCCCCTTTAGTCAGAGCTGTTTGTCTGACGTCTAGAGATGTGGAGCTGTTGTTAGCAGAGATTACTACTGAGGGCTGCTCATGGCCACCTAGCTAGAGGGAAGCAGTAGAAACTAACCAGGTCTGACTCAGAGTGCTAGTCCTCACAGAATGTACCGTAGCCTGGTCCCTTACTGGAACATATGATAGCTTAGGTGACTGTGTGTGCTCATGTACATAGACAGTGTTTGTTTCTCAAACTTACTTAGACCCAGGGTCCTTTTTCTCCCAGCATCTCTCATGCTATGTATGATTAAATACCATTTAGAAGTGATTCATTGGGAATGTGGTCCAATGTGCTTTCTAGCAGAATGAGGGCTCACGTTTGAGTTGTAGAAATGAGTGGGAATCATGAAACCCAGCCTCATCAGTATAGCTTGAATAGTGGTCTCTGTTGTAGCTTTTCTCAAGTATCATAAGAGAAGCTGGGAAATGTGTAGGAGGCAGGTTTAGTCTGGCCCTCAGAGGGTTTCACTGAAGTGTATACACTTAGCCTCTGTTATTTAGCACGAAGAGAATAGTTGCTATTTCTTCATAAGAGCCTTCCTCTCAGATGTATAATTAATGTCTTTGCTGTTGTGGGACAAGTGAATTGAAAGTTCTCACTGTGATGATGCTGTTACTGGTGTGGTCTGCAGGACTCTGGACATTCTTGCTTCTTTCTTGAGTAAAAAAACATGACAATGCTTAGGTCAGAACCACTCTTTCTAACTGCCATACTCAAAGATACTGTCCAGATTGCAGAAGGTTTAAGCGTAGACTATAATACCGGCCTTATGAGTGACAAGGACTCTGGTTTCTTGCATTTGACTTCCCATTCTCTCCATGCTCTGTGCTCTCCTTGTGTGGCCTGCTCCTTCCCATTCTCTCTCTCTCTCTCTCTCTCTCTCTCTCTCTCTCTCCCTCCCTCCCTCCCTCCCTCCCTCCCTCCCTCCCTCCCTCCCTCTCTCTCTCCCCCCTCTCTCTCACTTTTTATTGATTCTTTATAAATTTCCCATCATGCACTGCCAGTCCCACTCATCTCCCTGTCCCTTCATATCCGCCCTTTACCCTTGTAACCTCCATCCAAAAGAAAATTGAAAACCCAAACCAACCAAACAAAAAAACCCATTGCGTCATGGAAGCTGCAGTGTGTCACACAGTGTAGCCTTTTGTTCATACATCGTTGCTTGGAAATGTGCATTGCAGTGAGTCACTGCTCTGGTTTAAGGCCTCTGCCTTCTGCTGCACCATCAGTGCTGGAACCTCACTGGCACTCCTCTCAGATAACCTGTTGTTGCCCTGCGTCATGGGCATCCTACAGCTTTGGAGCTGCAGGGCCAGCCCCTTCACGTGCTCCAGCAGACCATGGACGCAGTAGATCTGTGTCCACTTCTCCATCTCCAGCTTCAGGACTGTCCACTGCTGCCCCTGGTTTTGAACACTGGGACATACTGCTTGCCTCCCACACCCCCTTTCTCCTGTACTGTGTCGTTGGTCTTGACATTCTGTGACTTTTAAGATTATTGAGGAAGAATTTCCTTGTACAGCCATTCTGCTCTGCCCAGGTCACTAAAGTTGTAAACATGTGCAAAGAAAACCTTGGAAAGTAGTGTCCTCAAAGAGGAGAAGGAGGGTATCTTTGACCAGAGATTCAGCACCAGGTACAGCACTGGTGATCTTACCACACCCTGTGGCCCTCTGATGAGTGATTTCATTTGCCTAAGGTCACACACTGAGTGACCAAGTCAAGATTCCAGCGTCTTGCTTTGCATCACCCATTTGTGTGCCACTGACATAGACAGCAGTGACTCATACTCAGGGCTGACTCCTATCAGCTGTTGGGGAATCCATTGTTCTGTGGGGAAGTACTCTGGGTTAAGGCCAAACATTTTAGGACCCAAGGATAAAGGAAGAGTAGGGGGCAGTTTGAGAAAATTGATTCCTGAAGATGTAAACAGAGATCCCCTTGGACCTTCCAGAAACACTGCAGGACAGATGTAGGAGTTCAAGTTTTGTGTTCCAATCTTAAGAGTTCTAGGTTTGGGATGGAACCTTAGAGCACCCTGACCACAAGTGAGCTGTCTGTCACTCCTTTTTGAGCACAACTCACCCACTTCCCTTTCTCATTAAGGCTTCACTTAGCTGTTTGTAGAAGCTTCAAAAGGGAAAACCCAGTCATGTATCATCTCCAGTTAATGGGCATCTGTTGAGCCACTAGGTCACCAAAGGGGTGATTACACAGTACTTCTTTGTGTAGTAAACACAAAAATGGAAAGAAAACATGTTCCAAAGGCAAGCCAGATTGTTAGTGACTAACAGCATTCTCTCCTTGAGGGAGAAGGCTAAGACAGTCCTTCACTCTTGCTGGGAGAGATGACAAGGCCATTCCCCAGCTATGGAGGGATGGGGAAGGAGGAGGGCCTTTGGAGGCCTTGTCACTTTTAATTGCTGGTGGGTGGGATGCATTACTGAGCAGCAAGCATTCTAGGAGACATTGTGTGCAACCATTGGGAACTTGTGAGTCTCTGAGCTTTCTGCCACAAGCCATAGAACAGCAGTGATGCTGAAACTTTCTCACCCTACAAGTTAGCGTCTCTTCAGTCATGCCCAGGCTTTGCAAGTGACGACTCTGCTTACTATTGATTTATGAAAGCTGAGTATAGTTTTCTGACCCAGCATGCCATGTGTGAGCAACAAGGCAGCGTTCTTGGGTTTGCATCCTTACATACACTCTAGTTTGGGATCTCAAAGTTTGTGTCTTGTCGTCATTTAGGTTTTGCAGAACTTGGCATAATTCAAATAACCTGTTTTTCCCCCTTTAGAACACTTCAGTTATGGAAGATCAAAATGAAGATGAGTCCCCAAAGAAAAGTGCTCTTTGGCAGGTAGGCATGATAAGTTAGCAGATGACTGTAGATAAAGCTCTGCCTTCCCTGTGTCCTCACTGAGAGCAGAGTCCACCTGTTTTGGGTAGGGTTGCCAGATTCAGAAGCCACCCTGCTTGCCCACCATTTCCTCTGGAAAGTATCCTTACTGCTAGTAAAGATGTTGGGAGTTTTCTGGAAGATTCCAAAAGGGCACTATCCTAAAATACGTACTCTGTGACCTAAGATAGATCATGCAGAAATCCTCCATCCTGGGGATGGTGGAGGCTTTTAGCTTAGAGCCAAGTGCAGACCTTATGCCAGTCCTGCAGCAAGTGCAGATAGCTGCTTTTCTCTATTTGCACCCCACTCCTCCTACCCTGCACTTCCTAAGAGGTACTGTCCCCTTTCACCTCACTCTCCTTTTCGTGGCTCTCTTCCTTTTCTGTCCACCCTCCCAGGCTTTGCCAGGCTTTGTGATGGAAGTCTGGGGAACACACAGACCTTCATAGTTTAGTGTTTTCATTAAGCATGCTGGTGAGCAGTTTTCTCCTCTGTGAGGACACGCGTAAAGGCACAGCATACATAGAATAAAGGGAAAAAGTGACCTGGACTCATTTGAAAACTATAAAGTAGGTTAGTTAGCTAGAATACTGTGCGCATAACAAGTGTAAGATGATATGGACCAAGGTCAAATAATGGCAGCAGGGCTTCAGGGTTTGTCTGGGCCACCGGGGGCTGGGATAGCAGCTGGAAATGTGCTCCTAAGCACACATGTGCCTGTTTGTTTTTTTGAACATCATGTGTAAAAGGAACATACTTGGCCTTCCACATCCCTCGCCATCCTGTCTTCACTGTGACCCTTTAGCCTGCAGTGACTCCCAGCTCCTTAGCATCCAGTCTCCTCCATCTGTCCATCTCCTTGTTGGTTATTCAGTGGGACACTAGATGGTAAATGAAATAATAACCTTTTGCCTGTCAAAGTGGGAAAGTGGATGTGAAAATGCTGTGATCTAGGAAGCAGTGCACAGATGCAGGCTATTGCCATCATTCTGTTTAACCTGTTGTGAAAGCAGCCATTCTGGAAATTGTCAGCAGATGTTGAATGAAGGAGGAATGAGCACATGTAGTCTGCAAGACTCCATAGTTGTCGTTCAGTGTGCAGCCTGATTTTGTCCTGGTGATTGTGTTCACAACACCATAAAACCCTGCATTTCGCCTTTGGTCTTTCCCATCATTTTCAAAGCTGCCAGTGGTTAGTCCAGCCTCACTGTATTTAAAGCTGTACTGCAACTGCCACACTGCAGTGCTTCTCTGCAGAAAGATGGGTTGTGATATTACCAACTGCTTGTAATTAGGCAGTTTCTTCTATTTTCTGTTTACAACATTGTGATGCTGTTCTGCTTAAAAGAACATTGACATCTCCTTTTATGTTTATCCTTTTATATTTGATATCTTATACAAGATATCCTTATATGTCTCCTTTTATAGTTGCTGATGATATTTATCACAGCAAAGAATTTTTACTTTTGTCTCAAGTTCTATGAGGCAAGTAGATGGGGGTCTTTGAACAAACGGGATTCTCTGAATGCCTGTTCAATGCTGCCCTCTGGTGGCAACAGTTGCCAATTGAATTTTCCCTCACTCTGGGAATTGGGGGTGGCATGGAGAATTGGAAAGAGATGGTTAATGTAAATTAAGTGGAAGATGAGTACTTTCTGGCCTTGCCTGGAAGTGCACACATAAAAACACACTTGAGATATGAAACTAAAAAAGATTTTTGTCAAGGAAGGTCAGAGGTTTTCTTTGAAGTTTACAGAGGTTCTTTCTTTTTTTTTTCTTGAGTTTACTTTAATATGAGAACATACTGTTAATGAGAGCTCTTCATTGCACGTCAGATGTTGGGAACAAGTCTCTAACGGAATTGATGGACGTTTGTAATTCACCTCTTTGGGTCTTACCTTCTGTTAGGATATGCAAGTAGGCCATCAAAGGACAGGTGGCAGGGGTACACCAAAACACCAGTGTAGCCAGGTGGTGGTGACACACACCTTTAATTCCAATACTCAGGAGGCAGAGGCAGGTGGATCTCTGACCACCATGGTCTACAGAGTAAGCTCCAGGATGGTCAGGGCCACTCAGAGACACCCTGTTTCAAAAACCAAACCAAACCAAACCAAAGACCTGATGTTGTTTTTAAATAGCATTATAGTGGTTGTGGCTTTGAGTCTAGGGATACAGACTGTTACTGTTTTGGTGATGGAGAGAGTATGTACGGTTGCACGGATGTGAGTGTGCAGATGTGTCTGGACATTGTCTTCTATTGTTCTCAGCCTTATTACCTTGAGATAGGGTCTCTTGCATTTTTAGCTCTTTTGACCAATCAACCAGCCCCTGAACTCTTGTCCTCTGCTTGTTTACACACTCCCATGCTAGGGTTACAGCATGTGCAACCATGTCTGGGTGTTTTTGTTTTTTTCAGGGAGGGTTGGTTTGATTTTTGTTTGTTTGTTGGATTTTTGGAGACAGGATTTCTCTGTGTAATGGTCCTGGCTGTCCTGGAACTCTGTTTTAGACCAGGCTGGCCTCAGACTCAAAGAGATCCACTGTCTATGCCTCCCGAGTTGCTGGAATTAAAGGTGTGCACCACTATGTCTAGCCCATGTCTAGATTTTTATGTGGGTTCTGGGGATTTGAACTCTGGTCCTCATGCTTGCAGATCCAGTACGCTTACCTGCTGTGCATCTTCCCAGCCTTTAGATTGTTGGGTGCTGGCATCCAAGAAGTAGTATCTGTGGCTTTTTCTTTTCTCTTTTTCTAGGGGAGGGGTGCTGCAATTGAATCCTCCCTAGGATTATACCTAGAGTCCTATGGTTTCAATTAAAACTATTAATTAATTAATTAATTAATTAATTAATTAATATGCACACATTTTATAGTGCAAGTATGGAGGCCACAGGACAGTTTGCTTGAGTCAGAGATCTATTTGCACTTGTGGGTTCCTGGAGTCAAACTTAGGTTAAGCTGTCTCATCTGCCATCAGGTTAGATGATGCTGCTATGCAGGGAAAGGTACATGGAACTGATTGATGAGAAAGGACCATGCTGGTCATATAAAACCATCCAGATGAATACCTTTCCAGGATTTGGGATTATTTTCTAAAAAATAAGGCAAAAGAAGGGGGTGGAAAACCTAAGCGGTTTGGCCAGCATTTATTAGCCATCAGGACTAATGTGGAAGAGTCAAAACTATTAGGAGAAAATGAAGCTTTATAGATTGATTTACTTTTAGGTCCCTCTTCTATTAAGATAGATGGGGGTTCTCAGTGTGATCCCCTGAAATGCAGTCTGGTCTAGCAGACTCAGCAGCACTTGGGAACTTAAAGTACAGATTCTGAGGCTGTCATCTAGACAAACAGAATCACAGTTTGTGTTAACTCAGCTACTCCAGTGCATGCTCAGGTGTGAGAGCCATTAGTGTTGTTGTACACTAGCCCAGTGCTGCTCTGCTTGTGATCGCTTAGGTGCCAATGGTCAGCTGTATCCACATGCTAAATGTGAAAAACTTCACAAGTGTAGGTTGGGAGGGCATAAGTATTATTGTCAATAATTTTTGCTGTGCATAATTTATAAGTTCTGCTTTATCATTCGTGTGTGTGTGTGTGTGTGTGTGTGTGTGTGTGTGTGTGTGTGTGTG
>JANHMN010000002.1:78478853-78550672 GCA_030674055.1 Rhabdomys pumilio | reverse complement strand
TCTCTCTCTCTCTCTCTCTCTCTCTCTCTCTCTCTCTCTCTCTCTCTGTGTGTGTGTGTGTGTGTGTGTGTGTGTGTGTGTGTGTGTGTTTGCGCGCGCGCGCCACAACACTCCTGACTTGTATGGAGGTGAGAGGACAACTTTGGGAGTTGGTTATCTCCTTCCACTGGGTTCCTCAGGTCCATAGATTGACCAGGCTCTTCCCTAAAGTCCTAAAGTGAGTAAATATGTGGCTGTTGCTTTTGAGGGTTCTTACCCATCTGCTCAGAACAGAAAATAGTTCTCTGTCAGAGGGAGATGAGAAGATTGATATGAACACTTTTATTTTTTAAGATTTAATTATTTTATTTATACGAACACACTAGAAGAGGGCATCAGATCCTATTATAGATGGTCGTGAGCTATCATGTAGTTGCTGGGAATTGAACTCAGGACCTCTGGAAGGGTAGTCAGTGCTCTTAACCGCTGAGCCATCTCTCTAGCCCAATGTGAACAGTTTTAATTTTTCACATGCCTTAAAAAAATGTGTCAGTCTTACCTTTTGGCCCCTGTGGCTATCAAGAGTTGATGGAGTGTGGTTTATTGTGTGTTCATGAATATGAGCAACAAGCACAGGTTTCGAAGCAAGAAGTCTTGAGTTCCCATCTTGGCTTCATTACAGAGCACAGCCCAAGAGCTTTCCCTCTTGTGCCTTGGCTGTAACTTTGGAGAACCATTGGCCTGTAAAGGTTTGGCAGAAACATGGGGAGGGAGTTCTGAAAATTCCAAAGACAGAGCTGTCCCAGGGCGGCTCTCATGGCGAGAACAGTTGCTGCGGGCTGCACCTGTTCATCAGCCTGTCCATGCCCTGCTCCTGCCCTGCTCCTGCGTGCTGTTCCTACTCAAGGTTCACTTAGCTTTTACCTTAAAGAAGGGCTGGTCTGTGCACTGCCCTACCCATTCTTTTCATTGCTTTTCTGTTTTGTAGAGCAAGGCTTAGATCACATAGCAGAAAACATTCTTTCCTACTTGGATGCCAGGTCTCTGTGTGCAGCAGAGCTGGTGTGTAAAGAATGGCAGCGAGTGATCTCAGAAGGGATGCTTTGGAAGAAGCTAATTGAGAGGATGGTGCGGACCGACCCTCTCTGGAAAGGACTCTCAGAAAGAAGAGGCTGGTAAGTATGGAGCCTTGTTTGGAAAAAGTTTCCTCTGTGTACTGTCAGCTTGATTACTCAGGGCAAATATTTTTGACTATGTCAGTCTATTTAAACAAGGAAGAAAAATGATAGATTAAAGCTGTTAGAATTCCCCGCTGTCATGGGTTTGTTATTATAAAGTCTTTAATACCTCAAATGGCTGATACAGTCATCTTCTTAAAGCTTTAAATTTATGCTTTTTCCCATCACAAAAAGCTAAGGAAAAAAATGTGAGAATTGGAGCTGGAGAGATGCCTTGGCTGTTTAGAGGACCCCAGTTCAATTCCCAGCACCTACCTGGTAGCTTACAACATTCTGGCACTCCAGTTCCAGAGGATCTGATGCCCTCTTCTAGCCTCCATGGGCACCAGGCATACATGTGGTGCACAGACATATTCGCAAGCAAAACCCTCATACATAAAACAAAATTTTAAAGGAAAATATGAGAATCTAGTAATGTTACTTATTTGTATTTTAATTGGCTAGGGATTGAATCAACTGCTCTGTCACTGAGCTATTCCAGCAGTCCGAGTTTTGTCATTTCTGTTTTTATTATTGCTCATGGGGAAGAATGGAAACACACAGCACGGGGTTTTCTAGGGAAGCCTGTGAGCTTAAATGCAATTTGATGTCCTGTGCATTGTCAGCGATCTGGTTTAGTCAGCATAGAGAAAGTTACAGACAGGCACAAGGCTGGAAAGATGGAGGGTGAGGCTGCATGTTGACGATGGGAGGAAGTCTAATGGGCGGTAAGATGTTTCACAAGCTTCATTAGCACTTACTGTTCATGTGGGCGCAGTGTAACAGCACACAACGCGAGGAAGCACAGTCCTAGGGAGCAAGGGCTGAGAGCAGCTAATGGGCATGAGGAATTTTGAAAGGGGATAGCAAGCTAATTGTTCTCCTAATTCTAACTCTAGCATGGATTTTTCGGTTTTTGTAGTAGATAGGAGACCACAAAATATATTTGATAGTAAAAATGTAAAACCCAGTGTGAAGGCTCACAGCTTCAGAATGCCCTTGTAATTTTTAAGAGGTTCATTAAAATGTACAGACTTTGTGACTGGTTCATTTCAGTGTGTCCTGTTTTTTATTTGCAAGTTTTTACTAATAAAGTTAATAGGGGGAAAAAAGCTCTAGAATGAAAGCTTAATTATTTGTGGGACAGTACTCAGAAAACAAAAGACCAGCGTCGTGCCAGAACTAGATTGTCTCTACCATGGAAACTGCAGTTTGTTAAAAACCCTCCTTTTGAACTGTTAACACTCAGTGCAAGGAAAAGACAGGAAACACGGCTGTCCTTATGCATGCTTACATAGAATCCCTTCTCTCATGTATAGAAATGTAACATCTGTTTGTTTTCATTTGCCAGGGATCAGTACCTGTTTAAAAACAGACCTACAGATGGCCCTCCCAACTCATTTTATAGATCATTATACCCAAAGATTATCCAGGACATAGAGGTAACTGTTTACTCAATTGTCTGACACCCTTGGGGGCTTGTTCTCAACTTCTTATATTGTTTTCAAAGTCCTTTTGTTCTAAACTCATGGAACTAACATTTTTTAAGAGTTGAGTTTTGGAAATAAATGTCACAGTGTGTAGTCTGTAACTGTTTTCAGAGCTGATCACGCCTTTTTATAGAGAAATACAGCTTTTCTAAAACACGAAATGCTTCTGTAAGGCTGCCAGTTAATTAAAACCTTAATCCAAGATAAACTATATTCTAATTTGATAAATTTTCCACAATCCAAGGCCCAGTTTTTTAGGTAAACATACTTTTATATTTTTGAGCCATCTCTGTGGAAGGCATGTGTGTAGTCTCCTCTTAAGTCGTGCATAGCTTTCATAAAAATGTCTCACGTTACTCTAAGCCATTATGAAGTGGGCTCTGTGAAGTAGGCTGTGCTTTGGGTCTGTCGTGAAGCTGAGTAGAGCTCCGTGACCGCAGAGCTCTGTGCTCTTGCTGAGAGATGTTAGCCACATTCGACATCGTCGGTGTGCTCTAACCCACTTTTATCGTTAAGCCCTTTCCCTTAAACCAGGATAGACATGCCCAGGTACTTCCTCATTCACTCTTTCACATGTGTTCTTGTCTGTTCTTGCTTTTTCCACTATTTCCTCTTTGGCAGAAAAGTTGAGCTTTTGCTGGCCAGTGCAGTATCTCCCATAAAGTTACAGCCAGTTTCCAAACTGTGAAGTAATCCTCTTCCCCAGGTGATGAACGTAAAAGTTATTGTGCCAAAACTCGTTAATGGAGAAACATGTGTCTTTGTGGAGTTCATCCCCTGCCCCTTCTTAGGCAGATGTGAACTAATGGACCCATCCCGTTAATGGTTCATCTGTGTGTGACCGGATATCATTATTTAAAAGAGGAAACTCTTGTCTTGACTGAGTGCTCTCTAAAACAACTTAAATACTAACCTTTTAGGGAGGGATCAATAATTTTAAACCACTGCCACATAAAGTTTAAGAATTAATTGACCTATTGTTCAAAACGTGGTCCTGCAGTGCTTAGTGGGTGACAGAGCAGACTGTCATTACAGGTTAGGGTTTGTGCATTTCAGGAGGGAAGGGGCTGCTCTAGGTCAGTGCACCAAGACATTGTATATGCGCGTCTTGGAAATGTCCTTCTGCTCTTTGGCAGGGGTAACTGTTGAGAGACTCTCCTACTTTCCATGAGTGGTCTCAAGAAAGCATCCTTCTGAGGGGATGTTGTTTAAAGCCATCCATTAGTAAACAGGAACTTGGGAGAACCTTTATCTGATTGAGGTTTGGTGATGTAGATTATTTTATTTAGACGTCATGACTACCATTATAATTGACAGTATGACAGCATTTACCATAACCATTTCCTCAGGCTGAAAAAATACTTTAGAACTAGCAAAGGAGGCAGATGTGACTGGAAATGGAGCTATGGGGAAATGCTCTTTGACACAAAACCTCTGCATCATGGTGGTCTTCCCAGTGGTTCTTAAAGTGTGGTTTGGGAAAACCACTGCCTGGCCACAGAGTCTCCTCCAAATTTTTGTGGCTAAGTTTCTTAGTACAAGGGATGACGCTTATACTTCAGTGTACTCCCTAATAGTAGTAGTGACAGAAACGGTGTACCACTAATAGGACACTTACTTGTACCAGATACTTTGTTTAGTAGTTTATAGCATACCTTCTCATTCGATAGTCTAGACACCCTGAAAAGTAGGTCAAGTCCACAGTGAAAATCTTAAGAAGCATGGGCTGACAAGGTAAACGGTTACCCTGGATCACAGCGAGTGTCACAGCCTTTAGTCAGCCACATACTCTCATGGACACAGTATTGAGTGGTGCAGTCCACAGCCATCCACATACTCTAACAAACGCAGTTACTGAGTGGGACAGCCCATGACCAGTCACACACTCTCTGGCTCTTCATACAAGACTTTTGCAGTATGGATCAGTGGCACCACTTCTGAACAGAGCTCCAACCTCGTTTTAGGAGTGTGCTGTGTTCTGTCAGGGCAGGCATAAATGTGAAAGTTATTCTCTCTGTGGTCCATGTCTGTGAGGCACACAGATGAGTTATCTATAATGACTGCTGTGAAAAGTATCACCTGCAGGGCACAGTCATTGTCACCCCTGTAGTCTACCATGAACTGTGAGGGATTTACACAGATGATTGGAATGATTTTACAAGGTCTGTATCAAGTCATATTGTATCATATCACAAAGGGAAACTGAGACTTAAAAAAATTTTTAGAATGTGCTACATAGAAGAGGTGGGCTTTTAGCTGAGGTCCGTCTAGCCTTGGGCTTTCAGTTAGTTGTTTGCTATTTCCAAAGTAGAAAGTTCAGGAAGTGAATGAGAAAAGCATGTTGTATTCCTGTAGACTTGTCTTCCTCTATGTGGAAAGTAGAATGTGGAAATGTGGAAACTCAGCACCTGAATTCTGACTGTTCAGATGGGATCCCTTGGTCTTGCTTTAGTTCTGTTAGGGAAAAGGTAGCATTGAAAGGCTCTTAAGCACGCTGCCCAAAGATAAAGGAACACCAGAGTGTCCAGGTCTCCCCAACCCGTGCACAGCTCCCACTCTCTTTCCCTGAGACTCCACATATCGGCTCTTCCCTGATCGCACTCTTATTACCCTCTGCTCTGCTCGACAGCTTGCTGACTCCTGAAGTACATCATTCTTAGCTTGGCTGTCATGAGCAGAGAGGAAGAGGTTCCTCTTCCAACTTTGTTTGCCTTCCACATCAAGCCACCAGAAGTTGGCTGTATTTTAAGGAAACATTGACAACCTGGTTTTGTGTGGCTAGCTCCTGCTGTTGAGAAAATGGGGAAGTGAGAATTGGAGTCTGTGGAGAATAGTTCACATTCTTCACTTTCTACAAAGGTCTCTCTCCTGGGTGTTCTTGCCACACAGAGGGTTTTCAGGCCTCTAAATTGAAAAGGAACTCCTGGCAAACCTGAGGCGTGTCCCACCCAGAGGTATCCACTCTCCCTCGATATCTGGAGTCCTTGGCAGTGCTCTTTTCAAGGCAGCTCACTGTCCACTCACCGCAGGGACTTGATTAACTGTAACTGCCCGACTCCCCAGGCTCTGTTCACCCACACTCCCAAATGCCTCTGCAGATGGAAGGCTGTTGCTCTTAGAAGTAAACTAATGTCCTGATGTAGGATTTTTCTTTTCTGCCATTCCAGAGTAGTGACTTTATATATTTACCAGGTAAGTGGCTTTGAAGCACTCTCCTTGGAGCTGGCCATGGGGAAAATGACGGTGTGTTGTATCACGCCTTTTAATAAACCGCATTTCATTCAGGGAAAGTAGAAAGCTTTTTTTGTGGTTTGCAAACTTGATATTAACATTGTCCCAACTAGAAAATGCTGAAACTTGCCCACCCACTCAGTTATGTTTAGGCTTCTAAAAATAATGTTATTCCTCTATACTCAGACATCTGTTTTCACTCTATTGCCAATTTAAGTGCCGCTGTATACTCTGTATATCATGGCTACTTTCCCAGTGTTTTGAGATTTTGCACAGGGTAAGGTGATTTTACCAGTTCCCTACCACGTGAACTCCTCCTCTACGGTAGCTGCACCACCTGATGGCTCATGGTATGTAGGCATTAGAGAGGGCACCTGTGTGTGATGGCCCTTGCTGCACCTTATGGCTCATGGTATGCAGGCATTAGAGAGGGCGCCTGTGTGTGATGGCCCTTGCTGCCACTGCACTGGAGTCACAGCTGGGTTTCATGTGAAAGCTGAGCACCTTGACAGTCCTTCTATGAAGTGTAGGCTACCAGTAATAAATAGCAGCCAGGCCAATATAATTCCTGTAATTTGGGGAGAACCCTCCACTTTTAATTGCAGCTCGCTGTTTTTGTTAGTATACCCAGTAGGTGGTGATGAGCTCTTACACAGACAAAACGGGTGTTTTGTCTTACACAGTCCCTTTGATAGTTGAGGGAGCAGGCCTACTGACCTGCTTCAGAGAGGTGGAGGCTGCTGCTCAGCTGAAAAGGCTGAGTGCCAGGCCTGAGGCTGCTTCTGTGGAAACCTGGTTTAGAAGAACTGGTTTAGTGAGAGCTGAGGTGGTCAGACGTGGTGGTAGTGTTCTTGGTAGGCATGGTCATCAGCAAGAGCTACCTTTGTGTGGGGTGGCCTGGAGAACTAGAGACAGGCAGTCTTAGGAGTGCCCTTGGTGGCTGCATGGCTTTCGACATTTCCTGTTGGTTCTAGTGAGCTTGGATTCAAGAACCTAAAGATTTAAAAACTTGCCCTGAGTCGGGGCTTTTCTGTCTGACTCACCAAGAGTCTTCTGAACTTTTCCTTAAAATATAAAAGTATCCTAGAAAGTTAGGAACCTTGTGAACATGGAGAAGCTCAGCCATACCCTGGTTTCCTTCTGACTGGAAGGCAAGTGGGCTGTCTGGTGACATTCATGTGAAGAAGCCCTGTCCTCTCACAGCTGGCTGAGGCTCAGGAGTAAATGAGACAGCTCAGCTTTAATATTGACTCTTCTTTGCCCAGGTGTATCAAAAACTGATTTGGCCACCACAGAATGGGCTTGTTTAAATAGGCTATTATGCTCTGGATCCCTTTAAAAAAAAGTTGCCATAGAGACAAATTGAAACCTATCATGAGAGATGGTTATACAGTGGGGTGAGTTAGTTTTCCTGGTTTTGACATTTATCAGCCACTAGAGACACTTGGCATAGGAAGTCCTGATGGTAGCAGGTGCACAGAAGAGCTTGTCTCTACCGCTGTTGTCTCTAAGAGTTGGACGTGTGCCATCCGCTTGTTGATGTTCACTGTCCTGCTTGTTCAGTGCTGGCTCTCTGAGGACCCAGATGTTCCCAGGGCCTGTGCTGAGCACAGAGGCCACAAATGACAGACACTTGCTCTTTAAATATACATGTATTGATACAGTAATTAATAGTTCCAACTCTCCATTTCTTTCCCTATAAAAATGTGAACGGTGGCTCTTGCCTCAGCATTAGGTGGTAAGTTGGTTAGAAATACAGCTGGTCCTCTCTATAGCTGTGATTCCACAGACTCAGCTACCACAGTGGAAACGAATTAGAAACATTGCGTTTGTACTGAACATGGACAAGATTTTTTTTTTTTCTCTCCTTTGGTTGCGATTCCCTAAATAATTTAGCATCACAGCTATTTATATAACATTTATATTGAGCCAGGCATGGTATCACACACCTTTAACCCCAGCACATGGGTGGCAGAGGCAGATGAATCTCTTGAGTTCTGAGGCCAGCCTGGTCTACAGAGTGAGTTCCAGGACAGCCCAGGCTACCCAGAAAGAGCAACAACAAAAAAACCCCACAAAACTCCCCAATGTTTGTATCATATTTACTATTAAAGCTCATCTAGAAATGATTTAAAGTATATATGAGGATATGCATAGGTATATGAAAATATTATACCGTTTAATTAAATGGGGCAGGAAATTGAGAGTTTAAGCCAACCTTGGCTACATAGTGAGGAATTTAAAGCCAGCCTTGGCTACATAGTGAGGAGTACCTTAAAAAAAAAAAAAAGCAAATCACGAAACAAAGTAATTATGCTGTTTTACATAATTATGTTATTTTACAAAATCTACACCATAGATTTTGGTATCTGTGCTGGATTGTAGAACACTTCCCTCTGAATGCCCAGAGACGACAGTGCATAAAGCACAGGACAGTATTAGAGAGCTTTCGGAGAATGTTAGCATTTTAGAGAGTTCAAAAGAATGCAGTCCTCAGAGCAGAGGACTCTTGGCTTACTGGGTGCCAGGGGACCAGTGATTGGTCCTCTATTGTGAGTACAGGCTGGGTTTACATTCTTCAGACAGCAAGCACTTAAGCCTTAACTACGCCTAGAACCTCTTTCCACCTGGACTTAGAAGTTGAGTGTCGACAGCTGTTCCTGTTGTCTATTGGTTTCAACGGCTAAGAATTCAGACCAGCTAGTCTTAGTAGAGACTACGGCTTTGAATCTTGGATAGTTCCTCCTAGCTGAGGCTGGGCCTTCTGGTGGACACACTCTACTTCCTTATTAAACTGGACCATGGTCTCAGGCCAGAGAGCTTTTGTTGGCTTTCAGGTCCTGTAGTTTGTTTCATTTGTTTGTCACAGACAGTACCCAGGATTGTTACTATATGTTTGTGTTCTGTCTTCTCTGCCTAAGAGCTTGGACTATCCTTTGGACTGATGGATATATTCCTAGCTGATCAGAACTGAGTGTAACTTCTAGCTCATCAGTTACTGCTCTTCTACCTTAAGCAGGTTAAACTGTTTCCTTATTTATAAAAGGAAAACAATGAGAAACAAGAATGTTGGCTTAATCTTTAACCAAGCAAATTTAATTCAGAGTCTAAGTGTCCCTCAGTGTACCATGAGATTATATCTGATAAATTCATGGTAAGTTGAAAATAATGTAGGTTGAAATGTGTATGACGTACTTAACCTGCTGCGCAGCCTACTTGAGAGGCACACTGTGGATTCCAGGTGTCTTCCTCCTGTGCTCTAGTGCCAGGTCATGGCTTGCTGCTGTCATTCAGTTGGCTGGCCGGGGAAAGGATCAAAATTTAAAATACAGTTTCTGTTGAATATGTATTACTGTTTTTGCAGTTTAAGGCCAAGAAAAAGAAGTTAACCCTAACCATTAAAAGTGAGGAGGAGGGGAGAGAATGTGTGCTCACGCAGGTGTGTAGGTGTGTGCTCACGCAGGTGTGTAGGAAGGATCTTGATCTGCTTCTCAGGCAGGCCTTGAACTTAACATCTTGTGCCTCAGTTTCTAGGGATTTCAAATATTTGCCCTCACAATTGGCTTTATGCCTCCTTGGAATGCAGTATGCATCCTGTTGATCTTTTACATACTTAATGATACTGGGAATATGCTGACAGATCATTAAACAACACATGATGGTAGAGAATTGGACCCCACCCCCACCCCCCAGGGTTTCTCTCTTTTGTCCTGGCTGTCCCAGAACTCCCTTAGTAGACCAGGCTGGACTCCAGCTCAGATCCCCCTGCCTTTGCTGAGAGTAAATGTACCACCACCAGGCAAAGTCTTCCTTCCTTCCTTCCTTCCTTCCTTCCTTCCTCCCTCCCCCCCTCCCTCCCTCCCTCCCTCCCTCCCTTCCTTCCTTCCTTCCTTCCTTCCTTCCTTCCTTCCTTCCTTCCTTTTTAAAATTCTTATTTACAGTGATTTCAGTCTGGCAGGAGCTTCAAACTGACAATGCAGTTCTCTTTGGAGTTGGCCGTGTCTTGTCTTTTCAGTGAGAAGACAACTCTTCAGTTAGTGCTTAGTAATAGGGCAGTCTTTTGCCAGGTATTGTAATTGGCATTAGGGGGTGACTCAGTGAGTTACTGTCTATTTGTATTTTGGTGGCAAGTGATGTTCTTTAAACATACTGAATTCTGTCTAGGCCGGTTCAAATCTAACCCAGAGCTCACTGGAAGTCCCATGATACCTGCCAGGTAGGCAAGGAGGGTTTAAGAAGAAACATTGTTGCCTAGTGTTTTATTTGGAAAACACCAGACACACGGTCTCTGGTGTTCTGCTTCTGGAAGCAATACCAGATTGTTAAACCTTGGGGAACAAACAGTTGGCTCACAAACCATACCTCTTGCCTCCTTCCTCCAGACCATAGAATCCAACTGGCGGTGTGGCCGACACAACTTGCAGAGGATCCAGTGCCGCTCTGAAAACAGTAAGGGTGTCTACTGCTTGCAGTATGATGATGACAAAATTATCAGTGGCCTCCGGGACAACTCTATCAAGGTGAGTTATTGATCTGTGTATTATTTTAGAGTGATGCTCAGGGGTAAGGTGCTGGGGTGTGGCAGTCTTTGCTACTGGGGGTAGGTTTTTATCTGTTGTCAGCATTAGTAGCTCTCAGGGTTCAGAAGAAACCAGAACCAGCTCCCCCGGCTTCCCTTCCCCCTTCTCATCTCGCTTGTCCCTATGCGTATTCATATTTGGTCCTCTCTGTTTATGATATCCCCCAGATCCACTTGTCCTGTTCCCTCAGACCATCCTTACACCCAGGAATCCAGTGGTCTTCCCCCTACATTTCAAGTGTGTGTGTGTGTGTGTGTGTGTGTGTGTGTGTGTGTGTGTGTGTAAAATCTAGCATTTCCTATTAGTGTAAGCATATAACACGTAACAGACTTTAGAACCAACTTTATGCTCAGTCCAGATGCATTCCACCTCCATCTCCTGCGTTGTTTAGCAGTAGTTCATACTTGGTGTGAGATAGCAGTCCACGTTCTTGGGTACATCTTAGCATGCTAATCCATCTAGTTCTCAGGGGTGTGCATGCTGCCTATGGCTTCTCAGGATTGTGAATGAAGCCTCTAGCAACCAATGCATGTGTGCAAGGTTTTTGTCAGAATGTAAGTTCAGTTCACTTGAGTGAGTGAAAACCTGGAAGTTGGATTGCTACCTTGTATGGTAAAATGATCTTGGGTTTAGGGATGATGTAGATGTAATACCAGACTACGGTCTGTGAAGAAAGAATTGATGGGGTGGGCTTCAGTAGTGTGACAGTTTTCTGCTCTAAGAGAAAATACATGCTTCAGACTGACAAGATATACATGCCAAAGACACGTCTGATGAGGGAGTCCTAGCCAAAGTGTGCAGAAACTATAAAAACGCAACAATAAAGAAAGGAAACACATTTTAAAAAACAGACAGAGACCTTAATAGATACAGCTCCAAAGAGCGTGTCTAGCCAACAAAGCAGCATTTGCAAAGATGGCCATGTTGTCAGCGGTCAAGGAAGGGGAAGCAGCACTAAGAGGCATCGCATTCCATAGTGTGGCGGACTGCAGTGCTGGGTGAAGGTGAGGAATCCAGCAGAGCCCGCATCCGTTGCTTGTGGAAGTGTGAAATGGTTCAGCTACTTTGGAAGGTAGCTCGGCAGTTTCTTAGTAAACACTCTTATCATATAAGATCCAGTTGAAAATTCAGTCCACCCCAAAACTTGTACACATTTGCAGCAGCTTTATTCCTAATTGGCAGGCCTTGGGCACGAGCAGGTGTCCTGCAGTGGGGCATGGATAAGCTGTGGCATGTCCAGGTAATGGGATAACTTCAGCATTGAAAAGATTTTGCTTAACAAGCCATAGGAAGACGTGGAGAGCTTTAAGTAGATGTTACTGAGTTAAAAGACAGAGTGGACAAGGCTCCCCAATGGAGGATTCAGTGTGTGCTGCACTGGAAGTAGAACTCTGAAGAACAGTAAAGAAGGGAAGGAAGAGCTCAGGCTGGGAAAGGAGGAGCTGCTGCTGCTGCTGCTGCTCTCCTTCCTTTCCAGAAACGAGGACCGTGTCACCACACAGCATGTCTGCTTTAGTTCTTTAGTGCTTAATTTAACTTTGTAGTAAAGCATTTTCCTACTAAGAACCTTGGTACTTTGTTCTATATTTTTAAAGTTTTGAAGCTATTAGGAGTATGCATTTTTAAACGGTCCTCATAGAGGCTGTCACATTACTTACCTGAGAGTAAAATGCCCTTCCCAGATTTTATTAAAAACCCCCTTTGTCAACCTGCTGATTGAACGAGCACAGTGGCTAATGGCTCCTTGCACTGTAAGGAGAGCTGCGTGTCTACTATGCGTGCTGGAAGGTATTGCCCATTTCTTCTCCTGTTTGAGACTCATCCTATTTCCTACCCACTGTGTGTTTCTTTGATGATTCAGAGTGCAGGATGCATGGGAATCTCTGTGTGAGTGTGTGTACTAAATTACTGCTGTGCTTGATGTTGTCTCAATAGATCTGGGATAAAAGCAGCCTGGAATGTTTGAAAGTGCTAACAGGACACACAGGCTCCGTCCTCTGCCTCCAGTACGATGAACGAGTCATTGTAACTGGTTCCTCAGACTCCACAGTGAGGTGAGTGCTCTGGCTTCATGCTCTGATCTTAAAGACAAAGTTCTGAGGAGACAGGGATGTCTACCCTCTTCAGAGATTTGCACACCTGCATGCATGCACACATGCGGTTCTAGACATATTTTTAACTTACTATATCTCCAGATTCTTTCTGATGGAGTCGTGCTAAGCAGATAGAGCAGAAGGCTGAGTTTTAGATGTGTCCTGTTCCTCTTGCCATGTTCTATACAGATGACAGTATGCTCCTATATAATCACACAGCCTTTTGTTAACTTCCCTCCTGTTCTTAGGAGCCTGCCAACAGAGCAGAGGGGAAGAAGTCTGCTGTTGTCGAAGTGTGAAGGGTGGGGGAACTGAGAGAATCAGGCTGTTTGCAGAGCCTTGGAAATGAGCTCTGAGAGGCAGAGATGATACATTGTGATTACAGGCATCTGCTTGAGTTCTTTGAGGCATTGTCTTTACCTTTGTTGGTACCTTAGAAAACTAAGAAGTGAATTTTCTGGGAGTCACACCAGTGCATTTGGAGCTCTGAGTTTAGGTAACCTGTAACTGTATTTATAGGAATTGCAATGGTGGAGGCTTTAGTTGTTAGTTGTCAACCCAGGGCAGAGTGGAGAAGACATTGCAGAAGGGAACTGTAACTGGTAGTTGGGTATCAAAGATAAAAAGGGAACGTCACTGAGATACACTCCTATACACCTTCCCATGCCTGACAGGCTTGTAGGCAGGGTGACCAAGTCCAACAGAGAAAAGGGCATTGTACTGCAAAATCTGGCTGGACTGAGGGGGACTGCAGGGAATGAGGAGCAGAAAGGAGCAAATCTTCTCAGGTGACTCATGCTTAGAGATGACTGCTCATTTACAGGCACACTGAGGAGATAGGATAGGTGTTGATTCTACCCCTGGGTTCTATGATGTCCCCTCTTATATCATGTCACACTGTCAGACTCTAGTCAACCCTGCCCACAGCACAGTGGCTGCCCATGCCCTGGCTTGGCCTTTAGGCTGCTATGTCTGCCTCAGGTCACTCACTGCTTAGCCTTCAGGATTGTCTTCTGGTCTGTGACAGAGTATCCTTTAGGATGTTGGGGCTTTTTCTAGAGATGTTACATACACCTATGCACCCAGTGTTCCAGGTGTCAGACAGAAAGTGCTTTGATAAAGTACCACAGCTTACTTTGCAGATATAAGCAGCAGATTCCTCAGAATGAAGACGTCTCTGAGTTAGTTAGAGTGTGAGATAGACCTGTTCATAGCCAGATGTAACTTCCTCTTAAATGCATCTTAGATTTATCAGCATTAGGAAGGCTGCTGCCAGGGTTCTGCTGGCAGCACACATCTGGTCCAGCAAGAGTGACATGAGCCAACATGTCACCTTCCCCTGGCCTTCACTCTCACAGCTTTCTGGTCTCTTCCAGAGTCTGGGATGTAAACACTGGTGAAGTTCTCAACACACTCATTCATCACAACGAGGCTGTCCTGCACTTACGCTTCAGCAATGGACTGATGGTGACTTGTTCCAAGGACCGCTCCATCGCTGTGTGGGACATGGCTTCTGCCACCGATATCACTTTACGCCGTGTCCTTGTTGGCCACCGTGCTGCTGTCAATGTTGTAGACTTTGATGATAAGTACATCGTGTCTGCCTCTGGAGACAGGACCATTAAAGTGAGTGTGTCTGCAGTCTTCAGCCTGACTGTTCCCATCCCTACACAGCAGAGAAAAGGCAGACGTGGCTTATGCCAAGTGGCAGGGTCTATTCTTTATGTATTCGCATGAGGCCTTCCCATTCCACATGCTTCTGGAGCCACAGGCAAGGCAAGAAAAAGCCATTAGTTCCAATAGAGAACAGTTGCTAATTTCATGAGATGCCATGGCTAGTCGCCCTGAGTGTGCTGTGTGTAAGGAGCCTTACACGGGCCATCTCATACTGCCACCCCATATGCTTTTCTATAGTGAGTGTCTCTGTTTCACAAACATGGCTCAAACTAGTCATGTGGAGCTTAGATTTGGTTTATTGACTTCTGAGAGCTTGCTGTTATGGTTAGATGCTGGAGAAAGAAGGATGAACAAGACACGTCCCTGCCTTCAAGAAGTTCCATTTGGGCAGATGGAAGGCAAACATGTAGCCAGCAATTGTAGACTAAGATAACCCACAGGGTGTAAGAAATTCAGTTCTGATTCCCATATTTTTGTTAACTTATTTTGTTTTTTTTCTTAATGAAATTGATTCTGTGACAGTCTCCCCGCTGTCCATGCTGATCACATTCACAAGCTCTCCTGTCTCCATGTTCCTGGCATCCAGCATTCTGTCCTCGGCCTCTGAATTTGCTTGTTCTAACATGTCATGTAAACAGAATCGTGCTGCGTGGCCCTGTGTGTCTGGCTTGTTCGTGTAATAGACAGTTTAGCACAGAGCAATGAATGCATTGTTGCTTCTGGTGGCCAAATCTGTCTTTACTCTGACCAGATCACACTTTGTTTTCTCCTTCTGTGCTGACGGACTGTTGCTGGTTCCCTTTTCTGGCAGTCATGAATATTGTTGCTATAGACATTCACCCATTCATTTTTGCACATTTATTTAGTTCTATTAATTAACTAACATCGCAGGAAACTGCAAATGGTTTTCCAGGTTGCTGTCCCATGTTATGGTCCTGCCAGCATGAGGCTTTGTGCTAGCTTTAAGGATTTCTAATGGTTAGCACTGGACAGCTCTGTTCCCTAGTAACTCACCCTACAAGTCGTGGGCTGTGTTACTGAAACCGTAGGTGTCTGGAAGCTGAACAAACGGATTTTGTGTGTATTAACTCAGCCACATGACAACAGTCAGCACAGGAGCACCCTGACAGTCAGGAACACTTGGGCCTTATTAGAAATCACCTCTGTGGGGAGATGGTTCCACATGACACCTGTCCACACTTGTCACTGTCTTATTTTGAGCTCTAGCTATCCTGGGCTGCAGGAGGATCTGGTGATTGGCTTTTACTCTGCTGTGGCCAGTGGTGCTTGCTTGCTTGCTTGTTGGTCTCTAGCTGCTCTGGATACGTGCATCTTAAGCCCACTTAAAACTTAGATAGTTTTATTTTTCTGGTTGAGTTGTAATTTTTTTAAAAACATTTTTTATATACTATGGAGATGAGCCCCTTAATCAGATAAATGATTTTTTTCTTTCATTCTTTTACTTTGTCGATATCATCTTTGGGAGTGCGAAAAACTCTAATTTTGATGACATCCAGTTTATCAATTTATTTTTTGTATTGTATGTACTTTCCCTGCGACACCTGAGAAGCCATTGCCTAACGCTAGAGGTTTACAACTGCTTTGTTCTTCCCTGTATAATTTCAGCACTTCTGTTTCGATCTTTGATCTCCTTGAATTAAATTTTCGTATATGGCATGGGTTTGGGGCATAGAAATGCCTGCTCATTCTGCTGAGCTGCAAATGCTGCTGTCACTGTCACTCCGGGACTGTGTGTGTCCTTCTGTGGCTCACCATGTAGTAAGTGTAGTATGCCTGGGCACATCAGCATCTTACAGAGGGACTCACAAGAGGAGACGTTTAAATCATGCATGGAATAGTAGGAGTCTATGGCAAAATAAATGGTGCTACTCAAGAAACCAGTGGGAAGTGGGAGATGCGGACAGTGAGGATTCTGCATGTCAGGTGCGTGAAGTGAGACACATGAGCAGGCATAAAACATAGCCACAGATTCTTTGCTCCACAGAAAGAAAGGCCTGATCCTTTGTGAAGATCTCAAACTTTAGATTTCTTAGCTCCCCTGAATTTTATTCCAGCTTCATCACTCATGGCCAAGAAGACTCCCACTGGCCAACTTCTGTTCAGCCTATTGTTAACTGAGAAGAGAGTTTATGGCTGGACATTTGGGGTGATCTTTGTGTGCCCCCTCTCTCTACTCTGTAGCCACACTGTCTTTTGAATGCCAGGATCGTAGGGCATACATCCCTGCCAGCGCTCTCTGAGGGCGTTGTCCTAATTGCACTGCTGCCTTTCTACAGGTGTGGAGCACAAGCACCTGTGAGTTCGTTCGTACTCTGAATGGGCACAAGCGAGGGATCGCCTGTCTGCAGTACCGGGACCGGCTTGTTGTCAGTGGGTCATCAGATAATACCATCCGGTGCGTAGAAATCAGTTTCTTCTTACCAAAACCACTGTAGAAAATAAAAACAAAAAAGTCTCTCACTCCCGAATCAGAACACATAGAGGTTTACACCCTGTGAATCAGGCAAAGCAGAAGACTTGGTATATAGCCAGTGGCTTTGTATTCCCAAGGCCTACTCCTTAGGAACCAAATAACCCTGGTACCTAGAGTCATGACTGAGCTTCCTTGGGATCAGAAGACCACCACGATGGAGTCCCTGGTTGGCCGTGTATGTCTCCTTGCCCTCCCTTGCTGTTTTCTCCTTTCCTGCCTCAAGTCCACATCTCCTCCAGAAAAGCTTTTCCAAGGCCATTGGGCTCTGTGGATTATCAGCTGAGACACCAGGAGAATTCCCAGGATTTAAGAATAATTGAAATGTTTTTGTTGATGATTTGATTTAAATAGAAAATGACTTTTAGAGGTTTCAAATTGCATAAAACAAAATATAACAGAAAGTGAGGTTTCTGCCTAAATTAGTCTAAAAGCACAAATGTTAGATTTAGCGGTTTGTATGAGCTATGAGATGGGAATATGGGATCCAAGGAGAATGGAAAGTCTTACCTGCACAGAACTTGAGGAGGGGGTGAGTCCCATGCAAGAATATGTTTCACAGTGACTCTGCTTCTTGTTCAAGGTTATGGGATATTGAATGTGGTGCCTGTTTAAGAGTCTTAGAGGGACACGAAGAATTGGTCCGGTGCATCCGTTTTGATAACAAGAGGATTGTCAGCGGCGCCTATGATGGGTATGTGTTTCATCTGACTGAGCACGCCTGTTGTAGTCTTGTCGAGAATAGGGTTGCTTTGTGTTAGACAGCAATGTGAATTCAGAACTCAATGTGAGAAAGATCCATCATAGCAGTGGGTCAAGTGATGATGCTCAGATCCAGGAAGATGAAGTAAAGCTTTCCTCAATCATGTTGTAGCCAGGCACTTGAAGTCTAGCTTGTACTGTAACTATTAACAGAAATATAAAGAGTAGGACCTGCAAGATGGCATTGGTGAAGGTACTTACTGTACAAGCCTGGCGACCTGAGTTCATTCCTGGTGAAGAAGAGAACTCACTCCAGAAGAGTTGTCCTCAGACCTGCATACCCCTCCATACACACACACACACACACACACACACACACACACAGACACACATGCACGTGCACACACTCACACATAGGCACGCATATACACAGATTAAACTATAGGGAATTCCATTCTTTCCCTTAATTATAAATAAACCAGGAAACACTCCCTTCCCCCATGAACTCAGTAATACAATTCCTCTTTTCTCCTTTTTTTCTCAATGACAGATGGAAACTATAAGCCCCAGTCCTGCCTTATATGTGCTTGCTCAGTGGGCCGTTAGTGTGCTAAACATTTCATTTGGAGAAAGGCAACCTGGGAATCTCATACTCAGTCCCCCAAATATTGAATTTTGTAACATAGAAAATGAGTTTAGGTAACCCTGAGTCTTTTGCCTGTTTGTCTCCTCAGCAGTAATAATCCCTTTAAGGTTTCAGGAATTCTGAGAGGGTTTAGGTTCTTTTTCTGAAATTAAATGCTCACAGTCTAAGTTCAGAAACTTAAAAACACCAGCATGTTGCCCATTGGGTTTGCTTGTAGACTTTTCAAGTGCGCTGTTTTGTCATGAAAAATGGGTAGAAAATATTAACTCTTTTACTAACTTCAGTCTCCTTTTTCCTTGTAGGAAGATTAAAGTCTGGGACTTGCAGGCTGCTCTTGACCCTCGGGCCCCAGCAAGCACATTGTGTCTGCGCACCTTGGTGGTATGTGATTTGTTGGGGTAGGGAGGGTGCCCAGGAAAGCTTGTGTCTTGTACCATGCTTTCAGAGAGTCATAGGTAATTTTGGCCACCAGAGCATAGTCCATTTATACTACTGCAGTGTCCTTGTAGTGAGCAGGCACCCTCATGATTATGCTGCATTTCTCCTATAGCCTTAGGAGTGTCTGTAGCGTGTGCTCGTGTTATGTTTTATAGCTGCACAGTGGTGGATGGTTAAGGTTGAGTTTCCCCTTCAGTCTCCTGGACTCCTTTGGCACTTCAGTCTTATATGGACTCCTTTGGCACATAAAAACACTTTAATTTTTTAAATTTATTTTAAATTAATAAATAACTATAGTGTGATACTTTGGTCTATAATATACATTGTAGAAAAATTGTCAACTAATTAATGAATGCGTCAGTTTTCATTTCTTTGATAGAGACACTAAAAATCCATTTTTAAACAAAGTGTGGTAGTTTAGACCTGTAACCTCAGCGCTCGGGACAGAGGCAGGAGGACTAGGAGTCTAAGGTCATTCTTGGCTACATCGTGAGTTTGAGGCCATAAGACCTTGGCTACATATACTTTTAATAAATGTTGAAATGTCAACACTATGCATTCTACGTGGCCACTGTGTAGTTCTGTGGATGTTGACAGGAGTCCTGCAGTCTAGGTGAGACTCCGCCCTCAGCCCACCTCCTCCTTCCATTCAGCCTTTACCCTTCTTCCTGCTTCATCTCTGTGACTCCAGTCTGTGGGATCAGTGTCTTTCCGTGTCTGCTTTAGTCCACTTAGGCTGATGACCTCCAGGAGTGATTGTCCATAGCAATGTAATGGCACAATGTCTTGTTGCTTTAAGACCAAATAAATACTTTTATTTTGATATGTGAGTCGTTTTGAGTGTTATCAAAGCTGTTGGTTTCTAATACTGTGTCTGCTTCTGTTGGATTGTTTTTCCCCTTGAGAAGACATCTGAAAACAGTGATAGGCTTTTCTTAAAAATTTTCAGCAATTTTGTTTCTTTTTAGAAAATGATCTTTAGGGCCACGCTAGTGACACTCACCTTTAATCTCAGCACCTGAGAGGCAGAGGCAGGTGGATCTTTTGAGTTTGAGGTCAACCTGGTCTGCAGAGTGAGTTCTAGGACAGCCAGGGCTGCACAGATAATCCTGCCTCAAAGGATAAAATAAATATATATGTATTTATTTATTTTAGCTTTATGTGTATGAATAATTTGCCTACTTGTGTATATGGTCACCTTGTGTTAGCCTGTTGGATCCACTGGAACTAGAGTTCTGGATGGTTGTGAGCCACCATGTGAGTGCTGGGATCGAACCTGGGTCCTTTTGCAAGACCAACAAGTACTCATAACTACTGAGCATGCTCTCTAGACCTAGCAGTTGTACTTGTATTTCTTGTCTCCCTGAATTGACTAGAGCAGGTAGAACTGTAAGGGCCACTCTTACTTTTACCATGAATTTTGGTGTCTGCTGTGATTTAACATAGATGTTCTTGGTCATCCTTTTAAAACAATTTATAGGGGGCTGGAGAGATGGCTCAGCGGTTTGGAGCACTGACTGTTCTTCCAGAGGTCCTGAGTTCAATTCCCAGCAACCACATGGTGGCTCACAACCATCTGTAATGGGATTCAATGCTCTCTTCTGGTGTGTCTGAAGACAGCTACAGCGTACTCATATACATAAAATAAATCTTAAAAAAAAAATTTGTAGCAACTTTGCCCCTCCGAGTTAGGTTTTACAGTATATCCTGAGTAGTTATTAATTCTCATGGCCTCTGTTTTTCTTTTGTGACATATTACTAGGTCATGATGTAGGACATAATGTTTAATTTAAAAAAGGAAAACCTAGACGGCATTTGTTCTCAGAGAAAGCAGAGTGTTTGTTCTCAGAGAAAGGATGCAGCTCTGTGTCTGGGAGGCCATGCAGGAGACATTGAGAAGCGCTGACTTTCCAACCTGAGCTAAGTGCCAGCTCTGGTGGTGGGGGCTGTAAAGTTGTCCTTACCGCGTGTTAACCAATCTGCTCTTCTGTAGGAACACTCTGGACGTGTGTTTCGGCTGCAGTTTGATGAGTTTCAGATTATCAGCAGCTCCCACGATGACACTATTTTGATTTGGGATTTCTTAAATGTGCCTCCCAGTGCCCAGAATGAGACACGCTCTCCCTCCAGAACCTACACCTATATCTCCAGATAGCAGCCTGCACTTTGGCCCAATCTGGTGAGTGTGCTCAAACCCCATTCCCGCCTGGGCTTTTCAAGACCTTGCTCCTGGGCTTTACCTTCCCTCTGGGAATTAGGAGACTGAGGTTTCTTGGTGATGTGAGTGACACCCTCTACCAGACCTAACAGGTACAGTCTCCATAGGCTCCACAGCTGCACATCCTGGGCTCTCATGTCACCACCATTGACAGGTAATGATGGCTATGCTTGTTTTTAAGAAACTAGGTACTAGCCGGGCAGTGGTGGCATGCGTGCCTTTAATCCCAGCACTTGGGAGGCAGAGGCAGGTGGATTTCTGAGTTTGAGGCCAGTCTGGTCTACAGAGTGAGTTCCAGGACAGCCAGGGCTACAGAGAGAAACCCTGTCTTGAACCACCACCACCAACCCCCCCCCCCAAAAAAAAAAGAAAAAAAACCAAAAACAAAACCCCCCAAAAAACCTAGTTATTTAAATGAGTTCCTACATGGTCATAGCTGTCTAACACCAGGATCGCTTTTCAGGTTTGATTTTGGAGTGCAGAAATCCAACTTTTTTACCTGGTCTTTCAGTTCTGTGGCGGGCGGGGGGACAGATGGACGGACGGACAGATGGATGCATGTACATGCCCATGCATGCATACACACCAGACAATCCACATTCTTCCCATCACCACCGTCCACTCTGTACTGCTGTCCCCACAAGGAACAGTTACTTAATTATGCTGTGCAAATTGAAAGCCATTCTTCATGGTGAGGGAGGAGTGACAGGTGTGAGGAGGAAAGCAGGTCCTTGGCTCTAGTTACAGAGCCATCATACTGTTGGGGACAGGCTGCTTTGCTCACCTCGATGCTCAGTTTAGAAGGGAGAAGCCTGGCTTGCTCACATCCCAGGTCTGCATGACTCCTGGGAACAGGATTCCCACCTGGGAGATTTGCCAGAGGCCTTTGGATTCTGTACTCATCCCACTTTGTCCACTTCGTGACTACTTAAAGATTTGCGGTTAAATTCTCTTAATTGAAAAGCATTACTTAATTCTTTGTAGCTTTTTGTTACGTACATTCTAGTTTATTAAAGACTAAAAGAAGCAGCTAGGTGGCACTGGCACACACCGTTCGTCTGTTTCAGTTATTTTGAGTCTAGGTTCCAAGTCCGTAAGTGACTCTCAAGTCTGCCTTGCTCAGGCATATCACACTAGTTCAGCATCGGAACTGGCCCGCTGTCTGTTTTGTTTCTCTGCCACTGCAAGCCAGAAACAGTGCTTATACCTGAAACACTTGAAAAATATCAAAAAAAAAAAAATGTCAAGCCATATAAAAATTCTGTGATATTAAAATTACAGCCTCCATAATGTCAGTTTGACTGCAGCTTAGCTGCACTCATAATGTCACTGTGGCTGCTTCTGGGCTTCAGTGGCAGAATTGAGTAGTTAGGACTCACACAGCCTATAGTATAGCATGTCAACCAATACTTTAAGAATCAGAGCTATGCATCGGGAATGGTGGCTCTGTGCTGTTGTGAGCATCTGGGTTTGACCAGTACTGAGAGTTGAGGGCTCCCTTTAGAGCAGCTGTGGACCCCAAAGGACTGCAGGGCAAGGTGGACTGGTGACACCTGCTGTGTGTGTGGCAGGGGTGGGGGGACATCAACAGCTTTCCTGCTCCTGTTCTTCCATTGTTCACACTGTCTCTGCCAATACAGTCATCTCCCTTACTACCTTTTCTTGTAAGTCCAGTGCTCATTGAGTTACGTCTTCAGAGCACACGACTCTAGAGGTTTACAAAGGCAGAAGACACAGAACTCCTCACCAGGCATAGTCAGAAAAGCCTAAGGGGCACGGGGAAGAGATAGAGGAGAAGGTCTGACACCCCACCCCACCCTGTCTATCCCTTTCCTTTTTGAACCTGCCCTCTGTGTCCCTTTCATGTCCTGTCTAGTTAAATAATGTCATTCTCCTTTCTTCAGGGTTTCCTGGTCTTGAACTACTGGCTACATGGCTATCATATGCCTAAGGGAGTTCGTTCACAGCTGAGTTTTGGGGCTGGACTTGGTTCCAGATGCTGGGTAGACACAGAGCAGCCCCACCCCTCAAGCCCTGACATTTCTCACTGCGCCCCAGCTCTACTTGGAGAAGGACTCCTTAGCTCACCACTGCAAGTAGAGCAGCAGCTCATGCCCCTCCCTTCAGTGAAGACCCCAGAGCTTCCGATGCACATGTTTCCGTGAAGGACACACAGCAAGGATCGTCGGGAGAAGCCCTGCTTCTGATTTACATCGTCGCTTTGCGCCTTGGTTTGGTACTAAAAGCAGCCTTGCATTCTTGGTGAAATGCTGGGTGCCAAACGACTACCCAGAGTCTTCAGGGCTTTCCTCTCCAGCAGCAGCTTCTCCTTAGACTGTCAGTCACAGTCACCGTCGGCTCTGACGTGCATAGGAATGTGTCGGACAATGGGCAGATCCGGGTTACTTTAGTATTTTTGGATTACACTTTCTTTCTGTTTCTTTTAATTTAAAGAATAAGCAGGTTATATTACCTCTGCACAGGTAATATAGCTGTTTTCTTTTATTAACTGTTCTCTGTTCCCCTCTCATCTTCTTATATTTGGTAGAGTAACACCTTTATCCGAGTGCTTGCCTCCTAATTTAAAATACTGTATCCGCATGTAGATATAATGTACATAACAGTTCAGGCTCAAGGTTGCTGGCCGGCCCCCTGCACCTGAGACACTACTGTGGAGAATGTCACACCTGACTCCAGGGTTGCTGTGCTGGCCTAGCCCTTCCTTCAGTATTCACTTGGGTTTAGCTGTCACTGTCTGTGTGTGCGCTGTGTGTGTTTTCAGACGGAACTTGAAGTTTCCCATGTTGATTTGTTGTGTGGCATCTGCAGTGGGCAGGTATCCTCACAGTCTCCACACCACTGTTTTTTTTCCTCATGAGTACCCCAAGAGCTAGTGCTCGCCTCCTCGGGGTGACCATTGGCTTCTCTGTCCAGTGTCCCATCATATGGCAGTGGCCCTGAGATGGGGCTGGTGGCCCTGTGGCCGGGGCTCCTGGCTCTGGGCTCCCTGCACTCTGATGGGGATTGGGGGCTGCCGAGTCAGAGCCCACACTGGGGACAAGGCACTCCTGCCTCAGGCCCTGTCAGCTTTGCTGTCACTCCTCACTGTGGTTCTCCAAGTTCCCGCATGAGAGTGCCACCCAGGCAGGACGTTGGTGACATTATTTCCACATTATTTCCTCTTTCCAGATTAGGTTTTGATTTCCTCTTGTCATTATTTTCAAAGATCAAGGAATGTTAGTACTGTTTTAAAGGACCAACCATCCCCTCTCTATGAATGAAGCTCTTCCCATGGAAGCACACTCTAGGAGAGAGACGGCCTCGGGGCTCCGCTTGTCCTGGCATTGTGAATGCAGTGAGGTCTGTGTGTAGTGGAAGTGTTTACTGGGTTGGCTTTCCTTTTTAGTTTTTTTAATTTTTTAGTTTAGTTAGTTTGTTTTCCCAATAAATCATTCTCACATGCTTCTATGTTTGTTTCTGAGAGGTAGGGGCTCAAATGTATAGAAAGTAGGCCCTGATCCATAAGGGGGTGTGAACACGACACCCCACAGGTTATTACCCATTTGACAGGATCGCCCAGGAGGGGAGGAGAGGGGAAGAGGTGAGTTCTGCACAGGTGGACTTTTCTGTTGTTTTTGCATGTTTAATATAGAAGTTCCTGTCGATCCTTGGGAGGTCACAGCCTTCAGATATGCACACAACCCTTGAATTGTGCCTACTAATTATAGCAGGGGACTTGGGTACCCAAGGAATTCCAATTTCTGGGATTGCAGTAGTAATTCCCAGTGCACTCTGGACTTTATTTTGCTAGCCGTAATTGAGCAACTGTAAATTACTGCTATATTAATGTGTTACAGCACTGGGTAGTCTAATTCTAACTGGTAATTAATTATGTTTGCCAATTATCTGTTTGAAAGAAATGTGTGTCTGAACAGCTATTGAAACTGTTAAATTGTACAGATACTATCATGACGGCTTTGTACTGTGGAATGTGCTTAATAAAAACAAAAGTTTGACCTTTGTCCAATAAATTGCTAAGTAATGACAATAAATCAAGATGAGTCTTATGCAGTACACCTGACCTGGCTTCATGGCGATTGTTACTTCAGCTACTAATTCAAGCCAATACTATGAATAAAGTGTTGCAGTATTCCGCTGTTCTGTCACATTTTTCAGAAAAGCAGTTTTGTCGTACCAGGAATTAAGTGACATACCATTAAAGGTGGATTTTCAAAATCATCTATAAGATGAAGCTCAGGGCAGTGCTTCTGGCCTGTGGAATCGTTTTCCCAGAAAGCTTCAAGAGCGGAGGGAGGGCTCCCGCCTGGAGCCGATCCCAGCAGATCTGGGCTCAGGTGAGCACGGTTACTTCATGACTTCTCAGGTGGGAAAGTGGTCCCCAGCACTGCAAGAGGGGCGACCCTTCCTCTTGAGATGAGTGTTGGAGCTGCAAGTCTCATTAAAACACGTGACAGGGATTTGGATAAGAAAATCAGTTTGCAATCCTAAGAGTGGAATGCAGCTCTCCTGCTTCCCCTCCCCCGCCCACCTCCCCTGTGTCTGTTGGGTACCAGTCCGCTGAGCTGTACCACACCCCATTTCTGATGATTATTCCATGCCGTTCTTGTTTAATGGTTCAGTATACGGTTATAAGGATATGCCATTTTGCCAATTCTAGTGAGAGTGGAGGTTGGCTTGTTTCTTGTGTATCCATTCTTCACCTGTCTTTCCCAAAACCTGGACTGTTAAATACAATAAGGTATGTGGGGGGGGGGGTGTGCAGGGAGGGGCGCTAGTCTTTAGGAACAGTGAGGTGTACTGCTAGTAGTGTGACCCAGAGGGAACAGTAGCAGCTTGCATCCTGTTCTGGATAGTTTCGTGTCGGCTTGACACATGATAGAGTCATCTGAGAGGAGGGAACCACAATTAAGAAAATACCTCCATAAGATCAGGTGGTTGGCAAACCTGTAGGGCATTTCCTTAATTAGTGATTGATGGAGGTGGGGGGTGGGGGGCAGGTCCAGTCAATTGTGTGTGGTACCATCTCTGGGATTAGAAAGTAGGCTGAGCAAACTGTTGAACAAGCCAGTAAGTGGCACTCTTCCATGGCCTCTGTATCAGCTCCTGCCTCCAGGTTTCAGCCCTGTTTGAGTTCTGTCCTGACTGCCTTTGGTGATGAACAGCAACGAGGCAGTGGAGGCCAAATAAGCCTTCCTCCCCAGCTTGCTATTTTGTTGTGGTCTTTCATTGCAGCAATAGAAACCGTAAGACAGAGCCCGTCCTCTTTCCCAAAGCTGGTAAAGACTCCCTCTCTTTCCTCCTTTCAGTCTTCCTTCTTCAATGCTGCAGATGATCCCCTGCTAGGGGTTTGAGGGTCTTGTAGAACTCGCTGCCATCAGAGATGAGCTGCCCTGCCAGTCTTGTAATTTATAGAGATTCCAATGGCCCATTTGGCTTATGATCTTGCCAGTTAGCTGCCTGGCAGTCCAGGTGGGGGGGCTTTGCTCCCTGTCTGACATTATGTCAAGCTTAGATGACTTTAAGAATGCAGAGCCAGTGATGCCCAAGCTGGTTTCAAGGTAACCTGGAAATCAGATGATGGACTCCTTCCCCCAACTTCTTAGAAGTTGGCACTTACTCATTAAGATATATCTTTTGTTTGATCTTGGTGTGTTTTATCTGTGTCTTGATACCTGTCTCTGTGATAAAGCACTATGACCAGGGCAGATGAGAAGAGGGCTTATTTGGCTGAAATCCTCTGGTCACACTCCCTCACTGAAGGAAGTCAGGCACTGGAGCCATGCTTGACTGCTGCTAACCCCAGCCTGTGTCAAGCCTGGGATAAAACTATAGAGCACTGCCTGCCTGTGTGTCTGTGCACCAAGTTAGTGCCTATGGAGGCCATAAGAAAGCCTTAGGTGCCCTTGAACTAGAGTTACAGATTCGAGCCACCAAGTGGGTGCTGGGAATTGAACCTAGGTCCTCTGCTGAGCCATCTTCCCATCCTCTGGTGATTTTTTTTTTTTTTTTTTAAACCTCACCAGCTTGCATCTCTGAGCTAGTGTGACATTAAGCATTTTTAGTGACTGCTGATTCACTGTGTCACTTTAGGGCTTATAGAGGAAAGGACCAAGATAGATGATAGACCTTGTAGCATTATGCATAGTATACAGTAGTCACTCCAGCATGTTTGTTTATGAAGAGGTATTAACAGAAGACCAGAGGAGGAAGGAGCCAAGAACTGGATTCCAGTTTTCCATTGCTGAGTGAGTGTTCAGGTCAGCTGCCTGCTTTGGCTGGACTTGGGTAGCCTCTTAGGAGGCAGGGTAATGTTTAGGTGTGGTGTTGTCTTGGTCTCTGTCAGAAGATTAGATGCTTATCTCTGCAAAGCTTCAAAGTCTTTGGACTCATGCAGGATCCTTACATTAAGCTGTGTCCCGTACTCAGGAGGTATCCAGCGATCATAGACCATGCGGCTGTCGTAGGGTACCATCATTTGCTTGAGGATGGGTTAGTGGACCCTTGATGCTTTTTGTTGTTTGTTTTGTTTTTTGAAATGACTTCTGTAGCCTAACTTGTCCTTGAACTCACAGCTGTCCTCCTGCCTGTGTTCCCTGGTACTGGTATCATAGGCACACCCCACAGTGCCTTGCCTAGGCCCCAATGTCCTAGTTCGTGGGTCTAAGAACTGCTCAGGCATAACTGTGAAGGTACCAGGGTAGACATGTAACTTTTCTCTGGTGGACTCTCAGCTGCAGGAGTTGAGCGAATGGACTCCTCACACAGTTCCCTGGTTCCCCTGTCTCCACTTTCCTCTGATCCTCTCTAGGAGCCGATTGGTTTTGTCAGTGACTCTGAAACTTTTCCTGGGCTAGCCTGGGAAAACCTAGAACTTAAGAGACCCAGGGTGAGGGTCTTAGGAACAGCCCAAGCCTGTTGTCCTGGGGAGGCCCCTCTGCCCATCCTCAATATGCTTGCAGGCTGTATTTGTATTCCCACATCCCGACAGCCAGCATGGTCCTCAGATCTTGCCACAGAGCGTTCTCCAAGGGCTTCTCTGCTAGCAGCTGGCAGAAGAAAGGGCAACTTTGGACCCAGGGCTGGAGCTCTGTCAGGTTAGTGGATAAGGACATTCATTGCTTTAGAACTAGATAGTAGAGACAGTGTTTTTAAGAGTGCTGTGGGGATTAGGTGGTATAACCTAAAAAAGATCTAGAGTGTTTTTAAGATAACCAAAAATTGAGTGCGTGTCCCAGAAGCAATGCCTAGCATAGTGCCCAGGAGCTCCGGGAGTGGCACTTAAATAGCTAAGAGTGTGCTCAGTCTTAGTGTGGTGTCTGGGATGGCATGAGAGGGGACATAGGTACTGCAGCCAGCCCATGAGCTGATGGTCCTCAGTCAGACTTGTACCCTCACAAAGGAGCCCCAAGTTTTCAAGCAGGGTCTAGGGTGTACATTGTCTCCTCCGTGGAAAAGATGGGACAATACGTTGCCTAGATTTGCTTCTGGTCCATTTTGGTTCATAGCTGACCTCTCTGTGGGTGGCTCTTGCCTCTCCATGCTCTGTGAGTGCCATGATGCCAGCAGAGCCCCACCCCCACCCCCTGCAGAGGAACCAGGCCTCAGGCTGTGTGATCCCCTCATGCTGACAAGACTCTCCTTATCTCTCCTTCCTCGTCCATATCCTTGGCATGCATTGTACTCTGTTTTTTTTTTTTTGAGATAGGGTCTCACTGTGTAGCCCTGGTTGGCTTTGAACTCACAGAGATCCACCTGTACCAGCCTCTTGAGTGCTGAGATTAAAGACATGGACCGCCACATCCAGCTACTGGTATTCACTCTTGATCAGTAATAACGTCTGTGATGCAGTTGGGCCTACACTTAAGGTGTGATTGAGAGCAAGGGGTGGGGTGCCCAGGCATCAGGCTCTGTGCCGAGCTGGTGAGCTGGATGTCTACTGTCCTAATTCAGAAGGATGCTGAGGTCTGGAATAAGAAAGAACACAGGGTGTGTCAGGGGTGAGATAAGATGAGGGTGGGGGCTTGGATGAGTATTAAGGACCTAGGAACTATGAGACTTACCTGTGGCAGGAGGTAGAACAGGTGGCAGGCTCCCTCCCTTGGTATGTGTCTCCCCTGCACCATTAAGGGTCACTGTAACAGAAAGGTGATACATTCCGCAGCTCTCAGGAGGCTTGTGTTCCCAGAAGAAATGGTCCCTGTGCCTGCTCCAGTGTGCCGAAACACGTGGAATGACAAGACAAATTAAGACGATTAAAAGCAGTGAGGAGCTTTCTCGGGTAGGGGTTGGAGGAAGGTTGGGTCAACTGAGCCAAGACCTCAATGGTAAGGAGCCAGATACATGCTGAGTTAAGAAAAGATGTTCCTGATGAGGCTGCGGATGGAGATGCAAAGGCCCTGAGGTGGGAAATCCCTGGAGTGGGCGTCCAGTCCCCTAGATAGGAGAAAAAAAAACCATTGGGGTGGGGCCAGGGTTGGACAGGTAATGCTTTGGGGTTTGAACGACGGAGGTGTCCAGAGAGGTGCTGACCTGAGAGCTGCCTAGAGAGGGGGCTTTTGGTGGCTTCTGAGTCTGGATAAGCTTAAGAGGAAGGGTAAAGGGTAAGCCACGGTACAGACAGACCCAGAATGCAGGCGTCTCCCGGGAGCCATGCCTGTCTGCTGCGCACACACTGGACACCTAATCCTGCCTCACACTCTTTCCAGCCTCCTGCCTCTCCCTGGCTCTTGCTGGCTGGCTCCCTTCTTGGGAATGTTCCTGAGTCCCATCTGCACAAACAGCCCAGGGCCAGGTCTGCACCTCAGCTATGGGAGATAGAAGGGGCCGTGGGGACTTTTCCACCAAAGGCAAAAGCAGTTTGTAGAATGGGCTGTGAGCTTTTGTTTCAGGAAATTTCATCATGTCTCCAAGAAGGGGGTTGGAGGGAGGGAAAGAGTGAGGAAAGAGGGAGAGAGAAAAGAGGGATGGAGGGAGGGAGTGTGGGGGGAGTTGGTCTCAGACTTCCTTGCTCCTTTTCATGTTGGTAACACAGGTGGCCCAGGTCAGCCTCAGGTCAGCGACAGTTGGCTCTTTAGTGCCCCTCTGTGAATACCTCAGTTCTGTAATAGCTTTCCCTTTAAAAACAGCTCTGCCTTCTTTGGCAGATGGTGACATTCCATTAGCATATGGAAGATTTTTCAAAACACATCCGAAAGTGTGTCTCCTATGGAGGAGCCTGGGTAAAACCATGTGCGTGCTTGAAAAAGTGTGTTGGAGCCACTTGGCATGGAAAGGAAGGCCACACTCCCCTGTCTGGGCACCGTCATCTCCCGTCCTCACCTGAAATGAGAAGCTGTCTGCCACGGCAGGTCACCTGCCAGCTCTGTAGAGCAGGCACAGACACAGGGCAAAGCTAGGACCGTAATAGGGACAAAGAGCAGAGCTGGTAGCTGGCGCATGACCCGTGTGACCTTAAGGACATTGACCTACAGTGCGGCTCTGAGCAGTCTGGGATTCTGTGAACAGCGACACTGTTGTCTTCCGGCTGAAACTCATCTGTCACACAAGACCAACCGATCTCTGCATACACAAGTGAGACCAGCTCACTTCCCCGCCAACACTCCAGTGGCCACCACTGTCCCCAGACTCTCACAGGAACTCCTTGCTGTGGGAGGTCTCACGCCTGCTATTTCAGATCAGGTTTCTCCTCCCTGTACCTGTGGAGTGGTCTCCATCTCTGTTCCCGCCTTGGGACTTTTGCATGTGCTATTCTCTGCCTAACACATGTTTCCATCGGCTGTGTACATGGCTGCTTCCTCCTTATTCAAGTCTCAGCTTTAAAGCCTTCTCCTCAGAGGGATAGTCTCTAAGCAAGTAATTCACCAGTTCGGTGTGCTGTCTGTCTGTTGCGCCACAGAGACATATCTAGTAAGTCATCTAAATGGTCCATGTCACACCATCCAGCACATTCTGTGTGACTTTAGGTTCTAGTCTTACTAGAGACTTCCTTTGTTTCTTTCTTTCTTTCTTTCTTTCTTTCTTTCTTTCTTTCTTTCTTTCTTCTCTCTCTTTCTCTCTCTCTCTCTTTTGGTTTTTGAGACAGAGAGTTTCTCTGTGTAGCCCTGGCTGTCCTAGAACTTACTCTGTAGACCAGGCTGGCCTTGAACTCAAGAGCTCTGCTTGTCTCTGCCTCCCAGTGCTGGGATTAAAGGCATGTGCCACCACCACCTGGCTTCAAGATATATTTCTTGAAGGCCTACTGGGTGCTACATACAGAGCTGGGGAGGGTCAAAACCAATATCCCTGACCTCATGACACCTACCTCATGACTAAGGAAGGCAGACAATGCATTGCAGCAGCCTCTTGTTATCTTCAGGTGATAATTCTAGGACCTCTTAGGTACCAAAATCCTTGCATACTCAGATCCATCCTACAAAATGGCTGTGTTTGTGCAGAACCTGCCATTGTCCCACAAACCACCACTCATCTATGAATTCTTGTGGCTGTGGACGGCATTACTGAGTACTCAGTACCAAGGTACCTGCACAGACGGATCCCCTCTCTCATCTCACATAAGGCTGTTGGACCTGTAGGTGTGCACCCTGTGACTTCTGAGGCCCAACTATTTACAACTCTGTATAACTGACTTTCCTAGCCAGAAACATGACCTTGAGACACAGGCATTGGAAATATTCTGCTAGTGGAACAGTAAATGTCTGATTTTGGGCTCATTTTGGGTAATTTCCTCATCTGATTCAGTATCCTCAGAGACTACTGTTGTTTGCCCATTTTGCAGATGGGTAAGTGAAGTCAGAGATGGGAGAAGTGGGTTGTCTGATCCCTTAAGTGTCTGTGGCTGAGACACAGGGTCAGAATATCATTTACCTTTCACTCGGCACCTTTCCTAAGAGAAGCAACTCTGTATTTGACTCCACTGTGGCATGGAGGGGATGGTGAGGCACGGTAGCTCTCCTTATCATGGCCAGGAAGCAGAGAGGAGCAAGAACGCCTGAGTTAACAGCCTTTCCCCTTTTCTTCTTTTCTTCCACTGGGGATCCTGCCTACTGGAATGTGAGTCCATTCAAGGTGAATCTTCTTCCCTCTGCTCATTACCCCAGAAGGGCCTCGCAGGCATGCAGCCAAGTGTGCTCTACCAGTCTGAACCAGATGCACCAGAATATTAATACATTCTCCAGCTGCACAGAAGGTTATACAAAGTCTCTCTGGTGACACTGTCTCAACGGTGAAACAGTAGTTGAAACCCACCCTCCAGGACACTGTCTAACCTTTTCTAAAACAGTCTTACTAGTGTGACGCCAGTCTGTAGCAGTGTATGGGCCATTGTGACCCAGTGGGCAGACAGTGCTTGATCCTTGTCCTCAGCTTGGCTCGGGGTCTGCTGCTCCTGGGGCTCTGCCATTCTGTGTTCCACAACTCTGGAGATCTCCAAGGGCTGCCTGAGGAAGATTTAATTCTATGTGCTTACTGCTAAGCATGCTATCAAGAAATTCCCATCATGTTATTAAATTTTCTCACTCAAGATATATGTCCCAATGGAGCATCGGGTCCTGGAGAAACCCTGGGGTTTGTCCAAGGTCCGTCACCAGCAAATAGACCTGAATCCAGGCTGCTCCCGTCATCCTTACACCACCCTAAAGCTTTGGAAATCACAAGCCTAGTGGATGTGCAAAGAGTTCAGCTTCCTTTTGGCTCCCAGTTCTACCCTGACTGCTACCAAACTTGGGATTATAGGTTGTCAGAGGTAACTTTTGTGGCTATGTTTGTCTTGGGTCCATGACCACTGTCTCTTTTCCTCCTTGAACCTCTGAAGAAGCCCATTGGATGGTCATGAAAAACTAACCACGTGAGCACAAGGCTCACCCATTTCCAACCCAACTTTCAGATCCTTTCTGTGGGTCTAGAGCCATTGGATAGGCCATGAGGATTGAAGCCTGGCTCTACCTCAGTTTAAGCACCTTGTTGCTATGATGCTGGCTCAGGGGCAGAGTTCACTGTGTCCTCAAGCAGATTTATTGTCTTAGTTGGGGTTTTATTGCTGTGAAGAGCAACCATGACCACAGTCACTTTTACAAAGGAAAACATTTAATCGGGGCTGGCTTACAGTTTCAGAAGTTTAGTCCATTATCATCATGGTGGGAAGCATGGCAGCATCCAGGCAGACATGGTGCTGGAGAAGGAGCTGAGAGTTCTCTATCTTGATCCACAGGCAATAAGAAGAGACCGTGTGCACACTGAGCATAGGAGACCTCAAAGCCCGCCTCACAGTGACACACTTCCTGTGGGCCAAGGATTCAAACATGTGAGTCTGTGGAGCCATTCCTATTCAAACCTCCATATTCCACTGTCTGACTTATAGCCATAACTTCAAAAGTGCCCATAGTCTATCATAGTCTTAAACTTGTTTAAAAGTGCAAAGTTCAAAGTCTCCCCTGAGATTTCGCATGCAATCTCTTAACTGTTATCCCTTGTAAAATAAAAAATCAAAAAGCAGATCATATACTTCCAACATATAATAGCATAAGATATATATTACCATCCCAAAATGGAGTAAAGGAAATACTGGACCAAAACAAGATAAAAAATCAGTTGGGCAAACTCTTCATCTCCTTGTCTGGTGGGGCTTTCTTTAGCAGGTATCCCATGGCTCTGGCCTCTCTAACCTCTTGCTCTCTCCAAGGCAATCCACACTTCACCTTTGAAGCTTTACACAGTGAGCTTTCTAGGCTTCCATGAAAGAACACTCCTGACATAGTCCTGGCCTCAGTGACTTTCCTTAATCTCAAGGGAGATTCTATAACTCTTCTTCTATTCTTGATTCTAAAGCCAGAGCCACATGGTTGAAGCCGCCAAGTTCTACTGTTTGCTGGGGCTGGGACATGGTTCCCTTGTTCAATCACATCTTCACCAGCTTTCTGTTTTTAATGGTTTCCGTCACTGCCTAAGTTTGACTGTCCTGGAACTTGCTCTGTAGACTGGGCTGGTCTTGAACTCAGAGGTTTGTATGCCTTTGTCTCCTGAGTGCTGGAATTAAAAGTGTGCACCACCATGCTGGGACCTAAGCTTTTCTTTAATTCCTTTTCACAAGATGAAAGCTTAGCTGGGTGGGATTTTGCCCTAAGGTCACTACTTCCTTAATTCCACTTAATATCTTTAATCTTTTATCTCCTTGAACACAGGATTCAGCTTCATTCTACTTCCTGGTGCCCCTTTAATCCTTGAACCATACAAACATTTTGTATTTTTTTCTTGCTCAGCTTGCTCCTTTTTATCAAAATGCTTTTCATAATAGTTAACATTAGGAAAGGCCTATATGACAAGGACTTAAGTTTCTGAAGAAAGAAACTGAGGAAGATCTCAGAAGATGGAAAGATCTCCCATGCTCATAGATCAGTAAGATTAACATAGCAAAAATTACATAGCCATCTTACCAAAAGCAGTCTACAGATTCAATGCAATTCTCATCAAAATTCCAACACAATTCTTTATAGACCTTGAAAGAGCAATTATCAACTTCATGTGGAAAAATAAAAAACCCCAGGATAACTAAAACAATTCTGAACAAAAAAAAGGAACTTCTGGATATATCTTTATCCCTGATTTCAAGCTGTACTACAGAGTAATGACAATAAAAACCATATGGCATTGCCATAAAAACAGACAGGTTGATCAATGGAGTAGAATTGAAGACCCAGAAATAAACCCACACACCTACAGACACTTGATTTTTGACAAAGAAGCCAAAACCATACAGTGGAAATAGGAAAGCATCTTTAACAAATGGTTCTGGTCTTACTGTATGTCTGTATATAGAAGAATGCAAACAGATCTATATGTATCACTCTGCTCAAAACTCAAGTCCAAGTGAATCAAAGAATTCAACATAAAACTGGATACACTAAATCATTAGAAGAGAAAGTGGGGGATAGCCTTCAACTCACTGGTACAGGAGACAACTTCCTGAACCAATAGCTCAGGCACTAAGATCAACAATTAATAAATGGGACTTTGTGAGACTGAAAAGCTTCTGTAAGGCAAAGGACATTATCATTAGGACAAAACACCAGCCTACAGAATGGGAAAATATCTACACCAACCCTAGATCAGACAGAGGACTAGTATCCAAAATATATAGAGAACTCAAGAAATTGGATACCAACAAACCAAATAACCCAATTAAAAAAATAGAGTGCAGAGGCAAACGAAGACTTCTCAACAGAGGAATATCTAATGGCCAAGAAGCACTTAAAGAAATGTTCAACATCCTTAGTCATCAGGGAAATGCAAATCAAAACAATTCTGAGGTTCTATCTTATACCCTTCAGAATGACTAAGATAAAACACTCAAGTGTCAGCTGGGGATGTAGAACAAGGGGAACACTCTTCCATTGCTGGTGGGAGTGCAAACATGTCCAACCACAGTGGAAATTAATTTGGTGGTTTCTCCAAAAATTTGGAATTTTTTTTGTACCTCAGGACTCAGCTATACTACTCCTGGGCATATAACCAAAAGATGTCTCATCATACCACAAGAATACTTGCTCAACTATGTTCATAGCAGCTTTCTTCATAACAATCTAGATGATCCTCAACCAAAGAATGGATAAAGAAAATGTAGTACATTTACACAACGGAATACTACTTGCTATTAAAAACAACGACATCATGAAATTTTCAGGCAAATGGATGGAAGTAGAAAATACCATCCTGAGTAAGGTAACCCAGACTCAGAAAGACACACATGGTATGTACTCACTTCTAAGTGGACATTAGCCATAAAGTACGGGATACCCATGCTCCAATCCACAGACCCAAAGAAGCTAAGTAACAAGGAAGGATACGTGAATTTCACTCAGAAGGGGAAATAAAATAGTCATCGGAGGTGGGTGGAAGGAGGGAACTGGGCAGGAGAGGGGGTGGGGAGAGGAACAAGGATGAGGATCAGTCGTGGGTGTAGGCAGGAGGGCTGGGAGAGAGAAGGGAAATCAGTGCAGGAGGTCATCTCTGGGATGAGCAAGTGACCTGGAAGGGAGGAGACTTCAGGGAATCTGTGGGATGACCCTGGCTGAGACTCCTAGCAGTGAGGGATATAGAGGCTGATGTGGCCACTTCCTGTAGCTAGGTAGGACTTCCAGTGGAGGGAGGGGACACCAACTGACCCACAAAACCTTCCACCCAAAATTTGTCCTGCCTATAAGATGTACAGGGATAAAGATGGAGCCGAGATTGAAGGGATGGCCAACCAATGACTGACCCAACTTGAGACCCATCCCATGAGAAACCAACCCCAGACATTATTAATGATACTCAGCTATCCTTGCAGACAGGAGCCTAGCATAACTGTCCTCTGAAAAGCTTCATCCAGCAGGTGATGAAAACAGATACAGAGACCCACAGCCAGAAATTAGGCAGAGCTCAGGGAGTCTTGTGGAAGAGTGGGAAGAAGGATTGAGGGAGCCAGAGAAGTCAAGAGCACCACAAGACCTACAGAGTCAACTAACCTGGGCCCATGGTGGCTCATAGAGACCGAACAAACAACTGAAGAACATGCATAGTCTAGACCTAGGTGCTCTACACGTATGTAGCAGATGTGTGGTACAGTCTCCATGTGGGTCCCCTGATAACTGAAGTGGGTGCTGTCTCTGACTCTGTTGCCTTTCTTTGGATCCCTTTCCTCTAGCTGAGACACCTGGATGGCTTTGGTTGGCCTCAGTGGAAGAGTATGTGCCTAGTCCAGCTGCCACTTGATGTGTCAAAGCAGGTTGGTACCCATGATGGGGGCGCTTCCCTTCTCAGGGTGAGGAGGCGTATGGTGGGTGGGGCTGGGGGGAGGGGAAGAAGGGGGCTGAGATCAGGATGTGAAGTGAATAAATAAATAAAGGAAAACAAGAGTTAACATCATTGATCGCATGACAGAGTCTATACTAGGCTATTTTGAGATTTTTCTTTGCCAACGCAATTAATCTAAATCTCTTCACTTTAACCTTAGGAAGACTCTTCAGACAAAAGCACAGAGCAGCCACATTCTTCACCAAAATATCACAAGAACAATCTCTATACTGTCTTCGTTTGGGTTTTATTGCTGTGACCAAGGCAACTCTTCTGAAGGACAACATTTAATTGGGGCTGGCTTACAGGTTCAGAGGTTCAGTCCATTATCATCATGGCAGGAAGCATGGTAGCATGCAGGCAGACATGGTGCTGAGGGCTGAGCCCAGAGGTCTACATGTTGATCCGAAGGCAGCAAGAAGAGACTGTGTGCCACACTGAGCTTAGCTTAAACATAAGAGACCTCAAAGCCCACCTCCAAAGTGACACAAGGCCACACCTACTCCAACAAGGCTACACTTCCCAATAATGCTACTCTCTATGGGCCAAACATTCAAATACATGAGTCTTTGGGGGCCATACCTATTCAAACCACCACAGTGGTCTAGCCTGCTTTGGGAATAGGCTTTCTGTCCCACTTCATGGCTTCCAGCTGCTCAGGAAGAAGGGGACTGGTGGAAAAGATCTCCTTGATCAAAGCTCACTTTGCAAACGAGACTTACAAGTCCTCCATGCCTGAGAACATCAAGGTTTAGAATCTCAAAATCTCCTTGTTTAACGTCACAGGGCAAATTCAAAAGGATGAGAAGTAAGATGCTTTATACTTTGATTGATGATGGTGGTGCCAGGATGACTGGAATGATGGTGTTGGTGGTGATTGTGGTGATGATGATGGTGATGGTCACGTGATGATGGTGATTGTGGTGATGACTGTGCTATAGTAGTGATAATGGCGGCATGGTAATGACATCGACAATGGTCGTCAGGGCTTGGATGTAAAATGCCACCACCCCCCAGTCTCCTGTATTTGAGGAACTATGGTGGTTTGAATAGGTATGGCCCCCACAGACTCATGTGTCTGAGCGCTCAGTCTATCAGGAGGGGCGGCCTTGTTGGAAGAAGTGTGTCATTGTCAGGGTGGGCTTTGAGGTCTCCGATGCTCAAGCTAGACCTAGTGTGGCATTCACTTCTGCTGCCTGTTGATCCAGATGTAGAACTCCCAGCTCTTTCTTCAGCACCATGTCTACCTGCACGCTGCCATGCTTCCTGCCATGATGATAATGGACTGTACCTCTGAATCTGTAAGCCAGCCCCAATGAAATGTTGTCCTTTATAAGAGTTGCTTTGGTCATGGTGTCTCTTCACAGCAGTGAAACCCTAACTAGGACAGGAACCTTCTGCTCATGGGATCTAGTTGGTGGGTGTGAGGCATCTGAATGGGCTTTGAGCATCATAGACTGACTCCATTTCTGCTCTTTCTGTTTCCTGACCGGCCAAGATACAGCAAGCTGTGTGCTACAAGATCTTAGTGCCATGGATGGATCCCGGCTGCTGTGCTTCCCTGGCCATGATGAATGCCTTATGAACAAACCAACCTCCCCTCTTAAGTTGCACGTGTCAGAAATGACTCTATCACAGCGATAAGAGAAAGAACTTCTGTAGTGACGATAAATGATAGATGTGATGATGGTGGTGACAGTGTTGATGACGATGACGGCAGTAACAATGGGGGTGGTGATGACGACGATGACGATGAAGGTGATAGGGTTTCTGATGATGTTGCTGATGGTGGTATCGTTGCTCATGGTGATGTAACCGCTGATATTGATGATTAAAAACCAAAAGGCACAGTTAAGGCCTTGGTGTTGTCAAGGCGTCTTCTGTGTTCCTCATGCATGCCTTCCTCATCTGGGATCGTAGAATGGTCAAAGTTGCTGTTGATATCAGCATGGGTAGGAGACTGAGTCCTGGTCCTGTCACTGCACTGCTGAGTGACCTTATGTAAATTACATGACGCCGGTGGGAGTCATAAGCATTTTTGTGAATCTACAGGAAGTGATGTGCACAAGGTGAGGAGTCTTGTGTCAATCTGTAGTTCTCACTGAGCAGATGAAGTCCTCTGTGTCCTTGTGAAGCCTCAGCATAAGACCTTGTGCACCATGGGGGCCTAGCGAACACTCCTGAACTCAGAGTCTTTGGTGGAAGGGTCTTGAAGCTAGTTCAAACTCAAGTCCCTCAACTTATCCATGAAACCTGGAGGAGTATCACCTCTCTTCAAGGGACCCCAGAGTCACTTCTGATCAAGTGGGTAGGTACCTCCTTTGCAGGCGTGTTGTGGTCTGGAGATGCTATCTGTGAGCCACTCAGCAAGTTGTAGATTTGTGACTGAGCTATGCATATGGAGACTTGGACCATGTCCAAACCAGGCTAACCTCAGAGGGGTTCCTGTCTGTAGTGCTTTAAATCAGTTTAGCCCCAATAGACTCATATATTTGAATGTTTGGCCCACAGGGAGTGATATTATTAGGAGGTGTGGCCCTGTTGGAGGAAATGTGTCACTGTGAGTGGGGGTGGACAGAAGAGAAGTTCTTCCAGTGGAAGAGCCTGTAGAGAATAGCCTTCTGACCACCTTCTGACTGGGATGTAGAACTTTCGGTTCCTCCGGCCCCACCTCTGTCTGGACACTGCCATGCTTCCTGACTGATGACAATGGACTGAACCTCAGAACCTGTACGCCAGTCCTAATTAAACATTGTCCTTTATAACAGTTGCCTTGGTCATGGTGTCTCTTCATAGCAATACAAGCCCTAACTAAGACAGTGTCCCATTCTTGGTTCCCCTTCTCTGAGGCCAAATGATGGGAAACCTTCTTAGAGACATATCTCTAAACCTGGCCTCTACCCACCAGGAGCCATGTTTAGGAAGAGGTAAGTTTGGGAAGCAGAATGGTTTGGAAGCCCTCTCAACATCCTGTGACATCCAGATTCCTTGCTTCCTTCTGGAATGTTTGTTTCTCAGCCACGAGCGCTGAATGGTGAAAGCACAGCCTTAATTGTAGATTGAGGCTGATTTCTGAGGCCCCCATGGTGTGCTTTGTGGCAGACAATGCAATGCAGCTACTTTCTAGTTCAAATGTAGGGAATTAAGCTCTGTTGATTTGGATTCACAGCTCAGTCCCCTTTAGCCGTGACATCTCATCCCTCTCAGGATGGCAGTGGGATGAGATTGATGTGTGTGTGTGGGGGGGGGGAGGGGTCCAGTTCTCTCATGGCTCCCCTTCCCTCTAACCTGACCTGGGTGACTCTTCCACTAACAGGTGGCCTTGGCCCTGTTCTGATCTGGCCCTGAGGTCTCTGAGGTCTCATGATATGCTGTGCAGTCTGCTTCAGGTGTTGTAGCTGTTTGAGGCCCTTCTTCAGGGTCCCTAAGCACCAATATCCACGATTCCATCTACATCGCCCTCTCTGCTCTCAGAGTAGACACACATCTGCCTCCTTGTATTCTAGATGTTGCTTTGCAAGCCCCTCAGGGTCTCACCCTACACTGGCTGTTGTCCTTTATGGTAGGGAAGCCACTAGCCCAGTCTGTTAAACTTCATCTTTAGGGGTGGTCCTTGCTTTTGCTTGGGAGGGCTCCGTGTTTGAACTCAAGTTTTCTGATTTCTAAGTTGTCTTTCCTTTCCTTGTAGCTAGTCTTAGCATGAGACCCACGTTATCTAATATGGGAGAGTTTGTCAGCGCAGCAATACACAGGAGACACTGACTGTATCAACAGAGGTCCAGAGAGGGGGCAGGGCAATGACTTACCCAAGGTCACACAGCTGAAAAACAAGGGCTGTATTGGAACTCAAATTTCCAGCACCCAACCCATTTGTTGCTCTTTATGGTTCCAGCCCTTCAACTTGGCCCACACCTAAGGATGACACAGATGTCCACTGGACGTCATTATTTCTCTACCAAAAGCTAGGTAGGTGTTTCCCTTGGCAGGGAACTAGGATTTTCTTGCTTTCCCAGGAAAGAAAATTGTGTCTGGGGTGCTCAGGTGTGACTTCTCTCCTACTGGCTCAGCATCAGGAGGGAAAAACTACTTCCTGTTTTCCTAGGGTGGGGAAGGTCTGCTTGCAATCTGAATATCCTCCCTCCAGTCCTCTGACCCCTATGGCCTTTCTTCAACCATTCCACCGCCTCTCCTGCCTCTGCCCAAACCCCAGGCTTGCAGAGTCAGTCATTCCTAACTCCCCTGTTCCTCCTCACAGGAGATTCAGACTTCCAGCCAGTTCACAGTCAGGCTCCCAGAACTGCAAGCTTCTGGGTCATGCTCTCCCGTGTTTGCTGAGAGGATGCAAAAGCTGAAGCAAACAGGAAGTGCTCCTAGATGGAGTGGAGTGGGGTGGGGTGGGGGTAGGGCTCCAGATTGGTTGCTCTTGCAGAGGTCTAGGCTGTGTGTTGGAATTATACTCGAAGACACTGTAGCTGTCTGAAGGAGCATCGGGGAACTGGGTGGGGTAGGGGATGGCACACAGGAGTTTGAGATGGAGGCAGAGGCAGAGGGCACACCTATTGGAGTGGCAAGGCTTCTCAAAGCAGACGCCCCGGGGTTCCTGATACAACCCATGCCACATTAAGCATGTGCCCTTACTTCCACCTCAGCAACCTCCCCCCCTCCAGGCAGTGAGAGGGGCTGAGGAACCCCAGGCAGTGGGAGGGGCAGAAGCATAGGAACCCAGTCCTCAGCTCTGTCTGCTGACCTACCCACACTGTGCCTTTTAGAAGGCATCTGGGATCATAAGTAGAGAATAGGCTTGGGAAAATCGAAAGGGCTGCCCTGATCTTGCCTGGTGAACGTATGTATGATGTCATTTATGAACTGTGTTCATTAAACAGCCGAGAGAGCAGACCAAAGGGCCAATGAACATACAGAGAAGGAGTCAAGAGTCCGTCCACCACCAATACACACGCAGTGCTTGAGGCCAGCGTAGGGAGGAGGGTGCCTTGTCAGTTCTGTGAGATGCTGGGGAGGATTAGTAACAAGAGAGGTCACTAAGAGATGGGAAGTGTGCCCGGCAGTTCACACCCATCTCCCCATCTTCTTTCCTGCTAAGTCAGTGATGATCAGGGACTGGGGAGGGGAGCATGGTTTCCAAGGACAGAGTACAAATGGATGTTAGTGTTTAGAAAGCCAGGATCGTTCGCTCTGAAGGGCCATCTTTCCAAGATGGAATTTTCTTAGGTTTCTTTCTTGTGTTTACCTGCAGAATTTATTAGGGATGTATTTGGCTCAAAGTGACAGGGCGACTAATTAACAGAATCGTAAGAAAGCCATCTCTGTTAGACAGTCACAGACTGGCAGCCCTAGGGTGGCTCAACGACTCAGAGCTAACATCAGCAACTCTCTCTCTGAGAACTCTCTTTACTCTACTGGCATAAATAGATTTTCTTTAACGGTATAGACTACCTCCTGCCCCTAAGAGAGCTGCCATAGCTCCGAGCATCTCATCTTTATTTACTGTATTCCAAGTACCAAGTAGAGACTTGCCACTTATTAAGAAATTAAATTTCCCAGGGACTTTTGGAATCATCTACTTAATCAGAACTGGGACACATGACCGGCCTGAAGTAAAGATTATCCAGTAATGAGGCATAGATCAATGATGAGTCCTCTAAGGCTGGACACATCTAGCCAAGACTGGGCTTTTGTGGCAGAGAGGAAGACACAGGCTGGCCATCCAGGAGGGGATCCCCTGCCTCCTGTCTGGATGGCTGCATTCCAGGAGTGGAATATAAATCCCACCTGGACTCAGGCAAGTTCTGCCTCTCTAGTCTGTTGAGGGTGGGGATGGGGGCAGGCAGAGGGAATGTGGGGAGCTTGGATCATTTCTGTGTATAAGCTGACAACATGATGGCTTAATGGTATGGAAAGGTTTAATTGTAGACAAGAGAGAGAAGGAGAGAGAAAAGAGAGAGAGAGAGAGAGAGAGGGAGAGAGAGAGAAAGAGAGAGAGAGAGAGAGAGAGAGAGAGAGAGAGAGAGAGAGAGAGAAACAGAAGCAGCTGGAAGAGCAAGAGCAAGCCCAGAGTGGAGAGAGAAAGAAGATTAAACATGGCCAGCAGATCGGGCCTGGCCAGGGTTATCCATGAGAGAAGGGAGATTAGCAGGGGCAGAGGTAGAGAAGGTATACAGTGAATAGCAGGGGCAGAGATAGAGAAGGTATAGCATGATTAGCAGCACAGGGACCCCGAGAGTAGCTCATGTGTTATAAGTGGGGTGAGTAGTTGTGGGAGGGGAGGGCTCAGGGACTGGCGTGGGGACTTTGAAATGTTTAATAAGAACACGTGACTATGGACTGAGGACCCAATCCTTCTCACAACCTGGCTAGTCTCTAAGTTCAAGGCTCCACCAGGCAAGGCCCAGCAGGCAGAAAGAGCCCGAGAAACCAAAGGAGCGTGGACACCGTTGAAGATGAAGCTTCCATTGCAGGACCCACCCCGTGTCACCAGCGCTCATCCTACAGCATGGTCTAGAACAAATGTTGTCTCTGCCGAGTGCTGGATGTGCCTTCTGCTGTCAGCGAATGAAAGGTATTACTATGTGTGTTTCTCTCTTTGCCTCAGCTGCCAAAACCAGGTGCTCAGGGCTTCCTTTCTGTTCCTTTCCTCCAAGTGGCCCTGTTCCCTGACTCCTGCCCGGCTCAGAGCCTCTGGACATCAGCTGGTCCAGGGCAAGCAGGGATGAGTCCTCGGGAGACATGCGCTAGGCTCAGCCTTGTCCCCTGTATAACTGTGTTCCCAGGCTCACCTCTAATCTCAACCTAGACAAAGCAGCGCAAACTGGGCCAGGGAGGCAGAAAGCGCACATCTAGGCCATCTCAGGGACCACTGAATCACCGAGCCTGGCTGTTTTTCCACTGTCAAGGGTTTCCGGCTGTGGGGAGAGCCGCCCTTCCTGGATTAATGGCCTCGTTGTCAAGTGGTGGGAGGAGGCCTGCTGACTTCTCACAGGGAAAACAGTGGTTTTAACAGTGGGAGGATAGTCCTGGTTAGTAATCCGGTGATTTATCTAATGACCAGTATTTGGGTTTCCCCGTGGTTTGCACTTGAATTGGTGCTGAATGGAGCAGGCACATGGCGTCAAGAAGGAAAGGGGTGGGGGTATGGGGGGGTGATGGCTCAGTGTGGAAGCTGTCCCAGCCACTGCCCACACTTCCTGGCTGCTCCTCTATGAATTTGCTTGCACAGCACTGTCAAAACCCTTCCATCCCCCATCCCCATCCCCCCACTACCCCTGACACTTCCCCCACAAATGACCAGTGAAGCACTTTCTTCAGCAGGTCTCCTAAAGTTTCCATAACCTTCCCAAACAGGATCACTAGCTGGGGACCAAGTGTCCAGACATGTGAGCCAATGGGGACCTCTCTTTGTCAAACCTCCACAGTGCTTGTGGTCACAAGAGGTTGAATGGCTGGAGCCACAGAACAGCCTCTCTACAGGTGTAGAGAATGAAACACCAAGTCATCTGGTAGGATTTCTTCCTCTCTTTTCCCATCCCTCCCCTTCTACCTCCTCCCTTCCCTTCTCCTTCCCCTCCCCTTCTCTTCCTTCCATTTCCTTCACTTTCCCCTCCCCTTCCCTTCCTTCCATTTCCTTCACTTTCCCCTCCCCATCTCTCTTCTCCCCTTCCTTTCCCTCCCCTCCTCTTCCCTTCCCTCTCCTTCTCTCTCCTTCCCTTCTCCCCTCCCCCTCATTCCTCTATAACTTTAACTACACCCCATAAACCCTCTCATTATTTAATCATTTTACAGATGGGAAAGCTGAAGCTTAAGGAGGGACAGGATTGAGAGAGTACTCCAGGACAAAGGCAGTCAGATTCAAATGTGCTTCATCCTCTGTGTGTGTGTGTGTGTGTGTGTGTGTGTAGTATGTGTACGTGTGCCTGTGTGTACACATGATGTATATGTAGGCACACAACTGTGTGGAGGTCAGAGGACCACTTTTGGGAGACAATTCTCTCCTTCCAACTTTATGTGAGTTTAGGGGATTGAACTCAGGTCTCAGGATCGAGCTGCAGGGCTCCTGCCCCCTGACCCATCCCACTGGCCCCAACCCTTTGCTTTTGAACAGGTAAGGAAGGAGAGTTGTGGATTTGAATCACACAAGCAAGGCAGGTCCTGAGCCACACACTAGGACCTTCAGCAGCGACCTACAAAGGCAGAGACCCAGTGCCCTGCTGACTTCTTGCCTTCCAGGAGATTTCTTTTGCAAGTGATTTGCCTGGGCCACTCCGTGAGCTCGAAGAGGGCCCCGGGGCCTCTTTACTAGAAGGAAAGGAGAGTAGACACACGGCCTGCCCCTGCCAGCACCGGCCTCTGGGGCAAATGAAACGCAGCTGACATTGGGACACAGCGCCTAAGTTGCACTAAAATCCACCCCATAAATGGTCTCTTTCCTTGTGAAACCACAAAAGGCATGGAGGAAGGTGGCTAGGGCCAGGCCAAAATATTTCTGCAGTGTGGCTGACTCTCCAAGACCAAGGGTGAGCAGAACTTCTGCCGGAGGAGAAGTGAGCTTCCTGCTCAGCAAACCGTCATTTTGCCTGGTCCTCTTCGAGGAACTAGGGTTGGCATCTGGTACTCCAGGAAACTGAGGCAGGAGGTGAGTTTAGAGAAACTCCAATGAAGAATGCATTCTCAGGACAGGAATCTCAGGTGACGATGAGGATGCCATCAGAATCAAAGGGGAAGGCATGGGATGTGCCTTAAATAGCAAAGTGGAAACTGAGGTACAAAGACCCGGCTCAGTGGTGGCTCTGTTCACAGGCAGCCACTGGAACTATCACTGCGGGAGAAGTGCTCCCTCGACTGTACTGCACGTGCTGAGTCTTGAGTCCTCACAAGCAGCTGGAAGCCACCACTTAATTTGTTCTTTCTCACCATTCCTCCTAAAGTCCACTCACTCACAAGCAAGATGATCGATCCCTGAAATGCAGGCTTCCTGGGAGGGTTCTGTTTTCAAATAATAATAAAATAATTAGTAGAAGAAATGGATATTTGACTAAAATTAGGACTAGGCACCTTGTGCTTTTCCTTGCTAGCTCTGGCCACTCTCTGCTGAGATCTGAACTCTCCCCTAGTGGACAGTGGACAGGAACCTGCCTGTGCTGGTTAGCATTCATCATCAATTGGACATGACCTTGAGCCACCTGGGAAGAAGGAACCTCAGCTGAAGAATTGTTTCCATTGAAGAATTGTCTCCATTGAAGAATTGTCTCCATTGAAGAATTGTCTCCATTGGCCCATGACATGAAGTCAGGCAGTATCTGCCTGCAATGTTTGCAGCATGGTGTGGGTTAGCTGGATGGCACCTCATCTTCAGCCCAGGAACTCCTGAATTTGCTGTTCTGGGCTCTTTTACTTCCAAACAATGGATTGGTTTAGTTCCTAAGGTTGGTACTGGCCAATGGAGGAGAAAGGAATGGCAGGCATCCTAAATTCCTCTCTGTGGCTTGGGGAGGAAAGGGTTTATTTGGTTTACGCTTTTAAGTCATAGTCTGTGCTGGGTCGCTGTCTTGTCTTTGCCAGCTCAGCTACAGATGCCTGTCAGCATCTGCTGCTGACCCCCCTGAGCACATGGACAAGCAGTGGTTTGCTGTGGCTGCTCAGTATTTGGAGAGAGGATTGTACTGTAGATTGATCTTCAGTTACTATAACAAAACACCTGAGATAATCAGCTTAAGCAGAAAAAAAGGTTTAGTTTGGCTCAGTGTGGAATGTTCCGTTGCTTTTGGGCCTGTGTTGATGCAGCTCATTATTCTGGGCGTGTGCTAGGTACACCATGGCTCAACTCAGAAGCAAACAGAGGGTCGGGAAAGGGACAAGTCATGCTGCTAGTCTCGTCAAAGACACGCTCTTCATGGCCTATGTCCTCCTAAAGATTCTACCATGTCCAAATATTGCCAAGCTGAGGACTAAACCTTTGACCCAGGGGCTTTGAAGGAGGTTGAGCTCTAAGCCATCATTTAGAGGGATCTTTAAATCAAGGGAAACAGGCTGTGTGTTTTAGACTAGACCAGAACCAAGCCCAGGTTCAAAATGTAAAGTCCCAAGTCTAGTTCCTATGGGGCGTGTTACTTTTGTGTATCATAATATGGGAAAAACTGAAGGTGAGCTGTCCTAAGTCAGGGACTGTATCAACTGCAATGCAGGTTAGTTTTAAAGACTTTCTTCCCTCTAGGAAGCCATGGGGTTGGGAAGATGCCTTTATGGAACACAGAGACCTCCTCCCCTCCTGCCCCCTGCTAGTCACCAGGAGGCAGACCACGCAGGATCTCCTTACTCATGGGCTCACCGTCATGAGTAGGTGCAGGAGGGAGAGAGCCGACATGGAAATGATCTATGGGGTTGCCTGTCTAGACAGGGCTGACCCACTAGGCGGGCAGGAAAGCAGACAGGAGCAAGCTTTGGCCAAAGCTGAAACTCAAGACACCCCGGAGCCATCAGAGCTATCCTCTGCTGAGCCGGAGCTGTCTGGGCCACAGCCAGCCCCACTGCAGCTTTCTTTAGAATGAAAGGGTCTGTGCATCCACAGAGAAACAGCCTGGATTTCACAGCGAAAACTTTAATGAGGGAGGGGAGACGAGACGCCTCCTCTCTCACACCCTTTTGTGTGGGGGAGGCTTCAGAGAGGAAATTAATATTTTAGCTATAAAAATTGTCTTCAGATCTGCGTTAGAGGGACATCTACTAATTGAAAACATTTAGGGGAGCCTTTAAGTCAAAGGAAACAGGTGCAGGCTGTGAGGTTTTTAGATGGAATATTTATCTTGGAAAGTAGCAAAGGAGGCCCAGATAAGGTCACTCTGTCACCTCCCAGCCTTCTGCCCAGTAGAGGCTGACAGAAAGATTGGTGGAGACAGTGAAAGGAACCCCAAGCCTCATGTTTCCAGGTAACACTCTAAGGCAGCCTCTCCCTTCCCTCTCTCCCTACCCTGTTCCAGAAGAGCATGCACCCTTACTGCAATTTTGACAGCATCCCCTCTCATCCTGCTCCTTCCCAACTGGGTCCTGCCCTGTTCAGCTCTTATGTATTTCTTTGGGTGTGGTGAGCTTTATTGATGGTATGTAAGAGAGAGGGGCTCCCTAAGCTCCTTCTCTTCTGGGAGATGTTGGAGGCTGAGTTGGGACAGGGACAGCCTAGGGCCTCTCTCTGGCTCTCATGTCCTTGCTGGGGTGAGTGGTCCAGGGCTTCTCCTCCTTGGAGGCCATGTAGGTCATGAGGCCCACCTTCCCATTGCTGTAGCTATATTTGTTGTCATACCAAGAAATGAACTTAATAAAGCTGTCATTTGGGGTAATGCCAGGCCCACATCAAAGGTGGAAGAGTGTCACTGTTAAAGTAGCAGGAGATAACCCAGCTCTCATATAACCAGGGTGCCTTTTAATGGGTCTTCCAATGCCTGTTTCACCACCTGATGTCATCATCATTGGCTGATTTCTCCAGGCGGCTTGTCAGAGACCTGATGAACACATTGGAGGTAGGGACATGAAAGCCATGCTGGGAGCTTCCTGTTCAGCTCTGGGATGACCTTGCAGCCTTGTCAGCACCAATGGATGTGGGGGTGATGCTCTGGGAAGCCTTTGGCCATTACGCCACAGCTTCACAGAGGGGCTGTCCCCAGTCTTCTGGTGGCGGTGATGGCATGGACAATGGTCATGAGTCTTTCCAAACTGCCAATGTTGTCATGAATGACCTTGGCTAGGTGCTAAGCAGTTGGTGGGGCAGGATGCATGGCTGACAATCTTGATCAAGCTGTCATACTTCTCCTTATTCACACCCATCACAAACATGGAAGCATCAGCAGAAGGGGCAGGGATGGCGACTGTTTTGGCTCCACCCTTCACGTGGATCCCAGCCTTCTCTACGGGGGTGAAGACACCAATAGACTCCACAAGATACCATTACTCCATTACTCCATTTGGTGTCGGCAGCTCTTGTTCCCCGAAGACAAAGATGGCCTCCTGCTGGTGACAAGTTTCCCATCCCCAGCCACGACTAAACCATGGACCTTGCTGTCAGTAGAGTCATATTGGAACACGTAGACCCTGGAGTTGAGGTCAGTGAAGGAGTTGGTGATGGCAGCCCTGGTGTCCAGGTACCCAATATGGCAAGTCATCCATCTCAACAGTCACCATCCTGTGTCAGGGATGAGGCTGGCAAAGTACGAGAGGAACCAATGGCCTCTGCTCTTATTTTAATCTCTGGCAGATAGGCCCAGCTCCCTCCTTCCACATTCACTCAGCAGAACTGCCCCTGCCCATTGCTGTGATAGCACCCTGGTTTTGAGCATTTTATCTGTTTCCAAAAGGATATGCATATAAAGATATTTTTTTACTGCATATATCAAGTTGCATTCATTCCCAGAGTGCAACAGTATTCAACACATGCAAATCAACGAGCCTGACTTACCACACCATGGCCTAAGTCATGGGATACCTCAGGGGATCAGAAAAGACATTTGAGAAAATCCAACTTTTATGATAAAGACTCAACAGATTAAGAAAAGGTTAAGAAAGATACATGGAATAAAGGTACAAACAACAATCCCCAGCCGACTGCACTCTGAACAGGGCATGTCTGAAAGTGGTCTATGATTTGGGGCACGATGAGAGTGACCATCCTTCTGCTTTTATTTAATGCAGCATTAGAAGTCTCAGCCAGAGCAATATGGCTGGAAAAAGTAGCAGGCATAAGACTTGAAAGGAAGATGTCCAGTTGCTTCTGTTTGCAGAGGACATATACAATCTTATACACAGGAAACTCAAAGAGACAAAGATTTCAAGGTCATAAAGTCTCAGAAGAAGTAACATTGTGTGTGTGTGTGTGTGTGTGTGTGTGTGTGTCCGTGTCCATGCATGTACATGTGTGTGTGTGCGTTTCTTGTAGTTTCTGTCCTCATCAGAAGTCTGGCAAAGGGTCTATGTCTAAGTTTATACAATTATCGGCAGAACTCAAATCCTCTTTGGCTGATAGCAGGTGGCTCTTCCCAGTTCCTGTCACGTGAGAACTTCCAGCACAGCGGGTCATTTTCTGAAGGGCACGAAGAGAGAAGACAATGACATGAGAACCCCAGCCCTTCAAAGCTTACTTTTCTTCTGTTCCATTCACTGGAGGCAAGTGTAAGGCCCAGTCCCCCCTCAAGAGGAGAGATGACACAGGGAATTATGGGAAACTGTGACAACAGCTTCCTGTCTCATTACAGAAACATTGGAATGGTAACAATAATGCTAATAATGCTAATTAATAACAGGCTGGTCCTGACATCTACTGGGTGGTTTGGATTTGTCGAGCCTTGGCCAGCCCCTTTCACACTCTATTCAATCACTGCGACAGAGACTCGGAGTCAACTCTAGAGTCCCTCATTGTAGAGACGGTCCTGCCACATGACGCCATTCGATGCTTAGCCTTTTGAGCTGCTGCCCCAAAAGGCTCAGCGAGGAAGCAGAAACACAACTCATCAGAAAATACAAATGAACACAGCCCTGCAGATTGGAAACCACACTTCAAGTTGGTGAGTGAGCGGGGAATTCCCTCGCTCTACAGAGAGACTATAAATTTGTATAGCCACTTTGGAGAGAAGTTTGGCAGGATCTATTAAATATTTTTAAAGGGTATAAAAATGTGCATAGCCTATGACCCAGAAACTGCGCCGTTGAGTGTCTACCCTGGAGAAACTGTTGGACACGTGCACAGAGTGGTGTATGAGAGTTTCCAGTGCGGCGTTGTAAATAGTAACACTGGGCATGATCAAAATGGCCAGCAGTTTAAAACTGGCTAGGCAGGTGTGGAGCATTTGTGACACGGAACGGCGTGTAGCAGGCAAGAAGAAAACGGTGCAGGTACAGCATAGAAGTCTGCACAAAGTTGGCCGCCGAGCCGAAAGCGAAGTGCAGAGTTACATCCTGGTATTTACATAATCTTCAACATTACACACTTGTGTGTGTGTGTGTGTATACACACCATATGTGTCCACAGAGGCAAGAAGATGGTGTCAAATCCTCCAATGCTAGAGTTCCAGGCAGTTTTAAGTCATCTGGTAGCGGTACTGGGAATTGAACTCAGGTCCTCTGCAAGAGCAGCAAGTGCTCAATCTGAACTATGTCTCCAGCCCCTAAATGCTTCCCTTTGAAGCTCACTGTCCACGTGTCCTGATTGGTTCTTTAGCCCTTGGCCCTTTAGAGGGTTTGGGGGCTGGAGTCAACTCATTCGATGTATCTGTGTGTTGGTATTCATTCTTGGCAGTGTGGATGTTGTTGTACCTCCTTCCAGCTAGCTCCCTGGTCCAAGGAAATCATTGGAAAATGTCTGGACGCTTGGTCCACTTTAGCTACTCGCTGCCATTTTGCATGGAGTCCTGTAAGAGAGGTCTGTTCTAACAGGGGGCGGCTGGTCTGCAAGGCTCAGTAAAGGGTGACACCTTAGAGACTTGCTGAGGTTCTCATACTTGGAAGTTTGTAGGCTGAGAAAAGCCCATCATAATCAGTGCTGGTGAGGCCACTTCTTCCAGGGGAGAGTAGGACACCGGGGGAGACTCTCTGTGGTGCTCACTCTCCTGGGCCATTGCTACTCCTAGATAGTCCAGGCTGTCAGGTCTGGGAAATGTCTGTTCACATATGTGCATGTTTGCACATACACACACAGACACACACACTCACTCACATATCCATGCCTACTTTTATCAACTTATCTATCCAATTATCTATCCATCTACCCATCCATCATCCATCCATCCATCATCCATCCATCCATCCATCTCTCTATCCTTATAATCTATCTTCTCTTTCTATCATCAATTATCTGTCCACCTACCTATCTATTGTCTATCCACCAACCCCTCCATCATCTATCCACCCCTCTTTCTCTATGCCTCTCGTCTAACACACAAAAACATTTCATTATCACTGAGATGGTTTGAATGAAAATGGCCTCCACAGGCTCAGAGAAAGGGCACTATTAGGAGGTGTGGCCTTGTTGGAGGAAGCGTGTCACTGGGGGGTGGGGGTGGGCTTTGAGGTCTCAGATGCTCAAGTCAGGTCCAGTGTCACTCTCTTTTCCTGCTGCCTATGGATCCAGACATTGAACTCTCAGCTACCTCTCCAGCACCATGTTTTCCTTTACAATATATGCTATGGTCATGATGTCTCTTCACAGCAATAGAAATCCTAAGACACCCACTCCCTGTTTTTCGGTATCTGTAGCAGCACTTCTTGGCAATGACAACCCATAACACATTCACTAACTGCTTACTGTTCCTTGAAGGAACCTTATTGTCTTTCTCGTCACACAGGTGCTCAGAGCAGGCATGTTGGGAGCTTCCTCCTAGGGGAACCCACCTCTACTATAGGCTCCAGCAATCACAGGGATCAGCTCTATATGACTAGCCCTCACCCACTCAGGTCCTGGCTTCCGGGCTTTGACCGCCACCACCACCACCACCACCACCACCACCACCACCACCACCACCACCACCACCACCACCTGCCTGGGTGAGATACCTATACTGGTTCCCTCTTCTGCTTGGACACCGTTAGTCTTTAACACACCTATTCAACACCAAGGCTAGCCCTGCCATGGTCACTGCAGTGTACCAGCTCCCCCCATGCTCAGCTCAGCTTCTCCAAGTTCTGCCTTCTGCAGGAATGCCTTTACCACCAGCAGGGTATCTTTTAGATTGAATTCACGAGGAAGGCAAGAGAGAGAAAAAGTCCTAGGAATCATTTTTAATGGCCTGGCAACCTCCAGCTGGACTATCGAGAGGCTGTCCCTTCCCTTTTCTGGCTGAGATTCCAGGAATTAAACTGGGGACATGAATCGTAATGTGTCTCCTTAGCGCCTCCCAGGGGACTTTTTTTTTTTTTAATTGGGAACAGCTTCAAAAAAAGGACTGGCCCCTGGGGTCAGGGAGGCTGCAAGTACTTCCCCAGCTCCTGGTCTTTGTTGGACAGATCCTCGCTTACCTTACAACTGTGCAGGATAAACCAGCACTCCCCACTCCCAAGCGGGCTTGTCTACAGACTACATTTGTTTTACCCCTCAATGACATCATCTCCCATTTTAGACCAAGATTGATGTGGGAAATTCTGTATAAATACTCAGCATCAACAAGCCACTGTGTCAGCTGGCTCTCAGAGATGGGCCGCTGGCTCAGCACGGCCAGGCCAGCCTGTGTGGGACAGGCACCCGTGTTTTTCCTACTGTAGATGTCTTGACTCGCGGGGTTCCATGATGTCACTCTGTTCCCAACCCAGGTATTACTGAAGCAGAAGGAAGAGTTGGTGGAGCCTCCACTGTGGTGGAGGCCGAGCAGTGCACAATGGGGGGACGATTGGGATTTTAAGTGGGAGAAGAAAGAACAGACATTGTGTGTGTGTGTGTGTGTGTGTGTGTGTGTGTGTGTGTGTGTGTGAGAGAGAGAGAGAGAGAGAGAGAGAGAGAGAGAGAGAGAGAGAGATGCATGCACAATTAGGTGCATATTAGCAGCTGGACAAACAAGCACTTGAGGCATGGGGTCACAGGCCCACTTCGTAAGAGCTGCGAACTGTTTGTCTGCCCTTCATATATTTGTCAGCACATCCTTTGTGCCCGGCACTGTCCTGGCATGCTGCGGACCCAAGAGAAAGCAAATATCATCCCGATCACCTGGGGCTCCTGTTTGGAAGAGGAGAGACAAGGCCCACTGTGTGATGCCTACTAGCATCCCAAATTAGGCTGGCAGAGGTTCTGAACAGAGTGCTGGAACCAGAGACAAGTTTCTTTTTTCTTTTCTTTTGAGACAGGGTTTCTCTGTATAGCCTTGGCTGTCCTGGAACTCACTCTGTAGACCCGGCTGGCCTCGAACTCAGAAATCCACCTGCCTCTGCCTCCCAAGTGCTGGGATTAAAGGCGTGCGCCACCACCGCCTGGCCAGAGACAAGTTTCTCATTAGGCGGTTATAACGGAAAGTTCTCTCTCTCTCTCTCTCTCTCTCTCTCTCTCTCTCTCTCTCTCTCTCCCTCCCTCCCCCTCCCTCTTTCTCTTCCTTTCTCTCTCTCATCCTCCTTTTCCTCCTCCTCTCTCCTCCTCCTCCTCATCCACTCTCCCTCCCTCCTTCCTTCCCCTTCCCCCCCTTTCTTCCTTTTGGTGGAGGGTATTGAGACAGGGTCTCTCTGTGTAGCTGGCCTGGAACTCACAGAGATCCACCTGCCTCTACCTCTACTGACCACCATACCCAGCAAAAATGGTTTCTTTGTTTAAGACGGAAAAGAGGCTAGAGAGATGGGTCAGTGCCTAAGAATGTTTGCTCCTAGATTCAGATCCCAGCACCCAGATTAGGCAGTTCACAACTACCTGTTACTCCAGTTCCCGCGTATCTGATGCCCTCTTCTGGCCTTCATGAGCACCTACACACACACACACACACACACACACACACACACACACACACACACACACACGAAGATAAAGACAGGAAACAGTAGAAGCACACAAAAGGAATTTGTTTGTGAGGGTGTTCCACATGCCCTCACATGTCAATGTAACATTGTTACAGGATCCAACTAGGAAGGGAATCGTTCCTCACCCAGCCGTGAGCTGAGGGCTGCTATGCACTCTGTGAAATGTTCTGCTCTGTCTCCTTTATGTGCAAGGACAATGCCTTGGAACAGTACTGCTCATATTTAGGGTGGGTCTGCATTACACTGTTGAATGATTTCTTTTGCTTCCAGGGTACTCCCCAAATGTCCAACCTAAGCATCTAAGGCCGACTCGGTTGACAAATGACCACATAGTCTCTGCGGCAGGCAGAGGTAAACATTTTTTAATTCTTGTTCTTGCATGTTCCCTTGGGCTAGCAAGTGACTGATCTTGACTGGGTCAGGAGGGCTGGGTGAATGCTGAGCATGGAGTCCCTGGCCTGCCCCACCCGACTCCAGCCCCTCCAGGATCTATGATTGCAAAGTGCAGGCAGGAGGCCAGAGGCATTTGAAGCACATTCCTTCCTCCCCTCACGACTCCCATGGGTCAAAGTGATGACGTGGTCATATACAAATTAAGGATAGTAACTACAGTATCCTCTGACAGCTATGACAAGGACGGACTGCCCATTGGCCCCAGATACCTCTGCTGCCTCATCTGTTCTTCCAACTTTGATGGAGCCACACAGGACCACCTGTGTCCTTGATGGTCCATCACCTCTCACGTTCTGCATGGCCATCTCATGGGCCTAGAATGTTCTTTGCTGTCTCGTGGATTAGGTCCACTGAGGTCCACCATTCCTGACTAAGCCTGCTGGAGGCTGGAAGGTCTTGTCTGTCTTACTCTTCCTTTCTTTACCTGGTAGTATTTGGTATAAAATATGTTCACAGGCTCATATAGTGAGTGCTGGCCTCCAGCTGGGGGAGCTATTTTGGAAGGTGGTTGGAAGCTCTAGGAGGTGAGTCCGGGAAAGAGGAAGTAGGTTCCTGGTTGAGTCCTGGACCTAACAGCTTCTGTCTCACACTGCATGTCCAGTCATCAGACAGAGTCAGCTCTGCCACCCGACATGACACTCTCCCAAGCACGTGACTCCACAGAGTCATGGGACTCCTCTGAAATGGAGCTGAGGAAACTTACTCCATGTTCTCAGGCATTTTGGTCACATCTTTGCAAGAGTGACTAATACAATATGGATGTGCAGGCAGAGGGGATTCTGATCTCATCTTGAAGCTTGGTTGTTTCTTGTGGATATCCCCTCCCCGGCTGCCTGCATCCCCGGTTCTAATCGTAAAATTCAGATTTAGGTTAGAGACAGGCATTCTTGTTTTGAGGTTGTCTTTGGACCAGGCATAGTGGCAAATAGCTATAATCCCAGAACTAGGGAAGGCGAGGCAGGAGGATTGTAAGCACAAGGCCAGCCTCAACAATATAGCAAGATCCTGTCTCAAAATATAAAAAGAAAAGCAAGGATCTGACAAAGTTCCTAGGACTCCGTTTCCCCAGTGGCTCCTCTGGCTTAACTCCTGTCTTAACTCTGCAGCTTTGCTGTATGGGGAACATGGCACTGGCGTGAGAGAATGGGCCCAGTCAGTCCTGCACCATGCAGGCTGCGATGGCAAACACCAAAGCAGCTTAAGGAAGGAAGGAAGGAAGGGCTCACAGTCTGAGGGGACACAGTCCATTATGGTGGGGAAGGCGTGGTGGCCCAAGCCTGAGGCTACTTATTATTGTGTCCAGTCAAGAAGCAGAGAGCAGTGAACACCCATGCTCAGCTCCCCTTCTCATGCAGTCTGTGACCCCAGCTCATATTTAGGCTGGGTCTCCCACCTCAGACAACCTAATGTAGACAATGTAGTCCTAATGTAGTCCCTCACAGATGTGCCTGGACTCTAGATCCTTGTTAATATAATGACAGTCATTATTAACAATCACAGATAGTGACATCAGTACATAGCTCTTGTCTGCCTCAGTACCACCTTAGGCATGCTGTGGGCTTCACAAGTGGCTGCCAACAGGTTTGGGGACCACCGAGTGCGTGGAGGGAGCCTTTTCTCCTTACTGTTTTCTGCTCCCTGTGAGCTCACATCAAGGGTGAGCCTAGCAGTTGGGTGTGCACAGGCAGAAGCCTGGAGGGACAGTAGCGAGAAACCAAGTACAGAGTGTGCACTTTCTCTGTCAGCTGGGCTTGCAAAGTAGGTGTAGGTTTACGGAGGGGATTCAGCCCTGAGCAGCATGCTTGCAGAAACTAGACAGTTACAGTGTGGGGGGAGGGTGGCTTGGGGTCACTTTTGGCCCACTCAGCCCAGTGTTGTCTTCAGGGATGGCCAACTCGCCTTTCATAGTATTTGCCACTGCCCACTTTACACTGAGCAGGTCACAGCAGCCCCATCCATTATTGGTTATAAATAAGACTGACAAAGAGAAAAGTAAACCCAGTGGCCCAGCAGGCAGCGTTTTGGTATCTAAATTGTGGTTTGCGCTTGCATTTTAACAGAGTTAAAGCATGTTAGGAGAGATAAAGTGACCTCTCAGGGTCACTCAGGTGGATAGATGAGTTCAGGGTGAGCTCAGGGGCACAGCTGAGTGCCTCTGGTGGCCCACGGTGGTGTGGACGGCCTAGACTCATCCCAGGGTGACAAGGGAAGCAAAAACTAGTGAGGTATTCTGAGGCCTGAGGTCACGCTCGAGCAGGAAGCAAACTTTGGAGGCAGAGGCTGGGGGGATTTGGCTTTGTCGATGGTCACAGAACAGACTTAATGTGCAGAGAGGAATGAGTAGATGCAGGAGACATGGCCAAGGTGGGGCCACAGACTAGCGTGTGTGCCTCAAGGATAAGAAAGGAGACCCAGTATGGACTGTTTGGCTTCCTCTGTCTCCAGGCAGCCCTTTTCTATTGAAGTTACAAAGGTGCCTGATACTGCTTCATGAAACAATTTAGAAAACAGTGGGTTTTGGGAACCCAGAGGCCCATAGCTTCTCCCACTGAATCAGGAAGTTGGTCTGTGAAGTCTGTGCAAAGGGCGAGCCAGGCTCCCTCCAGTGCCTTCATGAGAGTGCAGAACAGGACGAGATGAACTCACTTGGGGTGGCTCAGCATCTGTGGCGACCTGTGGAGCTGCATGTCACATAACCCTTGTGTTTCAAGGAGAGAGCTGCCCCTCGTCCTTCTCCAGGAGATTTGCTGGTCTGAGTTGGTGCTTCCCGCTTAATGTTCTGGCCTCAGTCACTGGACAGAGTCCTGTTTGCTGGGAACTTCTGAGAGGGAAGCTTTCTGCTGGTTGTTCTTTCTCAGGAGTTCGCTTGGAGGAGCTATTTCTCTACTGGACTAGGACGTAGCTGTTGCTACTGGCAGCCATTTTGTGGCCAAGAGGAGAGACAGGCATGCATAGGAGACCGAGTGCAGACCTAGAAAGAGAGGCGCTTGGAGACTCGACTGAGCCACAGACGAAGAAGCTTTGCTCAAACCTTCCCAGAAGCCTCTGTGCTTCTCCGCTGCAGGAGCCCTTGAGTTCTCTTAATTCATTAGTTTTGTGTTACTTGGGAACAAACTGTGCCTAAGTGATTTAGAAAGCCATGCCTCCACCGGGCTCCGCTCTTTGGAAGCATTTCAGGCCATCTTGCTGATGCAGTCTCTGAGTTATAGCCCTGGGCTAGACTCCGGGGACATGTGAGGGAGGTCACTGAATCCAAGTGAGTTCTTCGGATCAGCCTCCACCCCCATCCGTCTCTTTCCCATCATGATATATATCACACCAGCCCACTGGTTACAGCAGACTTGCAGGTCCAGGGTTGGAGAATACACCTTCCAGTGTTTTTCTTTTGAGTAAAAAATTTGACTCTCCCTTTGTTGAGATCCATTTTGGATGAGGTCAGCCATAAGACAAAAGCCCCGGGGGCTAAAAGTCTTGAATACTCAACTGAAAGTTGGACAAGATACTTGCTGGCTCTTGCCAGCTCTGACACACTGCAGTTCTGTGGAAGCTAATCCCACTGTGGTAAGGAAGCTCAAAATCTGCCTCTGTGTGCCAGATGCTGTCTTTTTTTTTTGTCCTATTGAGTGGCCGGTAGGCACTCCATTTTGCCTTTGTGGAAACCAATGCTCTGAGGGGCTCTGATAGTGGCTCAAGGCCACACAGAGGCTGGGTTGGGATAGGAACTCAGCCACTTAGCACCCTGAAGCTCTGGCTATGCTAGCATTGTTATGGACCCTTGTCATGGGCAGTATTGTTCTGGAAGAATGGCTGGCTTACTCTGGACAAGGTTGGGGGAGGGCCCCAAACACAGCTGGTGGAAGTCCGTTCTGGAGTTGTTGAGCCATGTTTATTTGTTTCAGAAGCTCTCCTAAGGCAGCCACAGATGCTTTCCCTATCCTCACTGAAGCCCAGAAGACTGGATGATGCCAGTGAGCCTGCTGGATGACAAGGAACTGGGGGCACTAGTCAGAGCCACCCTATCTACCCCTGCTCACTGGGCGCTGGTGCGAAGTGTTTGGTGTGTGTTGTTTCAGTGGTGACCGAGTGAGAAGCCAGGGTAGGCGATGAGCCCTCTGGGACTAACCAGTCTGTGAGGATCAGGGTACATCCAGGTTTCTGTAAGGAAGGCATCAGGAGACCCCAGGCTGACTGCATACCCTCTTGATGACCACATGAGCCTTTCTTTCCAGACAGTCTGGAGTTTTACTGAGCATTTACGGTGTTCCCTGGACAGACTCTAGTGAGAATACAACTCAGCTTTTGTCTGGCAGGGGTTTCAAAGGAAGCAGAAGGATCCAAGGGCTGGCGCTATGAGTGAACTCATGTGACTGCATCTGCCTATTCCTGGGGCTCTTGCTGAGGGCACAGGCATGCACCCCCACAGGACGTCCCTGGGAGGGATTGGTCACCTTTCCTCTGGATAAACGTGAGTCTCGAGTTGAGAGGCTGGCTTGCCTAAGCTGGCTCACCTAGGAAACAGATTCAAAGATGAAGGAAGGTGTATGGAGGGGTGTTATGGGAGGAAGTTAGGGCAAGAAGATAGGTTACCCCACAAATTGCAAGAGATCTCATATAGTCCTTTCCAGAGCCCTGAATCAGAATGGTCATGTAGAGTTGTCTTGGATTGAGGAAGGAGTCGGGGAGGGGGGTTTGCATATCTACAATGACCCAGTGGCAGGGACCATCAGATAAGTCAGAGCTTTGAGGAAGGGACTCAGCTCCAAGCCACTTGCAGGCAGTACTCCCTGGGCCTGGGGGTGATGGCCGATGGCAATGCAGACCCTGTGCTTTGGTGGTGAATCTATACCATTAGAATCAGTTATGTAAGGATCTTGCTGTGTCTGTTCGATGAGAAGTGAACTCCAGTTCTCCATTGCAGCCAGTCTAGAGGGTGGAGGCTTCCCTCCTCCGCTAGCATCCTCAGTATCTCTGCTAATCTTGTACATGTGGCTGATCTAGCACCATTAGAGTCCATCAGGTTTTCCTGGGGACTATCGGGTGAGCTGCATGTGACATGACAGGACCATTTCTCTTCCTTTACCTCTTTGAGGGTATCACTAATCTCTGGCTATGATACTATTTTAGCATCTTAGCCTAGGGATGGGTGCATTTTTAAAGGCAGGGTCATCTGCCAGGGACCCCTGAGGGATTCTAAATGCCACAAGTGTGCATTCTATGTACATATTTGAGAACCAGGAGTGTCCCCTAGAACCTCTGCTTCCTCCTGGCTCCCTCTGCCTCTCCTCTGCTAGGGGACTGTTGGCGCTATAGCATGGGGCAACATCTAGCAGTCTTTGAGAAACACAGCTTTGTTCCTGGCTCTGGATCCATTTGGTGATTTGATTGAAAGGACTGATATTTTATTGACTCTTTGTGATGTCCCTGGGACATCTTCCTCATGGGGACTGCATTAGTTATCTTTCTCAGTAGTGTAACATTTTAACATCTTGCCCAAGGGATAGGTGCAAATTTACTTGGCCCTTTCTACTAGGCACTGACAAAGACAACTTAAGCAAGTAAGGGTTTGGTTTGGCTCAAAGTTTGAGGGTGCAGTCTATCATGGAGAGGAAGGCATGCTGGCAGGAGTGGGAGGCAGCTGGTCACATGGTATCTGCAGTCAGCAAGTGGAGAGAGATGAAGGCTGGTGCTCACTTTCTCCTTTTGATTAAGGCCAGACCCCAGCTCATGGAATGGTGTCGCTCATGTTCAAAGTGAGTCTTCCTTCTCAGGTAAACCTCTTTGGAAATGGCACCTCAGGTATCGCAAAGATTCATCAGTTAGGTGGTTCTAAATCCCATCAAGTTGATAATCAGAATTGACTGTCACAGGAACCCTCACAGGGACCGTTACAGGACTCTTCCTCTGTGGATAGTTTTTGATGCCCAACAAAGGCGTATAGAGCTTCCTACTGAAGTAGCTGTCTTCATGTTCTCCCAGTTGGATACTCTGGAAAATCACATGCCTTTGGGGCATCCTAGTTTTGCCATGAGGAGCACCACTCTACATCATCATCATCATCATCATCATCATCATCATCATCATCATCATATCTCTGTTGGCCAGACTAGGTACCATACATGTGGGATCCCCTAGAGCTGGAGTGACAGGTGGTTGTGAGCCACCTGATTGGGATCCTGGGATTCAAACTTAGATCTTCTGGAAGAGGAGCAAGTGCTCTTAACACTTAAGTGTCTCTCCTGTCCCCACCTCTATTATTTTATGATCCTGTTGCTGTCCCAGAACACGTTTGTGATCTCCAATAGTCTTGACCTGCCCATCACTGATGCCTCCGTTCCTCTCTGGGGCGTTGTTTGCAGCATTGTTAAATGGAGCATGCTCTGAGTCCCTCCGTGAACAGCAGGAGTGCACGGCTTTCCCCTTCACTCAATGACAGCCACTCCAAAGCCAGCAGGCCGTGTACTGAGTGCCCTCTCCCTGGAGTCCTTGTCAGAGTGTTAAATTCAGTACCAGAAGAGAGTGTTGCCGCGTTGGGTGGCCTGAATGAAAGTGGTCCTAATGACTCATAACACGTGTCATTATTGGGGGTGGGGCCTTTGTGGGAGGAAGTGTGTCTCTGGGGGGATGAACTTGGAGATCTCTGAGGCTCAAGCCAGGCATAGTGGTTCACTGTCCCTTCCTGCTATCTAGGGATCCTGATGTGGAACACTCATCTACCACTCCACAACCATGTCTGCCTGCATGCTGTCATGCTTCCTGCCATGATGATAATGGACTGAACCTCTGAACTGTAAGCCAGACCCAATGAAATGTTTTCCTTTATAAGACACCATGGCCATTGTGTGACACAGTGACAGCAATAAAGCCCTAACTAAGACACACATTGGCCAACTTTATCCAGAACATGGTTCTTTCTGTTTAAGGTATTCATTGTCCAAGCCCTTCAGAGCCATCATGATGTAGCCTCTTTCTACCCTTAAGTAGGCCTGGCTCTTCTCTGCCTGTATTACGGGCGGCTAAGACATCAAGAAGACACGGTCTCAGGTGGTGTGTTATCCTGTGTCGTATCATATCCAGGCATAGAAAGAGCTGAAGCCTCCAACAGGGAGGTGGAGGCCACTTCTGCAGGCCTTGGAGTTCAGGGAACTTCAGCTGTTGAATCTAGATGTTTTCAGCCCAGGACTCAAGGTACTAGTTCTCAGTGGTCCAGCCCTTGACTTAACAATGCTGCCTAATGGTGAGTTTTAGCTCACCGAGGGAAGCTCTGGGACCTGGCCTCGACATAGGATGTTTTATATGACAGTCTGATTTTGCTGCTGAGGGTGGGTGACTGTCACTATCAGCCTTTCAAAGCTTTTCTCAAAAGCACCAATGATCATCTCCATGGCAACCATCCTGCTCTGTGGTTCCAAACTTCTCAGGAGTCTACAGAGATACACCCACTGGTGTGTTCCCTGTCTGGCTACCATCCCGCAGGGTTGGTAAAGGATTGGGCCATAGCAATGCTGTCTTCCTGCAGTGACCAATTACACTCCACTAGTCACAAGTAAAACAGCTACCCACAAGTTCTCTGTTAAGTTGCTTTTGCTCGTGGTGTCATATCACAACAGAAAAATAACAGATGCCTCAAGCCATGTGGGGATGGCTATTTTCTGGCCTTTGCATTTCTCCAACAGACGCTATCTGGGTGGAGGCACATAGGGTAAGGGTGAAGAAGAAAAAGAAATGGGGTTCTTGTAATAGTCGGAGCCAGACTGGAAACTGGGTTACTTAAGCCAATATCCTTTCTTCCAGTGCCAGCTAATGAGTAAATTGACTTGATTGGTGTCTGAGCCTCTCCCAACTGGGAGACAGATAATTGACCATCTGGAATAGGTTGTGCCACAGGGCTGGGGAGGGGGATGTTCTTACCCATTGCAAGGAACCAGAGGAACAAAGGGGGCACATATGTCCAGGAGAAGCCCATGGGTCAGGTAGAAAACCAAGTGGCTTCGTGGGACTCAGGAAAACAAATGGAACCCAGATTTCCCAGAGTTTTCTGGCTTTTCAGTACAAAGGTGTTTTACTTCTGATATGTGTCTATCACCACCTACCCAGCACAGGGCTTTGGGCTCCTTGGTGCTTGTCTAGCTTTAGGGAATCCACGAGTGTCCCATGTGGATTCACAAACAATCCTTTCTGGTGATTTCACAGTTCCTTTGATAATGGCTGCTGCCTAGAAAGCTGCTCCAGGGTGTCCAGAGCCAAGGTCAATGCCACAGTGACCTCCACAAGATGCAGACGTGGGGTGGGAATAGAGGAGCCCAACTGCTCCATGGCAGTCTGTGTGGGGCTGGGATGACAGCAGTGCAGTGGGGAGGGGACAGGCCTTCAGAGAAAGGAAGCTTTCTAATGCTTTGGAGCACCCCAGGAAGTGGGCTTCTCTTCACAGTAACATGTTGAAGGGTGTGCTGACCATGATGGCAACTCATAGCCATCCTGCGTTTCCCAGAAGCACTTTCTCAGGATGGAATTGGCACTGTGGACCAGGGATGGGAAGACCAAAGAGCCCCAAGTCCTTCAGACATCACTAAAAGTTCCCATGAATAAAATGTGAAGTGCATCCCCTCCTCCGTCTGTTTTCTATGACAGACATGTGGGCTGTCTGAAGCCAGCTTAATTTGTTAGAAGCATTTTAATTGTTATTATTGTTGTTGTTGTTGTTTTCTTTAAGACAAAGTTTGTCTGTGTAGCCTTAGCTGTCTTGGAACTCCCTTAGTAGACCAGGCTGATCTTGAACTCACAGAGATCTGCCTGCCTCTGCCTCCCAAGTGCTGGGAGTAAAGGTGTGTGCCACCACTGCTTAGTTTCATTTTGATTTTTAAAAGAGAGATAAATTTCTTTTTCCCTCCAAAATTCAAATGACATATATTTATTTGTCTCTGTGCATATGCATCTGGGTGTGTGCCACGACCCACACGCGGATGGAGATCAGAGGAAAGCTTTCAGGAGTTGGTTCTCTCCACCACGGGACTGAGGGCCTTGAGTTCAGGTCATCAGTCTTGGTGGTAAGCACCTTTACCCTAGAATTTTGAATCTTAATGTTACTAAACCATTTCTAACGCTGTGCTTGGCTCCTGCAAACCTCAAGATTTGGTTCTGGGTTTGCAAGCATCTTCTCTCTTCTAGCCAGAACCTTCCACCCCTGCTGCCCGCTCCTGCTGGCCTTTCCTGGATGTTCAGCCATAGTTTAATCTTAGTTAAAGGTTCCAGAAGAGTATTCAACATCTCATGACAGGCAGAGAATGGCTCAATGACTTGAGAGTCCGGGGTTGAGAATGGGAATTCAGAACAAAGACCCTCATCTGGGCTCTGGAATCAGATTTCAAATCCCATTTCTATCACCGTAAGAACAGGGAACAAAACGCTCTATGCCTGCATGCCTGTGTTCTCAGTTAGGTTTGTAATGGCAGCTTTCAGAATGCTTTTGATGATTAGGTGAGATTACACATGGAGTTGTATCTCAGCATCATGGAGAGTTGGTTCCAGGACCGGAGTTTACCCAACCCCACAGATGCTCATTTCTCCAATCAAGTGACATAACTGCGTATAACCTGTGTGCTTCCATATACATTAAACAATGTCGGATTTTATATAATGTGCATGCTATATAGATAGCTGTTAGACCTCAGTGCTTCAGGAGAAGGGAAAATGAAAAAAATCTCTCCTGAAGATTTTGTGTTCGCACTTAGTCAGACCCATAGATGCAGAATGCAGATGTGGAAGACCAGGTATAGTGATTGCTCCAAAAGCAAGTGTTGCTTGTCAACAACGCTAGCCGTGATTGGCTGCTCTAAGAAGAAGCTGCCGGGAGCTGAGTGCACGGTGAACACAGGGTATAGCTTCCTATCTCCCAGTTCTGGCTCTTCCCCCACCAGTTGGGTGAGGCACGTTGGCCAGGGAGAGAACTGGCAATTCTTCCTTCCTGTGGAGTCCTTCCTCTGCTGGCTCTTTTGTACTTTTTACAGTGAACCCAAACAGTTGAGCAGTGGCAGTGGGTGGGGCAGAGGGCGGGTCAGCAACCGGTTGTTATTTTTGAGACTCTGGCCCCTTCCTTCTATGTGAGGAATCACTCCGGATTGGAGTGTTCTGAAGGCGTCAGAAGGTGGCTGACCACAACCTTAATGGTCTTCTTTTCATCTTGCTTGGCCCCTGCCACATCTTTATTTCCTTTATAGACTCCTTTTCCCCTTTCTTTTAAAAATTATTGTTTATTTGTAGACTCGCCGGTTTAAAACTTGTGCAAGATCTTAAAGGCCATTTTTGTCTCAGTCTGATCGGAAAGGCAGGGACCAGGGTTCTTACATAACGCAGTTGAAGGCTTTGGAAACAGATTCCCAGCAAGCATTTAACAGGGCAGTTGTTATATAACAGGCAGAACAGCTCCTGACATCCGTTTGACTTCTCATTCAAAGTGGAGGGATAAGGCCACAGAAGATCATGCTGATAAAGCAACTGGCTACTTCCACTCATTTTGCCTTGGGTCCCCTGAGGATCCCCAAGGCTACACAACGGGATCTGCTGTTGCCCAGTGTAGTGAAATGACCAGGCAGAGGTACTGCTCAACTGGGCCATTTCTTGCAGACAACTGGCTCTGTTTATTTTCTTTCCGCTGCATTGGCCAATGGAATCGCATTAATTGGTCTGTTGTTTCAGCATCGGGTAATGACACTTACAGTCAAGTTGTTAGCCAATTTGGTGGGGAGGACATCTGTTAAGCATGTTGTTCCACACTAGCTAGTCCAGAGTCCTATGGAGACATGCTGGTATAGTGATAAGAATGGCAACAGCAGCCTGTACTGCTTCGCTGGTACACAGTGGTGTCACAGCTGTAGCCCGGCGCCCACTCTTCACACAAGAGGTCCTACTTGCTGGCATTTCAGTGAATCTGGTCGATGGGGTTCATTCTAGAAAGAGCATTGTTGCAAGGTTCAGGAATCAAATGCCCTGTTTGCCTGGATCGAGGGACATCCTGTGATGTCGGACTTCCAGTTTTAGGTCTTGGGCACAGCTTGAACACAGGTCGTGGTGACAAGTAGCCAGGAGCAAGCCTATGTATGTCTGTTTTGAAGTCAGAGCGCGATAAAAGGAAGACTGTGTGGAGCCCAGATCATGAAAGGCCTCAGCTACTAGGTTAGTTTGGCGTCTTTGTCTATTTTTGTTGCTAAAACAGAAAACCTGGGACTGAGAAGTTTATAAAGAAAAAAAGCTTTATCTTGGTAGACAGATGGCTTTGGATGATGGAAATCCCAGGGTTAGATGGACACATGTCATGAAAGCTTCAGTTTGTAGCAGAGTGGGGCAGGATGAGTGGTGCATGTTGGGGCTGGGGTGGAATGTAAGGAGGACTTACTGTCCAGCAGTCAGTCCTTCCTTAGGACCTAATCACCTCTCAGAGGCTCCACCTCTTGATGAAATCTCACCGTGAATCTTAGCAGGGGTGAGTCTGTAGCATCTGGGTCCTCTCAGTTGTGAAAGGCCACTGATCGCAATGTGGCAAATGTCGGGGTGCCGAGACTGGAGCAGGGCAGAAGCTCAACAGCCAGACCTGAACTGTCTGCTCTGTCACTGTCTCCCATCCTTCCTCACAGTCTTTCCTGCCAGTTCTTGGAGTTCTTGGGTTTCTCCATCTGCAGGTTTGATCGAGGCTGCATTGGAAGTGGAGTTGGGCCTATAAGGACTACACCTGAACTAACCGTGGACAGAGTTCTCTTCCTTGCCAGTATGCTCTAAACAATACATAAGATCTAATGCTTTATATTGCTGCCTTTACAGTGGGCACAAAACAGCACACATCGTTTAAACTGCCTTACACTGCGTGGGATATTAGATGGATGTGGAGGTGACTGGCAGTATCACGAGCATATGCACAGCGTGAGCAAACGCTGCATCCTTGGATTTTAGCATCTGTGGGGATCTGAAGCCAACCCTCTGTGGTTCACAAAGGAAGGTGGGGGTGTAGCTTATTGAGAAAACACATGCCCCAGAAGAGTCTCCTTTAGGTTTGAGCTGTGGTGTGGTGAGCCATGGAGAGCTCAACGTTAATCAACAGCAAAAGTAAGTGATAAGTATGTGCATATGTATATTCACGTGTGCACTACATGTGGGCACGATAAGAGAGGAACAGACATATAAGGTGACCTACTGTATGGATCTGTTGAGGAAACGTGATCATAGCACAATGCTCAGTGTTAAGAAGTAGGGCCAGCCTAAGAGCCTGTCTGCTGAGGAGCAGATGAGAGAAGCATGGTGCAGTGGAATACTATTCAGTCATGAAAACTGTAAAATCCTGCCATTCGTGGCAGACACAGTGAGATGGTCCCTGATCTCACTCACAGGTGGAGTCAGAAAAGCTTGACCTCCTGCAGCTGGAGGTGGAACCATGGTAACCAGATGCTGAGGGTTGGGGGAGGGGCAGGGAAGGTTGATCAGTGAGCACTCCGTTATGGATTATGGGTAGGCAGGAGCGAGCAGCTCCAATGTGCAATGACCAAGAGCATAGTTGAATGGCTCAGTAGGTAACATTGCTTGTCATGCAAGCCTGGGAACTGGAACTCAATTCCCACGTGCCACAGTGGAAGAAGAGAACTGACTCCCGAGTAGTATTCTTTGATCTGTGTGTATGTGTGTACACGCGCGTACGTGTGTGTGTGTGTGTGCTCACACACACACACATTTAGAAAGACTGATTTTTAGGGCTATGGCTATGGTCTAACACAGTGGATTTGCATGGCCCTGGCTTTGATCACCGGAACTGCTGAAAGAAGAAACCGAGGAGACAGATCAATTTAAGACAATTTAAATGTCGCACATTTAAATATGCTTTACATATTTAAATATGACTCAGCACTACAGGGATACATGCAATTTTTATGCTTCAAAGTACTTGTTAAAACAAGAAAAGAAGAAAATGTGACCAGAAACTTAGACTTGCAGACTTCTGTTTGGAGGTGGCTCCAAGCAGAGAAAGGGAGGATGTGATAGTCCCTCTGGCTACTGGCTGGGCCTGATGGGAGGAGCCAAGACCGAAGAATCATCAGAAGATGGTTTTAGACACTGCTGGGAGATAATGAGACCCATGCCAGGAATGACACCCAGGAGAAGGAAATGGGGCGGGCATGACTGATGGGTTTGGTCATCCCTCAGTGTGTGTGAGAGACTGGCTTCAGGCCAGCTGTGAATGCAAAGTCCACAGGTGCTCAGGCCCTGTGCACAGTCCCTTGGGTACCTGACCTTTATGTCACTTAGGAATCCTGACACTGTAAGTGGCTCTTACTGCAGCATCAAGGCAACAGCAAAATTCACATGTTCAGGACACCGTCACTTCTTTCTGTATATTTTCTGTTTGTGATCAGTTGATCTGAACATTGAGAACCAGGGTATAGAGAACTAACAGTAACAGTTAAAGCTGATGAGAACACGGAGGGCGGGGGGGCTTATGGTGACTGCAAAGCAGGACCCCAAACAATTCAGAGTGTCTTGAAGGTCTACATTCGACTTTATTATTATTATTATTATTATTATTATTATTATTATTATTATTATTATTATTATTAAATAAATGTCTCATTTCTCCACCATGTGTTTCCTTCCAGGAGAAATGGTGGGGACGCTTGGCCCACAGAGGGGGGCTGAGCAGCTGTGCATGGCTGGCGGCTGGGGACAGCGCACAGTCTGCCCCAGCCTCTGTAAATGCAAGCGGAACCAGCTGTGTTTTTCCTACCCCTTATATCACCGCCATCATAAAATGCCGTGGAGAGGAGGGGGGCTGTTCGGACGGTCTCAGCTGCGATGAGGGAGACAAAGGGGTTCAGGGGTTCAGTGTGGAGTGCTCAGTCACCGCTGCAGCACCTGGGGTGGGGGAGGCAGGCTGTACCACGTGGGCTGCATTTGATGACCTCCTACTATGGTCTCTCCCTCACTCTCTAAGTCAATCAACTCCTGGATTTCCGCAGGCTGTTTAGCTCAAACCTGGCCTTTGAACTCCACTGGCCTGCTTGCAGCAAGGTGCCGCTGCTGGCGCTGGTGTGGAAACCCCGTGCCTTGCTCTCCCTACGCTCCTCCTGCAAATCCCTGCCTGCCTTGGCTTCAGAGTGTGGGGATTGTGCTGGATCCTTTGAGCTTTGCTGTCTGCTCTTGACTTCTGGGGTTACCCAGAATGCCTCACTTGAGCATGCCTTAGCTTACCCTCCAGAGAGAAGCAAGTCCTACCCCCACTAACACATGGGCCACTATCAGTGTGGTTTCTCTTGGAATTGGGCAAAATTCATTTTCACAATGTCTGGAGATCTGCTTACCTGCAAAACCCCTTAAACTGGGCCCTGGGCCAGGTGCTTGTTTATAAACACACATGTAAAATGCATATCTCCTCGGGAAGTATCAACTGTTGGTAATATTCTTAGGGTGTCCACATGTGTTAGGCCTTATGCTAAGTGCTTTTTACTCAACTGAGTCATCCCCATGATCACTTTATCAGGGGGCTTCCACGGCAAACACAGGGATCAAAGGGGCCAGTGGGGGGTTGCCGTCAGACCCCATGGTGGGTGAAGACGTGAACATGGGCTGGCTGATCCGGAGCTGAACTGCCTGCTTGGTTACTGAATGACAAAAAGAAATAAAAGGTAAAGCAAACACGACTGCTCCTAGGTAGAGTAGAAAAGAGAGTTTATTATAGACATGTGGGTGAGTATAGCCCACAGGGCAGGGACGTCCGGGAGAGTCCAGAGTATACAGGAGCCTGAGTTAGTCCGTGTGGGAGAGGAGGAGAGGAAGGGAGAGGGGGAGGGAAAGGGAGAGGGGGAAGGGGAGAACTAGGTGCAGCAGCCAGGAGGCCTAAAGTACAAAGAGAGCAGGTAACCAAAATGGTTAGATTATATAGGGAAGATATACTCTATATCTTCCCTAGAGTTTAGCGTGTGTGTGTGTGTGTGTGTGTGTGTGTGTGTGTGTGTGTGTGTGTGGTGGTGGTGGGGGTATGCCAACCAGGACTGAGGGATGCTGGAAAAACCTGACATCGAGGTCCACTTTGATATGTTAAATAGGCACCTCAGCCATTTCCCCCTGGTTTGAGACCTAACATTTCTGAGTCACATTATTGCCACTGATAAACATCCGCCTGGACTGTGCATGGAGGATCAGAATATGGAGGAATCAAGAAATGAAAGAATCCAGAGACTCAGGTCAAGCAGGATGTCCTGTCTCTCAACACTCATTTTTTCCATGTTGTATTATGGGTAGGTGTTTCTTTTCACCCAAGTCACACGCAATGTCCTCATTGTAAGTATTTGAAGCATCAGAACCAAGGGAGATCACTTCCTCTGTTCCTCTTCCACTTCCTCCATTGTTCTATCCCTGGAGAGGGCTTCTGTCCGTCCTCCCAGCCTCTCTGTGTTTTCCAACATGTATATCTGTCTGTCAGTCTGCCTCTGATACTTCTTCCTTCCTAGACAAAACCGTCACATCTGTATTGTTTTCTAACTTAACTTTTTGTCAATACAAAAAAGTCTTTTTACCTGAGTCTCTGGGGACCTCACTGGTTTATATAAATGGTCACATAGTAGTCTGTCCTTGGGGGTTCTCTCTCATTCATCTGAACGGTCACACAGTGTTCCAGATTATGGATTTGTCATGATTTATTTAATCCATGTGACTGGGCACTTTCTCAATAACACAGATCATTTGAAAGAGTTAATTACCCATGGTTACCAAGTGCTAATAAAATAAATCGAGGAAGGCTGTCAAAGGAAGAATACTAATTAGACTTTGAGAAAAGAGAGATTCACATCTCTGACTTGAACCTCCGAATTACCCATTGCTGTATCTGTTCTATTTGAGAAGGTGGTCCCCTGTTGCCTCTGCCTTTTATCTTAGCATTTCTGTACAGGAGGTGAAAGACTCCAACTCCAGCATCTTTCTGCTGCCCCGAGAAAAGCCGACCAGCTGCAGATGGCCTGAGTTCCAGGACCCTCCTGGCACCAGGACAAGAGCTGGCTAAACTTTGTCATGTAAGAGGTGCCAGAAAGCAACTCAAATTCCACACAGCCAATCTCACTCAGTTTTACTCTGTAAAACCCAAACACCCATTTTTGTTGAGACGTTGGTGAGCCCTGGGACCCGCCAAGGGCCCGTGCACGCGCCTCTGCACATGTCTGAAATATGTCAGGCAGGTGTTTCCAAAGAGACCTTCTGCTCCAGGGAAATATATCCTGATGTAATCTGACTAATTTGGCTTTTGCCTAACTTTCAAGAGAGCTGGCTGTTTGTCATGTCTGTCATGGAAACAGTCCCCGGCTACTTCAGATGGGGCTTTGTAATGTGAGCTGGTAAAGCCTGCAGGTGCCTTCGCCTGTTTTCATTACACAGCTCAGATTTGTTTACTTAATGTGCTTCTCAGGAGGAAGAAAAAGAAGAGGAGGTCGGGATGGACTTAACAGGTCATTTTTTATTTTATTTTATTTTATTTAAAGGATATGAGTTTCTATTAAGAAAACCAGAATTTAGCACTGGGCTGCAGGAATCATGTTGGTGTAGGAAACAGACCCGTGGAGGGTGTATACCTCAGAGCAGTTCTCCCAGACACATGCTCAGGAGAGACATACCTGCGGCCTCAGCAGAGGCATCAGTTAGAGAGTGGGGAGGGGTGAGGTGTGGGGGGAGCAGCAGTCAGCAGTGTTTTCCTTGCTAATTCTTGGCTACTGAACAGGGGTTACCCAAAGCTCCTTTTCCCCACTCTGAAAAAAAAAATTGTAAAATTATGAATTCAACTTTGTCTTTGGTCAAAGGAGAGGAAGTGGTTTGTGAGATGCAAAGGTCATGTGTGGGGTAGAAGGGCCGCTCCACACACTCCCATGTGTTTACAGAACACCCACAGCCAGCTCGTGAACAGGAAGAGGATGGGGTGAGCATGGGGACCAGTGGGGAAGGGAAGGTGGCTGCTGCAGGGCTAGTGAGGGGTTTCCCTGAGAATGGAGAGGAGGCCGACAGATCAGGCTAAGGTACTTGAGGAGTTAGTTCGGAGACCTGAGTTCAAAATCCAGAACCAGTGTAAAGGCAGAAGGAGAAACTGACACCGCAAAGTTGCTATCTGACATGGGTGTACACACAAACACACACCAATAGTAATAGCAATAGTAGTAGCAACAGTAGTGTACTAGAGTAGTAGTGGAGTATAGAAGTGTAGTATAGTAGTAACAGCAGCACAGTAGTAACAGTAGCATAGTAGTAACAGTAGCACAGTAGTAA
>JANHMN010000002.1:78447571-78462040 GCA_030674055.1 Rhabdomys pumilio | reverse complement strand
TATATATATATATATATATATATATATATATATATATATATATATATTGATATAAAGTATCTGCATTATGTAACTTAAATACATGGAAAGTGAAAACAAATTCATGCATATGCACATATGGGTTGCAGGTATGGAGACTTGAATGTAAAGTGTGTGTAGCTGAGATTATTTTTGAGTCTTTTAAAGTCCCTGAAGCACACGTGCTTTGTTACAGCCACAACCCTGGATGCAAACAGGACCAAGCCCTCCCCAGAGAATGTTTGCCAAGAAAGCACAAATGGGAAGATATAGACTTTGGCTCCACGCCCCTGCCAGATACTCAGAGTGAAAGCATCATGATTGTGACTTGTGAGACTTTCCATCCCTAATGGCATTTGACTAATTCCTCTGGGCACACCAACTATGGTGCCATTCCCTGGACGACAGCTGTCCCCTGGGATCATTTGATCGAACCCCTTATGATTTCCCAAAGAGGCCGAGTAGCTTTAACAATTGGCATACATGTAGCAACTGTATTAAAACAGGAAAACAAAAATCATAGAAAGGGCACCATGACTGACCCTGGACAGCAAGGCTGACATGATTCCAATTAGAAACAAGCAAATGTCTCCATTTCCTAGAGGTAACGGAGAGGGGGATCCTATGTAAAACAGGCTGTTTGATCTAAATTGAAGGAGAGAGGATTCTCTCTCCACATTTGAAAGTTGCCTCTGTGTGTGGTTTCATCATTGCATCCTGACAGCTTTGTCTCTCACATGAATACACATGTGAAGAATGTAGTCACACGTGAACCCATGTGTGAGTATGCATGTGTCCACACACGAACAAATGTGGCTATGTATACACACACATGCATACGCATGTGAATATGTACATACATATGTACATACTTTTTTTTTTAAAAGAGAGAGATTAAGGAAATTTTCCCAGTGTTTCCAGTAAGTGGAAAAGAAGAGCTGAGCTTGTAGCCTCTGGGAGCTACCACAGGCATGGCCCCCAGTCCCAGTCCCTTTGTTCTTCCTCAGTGTCCATAACATGAACAGTGAGCAACACACATCACCTCTCAGTCACTTTATTTTCTTCAGCCACCTGGAGCAGCCAGCGTCAGAGCCTGGCCTCATCATCTCCTCTTCTGCTCCCCAGGTCCCATCACCTGCCCATCACAAATGACCTTTGTGGAGAAGCAGGAGTCCTCTGGGTGCAGCTCTCCCAGAAGTGCGTCAAGCCAGAATTCCAGGTCCCGCACCAACTGCTCCAGCTCTCGGACTTCATTCTCTAGCTTCTCCAAAAACCCATGCAAGTTTGTCTTCAGCCACTTCCTGAGGGTCCTTAATGGCTCTTCAGCAGGTTCGTTGGTCTGATATTCAAAGCCCTGAAAAGCAGACATCAAATCTGTGTCTTCAGACTTTTCGGGAGGGTTTCTTGTTTAAGGAAGTGCCCTAGGCCTTTTGCATCTGATATGCTGTTCATTCTGCCTGGGTTACCCCACCTGACCAGCTCCTTTTTTATCTCTAACTAGCTCGCTGATGACACCTCCTCTGAGAAGCCTTCCTAGGTCCCTTAGCACACACATCTCTGAATGTTACCTGGGATGTCACAGGATTCTGAAAGTGGTTGCAGTCCTTGGTCTGCCCTGACACTTCCCAGCTGCTTCCTGAAACAGGCACAGATATTACCTTTAAGCAAACACAGACCAAATAAGTGTGGATGGATGCCCTCCATAGAGGGAGGGTTAGTAGGAGCAGGCAAGGTGGGGGGCTGCTTACAGGCACCCTTCCTCAGGACCTCCACCTGACTCTGTGGACTTGGTTTCTCCTTCCTGGGGTTCCACAATGCTCACCTGATATCCCTGTGCCCAGGTACAGCACCAGGACGAGCAGTGCTAACAATGTCTGGAATGAGAAAAGGAGGGGAGGGACGGGAAGGTGAATTCTTGGGTTCAGAAGGCTCTACAGTCATGACAGGGGTTCTGTCACAAGGGAGCTAATAGTCACTTGTAGACATTTTCCACTATCTAGGTCACACATGCTTCCAACCTTTGCAGAAACAGATGACAAGACAATGCCCTGACATTTATGTCTTCCCCCTTCTCCTCTTCCTCTCCGTGAAGAAAAATTCATCACTGCTGCCCTTCTGAATCACTTCAAGTCTTTTTATTCCAAACGAACTGTGGGAGACCCCAAGTTTATGGAGGTACAATAATTCACATATAACAAAATGCACAGCCGGGCGGTGGTGGCGCACGCCTTTAATCCCAGCACTTGGGAGGCAGAGGTAGGTGGATTTCTGAGTTTGAGGCCAGCCTGGTCTACAGAGTGAGTTCCAGGACAGCCAGGACTACACAGAGAAACCCTGTCTTGAAAACAAACAAACAAACAAAAAACAAAACAAAACAAAACAAAAAATGCACAAATTTTAAATGAGCAGTCTTATTAGTTTTGACAAGTGTCTACATGTGACCCTAATGAAAATATGACCCCTTCCATCATCTTGAAACGTCCCCCATTCCCCTCTCAGTCAGTTCACTGGGGTACTGACTGCCACATAGCGCCCATTCGTGAGCTTCCCAGAAATGAGTCTTTGTATGTTTATGATGCGGCTCCATGCTTTTGTATGTTCAGTTTTATTGATGTGTGTTGCATGACTCTAACACAATTAATCCTCACCTCCTGGTTTGCAGTTCAAAGTGGTCATGGATAACAGTGCTCTGAACATGCATGTACCTTGTCTTTGTGTGGGCATGTTTCTCACGTCTGCTGGCTGACTATCCAGACACGGACATGCCAGAACATGGGGTGAATGTATGCTGAATTCTAGAACAATACTCAGGACTGTTTCTCGGGCTGTTTGCTCTGCCCTGCCCCATCAGCTAGTCAGAGAGAATTCCAGTCGTTCTGTGTCTTTGTCTGCACTTAGGATTGTCAACTTCAATTAGGCATTCTATTGTTCTTATGTAGAGACATCTCAATCTATTTTATAAGTGTTTTCCAAATTTTATGTGTATATGTAACTGTTCTGCCCACATGTATGTGCAAACATGTACATACCTGGTGTTGGTAGAAGTCCGAAGAAAGCTTCAGATCCCTTGGAACTGGAGTTACTATAGATGGTTGTAGCTACTGTGTGGGTGCTAGAAATCAAACCTGGGACCTCTGCAAGATGCTCCTAGCTGCTGAGCTGTTTCTCCAAATGGAGGATTCGCTTCTTTTCATGGCTTTTTTGGTGACTATTAATCTACATATCTTCGTTATGCTTATTGAAGTCATTTGCTTGGTTTTTTTTTTTTTTTTTTTGGTTAGACTTTTGTTAGTCTTTTGACTAAGATGTCAAATTCTTTGACTATTTTGGATCTAAGTAGTTAGAAAATACTCATTGTGAATATTTTATCAACTCTGTGACTTACCCTTTTATTTTCGCATCAGTATTTTAAAAAATGAGCACTTTTTTCTTTAAAAAAAGATTTATTTTTATGTCTAAGAAAAATGAGTGCTTTATCTGCATGTACACTGCACACCAGAAGAGGGCATCAGATCCCATTACAGACGGTTGTGAGCCACCGTGTGGTTACTGGGAATTGAACTCAGGACCTCTAGAAGAGTGAGCAGAGACCTTGACTGCTGAGTCATCTCTCCAGCCTACAAGTCTCTTTTTATAAAGCCCAACTCATCCTTTTGCTTCTCGGGTGAAACCTAGAACATTCGTCTATTCTGAGGTTTACTTCTTTAAAAATTTTTTTCTTCGAAACATTTTATTGTTTTAGATTTTACATGTATGTGTATAACCCATTTTTAAAGTAAATGTTATATGTAGTGCAAAATAAGGCTGGAGAGTTTTTAAAATATAGATATCTAGTGGTCCTGCATTATTTTTAAGACTTTTTTCCCCCTTGTTGAATTATGTGGATGCCCTTGACTTGCATGTGGGTGTTCCTGGGTTCCGTTGCTTTAGTGTTTTGCATATCTGACTTTCAATGGTGCTAAATCCATATGAGTCTGGACCTGTTAGCCCCACCATGACACCATACCACACGCTAGAGGGTTTGGACAGTAGACACAAATTCTCCATCAGTTTGTGCTGTTGGGTGGAGCCTTTCTCTGGGACTTTCATGTGTCCTCTCTCACTATGTCTTCAGATGGCTTTTCCTCAGACCCATGTACTCCTTGCTGTCTCTTGTAATAAGGGCTCAGCTGGCCCAAGAGACTTAACTGTAGTCACCTCCTTAGAAGCCTTGTCTATGGGTTGAGTCATTTGAGGGTTAGGGCTTTAATGTATGACTTCCGGGAGACAAAGTTCTGTTTCCAAAGGATGACACTGACACTGTCTTATTTGCCATGAGAGAGAATGAAGGGTCGGGGAGGGATGCCTGAGACCCAGTGGTGGGTTCTACCTGGATGTGGGGCTGCAGGGGAATTGACTCCCTGCAGGGAATGCACCTTGGCCTTACCTGCTTCCTGTCATCACAGTGGTGGCTGCCCCTTCTCTGTTCAAGTAGCTCAGCTGCTGCCCGGCCTCTGCCACCCGTCTTCTGGATTGTCATGTCTCTGTTCAGGGTCAAAGTCTTGGGGTAGATGGAAGTACTTTCAGTGGACAGGCAGGTAGATGACTCCCCTCCTCCACTCTGTGTCATCAGGCAAGCATGAGTTCTGATGTCACAGAAGGCTGAAGACAGCAAACCCCACCACTCTGAGATTTAACCAGTGTCTCTCATAAATATACACACATACACATGCGCACACACATACACATACAGACACACACATACAGACAGACACATATAGATACACACACACATACACACACAGACACAAACACATACACAAGAATACACATATATACACATCCATTACACACACACACACATGTACACATTTATTTTTCGTGTAAGTGCTTGTGCTTGAGTGTTTATGTGTGTGCACCACCTGCTTTTCCTCAGAGCCTGTGGAGGCCAGAGGAGGCTCAGATCCCTTGGAACTAGAGTTCCAGGCAGTTGTGAGCTGCTTTGTGAGTGGTAGGAGCCTAGCCTGAGTCCTTTGTCAGAGGAATGAGTGCTCCTACCTGTTGAGCTGTCTCTGCAGCCCCTGCATGATGGTTTTAGAAGGATCGTGGGAATCTCTCATGATGATGGTCATTTTGCAGGAGGACTCAGTTTCTCCCTATCCCTATCAATAATATTTCCATTTTTTTAAATCTTAGCTCTCTTATAGGCACCATCTTACTGTGTGGAAGTGCATTTCCTGGTAGATAACATCTTGAACATCTTCCACGTACTTGTCTGCTATCACGGCCACTTGTTAGCGAGCCTGCTGTTCCTGTCTTTGGCCTGTTTTCTAATTGGATTGGTTTTTCTGCATTTGAGTGTTAAAAGGTCTTTGTATATTCTGGCAACAAATCCTTTTCTTGATAGATGGTAAACTAAGATTTGTTTCAAGTCTATAGACCATTAAAAATTCTCTTAATATGAACTTTTACAGACAAGAAGTTTGAACTTTTAGTTTAGTCCAAATTCATCATCTTTTCTTCTTTTGTTTTCTTTTCAGAATTGTGCTCTTTACCTTCTTTCTTTCTTTCTTTCTTTCTTTCTTCCTTCCTTCCTTTCTTTCTTTCTCTTTCTTTCTTTCTTTCTTTTTCCCAACTTGTGGGCTGGAGAGATGGCTCAGCAGATAAGAGCACTGACTGCTCTCTTCCTGAGGACTTGGTTCTTTCCTAGCACCCACACGGTGGCTGAAAACCATCTGTAACTCCAGTTCCTGGAGATCCAACATTCTCTTCTGGTCTTTGTAGACACTGCATGCATATGGCGCATGAACACACATGCAGACAAAAACGTGCACAAAAGCTATAAACTAAAAAAAAGAAATGTGTTTATATATTGCGCGTGTGTGCATACATCTGTGCATTATGGATGGCCAATGCTCCAGCGGTGCTTGCTAACCCTTGGTCAAAAGCCAGTTGAGCATACTGGTAAGTCTAGATCCTGTTGCACTGGCCTGTGTGTCAATCTCTGCAGCAAACCACACTGTCTTGACCACCATAGCTGTACCACAGACATACCAAGCACAGTGCTGTCTTCTTCCTTGTCAAGACGGTCAGTTCTTCTAGGGTCTGTCCTTGTCACATAAACTTTAGAATAAGTGTGTCTTTCTACAAAAAGCTTTAATGGCTGGGACTGACTCAGTCCTAGTGATCTGGGAGCTCTGACAACTTTACTGTGCTGCATCAGTCCATGATCACGGCATGCTTTTCTGTTAACATTAGATTTTTATCTGTTTGTAATTGGCGTCTTATAATTTTAAGCATGTATGTCTTGCATGCATTTTGTTAAATATACATTTTATTTTCTTTGGGCTTCCCTTATATTCCAAATAGGTGAAGGAATCATTAATTTCCCATTTTTTTTTGTGATTTTCCCAAACTACCACTAGTTTATAATTAATGCACAATATTTATTGACACCTGTTGTCTACTAGACATTATACTTGATTCCTGTGGCTTCAGTAGGTTACAGTTCTGAAGATGTTTGGGTACTGAACTATTTTTCCAGTCATTGTATTTCTGATGTCTAGTGTGCAGCCTGTTATGTGCTAAACAAACCTTCCCTGAAAGGAAGAATAAAGACCAGCATCAAACTGTGGGCTGTGAGAGGCCATGGGCAGTATGTGCTTGTCATGAGTCACGTCCAGCTTAAGGCTGGGAAGGAGAGTCAGAGTCCAGATACCATTTGATCTCAAGGTTCATTCAGTACAATGACAAGCATCAGTCCACAACACACCCATGAGGTACCTGACTCAGAAGCAAGAGGCCCACAGGCAAGGCTCACGATCTGTCTGTCCCTCAGTGTGTCTCGAGTGGTGGCTCCTTCATCTGGATCCTTTATCTCCATGCAGCCAGGGCAGCAGTCAGTTGTCCTCAGAGTAAGACAGCATGACAGTCTTCACTGTCACAGCGTCAAGGTCTGCCTGGCTGCTGCGAGCCTCTGCTTTTATTAGCTGCAAGGGGCGGTCACAATCTAGCCAATCACTCTGTATCGTTGCATTTTTCCATAGCACTTTGTTCTTATTAGCTACACAGAAAGCTGACAGGAGCTGGCTGCTCATCCAACTCTTATCTGCCACACACAGCTGACTCGAGCTAACATCCAACTCGGTTCTGTTCTTGTTTCCTATTTACACGCTCTCTACAGTGGTAAACACACTTCGGTCTTCACAGGGCTTTACTTGTTAATTAGTTGAATGAGTAAAGCAGCTCAGGCATCTGTAGAAAGACTGTTTTTTTTTTTTTTTGGTACACTTGTGTAAGTTGACCGTTGGGTTATTTAAATGCTGATTTCTCTGCCGTCAGATCTTGTTTCAACCTGGACTGGGCCTCGAAATGCTTATACCAAGAATCTCCTGTCTCAAGTTTGTGTAAACAGTTCCTACTGTTTATTCTTTGCCTTGTCAATAAATGCTGATCATTCAATGGCTGGGCAAAAGAGAGATTAGGGCAGGATGTCCAGCAACAAGAGGAAAGAAAGGGGGAGGGGGAGGGAGAGAGGGAGGGAAAGGAAGAAAGAGGGAGGAGGAAAAGAAAAAACAGGAGAGAGGGAAAGGGGAAGGGGAGAAGGGGAGAGAAGGAGAGAGGGAGATTCAGATTAGCTGGCTGACTGGAGGAATTGGAGCCATGAAGAACAGGTCTGAAGAGCCAGATCGATAGTAATCTGCAAGTATCATGGGATGCAGGCTGGGAGGGAGCCAGATTAGTGTCGGAGGTAAAAGTAGACCATTTAACTGCTCAGAGGTGTAGTTTAAATAAATCTTAATTTTTCTGTCTGGGTATTGGGGAATAGCATAAGTTAAAGAAATACAGCCACCTGATTAACTCACTGTTTACATTTATATGAATAATAATTAGCAGGTATCATTTTCATTTTAACAGTGAAGAAGAGAAGGCCTATGGAGGCTAAGGATGGACACTAATGACTGTGGTTATTATGTACTGAGTGCTTCTGTGCACTACCTCCTTCCATCCTCACCGTGACCTTACAAGGGCAGGAGGCCTGGGGTGCTGGGGACATTAACATAACAGTTCAGCATCTCAGGTCTTTCCTGAGTACAGGTCTATTTAACTCCAACGCCTTTTAGCTTACTGCAAAGAGTCTGTATAATTTCAGCCCAAAACAAAGAAACCTGACCTTTGCATCATCTTTTGTATAAGTGTGGATTTCTACTTCAGCTTTCAGCTGTCAGTCATAACTGTGTGTCCTCTTTCCCCTCCGGCAGGTCCCACCCCCATTCCAGTTGACATTCACACCTCAGGTGTTTGGTGTGAGTTCACCCACTCCTTCCCTGTGTTCTTTTGTGCATCACTGGTGCCACATGCAGCTAAGATATTTCGAGACATTTCTACTTGCTGCATCCTATCCAAATGCTTTACATACACTGACTTACCATATATTGCCTCTCTGTGCTGAACAACACTGTCCCCATCTTGCAGGAGACTGCAGCTCACAGTGACAAGGCCACTTTATCGAGGTGCACAGCTGACCAGAAAGAGGGTTGTGATCTGAAATCTGAAGTCTAATCACAGGTCAGATCTGTAAAGGGGGGACCTGATCACAACATGCTGTCTGTTGATGGCATCAGATACTGTCCTGCCCACAGGAAAATTCAAGCCAGTGAATAAAAATGAGACCTACTCAAGCCAGTTAGAGAAAAGGGATGTTATTTAAGGTCCCCATTCCCCATCTGTGGGTAGTCTTTAAAAGGCCATTTGCATCATGTCTGTGACTGTCTTAGTGACTATTCTACTGTTGTGAAGAGACACCAAGATACTTATAAAAGAATACATTTAATTTGGGGGCTCAAGGTTCCAGAGAGTTTGAGCCCGTGATCATCACGGTAAGGAATATGGCAGCGGGCAGGCATGGAGCTGGAACAGTAGCTGAGAGCTTGCATCTGATCCACAAGTAGGAGAGAGAGAGAGAGAGAGAGAGAGAGAGAGAGAGAGAGAGAGAGAGAGCGCTGGAAATAAAACTTCAAAGCTTGAAGTTATATAGTTATGTGACACCTGACCCCAGTGACACACTCCCCTCCAACAAGGCCACACCCCCAATCCTTCCCAAACAGTTCCATCAGCTGGAGACCAACCATTCAAATATACAAGCCTATGGGGCCATTCTCATTCAAGGTTCCATAATGACTGTATACATGTCTACATAGTTTCTGGCCTCTTGGGCTTTATCTTTTAAACACCCCTGATGTCAAGTGAGGATACAAAAGGATTGCCCTCTGATCTCATTGTGGCTCATTGAAAGTAAGGGGCTACCATCACGGAGAGAGGAACCCACCAGTCCTGAAAACTCTAGGAACCTGGTGAATTATTATCTAGGAAGCCTCTCTGAAAAAACCCAAGGCATTAGCTTTGAGGGTCATTTTATGGAGATTTGGCATTAGGGCAGGAAAAGTATTACTACTCTGCCCTTGAAGCATGCCCTAGCTGGCTCAGATGAAGGCCAGGGGTTGGGCCAAGGAGGAGGAGCAAGAGTGTGCTTCCTGAGTGACTTCAGGAATAAGCAGGGAGGAAGGGAATGAATGGGAAGCCGATGAATGCATATGGCGGGCCAAGCCAATACCTAGTCTTGAAACTCACACACCAGCAAGGGGAGAAATCTGCCCCACACCTAACAAGAGGAAACAAAGTAGGGCTATGTATGGGCTTGAGTCTTGTCTCCCAAACACACCTGGGTCCATTCCTGATGCCACTATAACAGGACTGTTGGAAAAGTGACCTTAAGTCTCTTGAGTCTGTATGGGAGGCCAGTCATCATGGAGGTCTTGTGAGGTCACTGGGGGACCTGAGTGAGATGAATCCCCCTCCTCTCCTCCTTCATCCTGTCTCCTTTTATCACACATCTCATTTGTCCAAACACTATCACTCCTCCTGGACAAATCAGCTTTCCAGTCAGTCTCTAAAGACTTTGGCATGGGAAGCCTATGCAGAAAGCTGATAGGGCAGTGAGACTGCAAGTCTCCATAGGGGTGACAGGGACAGAGAAGGGAAGTGGCTTCATAGAGGAAGGGGCACTCTGAGTAGCAGAAGAGAGAAAGAAGGAAATTTGGGGAGAAATGAGTACTCTTGGTAAAGACCTCAGTAGCCGAGCCTTAAGATAGGACCTAGTCCTGGCTTGAGCCTGGGGCAGTGCAGTTGCCTAAGGAAGAAGACTAGTGTTGAGGACAAAGGCTGTGAGACTTGCCATCAGATGCATGGAAGTATGAAATAATACGTAGGATGGCATGGGGGTACAAAAGAGCAGGGTGGGGATTGAGGCAGGTCAGTAGTGGTCAAGTCTAGGGGGGCAGCCAGCTGTAGCTCCTCTGTGAGTGAGGACCCAGTGCCCTCAGATCTTCTGATTATGTCCAAGAGAAGCTAGAACTTCAGTCTTGCACGTGAAGTCAACTGACTCATGCATGTTGGCAGCACTCTAACATCAGAAGGAAATACATGGCGTGGAGTAAATGTAGGTGGTGTGTGTGAACTCAGTTTGGTTGCTTGTCTGCTATGACAGGTACTGTGCTGGCATATGTGGCTTGTCCCAAATACTCAGAACAGTCCTGCCTCATGGAGTTACTCAAGATGGCAAGCCATAGCCACCCTCTTGCACAAAATCAGAAAAGATCACAAGGAATGTCCAAAGAGTTTCTGGACCGGATGGAAGTCTGAGAACTCAGGAGGAATGGCAGCTTCCCGGGGAGGGCTATTTTGGGTACAGTCTGGACCCAGAACTCTGTACCAGGCAAGTTCTATGGGTTGTGTTTCAAATTCTAACACCTAGATGATCTAAAACAACAGAGAATAATTTTCTTTCATCCCTGGAGACCATAGGTCCTAGGTCATTATTGTTGGGTTTGAAATACTGTCTTCAATAGGGATTTTATTGCTGGGGTGAAACACCACTGTCATAAGCAACTTGGAGAGAAAAGCATTCTGTTTACAGTTTCCACATCACAATCCATCACTGAAGAAAGTCAGGGCAGACCTCAGGCAGGTACCTGGAGGTAGAACCCGAACCAGAGACCATGGAAGATCCCTGCTTACTGGCCTGCTTCTTGTGGCTTGCTCAGCCTGCTTTCTTATAGCACCCAAGATCACCAGCCCAGGAGAGTCATCACCTACAATGGCCTGGGCCCTCCCGCATCAATCCCTGATTGAGAAAATGCACCACAGACTTGCCTAGAGGCAAATCTTAGGGAGACATTTTCTCAGTTGAGATTCTCTCTTCCTAAATGACTCTAGTTTGTGTCAGGTTGACATAAAACAAGCGAGAGGAATTATAGAAGAGTCAGCCTGACTGTGTTCCCTCTCACACAGTCCTGGGGGAAGACCCTTTCCTTGCCTCTTTGGGGTTCTGGAGGATGCCTTTGTCTTCGACGTTCATCACTCTGGCTTCTGCCTCTGTGTGCACGCCCCCCTTGTCTCTTCCTTGTGTGAGATCTTCCTGCCATCCCTTCATAAGGAAACCTGGGATTGTACCGGGACCCACCAAAGAATTCATGGCAATTTTCTTAGTTGCAAAATTCTTAAAGACATTTACATTCTTCCTTTACAACATGAAGTAATACTCACAGATTTTAGAGACTAGGATGTGGGAATTCTGGGGGAGACTTTTCCAAGTCTGCCATTGTGTTTTGGTAACAGTCCCCAAGACTCAAAGTTCTGAACAGTGAGGGGCTCTAGGCCAGTGTTTCTCAACCTGTGGGTCATGACCCCTTTGGTGAACTTCTGACTTCAAAAATATTTACATTACAACTCGTAACAGTAGCAAGATTACAGTCATGACAGAGCAATGAAAATAGTTTTATGGTTGGGGTCAGCACAACACGAGGAACTGTATTAAAGGGTCGGAGTACTAGGAAGGCCAAGGACCACTGCTCTAGGTTGATTCTTGCCCGAGGCCTGACCATTAATGGCAGGTGGTGGAGAGGATAGCGGGACCACCCTAGCTCCTGTAGTAGAGGGCAGGACTATGCCACCCTTTAAGTCTTCCTGAATGGGATGTCAGGGGTAAGTGCAGTCAGGAGGGTGAGCATCCCATGCTTGCTTTCACTCAGCAGGACCAGAAAGGACCAGCAAGGAGACAGGGTAGAGCCTTAGTCAGCTCTCAGCACCTCTCTCCCCTCTCCCTTCTCATTTAGTAGGCACCCACTGCTTGTTAACTACTTGTCCCTCCCATGTCTATCTCCCCCACCCCATCAATGCAGCAAGTGGATCCTCAGTGTCAGAGAAGCTAAGAGGGACAAATGCATATGTTACACACAGCTCTGGCGTATGCTGCCTGCCAGCCAAGGACACAGGCCACACCAAAAAAAAAAAAAAAAAAAAAACAAAAAAAAACAAAAAAAAAAACCAACCCCAAACCCTCCTACTGCATGCCCCATTAATCAAAAGGTCAAGAGAACGGAGGAGCAGACCAAAAGGGAAAGAAAAGGCAGGATTAATTTACGAGGCGTTCCGCTGCCTGGATGGCTCATTGCACCCCTGCTCTGGCAACGCTGCTCCGCAGTGTGTTTCTAGACTTACTGTACTTCACCATCCAGGGGCTCTTTTGTAACAAGCCAAATATTCCTGTATTATTGTTCTAGGCACCTCCCGTTGGTCATTGGGCTAATTTATTTCAGTCGGAATTTCGGGACCAGACACAACTCTTATTACTCACTGCTTCAGAGAGGGAATAAAAAAGCAATTGATATTTGGAAAAATGAAAAATATGTCCAGAACACTTTGGATCCCGAGGCCAAGAAGGAAAAGGAGGGGGGTGGGTAGAGGGGAAAGCTGGCGGGAAAAAAATCAGGCAGGCTCACCTCGTCACATACTCTGCCGTGGCCTGTCTCGGAGACAGAGAGTCTAGAATGTCTACAGACAAATGAATCAACGACAGGGTGCTGAGACTTCCCGACACCTGAGTCCTTCTGCGTGTGACTTCAGAAGCCACCTGTGGGAGCCAGAGTGGAAAATACTGCAGTTAGTTGGCGGGGATGGAGAGACCTCAGGGGGGCCATTGAGTTCCTAAAGCCATTTGCTCCCCATTTTCTATGAGACTTCTCATAGAAAATTAGCCTTGGAATGAGTATTGAGGCCTGACAGTCCAGAAAGGCTTGTTCCTAGGAGCAGCATGATGCCAGGTAGTGGGGGAGGAGGGCTTCTAGCTGGAGGAGACACTACAAAGCAGTGTCCCTGGATAGTATAAGCATTCTTCCAGAGACTGGAAGGAAAAGGCAAATGTCTATTTTGCCATGAGAGATCTTTCTCCAGGAGTCAGTGTGAAATCCATGGCTTTACTGTTCCTGGGAACCCTGGCCGAGCACCCAGTCTTTGGCAGCCAGAGTGGCTTCTTTGGGTATGCAAAGGAATGGGATAGGCTCTGTGCTGGCAGCAGAAGCTGTCTTGAGAGGCAGTGAACAAAGGGAAAGGGATATGTATGCATTCCCTGGGCTTTCTGGGATGGCATATGGAGATGGGTCTCAGCTGCACAGCTAAGCAGCATTGAAAGGTGCTGTGAGACCCTGGGCCACACCCTCTACTTTATGAGCTATCTATGTGGTCAGGATAAGGTGCTGGGTGGTTTTTGTAAACTTCATGCAGATCTAGATAAATCTGGAAAGAGGGAATCTTAACTGAGAAAATGCCTCTGTAAGACATAGGCAGATCTCTATAGGCATATCTGTTGGGTATTTTCTTGATTAATGATTGATGTGGTAGGGCCTGGTCCATGGTGGTGGTACCACCTCTAGGCAGGTGATCCTGGGGTATATGGAAAAGCCAATAAGTGGCATTCCTCCATGGCCACTGCTTGAGTTCCAGCTCTGACTTCCCTTCACGATGGACGTTGTAAGGTGAGGTAAACTCTTTCCTCCCCAAGTTGCTTTCAATCATGGTGTTTATCACAGCAGAAGAAAGCAAAGTAAGACAGAAATTGGTACCAGGAGTGGGGATAAGGCTGTAACAAATGGGACCATGCTGTTTTGGGGACGGTGATAGAAGAACTTTGGAATTTTGGGTAAGAAAAGCTATTGAGTGTTCAGAGCTTAAGGAACTATTGTGATAACTTAGACAATAATCCTGAGAGGCCGGGCTTATGGAGCAGTGCAGACGCTGGAGGCTGGATTTATGGAGCAGTGTGGATGCTGGAGGCCAGGCTTACGGAGTTTCAAAAGGAGAATTGAGAATCCCTGAAAAGATGCTATGGATGGCCACTGAATATTTTGAATTTATGGTTCTGGTCAGCTGGGGCTGAATACTTAGCTGTGACTTAGTCTAATACAGTGCAGGTGTGGTGGTACATATCTTTAGTCCCAACACTTTGGAGTCAGAGGCAGGCAGATATCTGAGTTTGAGGCAAGCCTGATCTACAAACAGGACCACACAGAGAAATTCTGCCTCGGAAAACCAGAGAGAGAGAGAGAGAGAGAGAGAGAGAGAGAGAGAGAGAGAGAG
>JANHMN010000002.1:78425294-78447471 GCA_030674055.1 Rhabdomys pumilio | reverse complement strand
GAGAGAGAGAGAGAGAGAGAGAGAGAGAGAGAGAGAGAGGTTGGTTGAGGTAAAGTGTTTCCTCAGAGTCAGCACATAACCGATGTGTTCCAGAGGTAGCCGAGGTTGTATCTGGTGCTGGCGCTAAGCTTGGTAATGTCCAAGAATTCTCCGGTTTCGAGTGCTTGAGAGCAGCTGAGGCCTGGCCCTATGGGAGCCAAGAGGAGCCATTGGTGAAGGTGCAGCCTCATTGCAGTAGACACCTCAGGATTGAAGGGATCATGGGCTTGGCACTATGTGGTAGGGCCAGAGTCCCTGAAGAGAGCCCAGCAAAGGCTATTGGTGAGGGCACAGCCCAGTTGCAATAAAGACCCCAGCAGACTGGAGATATGAGATAGTTATCAAGGACAGCAGGAACTGTGAAGTAGCCTGACCTAGGAGGCAGGCTATGTACACTGCAGAGGGAGGCGCCAGAAAAGGGGCGTTCCCTTTGGAGTCCAGAAGGTCCTGTGCCTCAGAGGCCTGACCCTGAGTTTTACACAGCTGGACTTCAGTTTTTGCTCTGACTGTGACTATGCTCTGTTTCTTCCCTCCTGGAGTAAGAAAATACTTAATTTTGACTTTACAGGAACCTACAGTTGAGATACGTTAGACTTTTAAAGAGAACTTAGGTATTGAAAATTTTACATACCATGGGACTTTTGAAGTCATGCTATGTTTATGTTGTGATATTAATGTGAAATCTTAGGGATGTAAAAGAAAGGAAGTGATGGCTTGGTAAGTGATGTGTTTGTGTGTCACAAGGGGCTGGGTGGTTTTTGTCAACTCGATGCAAACCTAGACCTATCTGGGAAGAGGCATCTGAACTTAGAAAATGTATAAGATTGGCCCGTAGGCAAGTCTGTTTGTCATTTTCTTGATTGATGACTGGTGTGGGAGGGTTCGGCTCACTGTGTGTGGTGCCACCCGTGAGCAGGTAGTCCTGAGGTTTGCAGGAAGGAAGGCCGAGTCACAGGATCAAGCCAGTTATCAGTATTCCTCTTTGGTCTCTACTTCAATTCTTACTTTCCAGATTTCTGCTTGAGTTCCCGTCCTGACTTCCCTTTGTGATGAATTACAACTGTAAGCTGAAATGAGCCCTCTTATCCCCAGGCTGCTTTTGATCTTCGTGTTTATCATAGCAATAGAAACAAACTAAGATAGATTCAAATTCCTGTCTTCTAAGATGTCCTAAGGACCAAATGCTGCCTGTGAAAATACTACCCATAGGGACAGTGATATCTGTCCCTGTACTGTACTTTCATAGCTGGGGCCAGAGTCCTCATTGTCTTTGGGAATCGTGCCAGCAACTCAGGGAGGCAGAATCTCACATCCATATTCTACACATAAGAAACGGAAGCCTCATTCAAGACCCCAGAAGCTGAGGGTATCATATTTACTGCTTTTCATGATGATTTGGGTCTTCAAGACAGATGCCGAGAGCATCAAAGGAGGAGAAAGACTGTCTCCCCAGAAGTCTGACCTGCTTCTTCTCCTGGGGTTAAGTCTTCTGCTGAGCATTTGCTGAAGTTGTAACAAGAAGATGTTGAATTCCAAGGTTCTCAAAGCAAGAGGGACAGGCCATTCAAGGAGGAGAGCCCAGCTTAGGGGAAGGGGTTGGGGCTCCGCCCTGGCACTGGGTGATAAAGTTGCATGTTTTCCACGGTTTCTGCCAATCGTTGTCTCTCTCTGAACCTGCACATGCGTGACTGTGGGTGTAGAAGGTGGACTAGAGTCCGTGAAAGATGGACCTGCAGACCCCGTGCAAGAGCTACGCGTGTATGGCCTTCCGAGGACATGGGAGAGAACTCTGTATTTGTCAAGTGAACGTAGCCAAGGGTGAACGTCTGGCTTGGCTACCAGCCCCTTGAAGTTGAAATGACTTCAATACAAGATCAAAACACCCGTGTCTGGTACATTTCTGAACCCATTCATCTGTTCCACTTCTGCCTCACTAAATAGTCTTTCATGTCCACTTCCTCATGGGCTGTGAGGCTGTCAGGGGTCTCCTGAAGAGGTCTGCTTTTGTGCTGACCCCAGATGTCAGGTCAAGGCCAAGTTCAAACAAGAATGGTGGGTGTGTCACAGCTCGGAAAGAGGCGCCTACAAACCTCAAGCCAGGTTGTTTCATTTCAAGCCACTTGGGGTTTCTGGCAGCAAGGAACAGAAGGACAATAGGCGTGTGTCAGGTTGTGTTTTACAAGGAACATCATGAAACTCTTCCATGTGGTCAGGACACTTCCCAGGTTTAGTGGATGAGCCTCAGAATCAAGTTCAAAGGCACCTTTGAAGGAATTACAGGGTGGGGTGGGGCAGGAAAAGGATGGTTAAATCTAGAACAGGCTTCAAGAGGTTTGGAACTTGAACTCTGAGGTCCCCTTCAGTCCCTTGTGAGAGGTAGGAGGAGAGATGTGTGTTCAGGGGACTTAGGTCCCATGGTCCTTCACTGACTCTCTGTGCAGTCCTGGGTTGGTTTTCCTACATCTCTGCTTCTTAGTGATGGCAACGTTAGTGTCTGTGTCATAGGGCAAGATATCAAGGTGTGGTACACCTTCAGTTGGGAGGGGCTAGACTGGAAAGTGCCAGAGCTGTCTTCCAATCGTCAGTGCTAACTAACCGTGGCCACGGCAGTTAAGTGGGTCAGGTAAACAAGTGGCTATGGCCAGATTCTGGATCGTACCAGATCTAATGACTCTGATCTCATCAGACTCCACAACTGTCTTTTAGATTAACGTCATTCCCCCCCCCCCCCCCCCCGCTTGCTACAAGAGGCATCAGATGCAAACCTCATAGCTTCAAAGACTCCTGAGAGGGATCTTATACAGGAAATACACATGGGCATGTTGAATTTCCATTCAGCATGTAAGGCCTGCTGGAACCCCATCTTCCTTGGTCAACCACAGGTATCTTTCCCTTCTCATGGAACTGCAGAAGGTGTGAGCTTTAAATGCCAGTAGCTTTTCCACACATTGATGTGGACTCACGTGCTTGTATGACACACTTACCCAAGTTCTTGTGTGACACATTTGTCCTGTGCTGAATGTTCAGGCTTTGCCTGGGTGTTCTCTTGTTGGGCACTAGGTATTGACGTTTTCCTGCCTGGCCCTGATGGCCCCTGGCTGCCATCCTTGCCTTGTGTCTTCTGTCTAGTTACAGAGTCCCATGGCCTTTCTGTATCTTTTGAGTCCCAGGTGGGTCCCAGAACCTCTGTAAGAGAAACATCTTCTACATCTTTAGAATCCCTCCTGTCTGGAGCTGGGTGGGTCCCCATATCTAGGACCTGTGATTATCTGCTGATTTAGTCAGTGGACACAAGCGACCCCAGATAGAAGCCAGAGGAGATTCAGTGACCTCAGGAGAAGGTATGTGACTTGTCTGAGGATCTGTCGCCATGCCTCTGCTAACACTGTATGCTGTGGGTGTAAAGATGTTTATTAAGGACCTCCTGTGTACAAGCATGGCAGAGGGATTATGCAGATAGGCCAATTTACAGATGAGGAAGGCTAGATTTAGATCTGATGATTTAGACCTGCTTCCCCCTCCACAGAGCTGATTTGCTGAAATCAAAGCCTGGATTTGAACCCAGGTCTGTTGGTTCCCACGTCTGACTCTTTCCATATACGCCCCAAGCCAGCTCTCCATGCCAGGCCCCTCTCTGCCAAAGAGAAGACCTTTGCGATGTTTTGTGTCCTTGAAGGCAAACCAAAAGAATTCCCTACTCGCAGCCGGCATTCCAAGTATTGGTTTATGGGTTTTGGTGAGAGCGCAGCCAGGGGCCTATCGCCCTTAGTGAAATAGATACTTTTCCAATCAAAGAGTCAAACCCGAACTTGGCTTCTTAGAAAACCACTCGTCTGGAACGCTTGCCAGCCACCAGACGCTCCTGCAGTTCAGACTGTTAAAGCTGTCTCGAACATATGGAGAGACCTTTAGGTGGAGGGTAGGAAAGGCAGTAACCTGCCTATGAAAGTATATGGATGATCAAGTCCTCTGGACCCTGTGGCTGGCCAGAGGCAAGCCACCCTTTTGTGGCATTCTCGGAGTCTCACTGCCTTGCTGGACCCCAAATGAGTTTTTATTTTATGAGACTTCTCTTTCATGAAACAAAAACAGCAATTAAAGAGAAAACCCTTCTATAAACAAGTGTGTATAACCCTCATTTGCTTAACTTTTTCCAACCTTAGGAAAAACTGAAGCTGAACTGGCCTTCCGAAAGAAGGTTCGAAAAGTATTTTCTTTCAGGTTCATTCAGAGTAGTCACCCCACCCCTCCCACCCTGTCTCGGATTCTGAAGTTTCCAGTGGTCCCCACCATATCCTGGAGACTCACGGGGCAAGTGTTTTCTTTATCTCTGCTCACAGTTATGGGGATATGCAAATGACTGCTTGCCATTGTGATCGAAACCCTCGCCCCAAATAAATACGGAGCTGGAGACCCTAAAAAAAAATCCTATACTATAGACCTTGGGCGGCATCATTCAAGAACTAGCTGTGAGCTGGTTAGGGACCAGTTAATCCAATCTGAATGGTCAGCCGAGAGTGGTGAGCAGACGTAACCCATGGTTCCCAAAGGTTTCCCTTAACCCTTCCTGAGTTTTGATCTGAGATTTATACAAATAGAAGTTATGTGCGGGGTGGAGGCCGGCCAGAAAGTCTCTGAGAAGCCTCCATCTTACACATTTGGTTTGAGACAGCCAGACATAAATCTTTGAGGATATCCGTCTTCCTAACAGAGCGGCTGGTTTTTATGACTACACCCTGGTTAGACTGGAATGGAGAAAATACTTTCTGGAGTCCAAGGAGAGGGCTAATATTCCCTGAATAGGGAACATAGTCTGTCAAGCAGAAAGGAGTGCCTGTTTCTAAAAGTTAGTGACTATATGCTCTCAAGGGAGAAAGTGTGTGAGTGTGTGTGTGTGTGTGTATGTCTGTGTGCACAAGTATGTGTGTATGCCTGAGTGCATGTATGTGTATTGTGCATGGGTATGTACATGTATGTGTGTATATGTATGTGCCTGTGTGTATATATATGCATATATATATGTGTGTATGTATTTATGTGTGCACAAGTATGTGTGTGTGTCTATATGCATGTATGTATGTGTGTGTATATTGTACATGGATATGTATGTGTGTATGTGTGTATACCTGTATGTATGTGTGTTTGCATGCGTGGATGTGTCTCTGAGTATGTTCGTGTACACACACATACACACACACACACATGCACACACACACTTGTGTTCATGTAGTGACTGAGGATAATCAGCTTTAGTTTTTCTACTTCTGTAATAGTAATTTAAGCTGGATACCTTAGCCATGTCTGTGGTAAAGTGTGGCAAATCTATATTGCCAGTGCCCTCTGTGTGCCCTTGAGAAGCCATCAAGTCTAATGTTAGACCTCACCTCTCTCTTCACTAACGCTTTCCCAAGTCCACACTGGCCTGGGTTAATCATTTATTTAGTTTTTGTGAGACAGGGTCTCATGTAGCCCAGGCTGTGCCTTGGGTTTTGTCAAAGCTCCTTGTAAAACTGCCTGGGGAATGTATTGGTTTTACAAATCTGGGTTTATTAAGTTTGCTGAGCAAGTAGAAGCCTTGTTCTGAGAGAATCTGAGTCTCAAAATTCAAGACACTTAAGGGGCTGGGGATATGGACGTTTTAAGAGGGCTCTTTGAAGTACAGAGACACAAATATGATCCAGTTTGACTTCAGAAAGGTTATAGTCTACGGCAGGTCACTACTGTGGTTAGACCTCCAGGCACTAGTAGAAAGACATTGGTGGAGACCAGGACACATGGAAGAGGATTCAGTTTGAAGCCCCCCCCAAAATTTAACTTTATTTTTCTTTTCTATTGTCATATATTAATTGTACACAAGGATGGGTTTTGCTGTGGCATTTCATACATGTATATAGTATATTTCGATCCCCCTTCCCTCTCTGGTCTTGTTCTCATGCACTGATCTTTCTCTCCCAGCTCCCAGCTCGTTCCTGATCGCCCTTCTACCTACACGTCTTTCTGTCTGTGTGTGACTCAGTTTGTTTGATTAGGATTGCTTGTGTGAACACGTCTGCGGGGGAGTTTACAGGCCATGGACACCACTCAAGTCAATGTGCTCCGTCCCCAGCAACCATCACAGGTCTATCCATCCTCAGGGAGGGGAGGAGCCTCACAGGCCCAGCCCTACCTGTGACAGGTTCTATGGACTCAATCTAACTCAGATTTCTTAAGCAGATGATCGCGGCTGCAGAGAGTTCCAGTACAACTGCCGTGCCCTGTTTCCCACTTTCCCACCTCTTACATTCATTTGTGACCTCTTTTACAACATCCTCCAAACCCTGGAGGGGGTGATACAGAGCTCCCTCTTAGGGCTGTGTACTTCACAGTCACCACATGACCAGTGAGTTACGAGAATTTATCGTAACTCACTCACAGCAAAAAGAAGCTTCTCTGACCAAGGCTGAGGGCAGCACCGGTCCCTGGGCAGAAACATAAATACTTAGAAGGCAATTTGATGAACACAGCACGTCAGCTAAACATCATCAGCACCTTTACTACCAAGACCCATGACCTCCCCAGCCATGGGCTTTTGTCTAGGTTTATAAGACCAAGCATGAAGCCCTTCTACGGCACGGCTTCAGATCCAAGGAGAAAATGGCTGGCTACTCCTGTAATTAGAAGAGTTAACTTTTAAAAGACCACATTGGGCTGATGTAGTAGCTCACACCTTTACTCCCAGCACTCAGGAGGCAGAGGCAGGTGGATCTCTGTCAGTTCAAGGCTAGCCTGGTCTACAGAGTGAGTTCTGGAACAACCAGGGCTACAGAGTAAGACTCTTTTTAGAGGAAGAGAGAGAGAGAAAGAGAGAGAGAGAAGAAGGAGAAGAAGAAAAAGAAGAAGAAGAAGAAGAAGAAGAAGAAGAAGAAGAGGAAGAGGAAGAGGAAGAGGAAGAAGAGGAAGAGGAAGAGGAAGAAGAAGGGGAGGAGGAGGGAGAGGAGGAAGAAGAGGAAGAAGAGGAAGAGGAGGAGAAGGAAGAGGAGGAGAAGGAAGAGGAGGAGAAGGAAGAGGAGGAGAAGGAAGAGGAGGAGAAGGAGGAGAAGCTAAGGCTTGGGCACAGGAGCCCTCAAGTGAGAGACATGATACTATGGAGAAATTTCTAGGTGCTCACACTGGCTGCATCTGAAGAGTCAAAGTTGCATGCATCAGTCAGGGTAGGCCCAGCCCAGGAGCCGTGGGAATGGCTGCTGACCTTCATGGAGCTGGCAGCAAGCTCCAGGAAGTGCTCAGGAACATGAGGTGGGCGGGGCTGGTAAGAAGCTTGTGTGCACGGTCAGCAGCACAGGGATTCTGAGTGGAGATGTGGATGGGTGACCTGACTTTCCACTCCAATCACTCGGCCTGTCAGGCATACATTCAGCCAACCGGATCACCATAGACTGGTTAGGATATGAAATGCTTCTCCAAAGCCTAGTGTTCTGAAGGCGTGGTTACCAGCCTATGAGCTCTGGGAAGTGAGGGTACTTCCCAGTGGAGTAACCTATTAATGATGTAGACTGACATTAAGGGGGTAACCTATTAATGGTGTTGACATTAATGGAATAACCTATTAACGGCGCTACTGTGACCCATCTGAAAACATGAGTGGGTACAGATGGAAGCTGTAGGAGGAAGATCGTAGCCAGAGTAGTGAACCATGGGCTGTGACCTGGAGGGATGTGTCTCTCAGCCCCGCCCCCTTCCCTGCTCTTTCTGCTTCCTGTCAGCTGTGAGTGAACTGCTTGCTCTGTCCTGCCCTGACTGTCAGACTCATCCTACTTCCAAAGAAATGGCACTAGTCAGCCATAGACTGCAGTCCCGAAGACCATGAGCCAAGATATATCTTTCCTCACCCCAAACTGCTGCTTGTAGGTATTTGACAGTGACAGAAAACGAATCTAACCTTTTCTTTTTCAGACTTCTAAACTGTAAAGTAAGATATAGACTTTAAAAGTTGCCTAAGTCAAACACATGTTTTAGTGCATAGTTATACCCCAAATGTGAGACTCTTGCTGCAGCTCAAACGAGTCCCCCAAAAGTTCATGAGTTAGAAATTGGATCCCTAAAGTCACAAGTTAGTGCTGTTTGGAAGTGGGCTTTTGTGAGGTAATTAGGGTTAGTTGAGATCGTGAGAGAGTCATACCCATGTTGACACTTGTGGCTTTGAAAGAAAGGGAGTGAAGATTTGGAACATGCTTCTCTCACTGTGCAATGTCTCGTCATGCTAGGGCATAGAGGGAAGCCCTTGTCACATGCTTGAGAGGCATTGGCTTTGTGCTTTTGGACCCTCCAAACTGTGAGCCAAGCAACCTTTTATTCTTTATATATGACCCAATTTCAGTTATTTTGTTATAGTGACAGAAAATGGACATTGAGTATCACAGTTTAGTTTTACTCAATTTTTTTTTAAAAAAATGGTATCTTTTAAAATCTCATTAGATCTCCAACATTTCCTCATATTGTTTTATTTGTCTTTTATATATATAGATGCTTGCATACAAGTATGTCTGTGCACTACACATACACACAGTGTCTGAAGAAGCCAGAAGAGGGTGTTGGATCCCTTGGGACTGGAGTTATAGACGATTGGGAACCACATGTAGTCACTGGGAATTGAACCTGGGTTCTCGAGAAGGACGGCCAGTACTCTTAACCTCTGAGCCATCTCTCCTGCCGCCACGTCCTTTCCTTTGCTCTGTGTTTTATGGTCATGAACCTGATTCAATTGACATGTGTGCTCGCTTTCACTTGGGGTCTGCTGTCTGCATCAGAGGGGGTTGGATACTGTGTTTTCTCTCTTCCTTGTTTTCTGCCCTGGCAGCTTGAAGAGACTGGTCAGATTCAGGTTCGTGCTCTTTGGCAGCTGAAGAGGCGAGAGTAACTCTCATGAGGCTGCAGAGCTGCTATATTGTTGCCAGTACTACATCTGTTAATTCCTGGGAATTGTAAAAATGCTGCCTTGAAACTTTGGAAAGCAGAGCCGCAGACAAGGGGAACTCCTGCATGAGATGGCTCCTGTGTCTAAAAAAGGATGACCTGCCAGCTGTCACCCACGGGAGGACACCAGGGGAGGGCAGCTCTGGGGAGTCTCAGTGGCACTTCCACACTTATCTGTAGAAACTCCTACTTGGTCCCTATGATTCTGGGACAGGAAGCAGAATGGGACTCTGGGTACATGCCTGTTGCAAACTTAAACTGTATCCGTACATCTGATGCTGGGGCTACAGGAAGAAGGGGAGGTAGAGGGAGGACGTGTCCTTGTCTAGAAGTTTAGGGGACAGGAGAAGACTAAAGTTGTAGAAGACCAGATGCCACTTTACCGAACACTTTCTGTTAGTTTATCAAACAACTCTTCATGTGTGATTGTGTGTGCGTATGTATGTGTGTGTGTGTGTGTGTGTGTGTTGTTTGAGAGGGAATCCTGCCTTCACACATACTATACAGTATACTACCAAGCCATAGTTTCTAGTTTTTCAACTCTAGAGCAAATATGGCCACCCCTTAGAAACCATGGAGGCTCATGGGTGGCTATTTCCAGGAGCCTGCCCTACCCTTAGGTGCCAAAATCCGCAGATACTCAAGATCATTGTATAAAATGAACTGACACCTGTTTGGAATCTTCAGTCAACCTTCCACATACGTCAAGTCCCTTCCAGATGGCTTTCTTACCTAACGCCCTCAGACGTGACTAAATACCCATCACAAAAAGTCACTTGGGGAATATTGACAATGGAAAACATTTTGTTCTTACTCTTATGGCAAACCTTCTTTCCTGAATATTTTGGGCCCATAGTTGGTTGAGTTCGTGGGTTTGGATTTGTAGATTCAGGCAGTTGACAATTCATTCAGCTTACAGACACCCAAACCACAGGGAGTTAGAGGCTCATTCTGGCCCACATGGTCACTAGAGGCTTGCCAAAGCTTCCTGGCTTCAGAGATGAGCTGGCTCTGGGACTGTCACTGTGTGTACCTGGACCCATCTATCCAGCTTGGGAAACTGGCTCAGGTGAAGTTGGTGGCCAGGTGGTCAGGCTGGGCTGGGCGGGACAATTGTGAGCTTCTTCCATGTCTTGGATGTCCTAGGACCCTTACTGGACCAACTGTGTTTCCATAGATAGGCACAGATGGGCAGTGGGCCATCTGTTAGCCTCCTCAAGTGGTCGACTCAGGAGCTCACTTCATGGGTAGAAATGGAGGTGAGGAGGGGAGATGGCTGCCTCTTGCTCATCGCCCCTAGACGGCAGCAGTGGAGGGTGGGATAAACACCATACTTCAGGAAGGTGATTTCTACGGACCCAGCCTCTGCACCGGCTGAGGTCCATCCATCTCTAATTTTCATATGACTTATATTAAAGAGTCTGATGGGAAAGTATGTCTTGGTTTAAAAATAGAATAATACAACAATAAATCAAGAAGAAAAAGCAATCTGAAAAAAAAAACACAGAAAACAGATGAAAAGAAAAGGGAAAAAGTGAACGGTATAAAAATACCCTCCTCGCCAGGCACTTCAAATGCGATTTCCTGTGGCCTGGGCTTTGAAAGCCTCCTGCTCCACCATGTGCGGCGTCTGAAGGCCAGCGGGGCAGACTAGAAAGGCGTGTTGAGACTTGGAGGCCAGGGTGACATCTGACCTGCTCTTGCTCCAGACGCATCCACGGAAGACACGTCAGAAGATTTTCCGCCCAGTGTAACTGAGCCCCGTGGGTCTATTCAACCCACCCAGCTCTGACATGCTTCCTGTTATGGGCGGTGGGGCACACAGTGGGGCCACGGGTAGAGGCCAGGGCTCTGGCTTCCTTGTGGGCGGGTGCAGACGACTTCAAAAGCCATGTCTGGCATGCGGAGAAATGATTTAAAAGTGGACTTGGGTGACACCCAATATGGCCCACACTTAGTAAGGAGAAAGAAAACATACGTTAGTCCATGTTAAAGAGCAGGCATCTTTGAGAGCTCTGCCAATGATATATGAAATCCTGTTATTGCTGGAAAAAAAAAAAAAACTCCTCCAAAAATCTTTGCAACCGCTGTCGAGGCAAGAGAGCGTAAACATGATGTCAGGAAGCCAAATTCCAAATTGGCTGGGATTGCATGACAAATTTGTAATTCCAAATCAACCCGAATCGCAAATATATGCCCCAAGAATATACTGTCTGCCTCAAGGATGCACTTGTCTGATATTAAATTATGCCAAGGCAAAAAGCAAAATAAACACCATTTCCAACAGGCCAGTTTGGGAGGGGTGCAAGGTGGTGGCTTACAAATGGAAAAAATAACGTTTCAATAACACAGGAGGGGGAAAAAAAGAACAGATCAAGACAGGAGGAGGATGTAGCCGGTGACACTGCCCAGCACACATATTTGGGGCTTCGGACTTTGCTGTGCATCATGGGACATGGAAGGCTGGTGGGGTGGGTGTGGATGGAAAAAGCGTTGCAGTCTTGGGAGCACCTGACACAGACGGGCTTGAACCCGAGAAGTGTCCCAAGACAATTGGGACCATATTTATAAACCACTAAAATGTTTCTGGTTTGCCAGGCAAGAAACTGGCAGCAAGCATGTGTGTGTGTGTGTGTGTGTGTGTGTGTGTGTGTGTGTGTGTGTCTGGGTGTGCATGTGTGCGTGTGTCCTAGCCATTCGTGTGAGGACAGCTGCACTTGATTTAGAGATCCCCAGCATGCCTGCTAACACGCATGTGACTGAGGAGATGGCATGTTATTGAGTAAATATGATTTGCTAATGCCACACTCTGGTTCTGGCTCCTTCTGCTGCTCCTCTGTGACAGAGATCATCTTAGAGGGGTGCTATGGCGGGCTGATTGCAGAAGGTAGGCTGCAGAGGGCAGACTGGCACGGTGGACAAGAAAAAGATGTACATAGGATGCTGCCCCCTTCCCCACTGTACTCATCACACCACTCGGTGGAATCCCAGATCCACACTGACAACATTTGGAAACTCCTAATCTCAAGTCCAGCTCTCCAAAGAAGAGGGAAGAAGCAAGAAACAGGTACTAGCTATCTAACTTTGATGATGGTCAGAACATCTTGGGACCATACCTTGTGGAAGCGTCTCCACAGAGCATCAGCTGTGAAGGACATACTGATCTCTATGATCAATATAGCCGACCACTGAAGGAAGAACTTCAGTGTGACAAGCTGTCCTCTGCATTGCCCCTGCTCTAGTGTCTAAAATCACTAGTTATTGTCACCTTGGGTTAAACTTTGAATGTTCCTGTTCAAATGTAATCCCACCAGAAAGGTAGCCTGTTGATGTGGTTGCTCACCAAGTTAAATCTAAGGTGGCCCTTAGGTATTCGGGGGACACGGAACCCCTCATGACTGATGTTACCATGACTCATGGTTACCTTTCTTTTTCTGTCACCCAGACAGGTCCGCTCACCTGTGATGGAGGATGGTCTAGCCAACACTGAGCATTTCCTGTGAGTATCTCAAACTGTGCAATTTGCGTTACAAAGCTTATAAACAAATTACTGTTGAAAAAAGCCTTCATGCTCCAGACTTGTTGGTTTGCTTGTTTGTTTTTGTTTTTCGAGACAGGGTTTCTCTATGAAGCCCTGACTATCTTAGAGCTCACTCTGTAGAGCAGGCCTGGACTTCTGTTACCTTCAAATTTCCCCAGGTGAAGTCCACACCTCGTGTGCTGGACTTGGTGATCACTATGTCCTTCACAGCACAGAGCCTCTGAGAGGTGACTAGGTGACAAGGTCTCAAGTGTTCTTCTTATAGAAGTCCCACAGGAGGTCATTTTGCCTTCTGCAAGGAGGTGGCATCCATTATGCCGAGCGACCCCTAGCAGACACAGGCTCTGCCCATGCTTGCAGCTTGGATGTCTCAGCCTGCAGAACTGTAGAAGATAGCTTTCCGTTTTCATGAGCTTTCCGGAATGAGGTATTTTGTTATAACAACCAGAATGAGTTACAAGAGTAAGCACAGATACGACACCGTTTTTCCCTCAATTGCTTCTTAGTAAAAGGCAGTGTTACTTGAAGCAGTCTGGCTCAAACAAGGGTAGAGATGGAGGGGAGGTGTTTGAGGGTCTGCTGCGGTGCTGGGATGGCTGGAGTGGGTGGGGTCAGCAAGGCATCAGTCATGGATGGTAGAACTCCATCCTCCCATGCCTCAAGCAGAAAGAGAATTATCAGCTCACCATGCTGTTTCATTATCTCATTTTTCAGTTATATGGTCTTATCTCTTGGCATGCCTAGTAATACTTGCTTCAAGGTATCAGACATTATTTATAAAACAGTTATTAAGTCTCTAAGAGATGTTATCTTCCTCCATAGCTGCTCATTAATTTTTTTTTCTATGTTGGGTCATACAGAGGTCGACCGCCTCAACCTCATCTAAAAGGGCAGCGTGGAGCGGTCCTGAGGGGCTCTGCCTTGCTTCCCTGTCTGAGCCTGACCCCCCAGCTTCCTCTTTAAGTGCCAAGAGACTTCAGGGAACATGTCTATCTCCAAAAGGCTTTCTTCCTGTTTTCAGAATCCAGCTCCTCGGTGGTGAGCTCTGCCCAGGGAAAGTCTGAAGTTTTACACTCTCTTCTCTTCTCCAAATTAGCCAGTGTCCTGAGAAATGTGGTGGCCACATGTCAGATATCTGGGCAGACCCTGCCCCCTGGCTCTGCCCCTGCCCCTGACCCCTGACCCCTGCCCTCTGTTCTCAGTTATGGCTGTCGGTGCTTGCAAAGCTTTTAACTCTGTTTCTTAACAGAAGGCAGCATGTGCAGCCAGTGCTTCTGCTTGCTGTGGGAGAGTATGCAGACTTGATGCTCTCTCTTTTCCACACTGGATGCAAGGTATCCAGTAGACAATACCCAACCCCTTGAAGGGTAGATTCAGAATTCAGGACTGACTGGATACAATGGGTACTGATGCATTAAGCACCCCAGCAATCTCTGTCTCTGTCTGTCTCTCTCCTCATTGGCTCACTCTGTAGTCCACGATACTGTAGGGAAGATTCCTACCAGTTCTAGATTTATGCCTCTAGCACATTAAACATTCCTGGCAAAAAAAGACTCAGTTCCTTCCTTCTTTTTTTCTTCCTTCCTCTTTTTATTTCTCCCTCCAACTTTGGAAAGAATGGCTCTCCCCTACTCCCAAAATTAAAGAGAATAGATGCAAGCCAGATACTAGATACCATCTATAGACAGTCTCAGTTTCACTTAGTTTTCTCTTGCTGTAACAAAATACCTGAAGCTGGGTACTTTATAAAGAAAAGAGATTAATTTAGTTCATAGTTTTAGAAAGCTAAAACTGGAAGTCCAAGATAGCTGGCCTCATCCATTTGGTTTCTGGTGGTGGCCTCCGTGCTATGTAGACAACTTGGAGAATCAGGAAGGGTGTGTGTTGCATGCTGACAGGCCTGGTGGGACAAGAAGCCAAAGGAGGGTTGTAGGGTCAGACTCGGTCACAACAATGTGCTTGCTGAGAACAAACTCATTCCAGGACAAAGGTGTTCATATCTAATAAGGTACTGCTCCAAGACCTAATCCCTTCTCACTAAGGCTCCAAGAACTCTGCATAGCTTCCAGCCTATGCATTCTGGGGGAAACATGCTGGACTCTTATTCAAGGTAGAATTGTGCAGGCCCCGCCCCCTGCCCTCCCTCAGGTGTGGCTGTTCAGGTTTGGAAACAATATGCAAATGAGCATGCAAATAACACACGAGCTAACACAACCGGAAAGCAACTCTTCCTCCCATCACCTCAGATCTTGCTGGCACCTCAGAGACCCTGTGCTGGGGATGTTTACTTTAAGTAAACACAAACAGAGTCATGTTGGAAGAAAGAACCACAACTGAGAAAGTGCCCCCACCAGACTGGCCTGTGGTACATATTCTTAATTGATGATTGATGTGAGAAAACCCAGCTCACTAGGGAAAGTATCAACCCTAGGCGGGTAGTCCAGAGAACTATGGAAAAGAAAACCAAGAAGCCATGGTGACCAAGCCAGAGGCAGCACCCCTCCAGGGCCTCTACTTCATCTGCTGACTCCAGGATCCTTCCTTTAGTTTCTGTCCTGATTTCCTTTGAGGATAAAGAACAAACTCTCGAGAACACCCCCCCTTTCTCCCCCCTGTGAAACCCTAAGGCAGATCCTCAAAGCAACCCATTCCATGGCCTTCTGAACTCTGGTAAAGCTTCCCAGAACTCCCTGGACTTGGTCACTGCCTGGCGATGTTCTAGTGTGCTCTCTCACCTGTCTGTATCCCACCGAGATTGCCCAATCCTCGGGTGTTCCCCATCCTCTCTCTGCAGTAATATCATCAGGACCACTTACTTCCTTGATTCTCTCCCCAAGGTCTCCACTCCCTTTGCATCCTGGCCTTGCACACCACCCACCTGCCTGCCCATGCCCAGCTCAGGGGCCCAGCTGCTTTCTTTTCTTTTCTTTTTTTTTTAAAGAGCTCACAGTTGGTGTATAACCTGAAAAGCTTGTGCAGGTGTGGAGTGGTATCTTCATCTTCCTTTTCTCTGATGTAATCTCCCACACTCTTTGCAGTTGTCTCAGAAGCTGCACAGCCCCAGCTAAGACCTGCAGAAGCCAACAGGGCCTCTCTCACAATTTTCTTGGTCTGTGAAATGCTTACTTCTGCACTGGAGAGGACTTCTTGGGTTTTGTGAGACGTGCACATGTTCCCTTCCTTTGGGTCTACATAGGACAGAAGCTCCCAGCAACCTAAGAGATGGAGAGAGACAGAAATAAATGGGTCCATGTGCACTGTAGACTATTCCTGAAGGTGACACTATTCAGGACTATTAAGCTACAAGGACTGGGACTCTTTTCCTCCCATGTCAGTGCACCTGGGTTTCTTTTATCACCCAAATATGGCCAGATGGTCCATGCACAGGGGTCCTCGTTGCTCAGGACATTCTGAAAGTAACAATTTAAAAGGAAAAAAAATTTGATCTTATCCCACAGGTTTAGAGGTTTCAATGCAAGGTGAGTTTCTTGTGTGTTCAAATGCAAGGTGCAGAGTAAAGTTGCATGCACTGTGTCCAGAAGCAAAGAGACAGCCAAGAAGGGGCTGGACTAATTTGATGTCCCTCGGGTCACATGCCCAATGAACCAGTTTCTCCAGTTAGGTCCTATCTCCTAAAGTTTTCAGCAACCCCCTAGAGTATTCCCACTAACTGGGGACCACCTGATCCATGGGAGACTGCATTCAAACCACAGTGGCTTTGTAGATTCTTTGTGCACGGACATGAGTTCTGAAAAGGAATGAAGTGCTGTATAAATTAGGTCTAGTGGGCGGTGGTATGCTGAGATCTGCTGTATCGCACTGACTGCCTTTGCCAGCTTCTAAGGGGGGAGGGGAGGAAGAGAGAGAGAGAAAAAAAAGAGAGAGAGAGAGGTGGAAATGTGAGCTGGGCATGTGAGTTTGTCTGTTTCTCCTTAACCCTTTACAGTATAAATTTGCTATATATGAATACACACACACACACACACACACACACACACACACACACACACTGATGCTATATTAAGTGTGCACAAATAGAGAACTATTTGTCTCTAAATACATTCTGAATAAATATTTCTCTGGTGGTATTTTCTTGTATAAGTATAATCACATGATGTTTTCCGTTAGTGACTGTATGACATAGACCGAATGAATGGAACTTACTCCATCTCCAGCAAAGCCTAAAGCGGCGGTTCTCAACCTGTATGCTGCAACCCCCGATCTTTTTCGCAGAGCCAACTAAGATCAGCAGAAAGCACAGATATTTACATTGCAGTTCATAACAGTAGCAAAATCACAATTGTGAGATAGTAATGGAAATAACTTTATGGTTGGGGGTCACCACAACATGAGGAGCTGTATTAGGTAGGTTGAGAACCACTGCCCTAAAGGAGTCCCCTTGGACAAGCTGTGTCTTCACAGTCTGTGAAGTCCTTAGTGCTTAACCACAGCTGCACTTTACAAACTTGTACACTCAAGGAGTTCAGAGCCCTCATTGCCCAAAATAGAGTCGTCATTTTACTCAGAAACACAGATCTCAGAAGTCATTTATCAGGGAGTGTTAGAATTTGCTGTACTTAGAAATAGAATTTCTGAGTCAAACATAAAGACATTTGTACTTAGCTCTGTGGGAAGTGTGTTTGTTGTTGTTTCTTTTGGTTTTTTTTTTTAACACTATTATCTATGTCTCCTTTGGAGAAATTTTTATTTGATTCCTTTGCTTATTTTACTTACTATTTTATGTGTATGTTTTAACTGTATGTATGTATGTATGTATGTATGTATGTATGTATGTATGTATGTGCACCATGTGTGTGTAGTACCAAAGGAAGCCAGAAGAGGGCACTAGATACCCTGGATTTGGAGTAACAGGTGGTTGTGAGCCAACTTTCTATAAGAACAGCCAATGCTTAACCATCTTCCCCAGCCCCCTTTACCCATCTCCTAGTTGATTTGTTTGGGTTTGGAGTTGTGGAGTTATGTGAACTCTTTATATATTCTGGATATTGATACGTGCTTATTGTATCCACTACCTGCAAATGTTTTCGCTTATTCTCTTGACTTCCTGTCCTTTGATCTCAAATATTTTAAATTTTGATAAAGTTAAGATGTGCTACTTTCATGTCTATCTCATTTTAGAATTTAGTGTCTGTTTCCAATTCAGAGTCTCTCGGTATTTTTTCCTTTATATCTTTGAAGGTTTTTGTTGGGTTAAGGCCCCCTATTTACATCTCTTATCCACTCTGAGTTAATGTTTATATACCATGTGATATAGAGGGCTCGTTTTATTCTTTCCAATATGAAGATCCATTAGATCCAGTATCGTTTGTTAAGGACACAGTCCTTGTCCCTTGAGTGAACTTGGTCTTGTCAGAAAACCACCTGACCAGCAGGCATGTCTAGCCTGTGGCCTACTGAGTATGACCCAACACAAAATGGTGAACTTATTTAAAACATTATGGTGTGTGTGTGTGCACGCGTGTGCACGTGTGTGTGTGTGTGTGTGTGTGTGTGTGTGTGTGTATGCTGCTTGAACCTATAGTTCTCAGCTATGAACTTTGATGATGATACATGTTGAAAGCCTGGACTCATCTCTGAGTTGTATGATGCTATGGCTTGTCCCCAGAGCAGAAGTGGTGCTTTAATGAACATGCCATCCCCTGACAGGGATTAAGGCCCTTTCTTGGGAGTGTGAAGTCTCATAGAACATGATTAATTCCCACAAGAACAGGTTGCTTTAAAGTAAGTGTGGATTCTTGGTTGGGCTTTTCGTGTGTGTGTGTGTGTGTGTGTGTGTGTGTGTGTGTGTGTGTGTGTGTGTATGCATACATACATACGTACATAAAAACATACATACATACATACATACATACATACATGCATACATGTTCTTTTTGAGACAAGGTCTCACTATGTAGCCCCAGTAGCCCTGTGGATGGCCTAGAACGCTCTATGTAGATCAGGATAACTTCAAACTCACAGAGATCCACCAGTTTCTGTCTCCAATATTCTGGGATTAAAGATATGCCCGCGTACCCTGTCATGTTTGGCATTTTTAACTCTTGCTTCCTCTCCCAACAAATGGCTTCTCATGCAGTGTTCTGTCTATCAGATGCTGGGACACAGGCTCAACAGCTGATAATACTCCTGTCCTGGATCTTCAGAACTCCCTCACATATCTGGCACTAAGTTGGTCCTTCACTCACCCCTGACTTGCTGCTTGCCATCCTGTTTCAAATGAAGCCTTTGGTAGCATGCTCCTCCACCTCATTGATCTGACAGTGTCTGCCATTTGTTCATCCTCTTGCAGGGCTGTTTAGCTGATTATGGAGAACCTAGTTGATAATTTCATTTTAGCCCCTTATATGTAAAAATCTATCTTGCTGCCTTCAAGGTCCTCCTTTTGAATTGTTGCATGCTTTTGGTTAATCTTGACTTTCCTGAAAGCTTTGTCTTAGACAAATTTGGCCAGTGTTCTTATTGCTCTTCTGTATAACTAAGTTTGGGGGAGTCTTTCCTCCCTCTTTCCAGAAGGACGTTTTCCAGTCTGTTAACATTTAGGGTGACAGTGTTTTAGGTGGGTTCTGAGGCAGGAAATGTATTGGTGCTTTTCAGAAACCGAGGTGTAGATTAGTTTGACTGGGGTTCGCAAAGGGAGGGAGAAGGGAGGAATGTGTGGTTAGAAGAGGCCAGGCCACACTGCAGGCTCTTGAAGTTCATGGCAAAGAAATTGGATTCTATTCATCAAGGATTCAAAGGGACTTGAAGTTTTGAATCAGGGGTGTGATATGAATGGACTAATACGGTCAGAGCTGTTTGGGGGGCATGGGCTGTGGGGAGAAGTGGGCACAGGGGGGCTCATCAAAAGCCTGCCGCCATCACTGAGAGATTAGGTAATCCTCCATGGAAGTCTTTTGCTGATGTCTCCTCCCACTTTACACAGGACTGTTTCCCAGCCTCTGTCACTCCGTTTCCACTCTGTCTCTTTCTAGCCTTCCTCTTTAGGTCACACGCATGATCGAATCCCTCCTAACAAGCAACTCCCTCTGTGTCATCCTCGGTCACGGAATCTCCCTGGATACAGTTCAGCCTCTTCTACTTTCCATACAGAATTTTCCATTTCTTGTCTGGTGCTCTGAGATGTCGATGGTCTCTCCAGCCATGATTGCTAGCCAACGGCTGCCTTCTGAGATCCTTTGCTTTCCTTATCGATAGCTGCTCCCTTCTGGGAATGGCTGCTCACTGTTGTCTCAGTTAACAACCTTTGTAGAGAGCCGTGATGAGTGGTGACAGCATTCGCCATTACAAGATGGCGCTGGCCTCCGGCGCTCCCGCAAGTAACAAGTAGACTGCGCATGTGCAAGTGGTGAAAGCGCCAAGTCACTGCCCAACCCGGGCGTCATACGGGGTTATGAGCAAGCAGCAAATCAAAAGTGAACACGCCTTAGGGTGTATATAAGCAGTGCCTTTCTGGGGCTCGGGGTCTTCCTCTTTTCATCGCAATAAACTTTTGCTGCAGAAGGATCCTGGTGTCCTCGTGCGTTCTTGCTGGCAAGACGATTGCGCTCGTCACAAACCTTGACTCACAGAATACACAAGTTCTTGAGTTTATCATCTTACATAAATAACTGAATGCTAAAGTTGCAGATGTGTTACTCCCTGAGACAGTGGGAGTAACCACTGTATCCATATTGTCTACCTGTCTTTTCTCAGCATCATTGCCTTTACTTGAAGTGAATCTTTCCTCTCATGCTAATTAGTAATAACTCACTTATTCCGCAATATTTTTTGAGGGCTGATATTGCAGCATGGACCATTATAATTAATATAATTCCTATCTTATCCTGACTTATCTGAGGTCTCATACTGTGATTTGGGGATGCCAGGAAACATATACAAACTTAAAGTACTCTAAGACATCCTGGTCTTCTGTACAATTAAAGCCAGACATATGTTAAAGTTTGGCTATCTTTTTAAATCTTATTTTCACTGTGTGTGTGTGTGTGTGTGTGTGTGTGTGTGTGTGTGAGAGAGAGAGAGAGAGAGAGACAGAGACAGAGAGAGAGAGAGAGACAGAGAGACAGAGAGAGCATGTGTACATATGTATGCAGGTCTTGCAGACCAGAAGAAGGTGTCAGATTCCCTGGAGCTGGTGTTATAGGTGAGCCCAGTGTGAGTGCTGGCTACTGAACTCCAGTCCTCTGGAAGAGCAGCAAGTGTTGTTAGCTGCTGGAGCATCTCTCTAGCCCTTAATTAGGCTATCTCATGTATGAGACAGAGCATAGGTCTTAATGACTCCATAGCCCCTTCCCTTCCCTGCGTGTATCCTGAGTAACTACCACTCAGGCAAAGAAAGAGCCTACCCTGTACTAAGGAGACACCTCATATTCTGCTTCCTTACACATTTTAGAGCATATGACATGAATAAAAAGATGTTTTATCATACGTTTTCTCTTATAACTGGCCATTAAGGTCCTAGAACCAAAAAAGAAGCATATTTCCCTTAAAGAGGGTCAGGAAGCCAAACTCAGGGACATTCAAACCTCTATCCTAATTGATGTTGCTATTAAATTATGGATGATTTGTGATCAGAAAATTTTTACTTAATTGAGGGGATGTGACCCAGCAAACTCTGCTACAAACTGATTTCTTTTGTATGTGTGAAACATGATCATTTGTTGCCAATGTCATTATATAAAATATTATATAATATATATATATAATAAGATATAATAAAAATATTATATAAAAATTATATAAAATTGGCAGTGACCTCTATTTGGTAGGACAAACAAATGTTGGCCTCTGGCCACAAGCCTGCATGCATTCTAAGACTCTGTCAAGAGTCCTCAGAAAGTTAGCAGGACTTACAACTGCGTGATCCAAAATCAAGACACTGGAGATAGCAGTGTCCCGGGCCCACTCTGGTAAAGTGATGGCCTCATGTTGTGACATTTCCAGTACCTGGCCACTCCTCCAGCTTAGAACCCTGGTGCTATACTTGGCTCTCTGACAACCAGCAAGTGGGACACGTCTGTGTGCTTGCATTCTGCAGTTCAATTCCCTCCTAGTATCAAGATAAAAAACTCATCAACTCTTTCCAGCTGAGTTTTCTTCAGGAGACTCCAGTGAGGCGATACTTAGTGGATTTGCTCGTCCATTCCTTCTGTAATCTATCCACTTGAGGTCTAAGAAACTGGTTCTATTGGAGCATGAAGGAACTCGGAGAACGGCCATGGTTTCTGCTTCTGTGGAGTTTACAGCCCAATGGTGAACAAACGTCCGACAATGTCATCAGAGCCCTCTGTGGAGATGACTAGGAAAAATCACCAATAAAAAGAACCCCGGGGTCAAGGAAATCATAAAAGCAATTCCTGGTGCTGTTTGAGTTGTCTCAGTGGTTAGGAGTACATATGAGCTCAAATCCCAGCACTCCTGTTGAGTCATTCATAACGGCCAGTAACTCCAGCTCCAGGGGATCCTATGCCCTCTTCTGGCACCTGCAGGTACTGCATACACAAGTTACACAACTAAAAATAATAAAATTTAAAAGCCAGCAATAGCCATCTGCCTCAGTACATCTTCCTAACAAAAAAGTACACACACACACACACACACACACACACACACACACACACACACACA
>JANHMN010000002.1:78396186-78425284 GCA_030674055.1 Rhabdomys pumilio | reverse complement strand
ACACACACACACACACACACACACACACACACACACACACACACACATATTGTGATGTAAGGACTTTTTCTTGAGGGTCTAAATCTGCAGAGTGAAGTCCTACCTTGTTTTTCCAGCATAAACCACTTTCCTTAAACAAGACAAATGAATGCAGGTGTGTGAACTATTTTTTTTTCTAGTTTGGGAAATTTCTTCCTCACTTATAATCTGCACATTTGTTTTCTGGGACCACTTTGTACTGGTTATTTGGAAAGCAGCTTGAGGTGGAAACTTTAAGGGTTCTTTGGAAAGTCACTTGTGTTGGATGGCGTTTTACTGGGGCAAACACATGAAGGAGTGTTTTCCCAAAGTGGACACAGCTAAAAGGATGTTTCACTAAGGCAGACTCATGAAGGAACATTTAGCTGAAGCAGACACAGCAGAAAGGATGTTCTGCTAAAGCAAGCATGTGAAAGGACACGTGATGAAGGACTCTTTGCTAGCAACACTCATGTATGGGACTGCCTTACACTGCATAGTTGAGCTACATTTGTCAGAACCCCATAGGGAGAAACGTGCCAAAAAACATCTGGTGGTGTGCTGCAGACTCTTGCTGCTTCCTCAGACTTGGGTTGATTGTCAGAGTGATGTCAATGGAGACAGACACGCATGTTGAGGCAAGACCTATGGAGGACACGTGTTGTTTGGAGTGTATAAATAGGACTGAAAGGACAGTGACAGAGGCTAAGCTAAGCTTGCTCATAGAGCTGTGTAACACTTGTGGGTCTCGCATCTTTTCATCTTCGCTGATCTTTGCTTCCCTGAGAGAGGCACAGTTGAGAACTTCTCCTGGAGTTCCTCCCGGTCCCTCCTGATGACTTGTGCTGAGGCTAAGGCCCAGCTGTCTCTGCTAGGTAGTGCCACCACTGCTGATTCGTGTTTGCTATACCAACGCTATTGAACTAGACTGCTGGTGTATCCATGAAGTGTTTGTAAGCAGATTAAGCTGCCAGTGCTGACCTGTGAACTGAACTGCCGATTTCCAGATAACACAGATGGAAGTTGCTCCAAAGAACCTTTCTAAACAGGTCCACTCCAACCTCCCTGCCCTCATCCTTTTTTTCCTCACTATCTCTGGTGGGTGGTGGGCTAAAAGGGAGGTTTAAGTGTTTAACAACCATCATTAAAAATAAGGTTTGAAAGAATTAAAGATACAACAGCCCACTTAGAAACTACAGTCATTGGCACACTAGTGAATTAAACAATGATGTAATTATGATACCAGGGCCATCTTCCATCTGCTATTGGGACAAGAAATGCAACACTCTCTTGGCTTGAAAACCACTGTATTGATGGGAGAACCTTTGTGGGGAGAGTGGTAGGGTTACATGGGATAAGATGCATTTGTTGGCAAGTAACAGAATCCACAACTAAATAGCATCCTGAAGTTGGTTTTGCAAAAGCCCCTGCACATAGTAAGGCAGATGCTCTGTGCTGTCACTCAGTGTGTTTGCACATGTGTGACATGAACTGAAAGTGTTTTCCACAAAAGACTAACTTTCATTACAGATTGGGCTTTGTGCTGTTCTACCTGGCATTTTCCAGCTCTGGGCTTTTCTATTCCACTGAAAACATGCTGATTGTGGTTCATCAAAGTCACCTTATGTACTAATAACGGGTGCAGCAACCATGTGGGAAACACTGCCTTGGACAAGGAAGACATCAATGACGAATACAGGAAGATGTTTGGGGGCAGAGAAGCCTTTGAGATTCTGCAGGGACAGAGCTGTATCTCAAGACTACAGAATTTTCTGTAGATCCTGCTTTATCACCTGTAGAAAATTAGGAATGTGTCCTTGGTGCTTCCACATCTAGCAATTGGGACACATAGACACAGGCACACACAACAAAGAACAGAGGAGATCTTTCCTATAAGCCCTCCAGCTGGCTTCTCCTGGGGTCCCATTAATCAGGATTGGTCACATGACTGTAGCCTAGCTGCAAGGGAGGCTGAGAAAACCACCTAGCTGCAAGGGAGGCTGAGAAAACTGACTGGCATTTTAGCATCTCTACAGGGACTTGGCCTCTGTGCTGGGAAGGCAAGACAATGTAGAAGACATGGCGAGCTTTTAGACATGAGCATCCTGCTTACCCTGGGCAATGGATGGATGCAGGGGAATGGCACATATTTCTTAATTTAGTGGCTGAGTAAGTGGAGTCTGGTGAGGCAGCCAGGCAATGGAAAGGAGACGAATAGCTGTAACCAGTTTGTGAAGGAGTGTGCTTGTCTGGGATAAGGGATCTCTAGAAAAGGCCCCATGAAGCCAATAAAGAGAGATGGGACATGGAGATGGATGGTAGAATCAGCTAAAGAGTAGGTCAACAGGAAGGTGAGCTCTTGAACTCAATGAAGTGTGTTTTTCCCACTAGCTGTCCACTCCTGGGGACCCAGACTTGTACTAACACTAAGGGCCCAAAGTGGCCTGGCCAATACCACCAGTAGTCAGGATGGTATGTGAAACTCACAGGGAGAAGCCAAAGCAGAGCACATGTCTTTTAACTGCTGCAATCCCTTCCAGCTGAGGTGAGGAAGGGAACTTTCTGGCATCACTAAGTGGCAGGGCTCAGTTGAGTGCAATAATAAGGGACACACTGTAGGGGACATGAGTCCAATGGGTCCCAGTGTGAGCTCACACCTGTAAGGCAACATCATGGAGTTCAGGGCTCTTTGAGGGAAGGTTAGGAGATGGGTCAAGCCATCTTCGCTCCTGCTCTATACACTCAATCCCCACCATTTGTGGCCCCAGCTTTGGCTAACCTTCCTGGCAGCAGGTTTGACACCAGGGCTTGGGAGACAGAGGAGTGACTTAGACTTTGCTGACACTTGACATATTGTTCTCCCCAAAGCAGAGTGACTCCAGAGGGCAACCCTTGCCTGGCCCAGTCTTTTGGCACCTGTAAGGGTTGCCTCTGCAGTCTCTTGGGACAACCTAGATTCTGGATGGTAAAGGGTTGGAAGGTCTCCCCTGGATCTACAAAGAGGGCTAGCTGAGGTAATGGCAGGTCCTATGGGGAGGTTGCAAGAGCAACCCAGGCCTTGGTTCACAGGCCAGGACCCTGAATTTCTGCTTTAAGGGGTCTCTGCCCCTGATATCTTGGATGACAACACAGGAACATGATCAGGGATGGTGTCACAGCAGAAGGCAAAGCCTTGTGGGTCTCTGGGGGCTCTTGAGGGAGGGTGGATATGGGTTATGCCTGTACTGGGGTGATCTGAGTCTTCCCTGAGTGTGTGTGTGTGAGAGAGAGGGGGGGGAGCTGTCTGTGCATTCAAGGCTATTAAGCAATATTCCTGTCTTATACCCACCAGATACCAGAGGCATCCCTTCTTCTGTTGGCACATAGTCAGCTATCTCCTTAGAGTGGAAAAATAATCTCAGGCCAAGAGCCAGGACCTCAAGGTGGGGGATGGGCCATCTGAACCATCCCTTCCTGTGCACAATTTGGGGCTTAGAACACTGCTTGTGGAGAGTGACTCAAGTCTAACAGGCTATTGTGGAGAAAGGAGCAAGAGGGACAGAGCTGATTGGATAGATGCTTTGGGAAGAAGAGGATGTCATCTGGCATCTGGTGTGGACCATGGTGCAGAGCACTGTACCAGGAGCCAGCAAGGGTACTCAGTTGAGGAGAGGTTTGCTGAGTGCCAAGGGAAGGCACAGAAGGCTGGGAGTCAGTCCACTGTCACTGTCACTCAGCCAGGCTGAAGTCATCCTCCAACACCCCAAAGGACTGGATTCCTCTGCTGCCACTCTCATAGGCAGGGCAGTACATGGAAACCTGTGGGGTTTCCCTGCGGCCAGATCAACCTAGCCTCCTTCCAACAGAAGCCATGGGTCTTGTCACTGTTCCCACAACTCAGCTGCAAGTAGACAGAGATGTGGGCAAGGTTTCTGGACAGCATTTGAAGGGTGAAGGCAGCCCCTCATTGTGAGTATGCAGTGGAAAGGACCAGCATCAGAGCTGAGCTGTCCTCAAGTCCTACTTGGAGCTATAGGCTGGTGGTGGAGGAGGTATCTGGGAGAGGCCTGGGTCAGAAGTAGGTGGCCCTTTAAGAACTGTTTGCAGGGCTGGGGAGATGGCTCAGTGAATAAAGTGCCCACTATGGATATGTAAAAACCAGAGATTTGATCCCCAGAACATATAAAAGACAGACCAGCATGGCAGCCACCCATAATCCCAGCACTCAGAGTCCCGAGAGAGGTTCAAGGTCTTGCAGGGAAGTCTGGTTAGCTAGACTAGGCAGGATTTGTGAGTCAGCAAGAGACCTTGCCTCAGAAGATACAGTGGAGAGTAATGGAGGAAGGCACCAACATTAATTTAGGCTTCCGTGTGTGTGTGTGTGTGTGTGTGTGTGTGTGTGTGTGTGTATGCACACACACAAAGGAAAAGAAGACAAAAACCCAGTTCTTATGGAGCCTGTGGCTCTTGTCTTCTGCAACCTGGGAAAGGGCAGGTTGCATGCAGAAGGCCCCCTCCAGGGATGCCAAAGACTAGAGTCAGACAGCTCTGTAAATACAGTGTATGGGGGTTGGGGCTTGGACTGGAGCTGAGCTTGGGCTGCCAGCCAGCACTCAGCTGTGGAAGGCCGGTGGCTGTTTGCTTGGGCCTGCCCTTCCTTATCCTTCCTCTGTGGCCTTCCAGCATGCTCACCTCCTCCTCAGCAGTGGTGGAACCTCGGCCCTGCTCCAGGCCTTCCAAGGTCCATCAAGAGGAGAGTCTGCCCTTGCAGACAGAAGACACGGAAAGGCAAAGCTTTGCAAGCTGCCTAGACAGAGTCGTAATTCAGTCCCAAGCACACACTCCAAGGATCAAGGTTATCTCCTGGCATTGTGTGAAGACACAGTGCTTCTGGCCTTTGGGAGGTCTCTTCCCCTTCCTTAGATGCTTCTTTAGTGGGCTTACGGCTGGGGGACTGTCTTTGGGGAACTGGAGAAATCTTGGGTTTCTTGGGGTAGGGATGGAAGTCAGACATCTTGTGCTGGGGCAGGAAGGAGTGAGATCAGTGTTGAACTGTTTCTAGTGGACTTCAAGGCAGTGGTTCCTAGGGCTGAGGCCCTTTTATACAGTTCCTCACGTTGTGGTGACCCCAAGCCATAAAGTTATTCTCATTGCTATTTCATAACTATAATTTTGTGACCATTATAAATCATAATGTAAATGTCTCTGTTAGGTCACCCTGTGAAGGAAACATCCACCTCCCAGAGGGGTCGGGACCCATAGTTTGAGAACTGGTGCTTTAGGGCAATGCTTTGCGTTTTCTAGAATGTGCTTGTCTGTGCCTTTCAGAAGCCCTGTAAGCTCCCAGTTTGCTCTTAACAAACTGTTTCTGTTCTGAAGGGCACCTGCACCCAAACATGAACTCTGTCTAGACCAAACGTTTATGTCACCCAGGATTCCTGTGCTGAAATCTAGTACCAGATGTGGCAGTATTTGGAAGTAACCGGGCACAGTGGCAGAGCCTTGTAGATGGAATTAGTGTCTGGTCAAAGTGTCAGTGGGGGTCCCAGCTGCTTGTGTCCCATGAAGACAGTGCAAAGGTGACTGTCAGCTAGAATCTGCCAGCACCATGACCTTGAACTTCTAACCTTTAGATTGTGAGAATAAATTTCTGTTGCTTATAAGCCACCTAGTGCCACCTAGTCTATGGTGTTCATCACAGAAGCCAGAGTAGATCAAGATTTTTCTGTTGTTTGGCAAACTCCAGGTTATCGATAAACCTCAGGTCATCTTCCAGGAATCCTTCTTGCATTGCTCTGCAAGAAGACAAAGCACCCAGGCTTCCAAGTCTGAGGCCTTATGGAGGCATAGTTCAAGTATGAACGCTGAACACTTGGATAATAAGTCAAGACTATGGGGTGGTAGGGCTGGGGAAACGTATGCTCTTGTGTGGGTTCAAATCTCAGCTTAGCTACATAACAGCTCTGGTTTTCAGCAGTTGACATTAGCTCTCAGACCTTCACTTTCTCCTTATGGAAAAAGGGTCTGTAAGGGGAACCTCTGGGAAGGATTGCTGTGAACCTCAGAAGAGCTGCCCTCCGACTCCTTGCTTGCCATGCTGGGATGGATTATACAGCATGTATAATCCATGACCTGTAGTAGCAGGTCAGGAGGTGAGAACTCTACCCCACAGTCACCAGCCTCCTGCCTCTCTGCACACACATCTCCAAGTTCACAGGTAGAAGTGATCTTGATGTTTCTGAGCCCTGGTTCTCAGTCTCCTGCTGAGAGCCTCAGATAGGCTGTAGGTGAGGAGTCTGCCCCTGCTCAGGACAACTGTGGCCAAAAGATGACATGTGACTCTAATGGCTGCAGAGGCCCTATGCTTGGTGAGGGAGCTCGGCAGACCTCTGCCTGTGGCTCACATTCTTACCTGTACAAAGTACTTTCATGGGCTTACTAGTGTAGGTGTTATTAGCCACTAACTGTGGTTTAATCATCAAATACGTGTATCCTTTACAAACAAGAAGGGAAGAAGAGTAGGTTGCAGGGAGTTGTTCATGCTTCAGTCTTGTCACAAGAGGTTGGTGTCCTTTTAGCCTATGGCTCTACCATCTTTAGCCCGCTGTGTTTATCTTTAGACTTCTCACCTCGTGTTATTGTAATTGCAACAGCTCCAGCAATCGCACCTTCACAGGATACCATCCAAACCAGGAATGACAAGGCTTCAGTGGGGACAGTATTTGCCCTTGACACTGGCTGGCAGGTAGCAGGATAGATTGAACCTCCAGCCTTGCCTTTTCTTGTTGAGAAGTGCTTTGACCCTTCATTGTTTGTAAATATCTCATGCACTTGAATGGAGGTCTAGTCCCATGGACCAGGTCAGAGCCTCTGCTCAGGATCCATCCTGCCCCCATACATTAGAGATAATCACACGATCTGGTGTTGACCAGTCAACTAACTGGTCTGTCTCCCATCTCACCAAAGTTCAAAGTGAAATGCTCAAGTTGTCTAATGATCCCCAATCTTTAGGAACACATTGGGGAAATCTGTTTGGAAAGAAACAAGCAGGCTGTAGAGCCTCAAGACAGTGGAAGCCCACCAGGGAGGCTGAGGCAGAAAAGCACAAGTGTCAGGTGCTGGGAGTGGGGGGCAGGGAGGGCATTTGGAGAATCTAGACCAAGCTGTTCTAAAGCCACCTGCCTCCTACAAGAGGCACTCATGTCTGAGATGCCTGTGGTCACACAGCACCCGACAGCAGAGGCCACAGAGACAGTTGGTCGTTCTAGTAGAGTTTCCAGCCTGTCTTTCCTGGAATCTTTTCCTAGACGTCTGCGTGTATAGGACGTATGTGAAATGCACCCCATCTTCCCACCAAAGCTGGAACATATTTTTGGTATGGAACTTTGGCGTGGAGGATTTGGTGGAGCTTCAGTTTGGCTCTTTGGAGACAAGAAACTGCCAGTTGCTGCTGGAAAGAGAGGGACCCTGACAGGACCTGGGATTGGAGGGCAGGCGGAACCTCTGGCAGCCTCGGGATAAGCACGTGGTCCTTTCTTGCAGACTTTCTTTTTCTCTGTTCCAGCATTTTACCCAGTTTCCGCCCACCAGCACTGCCTCCTGAATTTCAGTTCCTCTGATATTCAAGGACTATTGGTCCATCAAGGCATGGACTCCCACACACAGCATCTTTTCTGCCTCTGTATGGTCTCTTTGGAGACTTTGGAAAGAGAAGGATGGACTCAGTTCATCCTTTGCTGACACATCTTGACTGTTAGCCTACAGGGACTTACCCATGCAGTTGACACAAGTCCCAATGGCTATGCTGACAGCCACTGGGTATGCAGTCAGTATGGGTCATCTGGACCCTCAGAAGGTATTGAAGACAGCAGAAGTGAGGCTAACTCTCCAATAGGAAGAGTCAACCTCACAGTACCCCAAACTGCTGTGGGATCAGAGGTTGAGGGCCGTCACATGTGAAGGTTCAAACTAAAACTGAGATCATGGAGTCTATGGCCTGTGCTAGTCAAACTGCCACAGTGACATAGGCACCGGGTCATTAACTTATGCTTTAGTTTGACTCAAGTTTCAGAGGTGAGACTCTCTGCTGTGCTGATCCATTGTTGGGAGCCTGAGGTGAGGCAGGAGAGCATGATGGGAATGTTTGATTCCTCATGAAAGCCAATGTTTTGGCCTCATGAAAGCCAAAACCAGAGAGGGTGGTGGTGTGGGGAATCCATGGTCTCAAGGGTATCCCCTCAGTGACCTAACTTCTTGCCACTAGACTAGAACTTCTAAAGCTTCCCTACCTTCTCAATAACACCACAGACTGGAGACATGTGTGTCTCCTGGACACAGGGTGCAAAGTCGGTGGTGGCCTAAGTGGGGGAGATGGCCGAGAGAAAACACTACTCTATAAAGTGTGATAGGAACAGCCGCTGTCCAGAGAGTCAAGGAAGACGCTTGGTGTTAAAGCCTTTGGGCTGAAGGCAGTCACTGTGGTCCTTCTGGAACACTGAAAGATGCTGTATCTAAAGCTGTAAGGAAGTTGGTGTCTCTGAAGAGCTGTCAGGAAGAGGGTGACAATGGCCAGAAGTCCCAGCAGGGCACATGTCATGCACAGGTCCTGGTATGGCAACTGCAGCTTATTCTGAGCTCAAACAGCAGGACATCAGTAGACGAACTCCCATTCTATTCCCAGGGTCCGAGTGCCTCGGGGGAAGTCATGTTATGTCTTTGAGCTTTAATTATTTTTTTCCTGTGCAAAATGTAGATGGGAACTGAGCCAAGCTGTGAAAGAGGCTGCAAAGACGAGTGAGAAAATGGGCGTAATAAGACGAATCTGTTTAAGAACAGCTGGACTCTGACAAACCTCTGTAAACATGTGTGAGTGTGTGTGTGTGTGTGTGTGTGTGTGTGTGGTGTGTACATGTGTGTGTGTGTACCTGTGCATCTGTGTGCATGTGTGGCATGTGTGCATATGTGTGCATGTGTGTGTGTGCGTGTTATGCACAGTGCATGTGTGTGTGAGTACCTGTGTACCTGTGTGGCATGTGTGCATGTGTGTGTTGTGATTATATGTGTGCACATGTGTGTGCATATGTGTGTGTGTTAATGGGCATATGGAGTCCAGAGGTTGATGACAGACATCTTCCTCTATTGATATCCAGCTTACTTTTTGAGACAGGGTCTCACTGATTCAGCTATGCTGGCTAGCAAGCACTGGGGAGCTGTCTGTGTCTGGGTCCCCAGTGCTGGTATTGCAGGCACACACTACCATGTCAGGCCTTCTATGTAGGTACTGGCGATCCACAGTCCCTCATGCTTGTGCATCAGGCATGTCAAGACAGAGCCACCCTCCCAACTCCTTGATAAAAATGCTATTTTTTTTCCTTTGTTTGGCAACAAAACAGCAAAGTGTCACCCTCCAGCCAACTCGCTTCTCCTTTGTCCAAGCCAGGCTGGCTTGGCACTCCATTTTCTGAATGTGCTCAGCTCATACCCAGCACCCATGTCTCAGAATCCTCTGCCTCTGTACTCTCCGTAGGACACTGTGTGCACGCACCGGATGCTGGCTTTTCACAACTCTTTTCCCATGGCGAATCATTCCAAATTCCCTCTCCCTCCTCCCAGCCCTTCTCTTGGTGAAGAAGTTTAGAGTTTCCATACCTCATCTTATACAGGCCTTGTCTTGATTTCACCCAAGTGCTCCAGCCTATGGCTTTGTGTGATCCTGCCGTCCACCTCGTGGGGATGAAGTATTATCGCCTCTTGGTTGATGCTGAAGGGAACCTTGAAGTCAGACATATCAGGCCCCAAAATCCACTGACCAGCAAACCTTAGGCAAGTGAGCTCAGCATTCTTGCTCCTGACCTCCAAGCCCAGTTCTTTCCATTGTAATACTCCGTGATACCTATGGTCCTGTCTGGTACATCGGTATTCAATAATACTGGTGCATGCTTCTGCAGACTATACTACACTTCTAGTTTAATTAGCATACACCTTACCTTCTCTTGAGGGCCTTTTGATGAGTTTCTTTCTATGTTCTATGGACTGGGTTTGGGGTTTGTATCAGTCTGTTTTCAGTTGCTATAACAGAATACCCAGTGTGCTACTGTACTTTATAAAGAAAAGAGGGTTATCTGAGTACATGCCTAACAGCTCGAAAGTCCAAATACTATGTTGCTGCTGTCTTCTTGGCAAGGACCTCCCTGGTTAAACCACAGCTCAGTAAAGAAGTGGAAAGGGCTCTAGCTGTCTGCAGAAGAGACCAAGCACGTGTGGGGAGCCCTGCTATATAATGACCCTGTTTACTAAGAACCAACTTGCTGTGTGAATGAAGCCTTAATTCCTCCTGAGGGCAGAGCCCCCACCCCGCCTGCCCCTGACATAGTGACATTACTACTGCCTGTCATGACAGAACTCTTCCTGTCTCCACAAGCACAAGGGGCTGCAGGCATACGATTCCACGAAGGACTGGCAAGCAGAGAGGCCTCCTCAGGTTCTAGTGTGTCTTCTATCTCCTTCAGGAACAACAAACTAGAGCTACCTTGCAGCCAAGTTGGCCAGAAAACCAGCATCTTTGCAAAATGATACCTGTTTACACAAATGTCACTTTCTAAGATCTGACGAGACAGGGCATGACCCTGAACTGGAAAAGCCTCCGGACTTGATTGAGCAATCAAACTGCTGGCCACATCCTCGGGGGGAAGGCTGGAGCAAGGCAGGGTTACAGAATAGCCTCTCTCTGGGGGAAGAGCCGTACTGCTGAAGTGCCCCTTGACTAATAGGTATCTCTTCTCTTTATTTTTCTGAGAATCTTTTAAAAATTTCCTTGGGAATCAAAACACACACACACACACACACACACACACACACACACACACACACTTTGCCAAATTTGGAGGCCTCGCTCGTAACCACAGGGCCTGGTCCTGGTGACCAAACCAAGAACAAACCAGAGCCTCCTGGCCCCACTCACTGTTTATTGCTGGCAAAAGAGCACGCCGGGTTTCACAGTAAAAAGGGCTAGAAAATTGTATGAAAAGGTTCAGAAGACTCGCAGACATCAAATAGCTCTTACAAAACCAGGGCTGTAATTAGTTAAGTATAAATGAATCAGAACCATATGGCTTGAAAGTTAAGGGAGAGAGAATGGAAGGGAAGAAAATGTCCATTGGGATTTAAACAAACAAACAAACAAACAAACAAACAAAACAAAACAAAAAACACGCTGGAAACATTGTTGATGATCACCAAGCCCAGAGCTCAGTTGGGTTCCCAGTCTCTCTGAAGTACTCCTCTTCTCCTCGGATTCCTCCAATGAATCAGAGAGGTTTATTCTGAAGAGGTGGGGAAACAACCAGGCAGTGGAGCAGGTGTGGGGTGGAGGTTAAGCTGGACAAAGGTTCTGTGGATGAGGAGAGCAGAAAGAGCAGGGGTGGAGGGATGGGGGTGGGGGTGAGGAGTGGGGTGGCAGCCATCCTCTCATAGATTGGGGGCAGTTTCCTGATGGCGATGGTGTGGGGTGTGGGTGTCTGCCTTGTACAGAGGACATGGAAGCAAGGAATGACCTTCCGGAGGCCTTGTACCCAGGACAGGCTGTGTCCTGAGCAATTTTAGAATTGCAAGCAATTTAGGATGGCTGATCTCAACTCATACGTGGCTGCCTCCTCTGACCACCCAGTCAGAGTCACCAGGTCCTCTCCCCAGCTTCCTTCTAGCCACTCTGAGACATTTGCCTTGGCTTTGTGGGACTTTTCAAAGCCTGACATGTTTCTGTTTCTCCCATTGTTTCTGCCGTTTATGTCTGGGATGTAGACTTCTGAAGAGAAGTCTTGTCCCTCTCACCATGTTCCCAACATCTGACTTGGAGCTGTCGCATAAATAAGAAGTATTTGAGGAACGAATGAATGAAGGAGGAATGAATGAATGATGGCTAGACCCAGAAGGGATTGTAGGAAGAGGAGAGAAGATGGACGGGAGAAGGAACAGAAGCCCTGTAGGGCTTTGTGGTGCTGAGGGACTCCTGGAGGAACTGGAAAATCAGTAAAAGAACCAAGTGAAGACTGACAGTCGGCACTGGATTACAGTGGAAGGGGCCGGGAGGGTGGGAAACTCGGAAACCCAGGAGAAAGCCAGTGGCAGATTTCTGTTTGTTTAGCCTTTCCCTGCTGGTTCTTAAAGGCATGCAATGCAGGGTTCTCTCTAGACGGCTGGGCTCTCTCTAGACGGCGGGCGCAATAAATGCTGTGGAGTCCATAAATGATAGATGCTCTGGCTTGCGGCCGTCACATACAAGTCATCATTTTCTCATTTAGAAAATGGATCTTGAGGCTTGCTGTGGAAAAGCATCTTCCAGAAAAAAAGTAAAAGAGAGATGTGTACGTCTGCTCGGACGCTGAGTGTTTTCTCTGAACCCAACCTTCTCTTTCCGGAGGTTGGCTGCCCTTGGCAGCCGTCGGGTTACATGAAGCTGGGCTGGGGTTTCTCTGACATTTCGGCAGTCACGAGTGGGTGAGACCAAGCACCAAGCTGCAGAGCGGGCAGGTTGCTCAATGTCCCTGGAAAGCCTCCGAGGACAAGGCTGTTATTTGGTGGGTGTTTTAGGTGCAGAGCCATCTTTATGTTAGGGGAGAAGTACACAGCCCGGGCTGCAGAACGGTTAACATCTGTGTTATTGCTGGAAGCCCTGGAGGAGCCTGGATTCGGCTCCCTTAGGGGATGGCTGTGCCTCACAGAGAAAGCCATTTTCCTAGCAGCAAACCCTACTCTGATCTGTTGTTTATTCTGATTCTTGGCTTCAGGGGCCCAGACTACAGGAGACACCGCTTTAATGTGCAGAAGGCACCCTGTCACCAACACTGGTTCTTGTAGAAGTTGGCAGGCCCCTGCTTCCACACTAGGTGCACTCTAGGGGTACTGTCTATAACAGAAGCTCAGACAGATGTTGCTTGTCCAAGATCACTGTCAGGATCAATAGGTATGTGCCGCCTCCCCTCAGCTTCCATCACCCATAGTTACAAAAAACTTACAACCGGAAGCCTGAGCCCCCCTCCTTTCCACAGTACTCTGCCTACTCTGTTCCCACTAGTCATAAAGATTTTTCTTCCTGGATCAGAACGGCCATGTCCACAGCTGAGCACCTGTGGGTTGGGATGCCTCAGGGGCCAGCATACCATCTTGGTGGTATTCACCTTCCATTGGTGACCCTTCCTGGGCCATCAATGGTCATCGAGGGGTGCCCCCTATATGGAAGCACAGCCTACATCCCCCTGTTCCAGCTGCTAGGAAACTGGGTGACTATTACCCAAGCGAAAGGAACCAGATCCTGTGAGGCCCGAAACCTAGAGTGATTGATTTGAGCTTCGGAAGGATGTCTGGTGGGAGGCTTTCCAAGCCAGAGGCAGCGGGTAGCGTGTAGGCCACCCATTCCCATGACCTCAAGAAGGCCCCTGTTGCAATTCCTTGGTCTCTGGCCACTTTCCAGACTTCATTACTAGTCCCTGCCAATCCCATGAGCCCCTGATAGCCTTCCAGTAAATTCCATTTGATTACCACACAGCCTGCAATCAAGACTCTTGACTACCACACAGCCATTTGTTAAAAGAGAAGACTGAGACAGATCCTGGCATGGGGCATCTCAGCACCAGCAAACACTCTGGGAGAAAGGGTTGTTGTACCTATTTTCCATAGGGGAACGCTGAGGCACAGGAAGCCACAGGCTGTGCCTGGAGGTGCTCAGCTGCCAAGTGGCTTCAGCGGAACCCAACCCAGGACCTTCTGATTCCGAATCCCACCTTTTCTCTCGTGCAATCCTCGGCTCTGGCTTGCAGCACAGAGCCACAGAGAGGCAGTGTTGGCTAATCCGGAGTTAGCCTGCAACCTGCACTGTTGGCCCACGACTTGGGCAGGGAGTTAAAAAAAAAAAAAAAAAAAAAAAAAAAAAAACACTTTTAAAATCAAAATTTGCTCACGCATGTGAACACCTGCCAGGCTGGAATCTGAGGCGTTTGGTCTAAACATGGAAAGGCTGAGTTCACTTGCTCTAGAGGAGCACCTGTGGAGAAGGGAAACATGGTTTAACCCTTTCCTTTAGTGAGGGATCGGAGCCACTAGACTCCTTCTCTGGCCAAGCCTGTGGCTTGTGCAGATCCGACTCATGGGAAAGACTGAGACAGACTCTTCAACCTTGTGCCCTTTTTGCTTGTCAGATTTGGGGACATGTGAAAGAAATTTGGGCTGATGTGAAAACACCTTTCAGTTCATTCAGCTTCAAGGGGGAATGTGCGAATTTAACAGATTTCAGGAGTTTGGGGGTTGAGAGCCTCTGAGATACCTGGCCTGTTGAATCTCCACTCTAACTACTTTGGAGGCTCCTCTGGGTGATGTTTTTCAACAGGAAAACATCTGAGTAACTCTGTAGCGCAGACTGTATCAAAACAAAACAAAACAAAACAAAACAAAACAAAACAAAACAAAACAAAACAACCTATGCCCTTCTCCCTTTGGTCTAATTGAGATTCCTGGACCCCTGCTCTCTCAGAAGCTGCTGGGCTCCCAATTCTCTCTCTACTGTCTGAGTCACTCCACCTCTGCAGACCTGGAAGGACCCACAACTCATGGCAGTGGAATGGTAATGTTGGGACAGCAGCTGGGCTTCTCTGGAGGCCCCACTCTTGGCTGAGGATGAGAGTAATAATAAATAAACCTTTGCCGTGTGTGCAGCAGTCTGCAGAAGGCCTGCTGGGGCAGAGAGAAAGGTGCCTCTACAGGGGCAACATGACCTTGACCTCAGCTGTGGACTGCGGTCCGGTGACTATCTCTAGCCACAGGCTAAGCTCTGGACAGTTTGGGTTCCCAAATACACATGGAAGTCCATTGTTTTTCATAGGATGCACTGAAATCTAGCTTCTTTGTAGTGACAAAGTGGCCAAGAGGGACAGAAACCCATTCACAGTAACTCAGATAAAAGGAGTTCACTGGGCACTGATAAGGGATTCTTGGGGGAGAAAAAACAAGGTTTGCCCTTGTAGAAACTAAAAGCAGGCTGTCAACCAGGCTTCTGCCTCCACCATTTTGAGGGGCTGGCTGGCCTCTCTCTGGAAGGAGCAGGCTAGCCTTTTTTTCTTTTTGTTTTTCTTTTCTTTCTTTTTCTTTATTATTTTTTCCATTTTGTAAGTTCCTGTTTCTCTTTAGTTTGGGCTTCCATCAAGATTTTAATACCCCCTCCAGCCCCTTCTCCACAGGACCAAGCGTGTTCCACGAGCATTTGTCAAAGGTTGTTGCCTCAGAGATTGGCTTCCGCAGGGAGTATCCGTCAGCTATCTAGAGCAACAGTGATGCTGAGTGACAGTCAGTGAGAGCTCAGGAGAAGCACTGACCTCTGGGTAAACGAGCCCCTGGATTACTCAGCAGTTCAGAAGGGCTGGTGAAGCACAACAAATCTACAGTCACTTTGGGCTAGCCTGGGGGGTGAGGGTAGGACTTTGTGAGCCTTGGACCTCTCCTGGGTCAGGCAAGCAGAACTGGTCCTGTTCTCTGTGTCTTAGTCTCCGAGGTTGGATGGGTCCACTCAGCAAGAAAAGCAGAGCAACTAGTAGGAGGAGATTGGAGGTTTATGCCATGGGTTCTGCATGCTATTGGCACGAGAGAGTCATAGGCTAGCCCAGAGTCAGGTGGTGGGAGGAATAAGCTGTTAAGTCACACTGGAGAGAGCCCAGCTACTGGGCTGTGGGGAACTGTTTGCCTGTGCAAGACAGTACTGGATCACAGAAACATTCTGATTGGCTCTCGCTCAGCCGGGCCTGTAGATCTTTGGTCCAGGTGCCTCATGGTCTGAGTCAGTGTGCCCTTAAGTAGAGGAAGGACAAGAAGAGATGCAAAGTCAGTCAAGTCACCTTAGAAGCAGCCGTATGCAATTACTCTCCCAGCAGCTCCGAGTTTGGATAGTTCATTGAAACTGGATATGGGCTCTTCAGAGGTTTCAAGAGTAGGACATTTAGTATTTGCCTGAGCCAGTGAGTAGGTACTATGTTTCTAGGTAGATTAATTGACTCAGGAATGGGGTTTGGAACAAGTCAAATTGAAACAATGAAAGCATCTGTGGTCTCTTGCTGAGTTTGGGTCCTAGACAAGAGAAGTTTTGGACCATGAAAGCTGTCTTGTGGAGCCTTCAAACAAGAAGACAGAAGAGACCATAAGACACAAAGAGAGATGGTACGATGTCCAAGGTGTTACTTCAAGCTATTCCTGAAATCCTCTGCTCTTCACCCTTTTAAGTCCATGGCTTCACCCATTCTACAGTGGGCTTTCTGCCATTTTCTAATAGGGTTCTGACCAGTGTACCCAGAACAATCACGGGCATGCAGATCAAGTGGGTGGAGCTCACAGACACACAGTCCTGGGTTCATCACTGTGTACTTACTGTGGAAGCCAGCACTGCTACGTTTGGGTGATTTTTTTTTTTTTGGAGACAGGGACTTCCTGTGTAGCCCTGCCTGGCCTTAATCTTACAGAAGTGCACCTGCCTCTGCCTCCAGGAGGCAGGGATTAAAGACAAGTGCCACCACACCTGAGACATTTGGATTTTTCAAGGGACATCATATGATGGCAGAGACCTATTTAAAAATATTCCCATTACTCTCAGAGCAAATACCATGCCTGCTTTTCCTGAATGCTGTGACTGTTCTTGACAAAGGGCACCCCCAGCCCCAAAACCTCTCCATCTCCACCATCTCTAGGAGTCCCCCACCTATTGGGGCATCATCTACTTCCTTGATGAGAAATGAACCTGGTAAAACCTAAACAGGATCACCCGTGTACACCTTCACCCACCTCCCCATGTTTTTCCTCCCTTGAGGATAAGACCATCAGTGATGAGGTGTTTGCCTCAGGCTCTGGACTTCCCATACATTTTCTTTTTATTGTTATCATCAAAATTGTGACTAAATGTTCTGACTTAAAAAAAAAAAGATTTATCTTTTTACTTTATGCATGTGCTTGTTTTGCTTAAGTGTGTGTGCACCATGTGCATGCAGTACCCATATAGGTCAGAAGAGGGAGCCAGATGCCCTGGAACTGGAGTTCTGGATGGTGGTGAGTTGCTGTGTATGTAATGGGAATTGAACCCAGGTCCTCTGCAAGAGTAGCAAGTGCTCTTAGCTGCTAAGCCCTCTCTCCAGCCTTACCTTGATGCTTTAAAATTTCTTATTTTGTTATAGCTTCAAACCTGTAGACGTGCAGGGTGAATAACAGGGTCACTGACCATCTCTTACCACAACTGATTCCTCAGCTGTTTGCATCTTACTGTTTGTTCATCAGGAAAATGAACATTACCACAATTCTATTTTGTTATTTAAAAATTTCATTTTTATTTATGATGTGTACATGTGTGGCTGTTTGGCTGTACATGTGCCATATATATGCAACCCCATGGAGGCCAAAAGAAAATGTCTGATTCTACGGGATTGGAGTTTTAGGCCGTGGTGAGCTGCCTGATGTGGGTGCTGGGAACTGGACTTGGACTCTACTAGAGCAGCAAATGCTCTTAATTATTGGGCCATCTCTCCAGCTCCTAATTCTATTTTTCTAATCTAAAGATTATTACCAAATTTTATCAGCTGACCTAAAAATCTAGACCCTCTCCCTACACTACTGAACACAGATCCCCTGACATGTTAGAAACACAGAGTCTAATATTGAGCTACAGCCCAGGTCTTATTCTCTGAATGAATAATGTATAACATGTGTGTATGTGTCTGTGTGTTTGTGTGTATGTGAGTGTATGGGTGTGTGAGTGTGTTGTCTCTGTGGGTGAATATTGTGTGTCTGTGTGTGAGTGTGTGTGTCTGTGTTTGTCTCTGTATATATATATATATATATATATATATATATATATATATGTGTGTGTGTGTTGTCTCTCTGTGTGTGTCTGTGTGAGAGTGTGTATGTGAGTGTATGTGTGTGCATGTATGTTGTCTCTGTATGTGAGTGTTGTGTATGTTTGTGTGTGACTGTGTGTATCTCTCTGTGTGTGAGTGTATGTGTGTGTGTGTTCTCTGTGTGAGTGTCTACGTATTTTTCTGTGTGTGTCTCTGTGTGTATGAGTGTGTCTATATATTTGTCTGTGTGTCTGTGTATTTGTCTATGTGTGTATGAGTGTATGTGAACGTGTGTGTGTGTGTGTGTGCATGTGTGTCTACTGGTGTGAATACTACAGTGTGCTTATGGGACCCAGAGGATAAGCTTGGATGTCAGTCGTTGTAACTCAGCCTCCTGAGTGGCGGGGATTACATGTGAAACAGGCCCTGCTCTGTTGCCCACCTACCTCTTAGCAGAGATACTTTTCCAAACCAGATCTGATCCAGGTCTAGGACAACTTTGCCAACGTGTCTTCTAGCATTCTTTAACACAGACTGTCCTGGCCTTTCTTTGTTTCTCAGGAACCTTGCTGAAGACTAATGGCTGACTATTGTGTAAAGTGTATTCTAATACACCCACATCCCACATTCATGGCAGACATACAGCCCAAGTGCTGCATGTCTGTGTGACCAGCCTGTGTCGCATGCGAGGTTGATCCATCCTGGTTATGGTGAAGTTACCTCTGCTCATATGAGGTTCTATCTACCTTTCTTGGTTATGTTTCTCCATTTACACCTAATAAATCACCTCTGGGGATAGTGTTCGAGTCTGTGTGGCCATATTGCTTCTTTTCAGACAATAGATGGGTCATCCATTCCTTGCTCCCCAGCTGAGTCCCTCTGTGTTAAGTGACCTCCTGTAAGAAAACACCATCTCCTCACCTAGTCACACACTTGATGCTTTCAAGACTATTTTGTTGGGGCTGGAGAAATGGCTCAGTGGTTATGGGCACTGGCTACACTTCCTGAGGTCCCAAGTTCAATTCCCAGAAACCACATAGTGGCTCATAACCATCTATAATGTGATCTGATGCTCCCTTCTGGCATGCAGATGTAATTGCAGATAGAATACACACACACACACACACACACACACACACACACACACGTATTATTCATATATATAATATATTATATATATGATAAATCTTTTTTAAAAAGAATATTTTGTGGAGGCTAGATGTGATAGTGCACACCCCTGGTCTCTGTCAATGGTGTCGGGGAGGGGCAAAGGCAGGCAGATCTTTGTGGGTTCTAGGACATCCTGGTCTACATATGGATGACACTTATTACTGAGTAAAGAGCCAGGTATTAAGCTATCCCTCCACATATAAGAGAGAAAACCAGAAAACCCTAACCCATCCCTAAAACAAGCTGCTTGCCTGTATTCTTAACCATCCTTAACAGTTTGCAATAGCAGCTATAAAAAGGACTAGGACTAAAGCTTATATTTTTAAATGAGTTGCAAAACAGAATGTCTAAGTAAGAGTTGAAACATACATACACTGTGTTGTAACAAAATTAACTTTAAGTTTTGTATCAATATACAAAGATTCATACCAATGAAAACCCTAAACATGTATCAATACACAATAATCTATAACAGTGTAAATAAGAATAACCTTATTTGAGAATAGCAACAGCTCTAAGTCGAGTAGATTTGAGAATCTTCTCTTTCATTCTCTTGTTCCCATTTGACATTTCTATATCTCCCCCTCTCTTCTTAGCCTCCTTCCCTTTATCAAGAAAGAGTGACAGAGAAAAGAAGAGAAAAGAAAAGAAAAGAAAAGAGAGAAATCCTTGAGTCCAAGTTCCCTATTTCATTCCCTCCCTGTCCACGACCATGACTACTGTAAGTCTTCTTGAAATTGCTTCCTGCTGACTTGGGGCTTAGGGTTTCTTTTTAGGGGCCCAAGAAATTTAGGAAAATAGTTAAATCTTAAGAAAGCCAGCGGTGACATTTGTTGTGCAGTCTCTAGGTGCTGTGAAAGTTCAGGCTTAATTAAAGTACTGACTAGAGCAGTCTGCAAGGCTGGATGAACCAAGCTGTCTGGAAGCAAGTCTTTTTAGGAAGCAGCATGAAGCTGTCTGAGGCAGGATCAGGTATCCCAGCATCCTTGAGGGCGAATCCTGTCAGGGCTGCTTCTTTGGTTGTCATTTTCTGTGAACATGTAATTTCTCACAAGTAATATGTAGTCCTGTACCAACACTGTATGGAATGCGAAAGATGCACGGTTCGGCCAAAGATGACTTATGTTCTCCGTTTGAGCAGGTGAAAGACATCTCTTTTTTAGTTTGGATTGTAAACGGTGATATAAATTTTTATCTATGCCAATTGAAAGGATGGCATGTATTAATGAATTAAGAGGACTCTGTAGCCAATAAGATTTATTGGCTATACATAGACATTTAAGTCTCAGCTGGTCCCAGAGTTGTTCCCGTGTAGAAGGATTGGCACATACCCTACCTGTCTTGTGAATATTACCAATCTCCTTCTTCTTGTCTGCAGCCAAAATCTTCAGGGGGTTGTCCCTGGTCAAATCTCTGCCAACGCTGGACACCAAATGTAAAATGAATTAAATATTCTAGCTAATCCATATAAAAGACAAACAATCCAGGTATTTTATTTACAAGCTGTGAGCCTAGACTGGGCAGGTTTGGAGCTGTTCTAACTTATGTCGCAGCCATGTTTCCCTCATTACTTGCTGTTTCTCCTGGGCACGTGTTCATGGTCCATCTCCTCTCATGATGGGCTCTTCCTTCCCTCTCTGTGGCTGTGGAATATATTGCAATAAAGATTTTTTAGAATATTATTTCATTAACTTTTATTTATTTTTGAAACATTGTCTCAAGTAGACCAGGCTGGCCCTACTCTCCCTATGTAGCCAAGAATGACCTTCAATTCCAATCCTATCCTTACATCTGATGTTATAGCATTGACGAGAGCCACCATGCTGGGCCTGTATGTTGCTGAGGCTCAGGCTTCAGGGTTTATACAAGATAGGCGAGCACTCTACCAACTGAACCACATACCCAGCCCAACCACTATTGACCTTTTAATGTGTCTAGGGTTTACAGATACGTATTATTTTATTTCTGACTAGGTGTGTGTGTGTATGTGTGTGCACGCGTGCAGCTGCTTGTATGTGTGCATGTTACTGGAGGGTAGAAGATAACTTTAGTTGTTGGTTCTTATTTCTACCTTGTGTAAGTGTATCTGTATACTGTATACTGTATACTGTATATTGTATACTATATACACCAGGCTAAGTGACCCTTGAACTCCCACAAATTTTCCTGTCTCCACCTCCCATCTCACCATTGGAGCACCAGGGTTGTAGGCTCAGGCTACCCCAACACTTGAGTAGCCAGTGTTTGCCCAGTGACCCTTTTCCCCAGTACCCGATAGTGTTAATTTGTGTTTTCTGTCTTTCCTTGGCTCTCAGACTTAATCAGATCAAAGGACCGACGGTTGATTTGTTCCCATCCTTCACCGCTGGCATCTCACCTCCCTGAGTAGCTGCTGGTATTTCTACCTCCTGAGCATTTACCGTTTAGTCAGCTCACTTGCTGTTTTCCATTCAGTTACTTCCTGTTTTCCATTCAGTTAGCTCACCTTCCGTCAGCGTCAGCGTGCAATCATCTCCTCCTCTCCACAGGAGCGATAATCTCTTCATTTTCTTATAAGTGAGGATTTAACTAAATCGTACAGCTTTTGGTTTGGCTTTTTTGTTTGTTTTTTTGTTTTGCTTTTGAGATTGGCTCTCATTATGGTCTTGAATTCACTATGTAGCCCAGGCTAGCTTTGAACTTTGATCCTCCCGACTCAGCCTCCCAAGTGTTAGCAAACAGGTGATCTCATTGGCATCCTCTCAGGGACCTAGCAGCAGCAGCAGCAGCAGGATATGTCATCACCTGCCCTGCCAGGAGCACCAGGTATATGCTAACATAAAAGGGCCCCCAACCACCCTAGATCTCTCCTCCCACCTCTCTCTTTTTCTCTCTTGTTCTCTCTCACTGTCTCCTGGTCTGTCTGCCTCTGTCTGTGTCCCTACTCTAAGATGATCTTTTACTCTCTCTTTCCCCAATAAACCTCGTTCACTAGATCTGTTGCATGGTATAATTTGTCAGGGGCATACCTTAGCACAGCCACCAAAGGTACCCCGGACCAGTCCTCACATTTTATCTTATCACCAACTACTTGGTGAGAGATAGGTTTGTGCCACATACCCAGAAAAATCTTACTAAAAATCTTGGTATATTAAATTTTTGTTAATATAAAACATTACTAAATGTAATTAGGCTTATCTTATGATTTCTTCTTTATGTATATGTTGTGGGTGTGCTGTTTAATGTCCAAAAATTTGAGATTTTCTGAATGTAGTGTCTTCTATCTCTAGCTTAAGTCTATTGACATCTGAAAACACGCTACCTGGGTCCCATTCTTTTCCATTCGTTGATGTGTTTTATGGGCCTGCTTTTTGCTATTTATTCTACAGTGGTTGACACAGGGTTCTGTAAATGTCTATCAAGCCAGTGTCATTAATACTGTGGTTTGTCCTAGAGCCTTGGTATTTATTTATGTTGATTTTATCTTACTGAAGGAAGAATGTTAAAATACCTGATGGGATTTGCATTTATTTATCTTGTTCTGTGTTTTGAAAGGTTGTCCGCTGAGATGGGCTCACAACATTTGTAATTCTGGAGTCTTCTGGATAAAGTGACACTGAATCATTTGGGTCTGACACAGGGTCTCTCCATAAAGCCTTAGCTGTCCTGGAACTCACTGTATTGACCAGGTTGGCCTCAAACTTAACAGAGATTCACCTGCCTCTGCCTTCTGGGTGCTGATATTAAAGGTGTGCACCACCCTGCCCAGTTTTGATCAGTTTTCAATGGCTCTGTTAATCTTTACTAAGTCTTTTCTTCCCAAAGTCTAGTGTACCTGGACTTAACACCACAAGGCAAACCTTTAGTATCCTCTTTGCATGTGTATCTTTTCTCATCCGTTTTCTTTCCAGCTTTCTATATCTTCACAGCTAGAGTTTCTTACTGGTAAAATACCACACAGCTAGGGATCACTGCCTTTTAATTAAAGTGACTTTAAACTATTAATATCTGAGTTGGTTTGAATATGCTTGGCTCAGGGAGTGGCATTATTTGGAGGTGTGGCCTTATTGGAGTAAGTGTGTCACTGTGGGTGTGGGCTTTAAACCCTCATCCTAGCTGGTTGGTAACCAGTCTTGTTCTGACTACCTTAAGAACAAGATGTAGAACTCTCAGTTCCTCTTACACCATGCCTGCCTGGACGCTGCCATATTCCTGCCTTGATGATAAAGAACTGAACCTCTGAACCTGTAAGCCAGCCCCAGTTAAATGCTGTTCTTATAAGAGTTGCCTTGGTCATGGTGTCTGTTCACAGCAGTAAAACCCTAACTAAGACAACATCTAATGTAAATATTGGTGTGGCTGCCTTTTGGCCTGTGAGTTTTGTTTGATTGTTTGTTTCCTTCCTTAAAATTTCTGTTTTGTATTTTTCATAGTTTTTATTTTTTATGCTAGTAAGTGCTTTTTAGTATCTCTTGAATTCACCAATTTTTAGTTATGTTTTTGTATCCTGTAAAGTTGCCCTAGACAATGTACATCTTGGACTATATAGAGATGAGTCACAGTTTGCACTGTGAAGCTTCATGGGAAACGTATCCCTGAAAGATTATTTTTTATATTAAAAAAATCAAAGTGGGAAATTATAATCTCTTGTGTCTACTTGCATATGTACTGTTTTTGGTGTTCTTTTCTCTTTCAGGTAAGCCTGGGTTTTCATCTGACATCACTCCTTTCTATAGGGGCAGTTCTGATGCTAAGGTCCTGTTCCTCAGTTGGTTCTTGATTTTGTCAGGAAAGAAAGCCCTGGGCCAATTGCTGAGCAGAAGGAATGGGCAGGACTTCTGGGTCCCTGGAGGAAAAACATACAGAAGCAAAGGAGGAGAGGAGACTTCACCATGCTTTAGAGTGAGAAAAGCCAAGCAGCCATGTGAGATCTTGGGAGGAGTGAAAATATAGGCTGCTCCTTTAGAGCAGGTTGAAGGTGTGGAGACGGGAATAGTGCTAAGGGCATACTAGCCATGGGAGTTTAATAATGCCCAGTAATTGTGCCAAGAAGGCAAGTTGAAAAATTAATAACTGTGTATGTACTTTTTAATCTGTGGACTCAAGGTAAACTGGGTGAGATCTGGTAGCACGGCCCATTTCCAGAGCTTAGACAGGGTAACAAAAAGCTACACGCAGCACTTTTCAACCTGAGAAGTAAGATAATCAAGTCTGTGTTTTAAGGAATAATTGTATGCATGTTTATTAGCCTAAGCAATTCTTTTACTTTCATTAAATGTTTTTTTACATTTATTTTCTCTCTGTGTGTGTGTGTGTGTGTTTGTGCATATGAGTGTGCAGTGCATGAGGAGGCCAGAAGAGGGAGTCAGATCCCCTTGAACAGGAGTTATTGGCAGCTGTAAGCTACCTGACTTGGATGCTAGGGTTCAAACTCGGGTCCTCTGCAAAAGCAGCTCATACTTTTAACTGCTGAGCCATCTTACCAGCCCATTACTTTACGTTTTGAGGAATATATTAATAATATATAATACAGGATTTGCTGTGCTGGGAACCAAACCTAGTACCCCCTATTCAGTCCTATTTTTTTCTCTTAAGCATTTTAAACCTGCTCTTTCATTGTCTTCCTACTAGAGCTGCTTTGGGTATGTAGTTAGCTATAAATTATATGGCTGCTTTTTGTACTCCTAGTCTCCTCTAGCTGCTTTAAAATATTTCTTTGTATCTTTGTATTTTTGTATCTTTGATATGGCAGCATTTTTATTGTGACGTGCCTGGAAGTAATTCCTTGGAATTATCCTGACTGGGTTTTGATGTGATTTTCTTTTGATTTTCACTAAACCACACAGACATACAAGGCCCACATGATGCATTTGTATACTCTACATTTTCATTCTTTTACACAGATATCTATTTTGAAACAAATTGATACTTTCTGTTTCATCTATGTCTCTGTTAAGTTTATCCATTGAAAATTTCACTTCATACATTGTAATCATTGATTGTAAAATTTCTGGATTTTCTTTTTCTTCTTTGTGAATAGTTTTGGTTTCTGGGCATAATTCTTCATCTGCTCTATCATTGTGGCAATACTTTCCTTTAAGTCATTGAAATCATTTACAGTATCTACTTTAAGTTTTTCTACTAATTGGAATTTTCAGATTGCTTCAGGGCTGGCAGCTAACGATTTTTTTTCTACAACTAAGTTTCCTTTTGATTTTTATATTCAGGGATGTTTTCTTGTAGTCAGAAGGTTTTGAGGTATAAAGACTCTAGGCTTGGTTTTTATACTTTGAATAAATGTGGGTTTTTTTTTGTTGTTGTTCTAGTAAGCAGTTAACTTGATTGAATTCAGACTCCAAACTCAATCCCCTGTAGTATAAAACAAAAACTTTAATTTCTTCAACTTCCCAGTTGTTTCTTTTCACTGAGAACTTTGGATTCCTCACTCAGCACACAGAGTTTAGGGCTCAAGAAGCATTTGGAGCTAATTTTTATGCATATTTTTGAGGTCCACATTTGCAACCTCCTCCTGTCTATCAAAGCTGCTTCAGCCTGTATCCTTTGCTCCTTACATCTGTGTGACTCAGGCTTTTTGCCAAGCTCTAGTCATCCCAGAGGCACAGATACAGGGACATATTCTAAGGCAAAGCCTAGACAACCTTCCCCAAGTGCTGCCAGCTTTGGTAGCAAGGTACCCATTACTCTGAAATAGTAGTTCTGTATAGAGTCCATGGTGACTATCAGGAGGGCAGTCATACTACACATTACTCCATCATATTTGGAAGATTAGGGTTACTGAGTAATTAATGGCTCATTATCATAAGCAAAAATAAATGAGTGGGTAGGGGAGTTACCCCCTGTCACATGTATTCCTGTTTATTTAAAAATCTGGCTTCCTCACTAGGAACTACTCTGAAGGCCAGGGGTCATTTTTATTTGATACATATTCCCATTATCTGATATTTATTAAGTAAAACATAGCAAGGTGGGTAAATGAAAGTCAGTAGGGCCACCCAGTCCATCCATCCATTGTCAGGTACACCTGGTCATGTTATTTTTGTTCTTTTCCTTCTAACCCTGTTCTTAGGTTGGCTCTCCTCAGTCTCAAGTCGGCTGCTACAGTCCCAAGAGTCTGCTGCACATATGATAGTCAAACAGGAAGAGGAGAGATGGCCTTATACCATTGTTTCGATTTTGATTCTGAACGCAGAGAAACTTTTCCCAAGACTTCCAGCTGACCTCCCAGTTATCTACTTCCCGGTCAACCACCAGGAGTGGCCTGTACTAGTTAGACCCTGTTCCTGAGTTGCTGGGAGGAGAGGCAGACATCAGTGCAAAACACTGACCCAGCTAGTGAAAAGGAAGAGATGGGATGACTGACAGAGATGACCCATAGTGATTTCTGCAAATGGTTGGTGCACCCAGGGAGGCTCTGTCTTCACAGCCCACAGCCTGGTGGGGAAGGTCCATCTAAGATTGGGAGAGGGAGAGTTATTATCTCCCAAGGATGACCCACTGCCCTCATAGGTTATCCAGTACAAAGTGGGCAAGCCCTGAAACCACACACGCAAACAACAAAACCTAGTCACCAGGTTGTATTTATACATTTGTGCATGTGCACATGTAACGATAAGAATAAAGCAACTATCATTTTGAGAGGAAGGCATGGGAGGGGCTGAAGGGAGGCCAGGGAAAGGGAGAAAGTGATAGGATTTGTTTTAACTAAAAGAAATTTTAAAATGAAATAGAATTGAAAGATAACAGCTGATGTGGTGTCACACCCCTGCAGTCCCGGCACATGGAGGACAGAGGCAGGAGGATCACAAGTTTGAGGTCAACTTAGGCTCTACAGTGAGACCTTGTTTCAAAGATCAAAGCCAGGGCTAAATGGTTAAGAGCAGTGGCTGCTCTTCCAGAGGACCTGGGTTCGATTCCCAGCACCCACAGCTCACAACTGTCCATAACTTCAGTTCTAGGGGGTTGAGCACCGTCTCTGGCCCCCAAGGACACCAGAGATACACATGATGCACATACATACAAGCAAACTCAGACACTCTCTCTGTGTCTATCTGTCTGTCTGTCTGTCTCTCTAAAACAAAGAGGAGGGGAGGAAATATCAAAGTCAACCCAACCAACCAAACAAAAATGAGCAGAAGTCTGCACTGGGGAGACACATTGGCAGGATCTTACATACAGGGTAAAAGCATAGGAACCTGTGTGGTGATGGTGTGTGGGGGTGAGGGGATGTCTGAGGATGATGTCACCTTTCTTCCCAACTGTGTGACTTGGATAAGTCACTCGGACTGTCTGAGCCAGTTTTCTCACCAACAATCTGTGCAGGGCCGAGTGATCCGCTCTGTAGAACCAGCTGGCACTGAGTAGGCACTTAAATGGTTCCTTTCCCAGCTTAGACAAGGGGAAGATGGATGCTAAAGGCCAAGAGGACAGGTTGATCCCTTGTGTTCACTTTGAAAAGCAAGTCTCAAACTCTCAGTGGTAGCAGGGGCTGATGTCACCAAGCATGGGGCTCCTCTGAGAATTGCATCCCAATTGAAAGTACTCGAAATTTGCAATTCATCCTCACCTTTTGCTGATCTTTTCCCTGGGGACATTTCTCCCCAGATACCAAGTGGTCGTCATGCAGCAAATTCAACCAGCCCATCCCCCAAGAGATGGCTGAAGCTCAGGCACAGGCCTTGTCTGGCTTATAGACCTAGACGTGTGGAATCACCTGGCAAGGCCAGGGACACAGCTGGGGCCCGGCCTACCTAATTAGGACCAGAAGGTGGTGGAACTGGGACGGTGCACCTCCTATGTTCCTCCTCCTCCTCTGAGTCTGGTTCTAATAAGAGCAGCAAGTAGCAGAGGCTGCGGAGTGAGTGTGGATTGCTGCTTGTGACATCATCCCCCCAGCTGTTTTACACATCTGTAACATGGCTCATTAGGACTCTCTTAGCACTTCATCCTTCCCTCCTCTGCAAGGCTCCAGTCCCGTGAGCAAAGGTGCTCGAGCCTGCAAGGGGCCCAGACGGCAGACTCCGGGGTCACGGGTCAACCTGGGCACTGGCCCAGTCTTGGGGCGTCTCACAAGTACATCCCAGTCCAGCATGTACCCCTTCAAGGTGCTAATGGCTTCAAGATGGGGTAGTCCCTTCTGCCTGATCCATGGCTCAGAGCCCACTTAGTGTTGCGGGGCAGGCCATCTGCCACAGCTGCAGAGGTACTTTTGCTTATTCTGAGCATTCTAAGGTTTCCCTAGCCATGAATTACAACAAGCAAATAAATCATCCCATAGTGAGGAGAGCAGAGCTGCCGCTTTCGGGGAGACACAGCCAGTGCCGCAGATTCTGCACACAGAAACTCGAAGTTAACTAGGCAGATTTAGACACTAGAAGCTGCCTCAAGTCGGGTGACTAGAAAGCCTCCTAGATTTCACCGGAAATCCTGAATAAATGACTAATAATAAAAAAAAGTATCGTGCGTGTGTGTGTGTGTGTGTGTGTGTGTGTGTGTGTGTGTGTGTGTGTTCATATGCATGCAGATGGACACGTGTGAAGGATAGAGGTCAACCATAGCTGTATTCCTCAGGAGCATTCCATCTTGTTTTCTGAGACAGTCTCTCCCCTGACACCACATGGTTAGAATGGCCAGCCAGTGAGTCGCAGGGATCCTCCTGTCTCTATCTTCCTAGCGCTGGCATTGCAAGTGTGGGCTAGCATATGTAGCTTTTTAATTTTTTAAAACATGGTCCTTGGGAATCAAACTCCACTCCTCATGTTTGTGTGGCAATGCTTTATCAACTGAGTTATCTCCCCAGACTCCAATGATAATTATTCTTAATTATGTCAGGTGTGATGACCTTTAATCCCAGCACTCAGGAGGCAGAGGCAGGTAGATCTCTGAGGCCGAGTCTAGCCTGGTCTACAGAGTGAGTTCCAGGATAGCCAGGGATATGTAGAAAGACCCTGTCTTGCAAACAAACAAGCAAACAAACAAAAACCCTAAATGAATGTATAAAGATTTCATTTTTTAAATTATGTGTATGTGTGCACGTGTGGACACGTGAATACAAGGGCAGAGTGTGCACGTGT
>JANHMN010000002.1:78379820-78396176 GCA_030674055.1 Rhabdomys pumilio | reverse complement strand
TGAATACAAGGGCAGAGTGTGCACGTGTGGACACGTGAATACAAGGGCAGAGTGTGCACGTGTGGACACGTGAATTCAAGGGCAGAGTGTGCACGTGTGGACATGCGCATATGAGGGCAGAGTGTGCATGTGCGGACATGCGCATATGAGGGCAGATGTCCTAAGAGGTTGGAGCCTGGAGTTCTGTTGCTGGAAGTTTGTATGATCTACTTGCCTCTAGCTCCGGGAGGTAACTGCACTATCAGACCCCTCCCAGTCTCTCTTGAATTTGTGGATAAAAGACACAGACACACAGTTGCTCCTTTTCAACTTGGCACAATTTCTGGGTGCTACTATCTCCCCACTGGAAAAGTGTGCCCTTACCAATTTCTTATTTCCGTCTCTCCCACCTGCCCTAAACTTCAGCTGCTAAACTCCCCTGTAGGGGTGGTTCTAATGGTACTGTTCCCCGATTGGCTCTTGATCTGTGGTAAAGAAAGCCATGGGCCAAATGCTGGGTAGAAGGTACAGGTGGAACTTCTGGGTCCCAGGAGGAAAAGAGAGCTGCAAGGGTGGAGAACGGAGTCTGTCATGCTTTGGAGAAAGGAAAACTGGGCAACCATGTGAGATCTCAAAATGGAGTGGCCATATAGGCCGCTCCTACAGGTGGGTGATCTGGGGAGTTTAGCAACTGAAGTTTAGGGCAGGTGAGAGAGACTGAGAGAAGAAATTGGTAAGGGCGTGCTTTTCCTGGCAGGAGCTAGTGGCGCACAGCAATTGTGCCAAGAAGGCAAATTGAAACTGAACAACTGTGTGTGTGTCTTTTACCCATGGATTCAAGAGAAGCTGGGAGAGGGCTGGTAGCATGGTCGTCTCCTGGAACTTAAGGTGAGTAGAATGTAAAACTACACACAACGAGGTTCCCCTGGAGCTGGAGTTACAGGAGGCTGTAATGTCCCTGAAGTGCGCTGCGAATCAAACTTGGGTCCTCAGAAAGGGCAGTCCATGCTGTTAACCACTAGGCCGTCTCTCAGCAGAAAGGCGCCTTTGCTTACTTTCAGCATCGTAAGATGCTCTCAGTCTTGCATTACAAGAGAAGAGATCATCCGCTGAGGGGAGAAAGGGCTGTGGCTGTCAAGGAGATGTGTCGTGTGCTACAGATGCGGAACACAAAAGAACTCGTTCTCAGAGGCTCCCTACTGTCTGGTGTTGACCCTACTCTGAGATAAAAACACATGATCTTTACGAAATAAAAAGGAAAGCTCTGTCAACAACAGCTTTGTAGAAGAAGGTGGAGCCCCAGCCTTGGAGACCTTGACTTGAGTGATAAGGTTCTCCGTTCTAAGTTGTGCTTTCTTTGTCTTTGCATGGAACGCTGGGATGCCTCCCCTGAGCTGGGATGAGGCTTTCCAAGCTGTGCAGGTACTGAGAGTGGTCCTCCTGTGGTAGCTGCTGCAGTGTGTAGAGTACCAAGGCCACGCTTCTGTCAGCTGTCCAGGGTCACATTTAACTACCGGATGGTGCTCTAAGGAGGTCACCCATCATCATGAAGAGAGGAAAAACAGCCAGGTGTAGTAGTACACACCTGTGATTCCCAGCACCCAGAGGCTGAGGCAGAAGGAGAGGCAAAACTCAAGGTCCTTCTGGACTATTGTGTCTATTCAAAGCCAGCCTTGAAACAGTGTCTGCAAAAAATCAAAATAACAAAAAAACAGTTTTTTGAAGAAAGGCTGGGCAAGGCATGGGGGAAGCTCCACGACAGAGCTCTAGCCTAGCCTGGTATGTACAAAGCCTGGGCTCCATCCCCGGCCACAGACAAAGACAGACAGAAGGGCTGGGTGCTCCCATCTGGTGCAGAATTCTGGTCTTAGGGCTCTAAGTAAGTCACTTCTGCTTGCACACACCAGGCTCTCTGGTGGGAACACAGCCATCCAGGTTGTGTGTCTTGCAGATGAGGTATGGCAGGCACAGAAGAGCTGCTTAAGAGGCTGAAGTGACTGAGTGACAGACATTTACTGTCTCACGGTTCTGAGGCTGCAAGTCCAAGGCCAGGTGATAATGGGGCTGACTTCTCTTGTCTTGACATCAGAGGCAGTGGTTCCTCCTCTCCTTCCCTTCTTTTCTTCCTTTCTTTCATCTTCCTCCTCCTCTTCCCCCTGCCTTCCTCCTCTCCTACTTTTTGGTTTATATTTTATTTGTAAATCTATGTGTGTGTGCATGTGAGGGAGTGTCCTTATAGAACAGAGGTATAGAATCCCCCTGCAGCTGAAGTTTCAGATCAGCTGTGAGTCACCCACTGTGGGTGTTAGAAATCGAACCCAGTTCCTCTGCAATAGCAGAATGTACTCTTAACCATGGAGCCATCTCTCCAGCCCCCTTGACTGCTTCCAGCATCTCCATGTAATCTTCCCTCTGAGCGTCTGTATGTCTGTATCTTTAGCTAGTGTATGGGATTCTTGGAAGGAAGCCTGGAAGAGACAAAAAGTGTGAGCTGAGCACTCAGACCAAACTGTCAAGGAACCTTCTCAATTCAAGTTCTCATGCAGAGCAGGTACCCTTACCCATGGGCTGAACCATCTCCCAAGCCTGTATAAAAATACATTTAATTTTTAAAATACTTATTATGCATGTGTGTGTGCCCATGATTGTGCCGTAGTGCACAAGTGGAGGTCGGAGGACAGCTTTATGAAGTTGATTCTCTCCTTCAGCTATGTGGGTCTCAGAGATCGAACTCCAGGCATCAGGTTTGGAGGCAAACACCTATACCCACATGCTTAATTTTAAAAATAAGAAAGCACCGTATCCCTCTCCCACGTGGCTGGCCACTTCCACCAGTGGTGCCTAAGATGTTGAGATACTTCCTGCCCTCTCAACACTTGCTTTCTAGGGTGTTTTCAAATTTTAGCCATTTCTCCAGGTATGACACAGCCTCATTGTACTTTATGTTGTATTTCCCTGCTGATGGGCAGCAGACGGTCACCACAGTTGCCTACTGCAGACCCTATGGCCTCTTTCCCCTCTACCCATTCACTGCAGCGGCTGGCATTGCTCTCACTGTGCCTTGAGAGGACATCCTCCACTCTCTGGGTGTGAGCTCTGGGTCAGGGGGCTCTTTCGAGAAGATTTTTTTCCGTTCTACAATTTGCCTTCAAATGGTCTTAGTTTCTTATCTTTTGAGGAGATAAAGTTGGAATATGATAAAGTCAATTTATAATTTTTTCTCAGGGTTTCTAGTTTCTGCTTCATATAAGAAATCTGTCCCCCTGGCTTGGGGACCATTTTGAAAGAGGAAACCAAAAGATTGTAATAGTCATAGGTCAAGAAGGGCCTGGGTGGAACAAATAGTCTTTTTATGTATGTATGTATGTATGTATGTATGTATGTATGTATATATGTATATATGTATGTATGTATGTATTTATACATACATGTGTGGTGTGTATGTGTGCATGTGTGTGTAAGTGTGCATGCATACACGTGCACACACATGTGGAAGACAGATGTTGCCATTAGCTGTCTTTCTAATTGCACACCACCTAGTTTTTGAGACAAGAGTCTGTCCCTGTGCCTGGAGCCCAGTGTTTCGGCTACACTTAGAATGAGCTTCAGTGGTCTGTTGGTCTCCACCTTCCCAGCGCTGGGTTACACGTATGCACGAAGCACCTGGTTTTTGCTTTGGTCCTGACTTTATTGTCTGAACCATCTCCCTAGCCTCAAAGTCCAATTTATAAAAAGGCAATGTGTTGTTTTTAACAAAATCTCAATCATTCATTTTTTTTAACAATGAAGACTTGGAAGCCAGATGATGAAGTGAAAGCCTGCTAGCTCAGAGAGGCAGTGAAAGTACCCAGCTGTCCTTCCTCCACAGCTGACATCCCAAAAAGAAGTTCTCCTTCTCCATGATGTCTCAAAAACCCCTGGGCGTTTTAATTGAAAGCTGAATGTTCCTCCTTTTTACTCCCTGTGTCTCTCTATCCATCCTCCTGACTTCCTCTTACTATCTATAGTTTTTTTTTTCCCCCTATGTTCACTCTCTGTCAACTGATTGCTTGCTCCACCTCTTGGCCTATGGTTGACTTTATTTAATCTTGTTTACAATGAACAGAAAGCTCTTGGATTAAAGGTGTGTTCTAGGGCAGAGCCACACCACAACTAGAAACAGGTTTGTTTGTTCCCCCCCCCACCCCCCCGTATATAACACAACTTTGGGGTTCACAGTGTGATCAAATATCCTGCAACAGCAATGTCCCTTGTCACCTTCCTCACAGCGCCTGGCACATCCCCTTAAGCGTTTCATAAGCCCACAGTGGCAGAAGCTGGAAATTTTGCTGCCGAGCTGGAACAGCAGCTCTCTGAGCCAAGTGCTGCAACATTGTATCTTCGCAGCAGGAGGCTGGCTTTCCCCAGGGCTCTAGGCAGACAGCTCCCCAAGGCAGGCTGTGCTTCTGTTTGCACACTCTAGTTCCAGGACCCAGGACAGCACCCAACTCACATCCACACTGGGAACTCCACAGTAGCATCAGACACGCTCGAACTCTCTCTGAACCCCTAGTTGCCGCAGTGACACCTCAGGCACAGAAACTCAAGCTCCTGGAGCACCCAGCCTCTGAGCTTTTAGAGGACTTGCTAGTTCTGGGGCACATTAGTCAGACATGAGCAAAGCATGGCACACATTTGTTGCTCTGGAGTGCTCCGGGAGTTGGAAGAAGCAATGAAAGGCAGGGTAGGTGGATAGAGGGATGCAGAAGACAATGGGAGGTGACCTTGAGTAGAGCAGCCAGCTCTGATGTCTTAGTACCGGGCAGGAGCTGAGTATGTGTCCCCTATTCTCACTACTATGCAGGCCAGCTGTCTCAGGACCAAGTCTCTCCTACGCATCCCAGCATTAATTAATTGTCCTTTCAGAGAGAGCCCCCTTAGTTGGGGGTCACAAGTCAATCTTGAGTCAATCTTGATCTTTGAGGTGCAATATAGAAAATAGTTTGGGACCAAATGAGCTTGCTGTTGCCAGGGCATGGATGGAGCCGGGCTCAGACCACACTGGCTGAAATAGTGAGAGTCTTCCTTCCCACATGTACCCAGAGGTGAGGTGAATGCTAGGGTGGCTTTCTACAGATGCTTCCTGACCTCCACTGTGGCTGCTGAAAAGAGTAGTCAGCCTCTAGTGTGTGAACACAAGACCTGATACAGAGAAAAAAGGCTTACTTTGGCTTGTGGTTCTATAGATTCCAGGCCAAGATGAATGATCTTATTGCTGTGAGCTTCTGATGAAGTTGGCACATTACAATGGACATACATCCAGGGGGTGAGGGGAAGAAGAGTGGGTAGGGCCTCACATTCCCCTTCTGGGGTATATTGTGAGACCTAAGCACCTCCCCCTGTGAGAACTAAGCACCTCCCCCTGTGAGACCTAAGCACCTCCCTCTGTGAGACCTAAGCACCTCCCTCTGTGAGACCTAAGCACCTCCCCCTGTGTGACCTAAGCACCTTCCCCTATGGCTGCTTCTTGAAGGTTTCACTCCCTTTCCTCCATAGGTATGAGAAACACTTATACAGAGCAGAGCAGGACAGTGCTTGGAGGCTCTGAGTGCAAATCCTACCTCTGCACTCCAGTGCTCTGTGGACACAAGCAAATCTCTTACTGTCTTGGCAGTAAAGCTGTCCTTTCATGTTCAGAGTCTGTGGACACAGAAACTGGCCTACTTGGCACTAAGACCACTAGCCAGCATTCAGTGGTAGCAAATTTTATTCTAATTATTATCATCCCTTGGCTTGGGCCTCTGGGAAGCCAAAGATGCCCAAAAGACCAGCTGTACATCATTAAGTATCATGTGGGCGACATGTGGCTCAGAGCAACTGGTGCTGAAAATGTGTCACCATTGCTTACACCACAGGACACATCTGGTTGGGGGTTCAGGCTAGGGTTGAGCCAGTCAAGCAACGATATGAAGAGAGGGGAGCAAGTTGGTTCAGCCTGGTACAACAGTCTGTTAGCAACCTTCTCTAAATGCTCCCTCGAGAGTGACAGTGATCTGGTGATCAGCAGGGCTGAGCAGCCAGGGTAGTAGCAGGGACACTTACCAAGGTCATTTACCCAGCCCTTATTGCTGACCAGGCCTTGGGCAAATGTTTGTATGAGCAGAGACTCCCAGGTGTCTTTTCTACAGTCCTTTCTCTTGTAGAATCAGAACCCCCCCCCCAATTCTAAGCAGTGCACAAAGGTGTCCAGAATAAAGGCAGCAGGTAGCCCCTCCCCCTCCCCCACGGGCTCCCTTGACATGACAGTCTGTTATATCCCATCAAGGGTCATGAATGTGTGTAGTGAAATCTTACTGAGCACTTACTGCGTAACACATGTATGGCAAATAAATCAAGAAGAGCTAGGGTGGGGTGAGGGGAGGCTGGGAAGGGGAATGCGGGCGAGACTTTGCCTTTCCAGCAGCTAGAGAATTCCCATCTTTGTTATAAACCTCTGAGAAGCCAGTGAAGAGGTCCTAAAGGAGTCATAGGAATGGTGATCTGGACAACCTCAAGGTAGACTCTGGAGCCCCCACTGGGGGGAAAAACAGTCAGGGTCTTGATGTGCTTGTAGGTCTTTCCCCTCCGGTGACGCAGGGGCTCCGTCAAGGTTAATGACCACACTTCCTCAGAGACCCCGTATACTGTCCTATCCCTATACAACCACCCCAAAGTCCACATGAGGTCATCTATCATAAGAGACCCAATGAGTTCTTCTACAACCCTGAGCAGTTCTACTGTCTTCCCCTACTCTGATGTCCCCTTCAGCCACCTTGACAAGGGCCCTTTCCCTACATCAAGGTTCTCAGAGAGACATATAAGTTGTCATTCTGGATGCTCTTGGTCTCCATGTTTCAGGATAAGGCAGGAGCGTGGTACCAATGAAGAGGGGGGGTCACTGAGCCCCTCCTAGGACTGTTCTTATCCCTGGAGAGACAATGCTCAGAAAGGAAAGCTTCAGGAGCATCTGGTCATGTTCTCTTCACCTTGGAGGTCACGGGAGAAATGTGTTGTGGAGTGTTGAGTTTGAGATGTGCCCACAGGTTCCACTACTGTGGAACAGTAGTGTTCTGTGCAGACTAGACATCACTGAGATTTGAACAGTGAGCAGCTATCCAGTGAGATCAACATTTCCTGAAGAGTTTCCCTTCGGATTTCAGTGTCAGGGAATATTAATAGATGCTGCAAACACACTGGAGATTCCTTTGGTAAGACTAGTGAAAATGCTTCAGGTTTCTGGTAAGTGGAACAGGCCCGGCTATGTAGCTCCTGGGGAAGACAGATGGGTTCAGTGTTGTCAGACTTGCAGAGCACAAAACCAAGAGAGCACCTGGGTACTGGTGCAAAATACTTTTGGAAAAACTTAAATTGAGTTACTCTGATGAGCTTACGCTATCACCTACCACACAGCTCTTGTCTTGGACGTTCATGGTTGACTCAGTGAGACTGTCTAGGGACACCAGAGGGTGCACTTTGTCCTCCCCAATATACCTCTCCAGAGCTCCACATCAGTGAACAGCACCCCCTTCCAGCTGCTCCCGGGACTCAGCTAGGATTTCCGCTTCTCTCATCCCTCCCTCTAATCAACCATATTCTTGATTGTTTCTCCCTCATTACCTCTCCGGAGCCATTGTCATCAATTACCCAAGTGACCAATGGCCCTGAACTACCCTGTAGGTTGGCATTCTCATACTGCCACCAGGCTGGCCAAAGGGAGTTAAATCCTGCCACCATGAGGCCAGCTGCTGATTTCCCTTTGTTCTTGGTAGGTATCCATCTCCTTCTGTGGCTTCCTGAGGTAGCCTGGATGCTGCGGCCACCTCAACAGGGCTCGGCATTGAGATAGCACCGTGCTCTTTCTGCCCCTGGTCTTTAGTTCCTTTCCTTGAGCTCCTCCCACCTGGACACTGGCAAGCCCACTCTTTTTTTTTTTTTTCTTTTAAGACATGGTCTGGCCCCAGGCTGGCCTCTGGTGCACAGAATCATGCAGCCTCTGCCTCCCAAGGTGACACTGCTGCACCTAGCTGATACAGATCCACAGCGGTGCTTTTTAAATGCACCGCTCTACGACACATGCCTCCCATGACCTTCAAGGATCTGATGAGCTCTCTTTTCTGAGTATCATCCATGGAAATGATAACAGCCCTGGGAGAGTCTCAGTGTATTCCTTCTTTCTTGGTGCAATACTCCTGCCCCGGGTTTTATTCTGAAAGGCAGAGAGAACTGGCTGGGTGCGACAAGAGACAAGAGAGATGTGTCCTTTAGTCAAGAACCCTGATGTTGTAGGGAAAGTGCTGATGCTATGGTGATTGAAAGGGGAAGAAGAGCAGAGATAAGGACAATGGCTGCTGCCCAGGGTGGTGGGAGAACTCAGCAGGCTGTAGCCAGTGGCTCTCAACCTTCCTAATGTTGTGGCCCCCCTTTTAAACATATCCTCATGTTGTGGTGACCCCGGACCATAAAATTATTTTTGTTACTACTTTGTAACTATAATTTTGCTCCTGTTAGGAACTGCAGTGTAAATATATGATATGCAGGATATTAGATGTGTGACCCCTGTGAAAAGGTCATTGGAACACCTAAAGGGATTGCGACCCACAGGTTGGGAGCCGTTGCTGAACAGTCCTTGGGGCCTCAAGACCAGGCACACTCCTGTGTATCCTCCACTGAAAGTCAATAATCATCACTCACGTTTGCCTCAGTTCCTGTTTTAACATGCGTGTTTCTTTCACGTCTGTTCATCCCTAGAATGGAATGCATCTGCTAGCTCCTCCATTATATGGCCAGCTCCTGGAGCCGTGCAGGAGTCTAATAAACCTCCAGTGTACTTGTGCTCAAAGGAAAGGAGGTTCCTGGGTATGCTTGGTATTTCAGGGCTACTTGGAAAATATTTGTCTTAGTTTCTTAGTGCACCAGGATGACCCCAGATGCCCAGATGCCTGGAGGTATCTGAGAGCCTGGGAGATGGTTAAAAGTGCAAGGTCAGGCAGAGACCAGAGGGCCAGGCCACTCTTGCCATGTCTGCAGTGGTCTCATTTTGCCAGGCAGAGAGGATCTGAGGGAGTCCTGGGATGCTCATGGGACTGTAAAGGTAAGATGGGACAAAGGTAAAATGTAGAAAGAGTATAGAAATTCAAGTGAAATATGTTTGTATCTTTAAGCTATTCATGCCAGTGCTATTATTCATAAAAGCAGTAATTGAGAACAATTCAAGTTCCAGCAGTGGGGAGATGATAAAGGCAAATATGGTACCTTAAATCTATGATATTGGCTGTTTAAAATAAAGTTTTAAGATAATTACAGGAAAGTTATTAAGAAACAATAAACTATATATACACACATGTATAAAGTCCTGTATATATGCACACAGACATGCATGCAATAAGGATGTAAATGGAGGGTTGGAGAGATGGCTCAGCAGTTAAGAGCACTGACTGCTCTTCCAGAGGCCCTGAGTTCAATTCCCAGCATCCACATGGTGGCTCACAACCATCTGTAATGGGATCTGATGCCCTCTTCTGGTGTGTCTGAAGACAGTGATAGTGTACTCACACATAAATAAATCTTTTTTTAAAAAAAGATTGTAAATGTAGAATATATAAACATAAGAACAGTAATTATACATATATAATGTAAACAGACATGAGTAAATGTGAATCAAACATGAAATACAAATAAAGTTAATTAGTGTCAGCATCTGATGAATGAGTGCCAGGAAACACTTTAAGCTGTAAGGAGGTGTCTGCGCAGGCACCAGTGGCCACAGACTTCTTAATTTTGTGCATTTTTTTCTTTCTGCTCTGAATATTTTCCCTTATTTGAGCAGGTCAGGCAGGACGATCTACAGCTGCCACGATCGTGTACGGTGACAGTGACACAGCCCTGACACATGAATTCTGCAAGAACAAAGCCAATTTCAATGGCAGAAAGCAAGTGTTCTGATGGATTTATCCAAAGTCTTTTCCTCCTTGACAAAGCCAGTCCACCTACCTTAACTGAAGAAGGCTAATTTCCCTTCTTAAATTAATGAATCTACAACAGAGAAAAAAAAATAAACTTGATAAGCATTTGTTGGAACTAGAAATGAATTCTTAAAGCCACGAATTTCTTAACTTGGATCCATACACCAAGAAGTCTGCAGATGGTTTATGGAGACTCCGTAAATGTGAGATTTTATCCAACCATTTTGAGTTTGTATGGATTTTGTGGGGATGAGTTTCCACAGTGTTTATCAGATGAGCAACAGGGCCTGCCACCACAAGAAAAGATCCGAACTACCGCTGTGAACCAACAGAGCACAGAAGCTGTTTTCCAATATTCATTCTAAGAGTGGGTTCTTGGAGCCTGCTGTGTGTCAGGCACTGCAGAGTGTGTAGTGACCCTCATTGTCCCAGCGTCTCTTGAGGACCAGTAGATTCCTCACTTGTATCTCTAAAGTCCACTCTAGCTGCCAGCAAGAGCCCTGAGGTCCCCACTTTTCACTTACTGGACACCTGCGATGGCCTGGATCTCCCCACCCAACATGCAGCTTCTAGTTACCAGGCCAAGCCTGGTCCTGTTGCTGCCCCCTGGAGACCAAAGTGTTCTCTACACAAAACACACTGGTGTATGAGGAACGTTGCAGATGAAGAGATTGGAGATGTCTTGTGAATTTGTATATTGTTCACAAGTTGCAGGCCTGGGTATGCTTTGGCCTAACAGCTCCAAAGGTTGAGCCTAAAGTCCCATAAGAGGGGAAACTGAGTCTTCAGGTTGGGGACTGCAGAGCTGGGATCCCACACTTAGACTTGGCTATATCTAAACCTCTGATAGTGTCTCCTGCCTCTGCCCAGTGGTATTGATGGGACCACCTGAACCTCAGAAGAGACAGGTTGCTTCTTGATGTTTCTGTGAGCATATTCAAATACCACAGCTCCTCAGAGATCTACAAATGCTGTCTACCTGCCTGAGATTTGCCCTAATGGGAAAAAGACACAGGCCAGATCCATGCAGTAGCCCTAAGGGGAGGAAGGCGAACAACCCCACAGAGTTGTTTTCATCCCATCAAAGTGGTAAACACACCCAGAGCCCACTATGGAACATGGCTGAGTCTATGGGTGTGACCAGGAGGGCCTAGGCGCCTGTCACAAACCCTTTCCCACCCCACCCTGAGGCAGGGGCTGAAAAGGGGTGGGGTGACTGTCACCAAGTAAAAAACAAACACAGCCTGGCGCTTCCTCCCACATTCTGGGTGAGCTGGCCTCTCACTCCACGCACCCAAAGAAGAGAAAACTTCCTGTTTGTGAAAGGAAAAGCCTTCAAGTGCTGCGGGCCTTGTGCATCAAAGTGTACTTGCATAACAGCACCCTGGTGGCTTAGTATCAATGAATGGGCACATATGGATCCCATTTGCCAGAAAGGACCCGCTGGCTTAAAAGTCCTGAGGAGAAGTGCCAGGCAAAATATGTTTCAGGTTTTATTGAACCAAAAAAACTCTAAGAAGATAGATTTTTCTCTGGTTCCCAAATCCAGGTCCGGCTGCCTAAAGAAGGCTGAGAACAGGCCTAAGCCCTTAGGTTATCCTAAGCATTGTCTTTAAGTTTAAGATTGCAGGACTGACGGGTCACCCGAGGGGTATTTGAAAGCCTTCAATCTCTGGGGACATACCTGGGAAGAGAAAACTCTGAGGTTTCCCATGTTTGAACACCCTCCTCCTAATCTGCAAAACTGTCCAAGGAGAGGAAAGAGAGGAAGGCTGGGTGAGGGAATGAGGTTGCAAAGGAGAGAAGGAAGGAAGAGGAAGAAGGAAGAAGGAAGAGGAAGGAGTATTTTTATGTTTTTCCCAACACCAGGAAAGATGGAATCACCCTGGAGTGTCTTAGCGGCCCAGGCGGCTGGCACTCCTGCCTCACTTCCTGGATCCATGGATTCCTCCCCGGCTGCATCTCAGCCTGAGAAAAGTGTCATACAGAAACTCTCTGCTGTAACACACTCCGACTGGATCACGTTTCAGGTTGTTACTTCCCAAGACATTATCCCAAGGAGAATCCGTGTACCGTGGAGTGATCTGTCGGAGCCGCTTAGAGGGACAGATGAGAGCTCTGGAATGGGGCCCGGCTTTGGAGTGAAACCTTAGCTCAGACAAGGGCCAGAAGGCGGGGGGCTGTGGTTGGGGGGGGGTCCTGAGGCTTTCACGTGGCTCAGCTCTAGACCTGATTGCTACAGCTCAATGCTGAAAGAGGAATATTCCTGAATTTTGGCTTCTCGGTCCTCCTTTTGGTAGGTGAGCCAGTGCGTCCACCGATGCCTCGTGCCAGCTTGACACCTGTCTTGGTTCTTAGGTTTGCCTGGTGTGTGTGTGTGTGTGTGTGTGTGTGTGTGTGTGTGTGTGTGTTTGCCACTTTGAAGTGGTAGATTGTACATACAGTTCGTCTTCTCCCCACCCCTCTCTAAGCACTTGCCGTAGGAGTGGGCGTAGGTGGAGGTGGGAGAGTTGCCTATCCAGCTCTGATCCATATGCACCCCAGATTTCCTTTTGAAAACCCCAAGGGTTGGCCCACACTGACATGAACTTATTATGTACTTTTGTTGTATAACAAATTATCATCCTGCGCTGTGGCAGCAGGCTTTCTACAGAGCGCAGGTTGTAGTCATTTTGTCATACAGAGTAGTATGTCACACAGCCCATTCTGGATTTAGACCAATATATACAGTTTCTGGTCTAAGCAGTAACACATGTTTGGGGGAGAGATCGTTTCGTTTTACTGGAATGGACAGTAAGTAGAAACACATTCCAGATTTCTCCTCTCCCCCATCCTAAAATCTGGCAGCTGGGGTCCCCCTTGCACTTGATCTTGGGTATTCAGCTGCTTATGAACCGAGGTGCCCTGAGTGACAACGCCATGTGCCCAGTGACTGGTGACTAATGACATCGAAAGGCACAGCTCTGTGCATTTCCCAGAACCCCCCAAGAGCTGTATTAAGCATAAGCAAATGACACTCCAAGTTTCCCCAGTCGGTGTGCTGTCTGGGATCAGAATTCTAAGATTAGGACTTCTGCAGCTTGGTCTTCAAAGTCTGCCTTATGAACCCTGCTCACCCTCGGATGAGTTTGACAACTCCTTTACAAGTGTAACAAGCAATAGCCATACCCCAGAGACGCTCAGCTCAGTGATACGCTGGTGCCTATGCCTGGGCTTCCAAGGGGTCATTCTGTTACCTTTCCATGTTATCCAAAGAGAGTAGGCAGCCAGGCAGTGGTGTTGCTAGCCAGTGGTGTTTGTAGTAGCTGATCCCAGAGTTGGGGAAAGGGGTCACTGAACTGGAGGAAGGAGGGGCTGGAGCTCACTGGGTACCTCTCTAGATCAGTTCTGTGCTTTGGGACCACTGCAGGCCTCTAGTCTTAAAGGGCCATGTCCCAAGTTTTTCTGTAGGTGTTGATACAAGGCTTTCTAGTGCAGATCAGGCTTTCTCTTCTTCCGTCTCAGTGCCTAGTGCTCTGTCATAGGTTCTTAGTGACACTTTCTTTCTTGATTGGCTTGCCTATGTGGCTCCTGTAGGGTGATATACTGTAAGGTCAGGGACACCAGACTGTCCTTTCTCGTCTTAACCCATGGGAGTCGTGTATTGGTAGAATATAAGTAACCTTTTGGAAAAGTTGTCCTCAGCTGGAGTCACTTTGTCCCTCAGATGACATTTGAGAGTATCTGGAAATGTTTTGTCAGAACTAGGGGTGGGGCCTGGCATACAGTGGGTAGAGGTCAGGGATGTTATCAATACAAGACCCCTCCCCCCCCATCAAAGAGCTTCGTGACCTCAAATGTCCCCAGTGTGGACAGCAAGAAGCAAAGCAAACAGTTCAGGACTGAGCTAGTTGCCACAACCCAAGGGACTTGTTTTAAAGATTTAAAAGAAAAACCAATAAATACTAAACATTTAACACACTTCCTTAGAAAAGTAAATTCACAGTTCACCAAACACAGAGTATGAGTAAAAGACACTGGGGACCAGGAGGAGATAAACATGGAGAGAGGGTTTTCAGCAAGCATGGGGGCTTCCTTAGGCCAAGGGCAACCCTCTTCCTCTGAGCTCCGCTCACAGCTGGTAATCCAGAAAGGCTCACTGGTGTCTGCTGGGTGAACAGGGCCTTTTGAAGGAGTATTATTCTACCTGGTCCTTGTCATCCAGATTCTGTGTGTGCTGAGTTCTTGTTCTTCCCTACAATCTCACCCAAGGCCACTTCACAAGGAGGTGCACTCTCCTTTGTGGACATTAGCTGCTCATGATGACCGAGACTCTCTCCTAGGAAGGTACGCAGAGCTCTCACTGTCTGCCCAGCACTCACTGGTTAGGGCAATGGTATTGTCAGGGTAGAACACTATGGGAATCCACACACAGACTCATAAAGTACACATATATTCACCTGTATGGGTGAATATCTTTTTGTACATATATACTTATGAGTATATGCATACACATATACATGTGCACACACAGATGCCTGCATGTGCACATACACATGCATACATTACACACTCATTGCCTATGAACATTGTGCCTTTGGTGAGTGGGGTCCCAAGTGCGGTCTGATTGCTGGTTTGCATCATGTTATGAGCCTGCTTGGGAGTGAGGGCTGTTCAGAGACGCAGTTTTAAATGGCTGTTCTTCTCCAAAACTATTGTTCAGCAAGCCCATTTCAAATACACTAACTTTACAGCCCTCAGTTGAGAGCAAGCTGTTTTGCATATGTCACATACATTTTTACTCTGGGAAGGCCTGTTTCTGGAGCCATGGCCTGCCACATGTGTGTGCCAGGGGGCAGGGTGAGGGCTGGGAGCTGCTGAATGGCTTTTCCATGTGGTTCACTGTGGTGTCAGGAAGGCATCCTGTGCTTTCTCAGCTGCTGGAGGTGGCGCCTGTTGCTGGAGCTTCAGAGAGCTGCGAGCCTCTGGTCCAACCTGCCAGTAGCAGAACAGGAAGACTCCTCTCAGCAGGCAAGAGCTATAGACCTGAAGACAGAAGACTTAAGGGAGGAGAGGGGAGGGGAGAGGAGGGGAGGGAGGGGAAGGGAGGAAAGGGGAGGGGAAGTTAGATGTTGACACATGCTCTGAAGAGGCCAAGGAATTCTGTTTACTCCTTGGTGATATTTCTGCCTTTTGTTGTGGCAAAGACCTGCCTTTTACTATGTGGTTGAACTGTCTTCAAAGACTGGAAAAGCAAGGGCCATTCCAACAAAAACCTTTGCTGAGCTGCAGTGGACAGAACCCCAAATTCAAATCAGGTCTGAGCCCTTGGCAGAGCAGCCAGAGCTGGGCAGTGTGAGAGAGTGTGGGTAGGATGCCAGGAAGTCTCCTCTATGCGACAGGGCATTCAAGGTAGAGAGTCAACTGAAGAAGGGTCCCTGGGCGCATTGCTTCAGTTGAGCCTGCTCAGATCCCAGATCCACCACAAATTCACCACGGGAACTTATTCCTGCCACTTTGGATCTTTGAGCCTTCGTTTTTCCCACCTGCAGAATGGGTATGTGTCTGTGTCACATCAACTTCTGAGAGCCTCGGTTTCTGTAGATACGAAGTGGGTTGTAGACTCTTGCACAGCCACGGTGGGTAGTCTAGGTGAAGAGGTGAAGAGGGCAGGAGTGAGCATACCATTTGTGGGGAGCAACTAGTGTTATTCCAGTATCTTAGTTCTGTTTCTTGTTGCTGTGATAAATCATCCCGATTTAAGGAGAAAGGGTGCGATTAACTCACAGTTTCAGGTTACAGCCCACCACAGCAAGGAGATAACTGGCCAGAGCTTGAGGGAGGTGGTCACACTGCATCCACAGTCAAGGAGAGAGTGTGACAGACACACGCTTGCTTGTGCTCAGCTTTCTCTGTGTTTTTCTATTCTCTGATCCCAGCTCAGGGAATAGTGACACCCACAGTCAAGATAAGTCTTCATCAAATAATGTAATCAAGGTAGTCCTCCTCAGTCGAACTCAAAGTCCTTAAAAATGGTTCTAGATTCTGTTAAGTTAATGATTAATACTAATGACCACCTTCTACCAGCCTATCAATTTGCAAAGGCCCAAGACACCACCAATAGCAAGTGTCTCGGTGTGAGTGACAGAGTCTGAGATGCAGGGATGCAGAGAGAACAGTGAGAGGAGAGGGGGCGTGGTCCAGGGATGGAGGATACAGTCTCTCTTTCCTTAGCTTTGGCAGTAGGATGAAGAGGTGAGAGGGGTCTTTGGGGCTACAGACACAGACTCTCATCTTGGTACTTCTTCTCCCATGTTCTTATATTTGGAAATTTTTCTTTTTAAAATTATATATTTGTCCGTCTGTTTATCTATCTATCTATCTATCTATCTATCTATCTATCTATCTATCTATGCTA
>JANHMN010000002.1:78349952-78375121 GCA_030674055.1 Rhabdomys pumilio | reverse complement strand
GGGAGGAAGAGGAGGAGGAGGAGGAGGGAGGAAGAGGAGGAGGAGGAAAAGGAGGGAGGAGGAGGAGGAGGAGGAGGAGGGAGGAGGGAGGAAGAGAAGAAGAAAGAGAAGAAGAAAGGAATCCAAGACCAAGGGTAGATTTTTGTCCTCCTGTCCTTCTGTCCTCCTGGACTCTTTCCTCTCCAACATCTGAGTCACCAAGAGCAATGGAGTTTTACCTGATGAGTTCTGTGTTCTCTGCCCCCCACAAAAGTGTTTCTCCAACTCTTCCAAGACAGGGGGGACCCTGCCACCTCTGCCTTGGAGTGGGAGGGCCAATCTGATCTTACTCTGTGCAGTCTGTTTATCTATCATGGGCTCAGTTCTTGGGCCTCACCCCACTGTGAAGACAGTAGGCTGTGCCCTTACCATGTCACAGATGGAGAAGCTGCAGAGGAGAGGAGAGAAGAGGAAGAAAAGAAAGAGGAAGATGAGAGGGAAGAGGAGGAAGAGTAAGAAAGAGGAGGAAGAAAAAGAAGGAGGAGAAAGAGGAATATGAGGAAGAGAAAGAGGAGTCAAGTCATGACTCTAGCCCAGAGCCTTTGTCCTCGGCTCTACTCTCTTCTCCATAGAATTCCTGCTCTGAGCTTCCCAGAAGGCCTGCAGCCATGTTTATTCCTGTGTACTTGAGTCTCACACACTTTCCTTTCATCCTCTGGTCTCCAGCTATGCCAAACTATTAGCTCACACTTTCACACCTGGGCACAGACTGTTGGGGTGGGGACACCCTGCTCTTCACAGCCCCAGTGATGCCCACACCTGTTGTCATCTTGCAGGCCCAACACCTTGGGCCTTCTTCACTTCCAGGATGCCCAGATGGCCTCTCCCCACTTAGCACACAGTCCATCAAAGCCACAGCCTGACCCTCCTTCAATGTAAGGGGTAGTAGATGACATAGCCTGAGTCAGTCAGGACTCCTACCTCTGTGGGAGCACCTTGTTTTATGGAGGGAGGAGCCTGTGGCCCAAACAAATCCGGGAACACTCAAATCTTGTAATCTGAGAACAACTGTAAATAGAACTTCCTCCTTCAGGAGACAACTGCATTGTCTGTCTAGTGTGTCTCCTGAGTGTCAGCCTGGTAGCCTGCCTTCAGGAAGTGAGGCTGTTTAAAAAGCAGAGCCCATGTGGCTGATGGTACTGCTTGGCACTGCAGAGATGCCTGTGGACATTAAGTTCCTGGATCAAGCCATACCTGAAGCAGATGCTCTGAGCATTTCAGAAAGAAAAATCTCTTCCCCATCTCCCCCTTAAGCCAGTTAAAGCCACACTCTGTCACTTGCCACTAAGAATTTGAAGAATGTATCATCTGTATGGGCATACTCCCTCTCTGCACAAACCCAGGGCCTGGTACATACCACCAGCATGAGTGGAAGTAGGCAGCTCCTCTCTCCCACCTGTCCCCAAGGTCACAGTTGTTCTCCATATGGAAGTGGGCATTGAATGTAGGCTGAGGACTGTTACCTACCCAAAGTTCCTTGTTACCTACCCAAAGGGCCTTGTCATCTTCCCAAAGGGCCTTGTCACTTTCACACCTTGCCCCAGGCTCAGACCTGGGATCCTTTGCTCTGCAGAAATGTGTGTTGTGTGGCGGTCAGTGGGGCAGGCTTGAACCCCAACCCCAGTGGCCTATCTTCCTAGCTGTGTCTCTAAGGCAAGTAGCTCACTCTGAACTTCTGTTCTCTTATCCCCAAAATGTATCGTGAAAGCACAGAGTCGGGTGGTGTTGGCTCTTAGGCCTGTGTCATAAACAGTAAGCATCTTGAGAACTCCTGAAGCAGGCTGGGGGATTGCCCCTCTCTGCCAGAGTGATCTGGCTTCCAGCAGCTTCTCAGGGCACTGGGTGACTGCGACAACCCTGCCTTTGAACTCTGCCTTTCCCTGTTCTCACAGTAAGCTCACTCCAATGCCCAGCACCTCAGTTACCTCATCCTCAAGGCAGTGACAACAATAGCTTCTGCCTCACCTGTGGGTTTGTAGGGTTGACTTGACTTCATCCAGCAACATACTGATGCCTGGCAGAGGCCCAATAAATGTCAGCGTTAGTAGTTTCTAGAGTAATTTAGTGAGCCTCCTAATGTTAAGAGACCACCATCTCAGAAGAAATGAAAGGACATGTACCTGCTCTCATGCCCACAGTCCCAGGTGAGGATCTGGAGAATGACAGTAATACTGTGCTCTAGGAGGGAATGCCGGAGATGGAGCAGAGTGGGAGGGATCTCCTGGCCAGCTTCCTGTCGCCTTGGAATACATGGACTCTTCCTGTGGTCTGCTCAGCATGACCATTGCCTGAGCCTGCCTCACAGGGCTGGTGGAGGCTGACATTCACGGACTCACCGTCTCAGCCACAGGGTTGGCACATGACCAAGACTCAGCAGTGACTGGTCCAGGACTGGGCACTAGATCCAGTCTAGGTATTTGCTGAGGTTTTCCACACTGATCATGGTGAGGAGAGCCCCCTTTGCTCTTGTGTCCTGGCTGTGCAGCTGCAGGGCTATGGGGCTGCAGGGCTGTGGGGCTGCAAGGCTGTGGGCTGCAAGGTTGAAGAGCAGGGCAGTGGGCTATAGAACTGTGTGGTTGCAGGGGTGTGGGACTGGAGCACAGACCATGCCTTCTACTCTGTGTGCACTAAAATTTGAGGGCAAAATCAAGACTGGAGAAGAAAAGGGGGATGTAGAGGAAAGAGAACAACCATGGTATGGCCATGATGGAAGGAGAAAGAGAGAGAGAGGGAGAGAGAGAGAGAGAGAGACAGAGAGAGAGACAGAGACAGAGAGAGACAGAGAGAGACAGAGAGAGACAGAGACAGAGAGAGACAGAGACAGAGACAGAGAGACAGAGAGAGAGAGAGTAACAGCCCTCTGGTCCTCCCTGATTTAGTCCCTGGAGCTACTGCTGTGTTTCCATGGTTATCATGCTCACATATCTGAGATCAGACATACTGCTGTGTGCTGTGAATGGATGAATACTTGATGTGTTGAAGGCACCCATCAGTGTCGAGTGTGTCTTTGGTGAGTGAATACGGCAGAGTCTTGAGATGTTTCTACAGAGAAGGGAGGAGAGTCCCTGCACCAGCTGGAAAGGAGGAAACACTCCATCTTCCTTGTCTTGTCCCAGCAAGATGGTGAGCATGAACTGAGGTCCACATAGAGGTCCCCAGGAAGCCAGGCTGTGGCCGTGACCACACTGTGGCCCCTGCAGGAGAGAGAGAACAAGGCCTCAGTTTCCTCTCAGTCGAGATCAGGCAGCTTCTCTTCACTGCCTCCACCTGTCCTCACTTGAAGCCTGGCTGACTCCCTGTGTTCTGTCCTAACTCTCTCTAACATTGTGGAACAAGGCCCGTTCTCATGGGAAGAACAGCGTGTTAGAGGTAACCATCTCTCCCAGTGAGCAGGAAACGCGTGCTCCCAGCATCCCCAGGACACATCTCCCCGGATAGCCATTTAGTTCCAGATGGATGTCTCCAGGAACAAACAAAAAAGCACAAGTAGCAGGAGATGGAGCTCTGGGATCCAGGCCTGGCCTTTCATTGGCTCATGATGTGATCTTAGGCTAGGGGTTCTATCCCAGGAGCCTCAGTTTCCCAATCTGTAAAAAATGACAGGAGCTTGCCTTTAAGGGATCTCTTAGCCAACACGAACCAAAGGTCTCAGCTGGTCCTTACACACACACACCACACACACACACACACACACACACACCCACACACCACACACACACACACCGCACACACACACACACACACCACACACACACACACCACACACACACACACACACACACACACACACACACACACCACACCACACACCAAACACACACACACACTCACCTGGCATTCTCCCATCTTTGGTTCCCAGGGGCTAGCTGTGACTTAACTTTCTGCCCTTTTCTCTTCCACAGCCATTAGGATGCAAATATGAACACTTGACCTTGTCCCAGGACTGCTGGAAAGTAGACTGTGCTGCATAATGTTAACCTAAATCACTTGGAAGACCAGTGTTTTGTCCTGAGCCAATAATTACCTTGCCAGCTTCTCCCAACTGACTCTGACCCAGGAGCTTGTCTAGACAGTGGATCAAAGTCATGGCTGCAATGGGCCCAGGAAGAGGTAGCAGGGCTTCACATCCAGAGTCGGGGGTGTGTGCTGACAGCGTGTCCCCAGATAGTGCCCAGATCCTCCCTATGACAGGCATTGTTCTCAAGCATGGACAGCACTGGTTCTGGGTGCCTGAACTTCCAAAACCATGGGAGTGGAGACTGGACAGAGAAAAGAGACAAAAAGAGATGTTAGAGAGGGAATGGAAGTCTCTGCTGTCGTGTCTCCTGTGACAGATGCCAGTCACAGTAGCGTGTGTGTGTGTGTGTGTGTGTGTGTGTGTGTGTGTGTTCAGTGAGCAGACACATCAGTCCACAGGATAACCTCAGTGCAGGAGCCAAAATCATGGGCAAATACTGAGACCTAAAACCTCTGCAAACAAAAGTTATTTCAAGACATGGCTATCACACACACTGAAAACTTACTTCTTTACCATTTTCTGACCCATCAGCTCACCCACGTGATGTGCAACCCTTTGGAGGTGCCAACGGCTCCAAGGGGGATCAGGTGAGGTCTTGGTCTTACAATGAAAGATGATATTGACAAGATTCTGACCAAGGCTTGGAGAAGAGATAGGGATAGGTGTCTCCTGAGTCTATGACTACAAATGGGGCGGGGGGGGGGGGGCAGAGCTTGGGTCAGGACACAAAGCATTTTAGTCAAGCTTTTTACTGAGAGTAAAGGACCTCCCTGTAGGAGCCCTGAGGTCACACAGGAGTCTTCACAAATGGGGCATCACACAGCACGGACACTGCAGCAATATATGTCAGCAACGCCTTGCAGACACCACCTCTGATGCAGGTTCCTCCATGCTCCCTAAGATATGTCAGTGGATCTTAGTCCCCAGGATCTGTGAAAATGACCTCTCCTGCAAATAAGGTCTTTGGGGAAGAGATCAACTTAAGACAAATCCATACTAAAGTTTGTCCTTGTAAGATGAGGGAAAAGTGCTCAGGGCCACACAGGGGAATGAGTAAAGAGGCAGAGATGGCAGCTGTACCTTCAAGCCAAGGCGTGCCAAGGATTGCTAACAGCCACCAGGAGATGAGAGAGGCTGAAGAAATCCTTAGAGCCTGCAGGGAAAGCCAGGCCTGGCAGAGGCCTTGACTGTAGTCTCAAAGCCTCCACTTTTATCTAGGCTGTCCCAGCTAAGAACTCTTTGCTGCACTGGCCTCGGGGAAATAGATGCTCCAGCATCTGTAGCAGCTCCCAGCAGCCCCCACCTCCCAGCATCTGCTTAGAATTCCATAATTGAGCAAGGTCAAGGCCACTTCCAAGATTAACAATAAAGGATAGACTCTGGCTGTCTCTGTCATGCTCTGGTTCTCCTTTGTCTTTCTAAAGAGGCAAGCTGCCATCTTGTGACCTGGCCCACAGCAAGGCCCCCTGAGATGAAGAGCGGTGGGTGGTCCTGGCCAGCAACCTGGCCAGCTGAGGCCCTCCAGGCGTCCTCCACAGGGAGCTGAGTTCTGACAGAAAGCCTGTGCCAGAGCTTGGAAGACAATGCTTCCCCAGTTGCTCCTGGTAATGACTCAAGGATGCTGACACCTTGACTGTGAAGACCTTGAGTCAAAAAAAAAAAAATCGTACTGAGCTCTGACAGACACCTGAAGGCAGAACACTGGGAGGCAATAAAAGATGCTCACAGCCAGGGAGTTTTTAGGTCTTTCATTGTGCAGAAATTGATAGCAAGGCATGTAACAGAGGCAGCTGCTGACGACCTCAGGTGGAGACATCGATGTAGCCTTCATGGATCTGTAGGTTTTCACTTCTGAGAGACTGGAAATTCCACTTAATTTTTTTTTTTTTGTTTTGCATTTATGTATTTTGTGCTTGAGAGAATGTCTTGGATTTTATTCCTGTGGAGAGACACCATGACCACGGCAACTCTTATGAGGCAAACATTTAATTGGGGCTGGCTCACAGTTTCAGAGGTTCAGTCCATTATCATCAAGATGGGAAGCATGGAAGCGTGCAGACTGACATGCTGTTGGAGAAGGAGCTGAGGGTTCTATATCTCGATTGGCATGCAGCAGAAAGGGACTGTCTGTCTCACTGAGTGTAGCCTGAGCGCATATATATATATATATGTGTATGTATATATATATATATGTGTGTGTGTGTGTGTGTGTGTGTGTGTATACATATATATATATATATATATATATATATAAACTGAGCATATATACATATATATGTATATATGTATACATATATATGTATATATGCTCAAAGCCCACCTCCACCATGACACACTTCCTCCAACGAAGCCACACCTACTTCAGCAACACCACACCTCCTAATAGTGCCACTCCTTATGGCCAAGCATTCAACCATATAAATCTGTGGGGACCAAACCTATTTAAACCACTGCAGAGAGAGTGTGTATGCCACAGTTTGCATGTGGAGGTCCAAGGAAAACTGGAGTTGTTTCTCTCTTCTGCCAATGGATTCTTGGGATCGGGCTGTTTGTCAGGGTTTGACTTTATCCACCAAGTCATCTTACTGGCCATAAACTTATTCATAATGCAAAGTGTCCTAATTGGAGCATCATTTCTCTGGCTGTTTTGCTGCCTGTGAGACATGTGATGGGATCTAGAGACATCTTGCAATACCACGACTGGAGGCTGTTGCTGGATTCTCGAAGCCAGGGGCAAGGCATGCTGATAAATGACCTGTGGGAAAGTACCATCTGGCCCAGGATGACAGTAGGTTGTGGAGGATGGCTCTGAACTCCCAACATGTATTCCTATACATCCCAATATGTATTCCTATACATATTCCAGATGTCCCCATCCTTCTGTCGAGAAGCCCTGAATAAGAACCAACATTTGAACCAAACTACAAAGCTGCTGAGCGACCTGGTGAGACCTCCAGGGTCCTGTCTCAGAACAAACAGCATCCTGGATGGCTACAGAATCACAGCAGACCTCCACCATTTGCTTTTCCGTCTCCCTTCCCCCATTCTCTGTCCCATCTCTCTCCTGCCTCTGAGTGATAGCGTGGGCTTCCGATTCCCTTTCATTGCTTAGAACATATTATTTTTCAGTTATTACTCAACAGTGTCTAATGTTGAAACCACAATTGCTTCTTTACTCTCTTCAATTCTGACCTTGCTTGGAAACTCTGCAGGTTGACCTTTGGATAGAGATGGATATGGCAGCCGTGGTGCAGCTGGAAAGCAGAAGCCAAGGATTCTTACCAGAAAGCTCTTGGTACAGGGGACTGGTTAAAAAGGCAGAAGGACAGAAAGGGAACCAGAAGGTGACACAGATAAGTGATTACAGGATGCACCCAATGTCAAGGATCGGGAAGGGGAGGAAGAAGTTATCGGATTCTGCAAGCTGGGGAGACTGCAGTCATCTTGAGGGTTGGGATTGGGGAAGGGGCTCTGGTTCTCAAGAAAGAGGGGAAATTGCTGACCTAGAACAAAGTCAATCTAGTAAGAACAAAGAAATCTTACATTTATTTGGGGCCAAGTAAAGCCAAGAATGGGAACATATGAGCAGAAGCAGTCTTGAAACTGCACTCTAGGCTAACAAAATGGCAGCCATATTTGTAACGAAACCCAAGGGCAGCTGTGATGATGTCATTCATTGTAGGGGATGCCAGGTGCTGGCAGAAGCTGAGCTGCTCTATAAGCTTGGTGGGCATGGCTATGGTAGGGATCTACACAGTGCGGGTAGGAAGGGGTCCACTGAGTCAGCAGAGGCTGGCAATCCTTCAAGGTCAGCTGAAGCCAGAAGTGATACTGTTAGACTCTAAAGATCTAAAACCAAGGGACGCGCTCCCCCAGAGACACTCACGGACAGGACTTGCTGCAATAACATGAGGTTTATTGATAAACTGATAAATTGATAAAAAACCAGTGACTGGGGTTCCCTTGCATGCCGGCAAGAAGAACCCCGAATTATAGCTGAGGGCAGCTTATATACTATTTTTACAGAATTTATGAGGGCAGTTATACAATTACTTCTTAAACATTAACTATAAAGGCCAAATTCTAACAGCCGTTCCCAGGCCCGGTTGCTAAGTAACTCAAATTTGTACCTTATCTTTTTACAACAAAGAAGGTCAGCTTAAGAAGCTTCTGTTTACCCAGGTTTTACTGTGTTAAGGGTTCATAAACTCCTATCTTGGGTCTTTCTTCTGGAATGTTTGTTTGAGTTTTTGGTATGTGCTTCTCCCGGGATGTGTTCCTGGGGGAAGTTAATCTTTGAGTTTAAAATGGGAATAGGAGCTTTTTATTAATTTTAAGTTTCTACAATACATAGACAGCCAAGTTTACAGGGCTAGTCCTAAGGTGTCTGGGATCTGAGAAGCACCCTTCTGGTGTCATTTTAATATCCCATTTTGAGTTTTTCCCTTGACAGATGGTGGCTCACCTCTCCTCTACCTTCTGACCTGCTGTGGATGCCTCTCACAGGGGCCCCCTTGGGGAGCAACTCGAGAATGATCTACTTCTCTGTGCAGTCTAGGGGCCAATAGCGGGAGGTTCCACTGCCCCGACTTTAGCCATCTCTCTGCTCCACTGTACGTCCCAACTCCATTGAGCTGGGACTCAGATAGAAATAACTAAAGGGTCCCAAAGGCCAAGGGCCTTGCATGTATGTCCCTCACGGCCTTTCGAGGGTGCTTTGACTGTAGGTAGGCACAAACTTTCTCTACACTCTCTTGAGCCCTCACGCAAATCCTGAGTCCTCTTTACAGCTTACTCAGAGACCTGCCTCTGGGGAGCCCCAATTTCCCCACTTCCTGTCTTAATAGACAGCTCCTGGCTCGCCACCTCAGTGCTCCCCCAGCTCCTGATATTTCCTAGGGCGTGTCATACAGGGACATGCTGCTGATCCTCCTGTCCCAGCATGCCTTGCTTTACATGAGTTCCTTTCAAAAAGGCTCTGGCTCAGCTGTGTTCTCTGCTCTGCACTCTGTTCTGCCAAACCCCAGAAGGTCGGGTCTTTCCCTCAGCATCCCTCTCCTTTCCTAGTCATCACAGGAAAACCAGTCCAGCTTCGACCTTCATATCACACCAGAGGAAAGCCAGGTGCCGTGTTTATGAAACTCAACACGTACGGTAACTGTCCCTAAGGATTGTTCTGCCGCACTAACAGCACTAAGGAGAAGCTACAGTAGAGCAAGTACCTAAATACTTAGAATAGCAGAGACAGAATTAGTCCACACGGGCGCATTCCATGTTGGCTCAACGGCTGGGCCGATGTCTTTGTGAGTCTCTTTGGTCTTCTCTGGTGTTGGCAACATGGTTCTCAGTGAAGAAGGAAAGCAGACACAGGAAGAAGCCTCACTCAACTGTTCCCTGACTCCAGCTTCCCCAAAGGGCTCTAGCAAACTCCAGCTGACATCTTACATAGAGTGGATCCTAGCTTGACCAGTGACAAGCGGGATTGGAAAGATCCAGAACAGCCGCTAGGAACTTGGAACCAGAGGAGCTGCAGGAGTGTTTTCGGCTGGTTTCCTGATGGTTCCATCATTTTTACTGTTGGTTGTTTTGTGTGACGCTCAGGAGGGACCCGGACCTTGCCCTTGTTAGGCGGCTGCTTTACCACCGAGCTCCACCCCTGAGCCTAGGGCCACTGTTTTCTAAGGAAGCATCCAGAAAGACTTGGGTGGGGAGCCAGCAGCTTCTACCACAGGCATTTCAACTACTTCTCCTCTCCTCTGTGTAGACGGCACTGCCCCGTGTGCCGTTTCACCTTGTCAGAGGAATTAACTGTGCCCTGGGGTAGCTGTCAGAATCCTGCTTCCGTCAGTCACCTGAGGCCCACGTCGCCTGCAGGGCTGACATTTCCTGGCCACCGGCCAGACTCCTATCAGCTGATACAGGCAATTTGATCACTTCCACATCGTCCCTTTCTACTTTGATTTTTAGCAAATCCTTTGGAATTTTTTTTTTTTTTTGAGCCCTAGTCTAGTCAAAACACTCCAGCCCATCCCAACCTCAGCACGCAAGACCCAAAGTCAACAATTTAGAGCAAAACCTTAATTCAACCAACAGGGCTTTATTTTAATTTTTATTTTTATCAGCCAGTGTTCTGAAAATCTTGCCATGTGCACTTTTTGATTACTGACTGGATTAAGCCGGCCTGCTGTCGCTCACCAGGGGCTTCAGCAGACACCACATTTAACAGCCCCAAACGTTAGCTGGCCACAGATGCGATTTGTTCGTCCAATTGAACAGCTGTTATTAGAATACTGTATTAGTTAGGGCAGGCACTGCTAGCTGCTGCAATAGCTAATCTCCAAAGCACACCAGCTTAACCTAACAAATGTTTCTACTTAAAGGAGCCCTGGCCGAGGAGTCTGGCAAAGCTTCCAATCCTTCTACCGTGTTCCCCATCCTTTACAATCCTGATCCTCTTCATCAGACAGTGTGTGGGAAGAGGGTTCTGGATACACTCCACCCCCACCACTCCATCACCCCACCACTTCCACCACCCCACCACCCCACCATCCTACCACCCCACCACCCCACCACCCCACCACCCCACCATCCCACCACCCCACCACTCCACCACCTCCACCCAGCTTCCATTCACCTCACCTATGTGGACGTAGCAACACAGGAGAGGGCAGGACAGTATCTAGGAAGGACAGGAAAGGAATGACCAGACCACCCCCCCCCACACACACCTTTCAAAGACACCTAATTGTGTAGCTGCTTTTCACACAATACCTTGTAAATGATTATCAAAATTTCCATTTTACAGATGAGAAAACTAAGGCTCCAAGATGTGAAGTTGCTTGCCCAGGGGGACACAATTAATAGGTGAGTTGGTCATCTTATTTAGGAGATCTGCCCATTGGAGTCTACGTTCGTACCGAAATTTTTGCTTTCCTCCAGTTTGCCCATCTGCTGCTCACCCTGACTGGTTTTTAGGTGACTCTATATTCCTACAACAGAGCACAACTGTGCCCGTTTCCATCTCTACCACCTTCTTCGACATACAGCAGTATTATTTTTCCACGACATTTTAAATCTTTGAGAATTTCCTACAGTGTATTTTGATTGTATTGGTCTCTCCTCCCCCACTTCCTCCCAGATATACCCCTACCTCTGTACCCATCCAACTGGGTGATGTCTCTCCTCCTTCCCTTTCTCTGCCCTTCCACCTCCCCCCACTCAACTTTTTCTCAACACAATGAGTTCAGTTTGTGTTACCCAACTACTCTTATGAGTAGGGCCTGCCCTTGGGTGTGGTCGACCTACCAGGAGCCACACCATGAAAGAAAACAGACTCTCCCTCTCCCCAAGCTCCTCAGCCCGTGGTGGGACTTTATGCCGCCTCTCTTCCTCCGTGTAGGGGTTTTGTTTGGCTGGAGCTTGTGTAGGTCTTGTGCTTGTAGTCACAATCACTGTGAGTTCACAGGTGCGACTGCCCCGCTGTGTCTAGAAAAGATGGTTTCTCTGAAGTCACCCACTGGCTCTGGCTCTTACAATCTTCTCTCCCCTTTTCCATGACAACTCCTGAGCCTTGGTGTGAGAAATATAACATAGGTGTCTTAGGAAGGCTCTTACTCTCTGAATATTGACCAGCCGAGGGTTGCCATGTTAATCACGACCTACTGCAAGAAGAAGCCTCTCTGATGAGCTTGAGAGACGCATTAGTCTACAGCCATAGCAATACAGCATTAGGAGTTGGTTTAATTCTGGCCATTTAATAGAATAATAGCAGGCTTTCTCCTAGAGCCTACGGTCTATCCAGCCAGGTTCTTGGCTCTGTTAACCACGCCAGTATGGATTCCATTTTATGGATCATGCCTTATATGCAAATCAAAACAGTAATTGGTTGCTCCCATAACTATCATGCCAGTGGGCATGTCTTAATAGTATTATGTTTAAAGACAGTGTTACTCAATGGTGTCAAGGTGCTAGCTCATTTAATTAGTCGCTAATGAGACTGCAGTCTCCCCTTTCTGCCCAAATATATTTGTTTCATCTATGAATTCTCTGCTTTCGTTCTTTGTCCCTGTACCTACAGGGTCTGGCTAACTTCAGAAGCATCAGGAGTACACACAGCACATAGGGCAGCACCCTCCCCCCTCTGGCTTGCTGCTCACTTCTTGTCTCCAGTATGTGCTACATTTTTCTGCCACTGACTCCGTCCATCTCTTTCCCTGTGATCTTTTCTGACGAATCTAAGTTTAACCAACCTATTCTCCCAAGAGGTCTGATAAATATTCAAGTCTTTTCTCTCCATGTTTTTTTTTTTTTTAAATCTCATTCTCTTGGGCATCTGGAATACATTTTAGAGCAAGGGCTGTGCAGAAGGTTCTTACTGTAGGTCTATAGCCTGTGAGAGCGAGAGTCCTCATTTGCACTTCTAAGCCATCTGGTCTGTTCTGGGCTGCTACTTTTCTCAAGTCAGAGAGACCTGAGCACCTGGAGAGCATAGGAGCTGAGGTCTTTTCTCTGCCCACTACAGAGTTGCTACTGTGGCTGTGCAGAGTCAGCATGCTAGGTGTTCTAGAATTCTCTGTGTTTGGACCAGATTGGGCCAGGGAAGTTGACTATCAGATATCTCCATGAGACAACAATTACTTCCATTTGACAGATGAAGAAACTGAGGCTTAAGCAACTTATCCAAAGTCACATACTAGAACAGTAGTGATTTGATTTCTTCCCAAGGCCTCGTATTCTCTGGTTATTCAGGACCTTGCCTGCTAGCTGCTAATAACCTAAATGTGCTGGTATCATAAAATTAAGCAGGATGGCTTTAAATTAATGTCACCCCCTCCTCTCTCAAGCATGATCAAGAGTACCCTGAGTAAACAAAGACACTGGAGAAGGTCCACATCCAAGAGAGTGACCCACCGGTCCCCAACCATTGTCACCGTGGCGAGCGTGACTTCCTATGTGCTGGCTGGAGTAATTAGCTGCAGGCTTGCTGAGTCTCCAGGCTGGAGACTCAGGCAACTAACGCATTGCATCAAGAATACCTATTTGTTTGTCCTCTTGTTTCAGGAAGCTTTTTGTTTTGGTGAACTTGGACTCCTGAGTGAGGGAGCATGTGATAGAGGACAGACGGCAAGACATGAAGGAGTGTGCCTGTCACTTTACTTTAGTGGGCTGTCAAAACAGAGAGGTGACTTTGACCGCTCCTAGCATATTTCCAACACAGCGTGGGCAGGGGTCCCCAGGTCCTAAGCAAGTGCTCGATTCTGCAGAGTGTACCAGTTGAGGTCCTCTAACCAAGCTCAAGTCGTCCTGAACATAAAGTCAGCCCCACAGGTCAAGGGCTCATATCCCAAGGCTGCCTCACCTCCAGGTACTTGTGAGTATCAGGCAGGTTTGCAGCCCGGGGTCAGCGATTTGCTCAAGCCGCTGATGTCCTAGAGTGGCTAATGGAATGTGGGATCACAAAAATGGGTTACTGAGGGGGGAAAATCACAAAGAGGAAAAGATGCACAGAGCAAACCGTGGGCGAGGAGACAGAGGTTGCTATGAATCCTCAGTACCTCCCTGACATCAGCTGTCTGGAAACGCTCCCATCCCTGGCCCTTCAGCTTCCTGTGACGCGTGACCGATCAAGTTGGGAGTCCACCTGGCCTTCAGCAGTGTTCTCCTCACCAGGGGCTGGGGAACAGGGTCTCTAGCTTCAGTGTTTTCAGAGACCAGCTCCATCCTTCAGTTACCTCAGACCTGCCAGCCCATGAGGATTTGCTGATTTGCTGAAGCTGGCAAAGCAGATTCCAGCAAGCTCCTGGGTAGGAGAGATGCAGGATGCTGACACGCAAGAAGGACACAGTTTATCCTAAAGCCCAGTATGGACACCAGCAGCTCCATCCACAGGATAAAAAGAGCTCTAGTTTGAACAAGGATTCGAGGAGAGTTTGCTAACTTCCAAGTCAGAAGCTTAACCTACTCCACAGAAAAGAACAGGAGTGGCAGGGGAGTCAGGACAAGCTCCCTTCTCCCTCAGTAATGGCCTTGCTACAGATGTTCTTTTCTCTGCTAAATAAAAACCAACAAACACAGCAACACTTGGGAAAACAGTTTTAAAGAACTACACCAAGCCCTTCCTCTGTAATCAGGACTCCGGATGCTGCAGTTTTAGGTTGAATCTGACTCTGATAACATTAGAAGTAGCAGACAGGCATCTCAGTCTTCATGGCTGCCTTGTCTGGCCTCAGTGGGAAAGGATGCGCCTAATCAGGCTAAGACTTGATGTTCCAGGGTAGGGATATGTGTGTGTGTGGGGGGGGGGACCCTCTCAGAGGAAAGGGGGGAGGGAGAGGGAAAGGGACTCTGTGAGGAAGGGACTGGGATGGGGAGCAGCCTTTGTGATGTTAATTAATTAATTAATCAAAAATTATAAGTCATCGGCATCTGTTATTATGGGGTAGGGGCCAGGTATGATGACCCAAACAGAGAACAGTGAATAGGGACAACCTGGAGCCTAGAACAATTCTTCTGCAGACAGCCCTCCTCCTACAGCAGACGCAGGGGACTATCTAGCAGGGGTTTGTCTGCTTCTCTGCCAGATGTTACAAAGTACCCAGGTAAAAGGCTTAAACAAATCACACAGAAATGGAAAAAAAAATGTGTACCGAGGGGTGGCAATCAGCACGTGGACCAGATGACCCGGCCACAAGCACTTTAGCTGCTGAGGCATCTTGACAGCTCAGCTTTTGTTCTTAGGTAAATGTGAAGCCCCACAATAGGAGTCTGCTTCCTGATCTGGGGGGGACGGGCCCACTACACACAGCAACTGCATACATTTCTGATCCTAAAACTGGAATATGCATGCTGCCGAGAGTCTAAAAATTGCGACAAAAGAATGAAGAAAGTGGAATAAAAATAAATTAAAATCCGACCACAAAGAGATTTAACATGGTGATGTCCCACGGGCTTCTCTTTGAGTATGGTACATATGTTTACTTAATTTTATTCTTTCCTTTCTTTCCTCAGTTGTATATTCTAAGTATTTTCTCATGTTACTGCTCTGTCTTTCAACATTACAGAACGTTCTTAGTATAGATATTACATAACATATTAAACTATTTCCTTTATGGGGAACGTTTGATTTTCGGCTAATTCTGTTTTGAGAACCTTTGCCCATAGCTCTTTTATTTCTTTAGGACTGACTCCTTCAAGACCAGCTACTAGGAGGAACAGAACAACTCCTGGGGAGAGTACTTATCTGTGTGGACACTTAATGATTGGCCACACTGGGGCCATGTGGGGCCCACTTCATCGTGCTCTCTGACTGCTGGCCCGTTCAATCTGTAAAAGGCTCGTGTTAATGGAGTAGTGTGTTATCCGTAGGCAACAACATCCCAAACTTCAAGTATCTTCCTGTACAAGGCTTTGTGATACTTTCTCTTGATAGGAACTCCTCACTTACCAAGACAAAGGGCCCTTAAATAAGAAGGATGAGGGAGCCCCACCCCTAGGTGAAAAGATACATGCAATTAACACTCCTGAGAGAGGGTCTAATGAGTCTTCCCCAGGGGTGAGCCCCTTGATTGATTATTCAATACGGGAAGCCAGGGCAATCCTAGAAACATGTAGGCAACACTGAATAGCCGGTTGTTTGTATGCTTATTTCTTTGTGTGTACATGCAACTCAAGGGCTAAGGAAGAGGGGGTCATGAATTTGGGAAAGGAGGCACAAGAGGTGGAGGGAAGGGAGGAATGATATAATTATAGTTAAATTATACGTGTTCTTTAAGTCATAGGATAATTTCAATTTCCCCAAATTGGGAAGCTGGTTTATAAAATCGCCATTAGTTCTCCGACCCTGCTTCCTCGCGTACAATAGAAACAGTTTCCAGCTTACAGAGTCTGGGGGACCGCTGGCTAAGCAAAGGACAGCACATTGGTTGCTAAGCCCCACTCATGCGTGGCCCTCAGCAGGTGCCAGAGCCCGTCCCGTGCCCACCCCTCCTTTATTTGGCACTCCCCTTTAACCTCAACCTTAAAGCCATTAGAGTCGAGTCGGGAGAAATAGAATTCAATGACCGGTTTCTATCTGAGAAAACCAGAACTCTGAGAAGCAAATTAATTCGCCTAAGCCATGATAGCTGGGAACTGACCAAGTGAGGCCCACACCCCGTGGTCTAAAAGGGGGATAAGGAGAGGCCAAATGGGGCCTGCACATCTGGTTTACTTGGCCCACAAAGCCAAAAATAAGGGGAAAAAGTAAATAGGATAAAATCAAATAAAGCCAGCCTTCAAATTTCACATCAGCGCGGTATAGGATTTCGAGCTCTCTGGAAACTGAGCGTGTGGGAGGAGCTTGGTGGTGACCCGGCCCCTTCCAAAGCCAGGGCCTCAGATTCCCCAGATCCACAGGTTGTGTGGATTCCAGACCCACCTCCTCCTGGTGCACTGACCCACACGGCTCTTGGGATCTACGGTTTCTGTGGGCTCCCAGGCCTACTCTCCTGCTAACCTGAGTCTGCTTGCACCCAGAGGCCAGGGGATGGCCCACTGCATGAACCTCTGCTGAGCGGGCCGTCCTGCGGCTAGGCCACTGCAGTCCAGGAATCTGGACGTGAGTTGTTCTCCGCCCAGCCGCATGCATGCGGGGTGAGCTCACCCTGGCTCCCTGCCTCCTTCCCCCAATCTCTCCAATTAAAAACATATTACCTTCCCGCTCCGCCCGGAGCAGCCCTGGGCCGCAGCTTTATTTTATAAACACATTTAGACACGTTCAAAAAAGGAATGATTCATGCTGGACCTGAGCGCTGCGAAACGCGAGGCCGGCTGAGCGCTTTCACAGGACGAGCATCCTGCGCTGGACCAGGCCTGGCCCTCCGGGGGTATCATCTCTCCTGCGCCAGGTCGGGGGATTACCTGGCCGCAGCTGGAAGGACTTACCCACACGGCCACCTTTCGGCACCCCCAGCGCACCCCCAGTCACCGCAAACTCTTGGAAGGGCAAGATGCAGCCCACCCCCACTCCCCTGGAGGATTCCTTGGGTGCCTCCCCCTACTGCCGCTGGCCCCTCCTCCTCTCCCTTTCCTCTGTAGGCTCAGGTTCTCAAATTTTGAATTCCTTTCTTTTACCCATTCCCGAACTTTCTTACAGGGTATTGTGGCTTATTTTCAGAGTGCCCATCTCCAGGGCCCTGGAAGGCAAGTTGCAGGTGTCAGAAGAATAGAAATAATCCTGTAAGGTTGCTGAATAACGATCCTTGAAGCCCTGACTGTGCTCGCGCAGGTCCTCAGTGACATACAATTCTCCGGGGAGCCCAGGAAAGCAGACAAACCCATTTCACAGATGAGGAGATGGAAGCCTGGTAGGGGGTTTGATTTAGGCAAGTCTACCAGTAGGGATCTACCTTAGCTGTCAGAACTGGAACCATGTGTTCTTGTCACTTGACTTGACAAACCGAGAAGATCCAGAGAGAAGCTTCTCAATCTGGCAAAAGGCCCCAGAGACCTGACTCTTGCACCACACTACAAGGCCTAGGACATCACACTGGTAGTAGGAACTGAGTGGGATTTTCTAAAGGCAGGGATGTGTGTGTGGTGACCTACCTCCTTATAACCATGAGTACATCTTTTGTTTTTGCTTAAAACCTTTAGACATATTTATGTATTTGTGTGTGTGTGTGTGTGTGTGTGTGTGTGTGTGTGTGTGTGTGCGCGCACGCACGTGCGTGCGTGTGCATGAGAGAGAGAGAGAGAGAGAGAAAGAGAGAGAGAGAGAGAGAGAGAGAGAGAAAGAGAGAGAGAGAGAGAGAGAGAGAGAGAGGTGGGTGCAGGTGTGAAAGTCAGACACCTTGCAGGAGTCTGTTCTTTCCTTCTACCATGTAGGTCCCAGAGATCGAATTCAGGCCATCAAGCTTAGCCGCAGACACTCACTGAACCATCTCGCTGGCCCTGCCATGCCTGCTAGAACTTGATTCCTTGCAAAGATGACAGTCCACACAGCCAGTCCTGTCCAAGCTAGTGAGGATGCAGAGCCTAGAGTGCTCCGGTGGTGGAAATGCAGACAACACAGACACTCTGGAAGACAGCCTGTCAGCTTCCTGCTAAGTTAAACATTCAGTAACTGTGCTTCCTGGCATTTTTACACAGATGAGGTCAAAATTAATGCCCCATACAAGCCTGCTCACGAATGGTTGCAGCAGCTCTACTCCCTGCCAAGGTGAGCAGATAAAGGAACTGATTCATCAGGCAATGGGCTGACACAGCTGACGACCACATTGCTGCCTTCTTGAACCCTGGCTGTCTAACCTGACATGTCTGTGATAATTAAAATGGAAAGAGACTCAAGAGGTGGATGTTCTAGCTTCGTCTCTGTTGCTGAGGTAAAACATTCTGATCAAAAGCAACTTCGGGGAGTGTCTCAGTCATTGTTCAATTGCTGTGAAGAGACACCATAACCATAGCAACAAGCAACTCTTACAAAAGGAAACATTTAACTGGGCTGGCTTACAGTTTCAGAGGTTTAGCCCATTACATCATGGTGGGAGCACAGCAGCACACAGACAGACATGTGCTAGAGAGGTGGTTGAGAGTTCTACATTCAGGCAGCAGGAAGAGAGACCCACTGGGCCTGGCTTGAGCTTTTAAAAACCAAAACCCACCTCCAGTGACATGACACACTTCCTCCAACGAGGCTGCACCTATTCCAACAAGGCCACACCTCCTAATCCTTTTTAAGTAGTGCCACTCCCTGATGACCAAGCAGTCAAATAAATGAGCCAATAGGAACCATTCCTATTCAAACCACCACAGGGAGGAAGGGGTTTATTTTAGCTTTATAGGTTACTGTTCATCATTAAGGGAAGCCAGGGCAGGAACTCAAGCAAGCACTTGAAGCAGCCATTCCTTAGTGCCCCCTGCTATCTCACATACAGGCCTATGCTTACACAGTCCAAGACCACCAGCTTAGGGAATGGTGCTGCCCACAGTGGGCTGTGCTCTCTGTCACCAATAAACTATCAAGATAATCTCACCAGGACATCCCCATAAACTATTCTGATCCAGACAATTTTTCCACTGAGACTCCGTTCTCAGGTAACTCTAGGCTGGGTCAAATAGACTGTGAAAATTAGTTGGACGAGTGAGACACTGTGGGTAGGTGGATATAATATTCCTAAGGCCCAGCTCCAGAGTCTGGGGACTGGGTCCAAATGCCTAGAGCCATGTAAACAGAGATGTCTGGTAACCCTTGTGTAGGCAGTAAGCGGTATAAACACAAAGTGGGCTGGCAGGCTATGTTGGATCTCGGACACTTACTGCACTCAACTCCGAGGTCTGAGTGCCTACTTTCTGGGCCTTGACTGGCTTTGGAGAAGGTCACCATCGATACTCAGAAAGTGTGCTAGAGTGTCTACTTTCGACACCATGTTTGGCAAACTACCCTTGCCTCTGTGACCATTTCTCCAGGCCCTGTAACCCCAGACTGATCAGGAGAATAGTGTCACCCTTTAAAACAACAGGCTGGGGTTTCTTGAAACTGTCCTAGCTATGAACAGCCTAAAGACACACAGTGACTAGATATCACACACTGTTTGAAAGGGGGACATTCAGTAAAAACCAAGGGACTCTGAAAAGACCTCAAGCTTGAACCTATAGTAATCTGTTAGCTAACAGTTCTGTTCACTAACAAAAGAACCCCATTAAAGTCAGGTGCGCCAAGAGGAAGTCCACAGGCTGAGGTGGGGAGTGACATGGGGGAATTCTGTGCCATTTGTCTGGTTTTTCTGTCAATCTAAAGCCCTGAGAAGGTGAGCAATGAAATGGAGCAGACTTCCAAGTTAGATAATGTGGCTTCGTAATCTTGCTTTAAAACAGCATTTGGCTGCCTGACCTTGGGTAAATTCTCTCCACCTCCTTAGCTTCCCGATTCCCGTTCACAGAACAAGCCTAAGAGCAGGTTTTAGCTCGCTGGGATGCTTGGAGAATTGAAGAATGTCTCATAGCTACAGAGCTTGGCATAGTGCCTGCTACGTATATGGTGCTCATTAAACTCTAAGTGTACTTGTAGACATGCATTCAGGGACACGTGGACTGGAATTATTACTGATGCATGGTCTATTTTTATTGTTGTATTCTGTTTTTCTGTGTTTTTTTTTAAAGCAAACACTTGTCAGCCAGTTCTGTTCTTAATAGAAAATTCTTTTGTGTTTAAGCCAAAGTACTTGACCTGTTTCTTCAGTGGCGTGAGCTGGGGCAAGCATTTAGGCTTGGGTTTGGAGTATTTATCTTCCTTTACACACAGGGCATTGGCTTTTGAGTGGACTCACTTTCCTGACCCGCCCTTTTCCCCAGTATCCACTAGACTTGGAAGCCATGAGGAACGAGCTGGAGCGGATGCCACACAGGACAAGAGACTTCTGGGAGAAAGGGGAACTAAGACTCCAAACTTCATCTTTGAGGTTCAAAGCTTCCAGAAGATTTCAGATGAGATGGAAGACTCTTCTTCTGGAAGAGGAGGCTGACTAGAAGCCTGGCTTGACTGCATGAGCACAGTCTTCCCATCCAGCCTTTCCCTGCCCCCACCCATTACCTCCTGCTTTGGTGTAGAGACCCATCGTTGAGCATACTGAAGCACAGGACTTTTTTACAATGAAAAAATTCTACCTTGAGGGCCTGAACTGCCCAAGTTACCCACCTAGCAGACAAACTCTGATCCCCCTGCCTGCTTTCCTGGTGGGAGTAGTAGCTCCCAACGTGGTTTGTGGAGTCACTGGAGTTGTGGATTCTCCATTTGTCTACCTGAGAACCTGGTTCAACCTCCTGGCGTTCTTGTCCAGGACCAGAGCACCCAGACCTCAGCTCCTGATTCACAGGGAACCTAGACCACTTGATTTCCAGAGAAGAATGCAAAACAAACAGGGTTCAGGGTTTCCAGACATCCTTCAAGGGTACACATGCAATGACTTGGAGACCTTTCACCAGAACCCATCTTCCAGAAATCCTCCCAACTCTGAACGCCGCCACCCTGTCCGTTCAAGCCTTTGACCTTTGAGGTCCGTTCACACAGCCTACACTATCCGGTCCTTTGTGGGGGTTTCTCATCTTGTTTGGGCATGCTGCTGCTGCCCACTGAAAGGAAGGGCCTTTTACATCTGGTAGTAGGGAAGTGAGTACGGGTTAGCTGTGAGAGTACAGGTTAGCTGCATAACTACACACACACACACACACACACACACACCCCTGTAAACACATTTGTGACTGTGTACACACTCACTCCTGCACATGCAGACACAGGTCACCCATGCACCTTATTATCTTGAAAGAGCTCTTCTGTGCTCTCAGCCTTTCTTCTCAAGTCCTGAATTCTTAGAAAGGGGCTGCCTTGAGGGATGGGGGTGGGGAGAGCCAGAGGAAAGGCAGAGTCATGTGGAGAGAAGCTAATTTGTTTCTGAAGTCGACAGATGGGGAAGGACAAATTGCTCCGTGGGTACTGAAGCTCTCTTCTACTTTAACAGTATTTGCAAACTGATCTGGGTCCCTGAAGTAATTCAGAGAATACAAATCCAAGAGCCAATTCCAGTCTGTCCTTAAAGGTGAGCGGCGCGGGAATCTCTAGAGTCTGCTTCACCCACAGTGTGCAGCCCCAAGTAAACGTTGGTCACGACGGAATCATCCACCAAGAAGTTGTAGTTAGGCGAGAGTTGTAGAGTTCCCCGGATGCGGACAGACTCGAGGCCCCTTGGCGGGTCTAAGGGTGACTGTGAGGGGAAACAACACTAATTATTTGGTTTAGGTTATTGTATTGTAAAACGGTGTGTATTGGTTGCAGAAAATTTAGCAGAGTGTGAACAGCAAGACTCCCTCCATCCAGAGAGCTTTCGTGTTGTTTTAAACAAATGTTTCTGAACACTGCTGGCACCTCAGTGCCTATACAGTCCCGCTATCTGTATCTGTAAACCATTTCCACTCTGCATGGTCCTTTCCCTGCCTTTGCCTATCGCTAGAAATGATCAACCCTGGGAGCACAGGAACACAGGACGAAGGACTGGACGGTGGCGGAGGGGGCACTGAGGGCAGGGGGCGGGGCGCAGGGCGGGCGGGGAGGGGTGTTTAGGAAGGAACCCCATTGGCTGCCTCACCCCAGCCCAACCCCACTCCCGCTGGCTCAGCCCAGAGAGGCTACAGCGGGAAGCTCAGACCCTCCACACCCTGGAGCTCTCTCACACATCTGGAAGAGTTGTTACAAAGATTAATGTCCGGCTCAGTGTCAGACACCCCCTATCCCCGCCCTAGGAAATTTCCTCAGTTTATCCAAGCATTTGAGGGGGGCTCTCAGGGGATTACGAACCACAGCTCGGTGCAGGCCCACACTTGACCTCCTGTACTCTCCTTTCCCTGAAGACACGCGCGCAAATTTCCTTCTTTAATCGCTATAACAACGAGGTCGTGTACAAAAGCAATATGGCTTGAAAAAGTTTAAGGCAAGAAAAAAATCAAAGAAGGAAATCTGGACGCTCTACAATGTCTTTGAGCAAGGTTATTGCCAGCAAAAAAATCGGAATGAGATGATAAAAAAATTGATGATTGCGACGCTTTCATGTGCATGAAACTGGGTCTTGAAATGAAACACTTTGAAGTGTGATTCCAAGAATTTGAATTCCCTGCCCCCAACGCACACTATCAGAAGGGATTTTGTTGTTGTTGTTGTTTCAAACTGGCTGACTTTCGTTTAGAAATGATTAAGTGATTTCTCCTTATGGATAATGCACGCCACATAACTAATGGGTCTCCCATGTTGCTCTGGCTGCCAGGGGGCTCAGGAACTCTCTGCTTCAACTTAAATTACTAGTTACGTCTTGCAGATCGAAGTTGTAATGTTCCCTCTGGTTTTGATAATATTTTTTTCCTGATCCTGGTTTTTATCTAGTTAGATTTTTGTTTTATTGCACGTATTTCTCGTAAGCCACCTCAAATCTTTTGTTAGGTTGATTCGCAGATCAAAACAACGTGGATTTGTGGTTCAATTTAAGAAGAAAAGAGCGTTTTGGTTTGGTTTCAGAGTTCAGCAAATTAGTGTGATTAGCCCTGATTTGAGGTTTACAGTTTTATTACGTTAAAGTCCTCGGTATTTAACACATCAAAGGGCCTGAGAGCTCACACTTAACCTCCCGCGCGTTAACACTAAGCAGTGCATCCTAGGTCTGTTTCCAATGATCATGGAGTAAGGGCTTCTCTGAGATCTCCTGCTGGAATCCTGCTCACTCTGAATGTACTGAGGCACAGACTTCTTAGCTTCACTTTCAAACATGGGAAGAGTTTAAGAAGGAAAGTGTCCACACTCAAACCAGTATCCCCTGCATGTTTGCTTTGGGTGATAAAGGTCTGAGACTTCTGTGTACAGGAAAATGTGATCTCCGTTGTCGTGGTCCATTGTCCATCATGGCAATCCCAGAATCCTCTGCCTGGTGCATCTTCTGCCTGTTCATCTTTTCAAAGGTTAAGAACTTTCATACTGGGACTTGAAGCTCAGCCTCAAGGGAGAATATAGTCTCCCAGCAGGAGATGACCAGTGGGGTGAAGGCCTGGTTTCTGGTGAAATGCCATGTTGACTCTGCTGAATCCCCTTGGAAAGTCCTTGGAACTATTATTGACCACACTCTCTGAGAATGTCTTTTGGGGGCTGCTTGTGGTGGGATCAGGTTTCTGGTTCTGCTAGAATACTGGCTCTCAGTTTGATTTTTTTTTTTTTTGCAAACCCTGCTACAGATTGGATCTGGAATGTCCTGCAAGGCCCAAGTATTAAAAGCTTAGTCTCCAGCACTGCTGGGAGGTTGTAGAAATTTTAAGAAGTAGGACCTAATAGGAGATCTTCCAGTTAGATGTAGCCTTGCTGGGGATGTGGAGACTCCACACCTCCTACCCTTTCCCTTTCCACCAGCACAAAGTGAGTAACTTCCTCTACCATACCTTTCCCATAGGCCAAACTAAAAAGCCAATTGCTTATGACTGAACTCCCCAAACTGTGAGCCAAATAGACCTTTCCTCTTTATAAGTTGATAATCTCAGGTATTTCATCACAGTCACAGAAAGCTGTCCAACACAATACTTAACAGCTCTGCATTCTTACTTTCTCCAAGTCCCAATAAAGGAATTAGGAGACTGAAAGGAAGGAAATTGTCCATCAGAGAACATGTCTTCCATTTATTGCTGGAGAAATACTACCTTGAGAAGGAGATTTATCTTCCTAAGTGTTGATGTGTTGATCTGAAGATGGAGATGACATTTATCACAAAGCAAATGAATCTTTGGGTTCAGGGATCCCCCTTTGCCCAAGCTGTCTCCAAAATTTTGCAGTGTGTTAGCCTGTCCCTTCATGGCTGTCACTGTAAGTTCACATCTTGACCCAGTGTTCTCCCTTGAGATGTTTGTCTTTGACTCTGAGCATCTTGGAAGTGTGTTCCTGAAGACTGGCCCAGAAGTGGAAGGCAGGGAAAGGCCTGCTGCCTCACTCCCATGGCCCCTACCATCTCACCCTCCCATGGCAATGTTTGATCTGACAAAGGCTTCCATCTTTTTGCCAGGCTAGCTTGAGTTAGACGTGGCTCATATCAACCTGTACCCGAGGATCAAAGACTATCTGAAAATTGATGTTATCTTACAGAGATTAAAATAACTTAAGTCAGCACAGTCACAGCTTCATCTGTCCTTACTGTCCTTACTGTGACACTTTGCCACAAGCTGAAGGAAACCTCTGAAGGAAAATCACATGACCCAGGGCCTCAATAATTTTTATATGGCATTCCAAATATCCAATCAAAAGTTATTAGTTATCTTAAGACTAGGGCAAAGAAGGAAGAAACTACAATAGAAACACAGGAAGTCTAGATAACAGGATTGTCAGGGCTTGGGCTTTAAAAACAGAGTTTAATTTATCCAACAAATAAATAACAAGAGGAGGTGGGATGGCTCAGTGGGGAGAGGTGCTTGGCACTGAACCTGAGTACAGTCTCTAGAAATAGACACACAGGAACATAGAAAAGTAAAATGCGAAGAAATGTGCACACATGCACATATAAACATAAAACATAAAGAAATGTGCACACATATGAACATAAAACATAAAGAAATGTGCACA
>JANHMN010000002.1:78283490-78349942 GCA_030674055.1 Rhabdomys pumilio | reverse complement strand
AAGAAATGTGCACACATATGAACATAAAACATAAAGAAATGTGCACATATAGACATAAAATGTGAACAAATGTGCACACATACACATATAAGCATAAAATGTAAAGAAATGACAAATTGAAACACTTCGCAAGAAAACTAGAAGGAAACAAGAACTGAAAGCCACAGGCATGAAAAACACTAAAATTTAAATGAAGAACCCAGACAGTGGTTCTAACAACAGAGTAGACACGGCTGAAGAAAAGTTTAATGACTTGAACAATGGGTTTGTGGGGGAAATACATAAATTGAAGGGTGAAAATTAAAAGTGGAAAGAGAAAAGAACATAAAATGCCTGCTAAGATGATGAGGGAAAATGTCGCTTGCATGTGGCTGAAGTCCTAGAAGGAGCAGAGAGAATGAGGTGGCGCTTCACAGCACAAAGCAGTATTAAAAGCTGCTACTTGTGTCAGGCCACAGACTCTAGGTCACACAAGTATAAAGAAAAACAACTCACTTCCTGATCACCTGAGACAAATGAGAAAAACCAAGGGGTAGGAAGAAAACAGCATGTCCTATCAAACAGGCAAACCAGGATGAGCGAATCAGAAATGCCACAAACCAGAAGGTCAGGGAGGACTCCCAAGAGCCCAGGAAGGAAGTCATGGCCCTGGCGAATGGATCTAAAGGCACTGTTGACAAAAGAATCCTAAAGGGAGCTTCTCCAAAAAGGAAGTCTTCCAGAAAGATCCACAGGTGATTGGAGGAAACAGACGAGCCAGCCAGGGTAAATGTGCAGGTCTATACTGGTGACGTTGGGCCAAATGCAAAAATGACAGTAAGACATCACGTGCATTTCAAATACACATAGAATCAAAACATTTGATAGCAATACCATACACATTTAAAGGGTATACATGAAACTAGACTTCATTTAATTTGGATTCAAGGTTTCTGTTTGTTTGTGTTTTTTTTTTGTTGTTTTTTTTTTTTTTATGAAGCAAGTTTATTTAGCATAGCAGGCAATGGCAGCAGGATGGGCAGAGTACCCCCCCACCCCTCCCTGCAGCTCCATTTTATTTAAAAAATGTTTCCTCTGTATGTGGCAGTCTTGGTAATCCACATTATGTTTTGGTAAGTCAAAGCTGCTTACTACAAAGAGAGCACCTACAGCCAGTGAGCACCACAGGATGTGTGGACAGTGGATGTGTAGACAGTGAGCACCACAGGACGTGTGGACAGGGAGCACCACAGGATGTGTGGACAGGGAGCACCACAGGACGTGAGGACAGGGAGCACCACAGGATGTGAGGACAGGGAGCACCACAGGACGTGTGGACAGTAGTGAAGGATGAAAGGGGACTGGGAAGAGGCCAGAAGGCTTAACCGAGAACTCAGAACAATTGGGAGTGACAGAACCAGCAACAACAACACAGGGGCCCACTCCTCATGGCAGCTCACTGGGAGGGTGAATCACAGTTCCCAACTGAAAGACAGTGGTTGTCTATCTGAAGTTCCAAACAACAGTGAACACTAAGGCCTATAGCTTAAATGGTCAATTGACAGGAATTCCAGAAAAAAAATCCATAGTCCAAACGGAGACTTCAGAGCCAAGGTAGGGAGTAGGGAGTGGGAGACACAATAGAAGTCTCTGACACTGATGTAGAAGAGCCCAGCTGGAGACGCTTGATTCTGGACACTTAAATCTGATGACACGACTTTAGGAATGAAGAGAAAGAGACAGGACCACAGCTGCTCAATGTTCTTAGCTCCAGCAGAAGGACAAACAGTGAACCATGAGCTCAGTGAATGAAACCCTCTCATCTGCCCAGCCCCTGCATCCCTGTGCAAACCAGAACCATCCAGACACCTGAGCCCAGTGTAAACTTCACTTGCCCAGAGCCCTGCATCCTGCATAGACTGGATTCACTCAGACCCCTGACCCTGCACAAACTGGACCCACACAGACCTGCATAGACCAGACTTACCCAGACACCATAATCTGTACAAACTCGGCCCTCACAGGCCTGTGCAAATAAATCATCTAAGTAAGTTGGACCCATCAAGACCCCCATCTAAGAGTAAATGCCGTCTAACCAGATCCTTGCACCCAGATCTGTAACAGATGCTTCCTGCCTCAGCCTCTCACCTCTGGCCAAGGTTGGCCCGCTGCCAACTTCCCTCTTCTCTCTCCTTCCTCCTCCTCTTTGTCCTTCCCTCCTCTCTCTCCCTCCTCTCCTCTCTCCCTCCCTCCCTCTTTCCTTTCCTTCCTTCCTCCTGTCTTCCCTTTATCCCTCTATCCTCTCTCCTTTTAGATACACATATCCATTAGTTCTTACAAACCTTTTTGAAAATAGAAAGTCCTGTTTAAGAAATCAGAACCGTACCCGGGCGGTGTTGGGCAATGTTGGCATATGCCTTTAATCCCTGCACTCAGAAGGCAGAGGCAGGTGGATTTCTGTGAGTTAGAGGCCAGCCTGACCTACAAAGTGGGTTCCAGGACTACACAGAGAAGCCTGTCTAAACAAGAAAGAAAAAAAGAAAGAAAGAGAGAGAGAGAGGAAGAAAGAAAGAGAAGAGAAGAGAAGAGAAGAGAAGAGAAGAGAAGAGAAGAGAAAAAAGAGAAGGGAAACCAGAAACAGGCAGACAAATGATGGAAGGGTGAACTGTGAGTCTGAGAACCTGGGAACATGACTTTTCTTTTTCATCCTGTCACTTGTGCCTGTGGAATATCAGACTGAGGCTCTTCAGAGAAAATAGAGAAAACAGAAGCCCTGGGGCAGGCTCGCTAGGCTTCCATAAAGAGGGGAACTGTGCGTCCCAGATGCACAGAGCAAGCGTAGTGTCTTGGCTGATGTTAGCAAGCATGACATCATAGCCGATGCCGGCAAGCATTGTGTCATGGCTGATGTTAGCTTTGTTCTTTTTCTGTGCTGGCATTGGAGGAGAGCAGTGTTGGAAAGGATGAGATTCCAAACCTGCATCTGTCTGAGATTCTCCAAGCAAGCAGTCTACCTATCTGGCTTCCTCGTCTCTTGCAAATGTCTGAAGAACAGGAAGGAAAAGAGTTTAAGCTGACATTTTGTCCCAGCTCAGATGAGCAAAGAACTGTGAAAGAAGACTGTGTATGTTTGTGGGCCAAGGTCTCCTGGAACACACCCCAGAGTTGATACATCCCTCGGGATCTCTGGAGACAGAGTTCTGATGGTGTCTTCGCACAATGTGGGTGGGAAGGTTGGAGGAACCTGACTCTCTCAGCCCCTGTAGACTGGGCCAGAGTGAAAAAATTCCTCTTCCTCCATGAGAGCCCACTGCTCCACCCTGCCGACTCCTGCCAGCTCCTGCCAGCTTACTCTCCTCAACACCTACTGTACTGCTGGGCCTTCCATCCAATCTAGAGTCACCAGAGTCACATGTGTGGCTACTGCTCACACATTTGCTTTATTGAATCTGGCTCTGCAACCCCAGTCCTGGGCTGAGCTCAGAGTTCTAAAGACAACAACAGCAAGTTTCTACATGAAGAAATGAAATGAGTTTCACCCATGGCCTATCTTCTGACAAACAGTCAGCTAGACAGAAGGCACAAAGCAGTAAAAACAAACAAACAAACAAACAAACAAACAAAACAAAAATAATACCACATCTCTGTCCTTGCGGAAGCTGACATTCTGGTTAGGAAACAGGACAACAACCAAGAACATGGAGACATCAACAAGAGATGAATGTCTGCGTTAAGTTCTCTCTCTCTCTGGGCCAGGAATAGCCTAGCCGGTGAAGGAATACTTACCTTCAGTCCAAGGGCTGAGTTAGCAAGAGGAGTAATTAGATATTTGGGCATTGTTTTTATATGGCAGGTGAGACTCTTCAAAGTCTCTGACTCTTTGGGGCCCTGAAATTTTCATCGCACTTTATGTAAAGTAAACAAAGTGTGGTTATGTCCCAGAAAAGAGAATTTATGAGCTACTAAAGCCCTTAGGAATAATACAATAAATATTACATAATGAATAATATGTAACATATACAATAAAAAATAATAAAACAATAATGTGGTATTCATTCCTCCGCTGCCTACCACAAATCCCAGATCAGATATTACTAATCAATCATGGCGCTCTTTCCAACTGAGCCTAGGTTCCCTTTCAGCCTAGTGTTCCAGGCAGCCATGACCAATACTGGGGATGGGCATGCAAGCTAAAAGTTCCACACACTCCTCACCTAAGGCATTATAATTCCCTTCTGGCTGAGAGAATACAATCCTGTGGCAGTGGCTCTAGGGAAATCCAAATCCCTGGGCTGATCTTGGCAGCTACCCTTAGGAAAACAGAAAGAAAGAGAGAAAAAGACAGAGAAGAATCGCTTTTTAAATGTTTGCCTTCCAAATGTATTTATTTGCAGCCCCAGGTCTACTGACCACGTGCGTTGCATCTGTTTTAGGTTGGGATTCAAAGAAGTTTAGGATTTATTAGCTTAAAAAAAATACATATCTCGGTATCTCCACGTAAAGATGCCAAGGAGAATCCTGGCACTCCCTCGGATTCTCTCTCTCTCTCTCTCTCTCTCTCTCTCTCTCTCTAGAGTATCTGGGCCCCTTTGCCATGAGCCAGTCTCATGGCTTGATTTAAAAGGAGGAGGAGAAGAAGCCTGGTGTGGAAGCTGCCAGTCCCCTAGTGTGAATTGCACACACCCGGCTGGGTTTGCACACCCTGATGGATTACACAGCTTTGTAGAGACTGTGCCTGTCCTGTGGAGAAGCTTGAATAAATTTGCCAGGCCTGACTGGGTGGCCCCTCTCTGCAGCAACCGTGGAAGGAGACTGAACCTCTTACCCTCAGCCCCTGGGCTTTCCCCCAGGGACCTCCTGAGCTTTCCCGGTTGCTACATACTCCCTTCCACTGGCTTTCCCATCATGCCCCTCTACACAGGAAAGGAGAGCCCCTGAGGGAGCTGTCTCTGCTCTCTGCAGTTTTTCCATCTGTAAAATGGGTATGAAAGTGATATTATCCCCCTGGTGGCAAGACTATTTGAAGTCTCATTCCAGTCACTAACCACTAACGGTGAGGAGAGTCTGCTCTTTCAAGTGATAGACTAGCTGACACCAAGCCTATAACTACATAGATTTTTCTTTTAATTTCACAAAAAGCCATAAGACTAGTGTGACGACTAGTATTAACTGGCAGAATCAAGAATCAACTGTGAGGGATTGTGTTGCCTTTCCTTGTTTTAAATTATTTATGTGTACATGTGTGTGCCCGCTGGTCTATATGTACACTGCATGTGTGCAGTTCCCACATAGACCAGATGGGGTGTCATATCCCCTAGAATGTCAGTTACAGAAGGTGTGAGCTGCCCAGAGTGGGTTCTGGGAACCAAATCCAGATCCTCTGCAAATGGGCTTAGCTTCTGAGCCACCTCCCCAGCCCCATGGGCAATCCTCTTACTGGTACTGAGGTAGAAAGGACCACTCACCTGGGAGGCAGATTTCCTGGTGGGATCCTAGTCTTCGCAGGCAGAGAAAAGCCATGATTGGCAGCACTCAGCACTCTCTGCTCATGGCTGAGCATGTATGCGAGCAACTGCCTCAGCTTCTGTTGCTTTGACTTCCCCACAGTAAGGGAGACTGTGCCTGCCTTGAACCGTGAGCCAGAGTAAAGCCCTTATTCCTTCCATGCACTTGGCAGAGTAGTCTATCACAGCAGTGGGGAGAGAAACAAATACAACAGGGTTCTTGTGGACAGTTGGGAAGTCCAGGTTGTCCTAGGATCCAAACTGGGCATGTGTGTTCTGATCACAGTCATGGACTCTGGGGTTCAGACAGTCTGAGACTAATATCCCAGTGGGCCATATGCTCTATTGAGAACCCCTGGAAAACCGTTCTGTATAAAGAAAGACACTTGGCTCTTTTCTAGAGCGAGAACATGGGGCTCAGTACAGTAAAAAGAACTCCCCCAAGACACAGAAGGAGCAATTAGCCAGGCTGGGATTCGACACAGGCTCACCTGATTCTAACATCTTACGAAGGAGACACATTTGGAAATGTTTTCTCTCAGAGAGCGGCTTCCACCTGCAGCAAACCCTCCTGGCTCTCCTGTGGCCTGTCACCTCTCACATGGCACACTCTACCCAAAGAGAACATGGCGAGCTGAGGTGCGGCCGAGCACAGGTATGAGACCCTGGGTTTTGTGCCCAGTGCTACATAAGACAACACACAGAAGGATGGAGCCTTGAGACTCCATCACTGATACTCAGGGGCTGCATCATTGAGCAGCTGTACAGCCTCCCCAAGCCTTGGTTGTCTTATCCTGGGGTCTGGATGTCCTCCATTTGCCAGCCTGCTTTTCTCTGCCTGACTATAGGTCAAAGGACCCAGGTCAGAGTGTCACCTCCACTTCATCGATGAGGCAGTGATTCAGTATTCCAAGGGCTCAACAACTGCCTCCACCTGTCATCCCTGCATCCCGGGGGTTTGCAAGCACCCCAGGTGGCTGTCCCTGGAAGAGATAGCCTTCCCTGTTGCTAATTCCTCACTGACAGTCTTACCTGCAGTAAACCCTTTGGGCCCTGACTGTAACATTCACTCTCCTCACCTACAATGAGGGAACTCCATCTTATATTAACAAAATATGGTGTGGGGCCAACCCTGGCCCACAGCCTATTTGTATAAATAAAGCTTTATTGGAATGCAGTCTTGTCCATTCATTTATGTTTAGTCTGTGGCTGCTTTCATGTTACAATGGTAGATTGAAATAGCCGCTCCAGGGACCATTTGGCCTTCAAGCCTAAACTTTCGACGGCCCAGCCTTTCACAGGAAACTTGCCAAGCCTTGAACTCTATTTTGGGGTAAGATAGTTGGTGACAAGCCCTTGATATGCCTGGCACACAGGAAACTGTCAATCAGGCCTGGCTCTTCTTGCCTGAGTTCAGTGGCAGCCGTGTGCATTATCTGAGCCAGGGAAAATGGGAGCTGGAGTGCAGGCTGAGGGGGAGGGCAACCATCTGCTTCATCGGATGCTGGGTCACAAAAATCCTTTATAAAGCAAGGTTTCCAGGTGGCTCTCTACTTCCTGAGCAAGAATCTGCTCTTCTCATTCTTCCTCTCAGCCCTTAGCTGGGAATTCCAGTGGGGCCAGCATCTATAAATGTTTGCTGTTGGATGAACAAACCCAATTAACCACCCATTGGTTGGGGTGGAACTTCACAGAGACCCAGCTTTTTATGCAAATCAGACTCCTTCAGGGATGCTGCAGCTGCCCTGAGTCTCTGCAGCTTTCTCTCCAGCAAGGCTTTCTGCAATCCAGGCTCTGATCCTAGACAGCATTACTGCCTCCATTTTCTCTCTCTGACCTTCTGCCTTCAGACTCAACTCCTTCAAGCTACCTCTGCTTCGCTTTCAAAGTCACCTTTCCAATTCCCAAGTATAGTCTGGCTTCTCTCATTCTAGGAAGCTGCCCATGGCTCCGGTTACATACCTGCATTCTCCATAGCCAGATCACGTGCCCAGTGTGAGCCCAGCAGTCCATCCTGCTCTGTCTTTCCTTTCAGCTCTCTCTTACAATGTTCCAGCACCTCACAGTCTTTCTGGGTCCCCTAGCTACGTCTTTGTGGCTACCACCTCCTGCCCAGAGCATTCATGTGTGCCTCCATCACAGGCAAAGCCCCATTGTTACCTGGGCTTTACCTTCCCAGGGAGCAGAATCATATTCCTCCAAGCGGGTTCTCTTGGATTTCTCAAAACATCACACTGTTGTCTTGGAGGGCTTGATTTTGTCTGCCTGCTTATTGCTTTCCCATGTTGGACCATAGGTCTGGACATCTAGGTGAGGGGTACAGCCTTGGATTTAAAGGACAACAGGTACTCAAGCACTGGAGGCTCCTGCCTCCATCAACCCAGGTCCTTCCTGCCTCTTTGCCCTTCGTCATCCTGCTGGGCACACACTCGGTCCTCTAGAAAGATGGATCCAACATTCATGAGTTTTACTCACATCTGATCAACACTACTCAGAGAAAAGCTGTGTCTGTTCTGAACCTATAGAGACCCTTTTTGCCTCTGGCCCCTCAGCAGTGTCGCATAGCAACCATCAACCAAGCATTTTCATTGTATTAGATGTGTAAGCAACCCAAAAGGTCCCAAGTCTACAGAGGCTGTGTGTAGGTGCCAGGCAAAGGCTACACAAGGGACTTTGGAGTTGTGTGTGCACAGCAAGTGTGGGAATGTTGATGGGAAACTTCCAGTGCCCAAGTCTTCCCATCCTTAGAAGGGTCCCTGTGTGAGTATGTCATTTTCTCATTGTAACCGCTTGTTGCTGAAATACTTGAAAATCTTGCAATGCTCCAAGCAATGCCTAGAACGAAAGCTACATTGTTTAAACACTAAGTTGAAACATATTCTTTAAAGAGAAACTGTCTCTTGCTTGGCTCCCGGGCTTTTGGGGAAATACACTTACAACCCAGTCAGTCCCTGGGTCCTATGCTAGATGTAGTGATGGGGCTGATGGACTGATTGACACCTGGCTTTGTCCTGAGAAAGGCAAGACAACTTGAACCTTGGCTGGTTTTGTTTACCTTTGTGTATGAAAGACCCTGTCAAGCAAACAGAAATGCAAGCCGAAACAGGTACTTGAAGAAAAAGTTCCTTCCAGGTCATGGAAGAAAATGTATCGAGGGAAGTCACTCAGTAGTGTGTCTTCAGTGCTAGACTCTTTCATGAGAAACTGAGAGTAGAAATTTCTTCCTATAAGAAAACTCCTAGATGCCAAACGTCCATGATTAATTTTAAAACCTCCAAAGCCTGAAGGAGAGGAAGCAAACCTTCTGTCTGATGAATCCAGTTACCCGGCATCAGTTTGCAGCTGCTGGACTCTAAATCAGGCCTGGCTGGTTGGTTTCTTCATTAGTCTCCTCACTGCCCAAAGGACCTGTTTTCATATTAGGGCCATTTCACAGATGGAAAAACTAAGGCTCAAAACCATATGCCAAGAACTAATGGTAAAAATGGATCAAGACTCAAATCCTGCTCTGTCTGGGTCCTTAGACTGGTCACATTAGTTGGAAACCATCCCCTGGGTTCGTGGGTGGGAACTGCTGCTTCAAGGCCCTGCTCACCTCTCTGCCAGCATCTGGGCTGAAGACTCCTTCCTGCAAGCTCAGCCTCTGACTGTGGACTTGGGATCAGTCGGCTCCACATGGGAGCCAGGCAAACATAGCACCCAGATGCATGTTGCCATAGAGAAGGGCAGGTTCAAGACGGACAGGGGTAGAGGTGGGGGTGGGGGGGGTGGATCTGCAAGCTCCTGCTCTTTGTCCTTGTGGCCAGTTTGCCCTGGCTCCTGTTCTTTCTCTCCACACTTCCCCTCCCTGCTCCCTCACTTTGCCTTTTCCTCTCCATCACTCCTGTTTCCTGCCCTTCTACTGTTCTCTCCTCAGTTCCATGTCTTTCCCCATTTCTCCCTTTTCAGTTCCTCTCCCCCTCTGGCCTTTCCTCCCCCTCCCCTTTTTCATTTTCTTTTACCTTCTCTTTCCAGCACTCATGAAATAACACACTACAGCCCTTTACCTGAACTTCCTTCCAACACTACATACAGAGTAAATAAAGAGACTGCCCCCAGGAAGCAGACCTCCATGTCTCTGTCTCTCTGTCTCTGTCTCCCTCTTTCCCTGTCTGTCGCATGACTTGGCATCCAATGGCGAGTTAAGTGATTTTCCAGGTACAGCCGAACTGGTGTGGAGAAGGCTGACAAATCCATCTAAAGGCAGCTTTCATCTGCAAATGGCTAAAATGTCATGTTCTTCCTATTATTGCTGTATTCCTCCCCTAGACATACACACATACTCACACCCCACACACACTCTCACACACTCATACACTCATACACACACTCTCACACATGCATACACACACTCATACACACACTCACACACAATTATACACACTCTAACACACTCACACATATTCATACGCACACTGAGACACTCATAATACATACACACACACATTCATAACACTTTAATTTGCTAACACACACTCATACACCCCCACACACTCTCACACACTCATACACACTCTCTCTCACACACACACTAAACACTCACACACACTCATATGCACACTGCCACATACATACACACAATCATACACACACTCATAACACTCTAACATGCTCACACATGCACTCATATAAATACTCACAAACTCACACACTCTCACATACTCATACACACACACTCATACACTCACACACTCACACACACTCACACACTCACACTCATATATATACTCACATATACATACATACTCACTCATACACACACTCATACACACTCTAACACACTCATACACACACTCACACACTCATACACACATACTCTTACACACTCTAACATGCTCATACATTCACTTGTACACACCCATACATATTCTTACACACACTCATACACACTAACATACACTCATACATACTCACATGCACACACTTACACACACCCACACACACTCTCACACACACTCATGCACACATACTTGTACAGACTCACATACATTTCCTCATTGATGTTCCTTTGAAGAGAAAACCCTCTGGGCCTCAGATCTCTAGCAATGTTCTCTTGAGAACTCAAGTCTTACCTTGAGAAAGGGTAGCTGGCCTTGCTGACCAACTTCTGTATCCCAAGAAATGTCTCACTCTTGGCTTGAGCACACAGCATAGACACAGATCCTGAAAAGTGACCTACCCAGGGTCATTGGATGGCCTAGAGTTGAAACTTAAAATACCAAAGGCTCTTCATGCTATCTGGAGAATTTTTTGTGGTGGGGGTGAGTTGAGGCACAAAAACAAAGCTGGAAAAACCCTCCTTGGACAAGTGTAGACCATACCTTAGAACACTCCAACTTTTCCCAGTCAGGAGTAACTTGGGGTTTTGTGCCAGCCTTACTGAGCACACTTATCTGCTATCATCTTACTGCAGGATTCTGGGCAGTTTTGTCCCCAACCTGAGATGTCAGTCCCTTATCTGTAGGATAAAGTTATTGATGTTTTCCTTGCCTAGTTACAGTGATTGTCATTTTGAAACTTCAGGTCTTTGTAGGCTACAGATTGTTTAGCATGGGTTTAGAATAAGCCTCATGAAGAATAAGAAGCAAAAATACTTTGGATTATTGTTCAAGTTTAGCCTTAGGACTTACATTCCAGAAGGGAAACAGAAACGCATGGAATGCTATTCTTTCCACCTACTCCTCAGCCAGGGCAGACATTACAAATCCATCACTGCCTTTCAGACATTTCCAGTTGATCAATACTGAAACAAACAGCACAGCTTGCTCATTTTCCATCTTGTTACGAAAGGAGAAACAAATGTCCTAATCCAAGTGTAATGGTGATTCTTGGTTGTTGATTTGAGTGGATCCAGATTGAGTTAAGAGATGTGACTCTGGGCATGTCTGGGAAGAGTATTTCCAGAAAGTATTAACTGACGGCGTAAGACCCTTCCTCAGGGTAAGCAACAACCTCAGCCAGCTAGCCCAGACACAAAGAAACCAAGGATAAAACAGTGTTGCTTGCTGCCTTTGTGTCTTGCTGATGAGTGAATCTATACTGCTTCTGCCATGCCTCTGCCACAGTTAAATGTCACAGACAACAGACTTACATTTCTTCTGTCTTCCAATGTAGACTGAATGCTACCAGCTCTCCAAAATTCTTCTGGGACTTTGGCATTACATGAGGACTACATAGGTACACAGCTTCACAGACTGGGTAGCTGCAGACTACTCTGGCTTTCCTTCATGCAGACATCCCCAGATTCTATTATGTAAGCCATTGTAGTAAATGCTTTTCACATATGTTTACATTTGTTGCCTACAATAACTCAGAAACTCAGGTCAAATGCCTCATTGGCTCCAGAGACAGAACCTCAGCCCCTTCCTCCTCTATATGCAGTCTGAACTTGGTCTTTTCCACACAAGGCATTATCCATCCTTTATGATGACCCCCAAAAGACCCAAGGTTGGTCATTCCAGTTCACCCTGTTTATAAACAGTTATCCCAGTTTATGAACCAGGCTCACCCACCTCCAGAAGTCATCAGTATGTAAGCTTGGACTAACCTGTCTCCAGAGGTCATTAATGTGTTAGCCTGGGTTAGCCCATCTCAAGAGGTCATCAGTATATGAGACTGGGCTAACCTGTCTACAGAGGTCACCAATGTTTGAGCACTGGCTTGCCTCTCTCCAAAAGGTCATACTTAGTTAATGTCTTTCCACACCACTTCCCCCAAAACAGGAGTGAGTTTAGCAGGCCAGGCAAGGCTGTGGACATCAAGAAGGCCATTGCCAGGACTCCAGGGAGAACCAAAGCACAGCCTCCCCCTTTCCAGTAAAGATTTCACTCCTGCTGCATTCTGGGGTCCTGCCAGGCCTGGAGTCCATCTCCTGGGAAGGACAGAGCATGCTATTTTGATACTGAGCCTGTGCCATGAACAAAGTGATAGACAAGCCTTTTACACATCCCAGAAGTCAAGTTCACAGAGTCATTTCCTGTTTGGCTCACGCTGTGGGCAGAAGCCCAGAGGCTCAGCTCTGCTCTCTCTCATCAGCCTAATAGGAGAACAATTACCAAGTCAGGATCCAAATTTAGCAGCAGACACTTCTTTAAGAACTGGAGGGCTTGTGACTTTCAAGAGGAGCGGACTGTTGACACGAATTCTGGGTAGCACTCTTTTTCTGAGGACTCAGAGCTGTCCACACTGCTAATGGTGGAATCAGTAGGTCATGGCTGAGGTCCAGGAGTGGCTAGAAAACTGGCAGCTCGGGAACACACTGACTTATCCAAAATTAACCAGAGAGTTTAGTTTTTTAACTGTCGATTACAAATTTATTTAATTGTATCAAAAAATAAAGAGGAGTTCCAGGGGGGCACAGAAAAGGCCCAAGGATACTCTCCTAACCACGCTTTATCAGGACGCTAGTGGGATGCACAAAAGACACTGGAAGAGATGTCATCCATCAGTGTAGAGATGGCACATGGGAGCAGACAATGGCAGCAGTGTGAACAAGATGGCGGCCATCGGCATGCACATGCGGCCATTCGCTAAAGTTTAACCTCAGACAGAAAGCACCAATGTGTCCCAAACTGACCACGAACTTGCAAGTTCACTGGTGAAGTCAAATGATCGTGGTTTGACTCCCAGACTCATCACGAGAATTGTGCAGATAATCTCTCCTCCAGAAATGTGAGTTTCCCCTTGAAAGGACACATGGGAAGAAACCATTTGATAATGGCTAGCCCAGCAGCAAGCACCTCTGAGAACTCATGAGCTGAGCTAAGTTCTAAGCAGCCTTCTTACAGCAACCCTTGATGCTTTCACAGTTATACCATGAAGTAAGTACCCTTACTGCCTTCTGTTCTCTAACTAGGGAAACTGAGGTACACAGCAACACTTGGCTCCCAGTAACAACACAGTATATGGAAGCTACAATATCTAATCTGGTGACCCTGCCAGTCTCAGGGTTGTACAAAATCTCTGGGCAGGCAGAGAAATACCTGTGCCCCTGGGGTTCTCCAGACATGATCAATTGGAATGCAGTCTCTTTCCCTCTGTCTACAAGTATGGCTTTCTGAAGAACTGTACATATTTTTTTTAATCTGATATAAATAGCTCTCTTAATTTTTCTTTCTTTGTCCACCATCCAAATATCAGCCAATACCAGAGAGAACTTGGTTCTGGTCAACAGTGACAGGGTCAGGGCTCCTTTGCAGGATGTTTGCCAGTGCAGGCTCCATCCTGAGCTGAAGACTCATGGCATTTATTTTAAGCTGAAACAATCTTATATTTAAAGCTTGTCATCAGGCCGAAGTTTATTTATTGCATTCCATAATTATGATGAATATATTTTAAATAGAAAAAGATTTAAAATGTAGGACAGCTGCAAAAAAAACCATGATGCCAATCACTGCGAGGCAGCCACATCTGGAGGCAGCCACATCTGGAGTCAGAACTTGGGTGGGAAAAGCTTGTTTTGCATTTTTATGACCAGATGCATGCAGATTAGATGTACCTTATAAACTTCACCCAGACAACTGTCAAGACCAATCAGTCTTAATTGAAGGGGACATTTTCTCCAGCAATCCCCCAAGCCCAGGCCAAGAATCCCCCCTGTATCAAGCACGGGCAGAGCAAGTTCTGTTAGCTGTGTGTAGAGTGATCTGTCAAACACAGGCCAAATTCAATACTGGACTTCATTCCACAAAGACTCCAATTAGAAGATCAGGATGAAGTCTGGAAAACTTTGAAAGACTCCTTGGCCCTGTCACATCAAGACATGACCACAGAAAAGGAGGAACAGGAGTCGGTGCCGTGTCCCTACACATTGAACACTTACTTTGTGACGCTCATACATACTACTTAGGTCCCATACCCACTCCCTCTAGGTCTTTCCAGCAGTCAGTCCAGTGGCTGGGGATGATTATCCCATTTTACAGACCAGGAAACTGAGCTTCAGAAGGCTGGAGAGAGACTCTGACTCAAGTTTGCAAGACAGGAAAACTTGAAAAGTCCAATCAGCCGGTTTCATTGAGACAAAGGCAGTCTCAACCCCTCCTGGGGCATGCAGACGTGTGGGAGGGCATAGAAGGCCATTACAATGACTGTGAGGACATGAACACCATGGGCCAGGAATGCCAAACCTCTTGCAGCTTGGACAACAGAGTGCCAACAGCCCTTCTAATATATCAACTGTGACCTGCCAGAGGCCAGCACCACAGTTAGGGAGACTACAAGCAGGGGTGTAAATCAATAGACGTCAAGAATACTTTCTTAGTCTAGATTGCCAAGTTAGTGCATACTGATAAGCAGTGCATGTCCAGATGCTGACCATCCTGATGGAGAAGAGAGGAAAGGGGCAGGAGGCTTCTTTTTTTTCCCTATGAAGCATCCTTTCTTTTCACATAAGCCTGAAATTGCTACCAAGGCCATTATCATTACATATGAGGTCCACAAATCAAAGCAGAGGTCTGCTGAGAGAAAATAGGCGAGTAATAAAAATTTCATGGCCCAGATATCTGTTTCTTATGTGTGGAACAAGACAAGTTCAGAAAAAAAAAAAAAAAAAAAAGCACTCAATCTGAACACAAATAATGATGTTGGGTGTTGCATCTTTTATTCCATGAACTTGACGCGTGTCGTGTTGGATCCCCAGTTGATTGTATAATAGCCGTTATGCTGGCTTTTAGAGAAAATAGAGAAACTAAGGCTCAGGAGCAAAAGGGGCAGTCCAAAGTGACACAGGAGTGTTGGCCCAGCAAATCCCAATTCCACTAATGGAGCTCACAGGATCTTGGGGGTTGTTGGTTTTTTGTTTGTTTGTTTGTCTTTTGCTTTTTGTTTTTTGTTTTTGTTTTTTGGGGTTTTTTTTTTTTTTTTGATGTTGCAAACTGAAGATGTTATTTGTTTGTTTGTTTTTGATTTTAAGTTACCTTTGGATGTAGTTTTGCTGGGATTCCAGGATGAGTAATTGGCTAAAGGCCGGGGCATCCCAGTCTCTGTTAGCACAGGAATGCAATGGAGGTCTCTTCTCCCAGGCGTGATGTAAGAAGTGCTGTGCTTGCCGGGCGGTGGTAGCGCACGCCTTTAATCCCAGTACTTGGGAGGCAGAGGCAGGCGGATTTCTGAGTTCGAGGCCAGCCTGGTCTACCAAGTGAGTTCCAGGACAGCCAGAGCTATACAGAGAAACCCTGTCTCGAAAAACAAAACAAAACAAAACAAAAAAACCAAAACAAACAAACAAACAAACAAAACAAAACAAAAGAAGTGCTGTGCTTGTTGTTTGTGTCTAGGGCTGGTAGCAAAGAGGCTTCCACAAGCCTGAGGCCTGGGATGAGGACACTGCTGATCTGATCTGGATACAACAGATTCTATAAAAGAAAAGGCTCTTCCTGACAGAAGTTCTCATTAGCACTGGCCCTCCCGGAGATCCGTTCCTTCGATATGCTCCTTCTGGACATCACTGGTTTGGAAGGTGTCTTTTTGTGAATCAGAAATGAAATCAGCAGTTTACAGGAAGGTTTTACACATAAAGCTGGCAAAGTCAGATGCCTCTGGGTGTCCAGATGAGGGAAATGAAACCGACAGTCTGGGTGCACGCTGTAATAGGGAAGGATAGGGATTGCGAGAGATTGAGGAGTCCATGCTGGGGTCAGTTGCCAGGTGTGATGCTGAGTCTTTAGACTGGTAGAGTTTTCGAGCATTTTAAAGAAGAAAGTATGGAATTTGGGTGTAAAGTCTGTAGGCATTTGAAGGTTGATTGATTCTAATTATTTTTTGTTGTAAACAAACAAAAAACCTAATTATGTGCGCCATCCTACCCCCCCCAAAAAAAATACTGTGTTTTTATGTGACCTTTGGAATGTTGGATTCTTCTTCTTCCCAGAAAAACATCAGAGAGGTCAGAATTTTCACAGATGGGATGGGACCCATCTTGGCTTCTCCTCCCCCTGCTTTTTGATGGCCCTTGTGCTCTTACTAGTTGAAGGAGCCAAGTGGGCCATTGGAAATGACACGGCACAACCAAACAAGCAAAAGAGAAACTCCATCTTTAAAATAATAGCCTTTTGAAGAAGGGGAAAGCAAGCAGGCCGTGGTGGTGTTCACCTTTAATCCCAGCACTTGGGAGGCAGAGATGGGTGCATCTCTGTGAGTTCTAGGTCAGCCAAAGTTTTGAGATTCTGTCTCAAAAACAAATATGGGGAGGACGTGTGAAGAAGACGCACAGCGAGAAACAGCTTCTGGGAATTTAAGCTCAGCTTCTGGAAGTTTAAGAAACTCCTTAAGAAAAGAACTGGGAGGGAATGCATTGTTGGCTACCTGGCTGGAGAGTGGGATCCCTCCCCTCTTCAGGGCTTACTCTGGACACTCTCTTAGCTAGGCAGAAGCAGACCCTGCCGGTGCGGTGGGGGGCAGTACAGAATGTCAGGAAAACAAAGGGGTCTGACCCAGGGTTGAAAATCTCCATCTACCAGACAGTGTGACATTAGACAAGTGACTGGCTCTCTATGAGCCTTGGTATCCTCAGCTATGACATGGGGACAAAAGTTAGGCCAGTGTTACCGTTCAAGAGTTTTTGTATGACAGCTGTTAAACTGGGAAATAATCGTAGATTTTTGACTTTGTGGAAGGCTTTTATTTTTCACTTTTTACAGGGCGTTGCTGCAGATGCCATAAACTTGACCGGCCATTTGCAACACCTGCCTCTTGTGCAGGCTCAACCATCTATGCTCAGGGTAGAGCTCTCCCTCCCGCAGAGCGGGCTTCATTTATGTCCTACCCAGAGATTCAGTAATGCTGTGCTGTCTGCATGTGTGAGGAGTAAGCTTCATAGCTGCGGAGGAAGACACTTCTAGTGGGAAAGGGGCACTGTAGAGACAGCCCCCAGCTCAGTACCAAGGTGGCTCTAAGTACCTTCAAACAGATTTTACAGAGGAAAAATTCCAGAGGTGCTGGATTGGCCCCGTGGGATGGGTCAGAAGCCATCATTTCTCTGTCCATCCATTTGCCATGTGCCATGATGGCTTCTTTCCCAGGATGATTCTTTCCCAGTAAGATGGCTGCAGAAGTCCCAGACATTTGTCCCAGAGACAGCGCCACCTAGAAGAGGACTTGATTTAGTTTCTTTTCCTGTTGTGATAGAATGCTCTGACAGAAGTAACTTAAGGGAGAAAGGCTTTATTCTGGCTTGTGGTTCAAGGGTTCCCCCCACCCCCATCACAGTGGGGAGATCAAGGGGCCGGGAGTTTGAAGAGTCTGATCACACTGCATCCATGGCCAGGAAGCAGAAGGAGGTGAGTGTATTTGCTGCTACTTGGTTCTGTTTCTCCAGTTGCTCAGACCAGAATCCCCTGCCCAGAGAATGGTCCTCCCATCCTCAAGTGGGGTTTTCCCCTTCTATTAACTCAATCAAGATAATTGCCCCACAGCCACACCCAGGACACCCATCACCCAGATGATAACTAGTTCCTGACGAGGTAGCAACACTAACCATCACAAGGACCAAGAGCTTCTCTGGCTCACTTTCGGAGGTAGGAAACTTTGGCTCCCTGATGCCCAGCTGACTATTCTTGACCTGGTGACTGTACATCTGTGTGCGGATGGAGTGGGGAGAGAAGACACACACAGAAAGAGAGGGGAGAAGGGAGTTTCTGCAGGCAGAGGTACCACCTCATCTAATCAGGATTATCTCGAGAAGGAACTACTGAGTTGAGTTCCCCAAACAAAGCTTAAACGTGTATCTTCTTTGTGTACATGCTCAACGCTAGCAGGGGTGTGGGGGTGGGGGGACCAAGACAGCAAACTAAGAGTGCTTTATCGAAACCCAGTCTTGAGAAATCTGGACATCAGTCATCGGGGAGCATGCTTTGAAGGGTCTTCAGATCTGGGCTGAGGCATGGAGTGTTTCTCCATGGCATCTGCTCACCTCTAGTCCAAGGCCACTTTCCTGGTTCTCTTAACTGAGTTCAGGCAACTTCCACTAGACTGAAGAAACCCATGGGCAGAGGGTAGCGGGTATATGAACGCAGAGGTGAGTATCCAGTATTCAGGGAGTGAACGGGGAATGAAGGCTGGGCTGGCAGGCTGCAATTGGAGCTGTTTCCACCATATCTTTGGCTGACTTACACAGCTCAGGCATGGCCTGTCTCAGTGTAAGCTCCATGTGGCCAGGATGCGTACCACTTGGATATGAATTTTTCATGAACTCCTCATAAGCTCAAGGTCGTCTCCCATCATTTGCAGAAGTCTTCCAAATCTCTCCTTTCTGTCTCCTGGGAACACCGTTGGGATCACTAAGATTTGAAAACCACAGTATGACTAGCACAGTAAATACTGTTGAGAGCAGCCCAGTGGGACAGGTAATATCATCACCTCCATTTCAAAGATGGGGAGGTTGGAAAACAGAAGAGGAAATTACTTCTCTGAAGTCACACAGCAATACTGAGAAATCCATCCCAGGGAACCAGTGGGTTCCTAAAATGCTCAATACAATGGACTACCCCCAGCTAACTATATTTAGCATAGTGTCTCTGGAGGTGAGAAAGAAGAGAACTAGGATGCGTGCTGAGTGTTCTTAGGGCACATAGTAGGTACAAGAAAAGCTGATTGATTGGGGAATTTTAAATGGGGGAATATTTCTGTTATAGGTTCCCTACCCCTGTTTCATGGACAATGGAACATGGATGAAGTTGTGAGAATCACCCCGAGGAGCTAGGACTCCAACAAAGGCCACTCCGACCTCGGTTCTTTCCCACTAAGCCAGCCATAGGGCCTGTGGTTGGGCTCTGGCTGTTGAGAGCAGAACCACAGAGACCAGCTGCCTTTAATGCGGTGGTTCAGCTCCATGTTCCTGGCTCTGGCCTCTGCGTGGTCACTGCCCACTGCTGACCATAAGGGACTGTGGGTGAGAAAGTGGCTCACACTGCTCATATTCCACACAGGCAAGCCACACAGGCAAGCCACAAGGCATATTTTGAGTTTCTAGTAGTCACTTTTTTAAAGTACAGAAAAACAGGTGAAGTTAATTTTTGAAATACTGCTTATATTTGCTTAGCCTAATATGCATCCAAGAATACTTTCAGTGTATAATCAATATAAAACATTGAGGTCTTTTCCTTCCTCCCTCCTGCTCCTCTTCTTTCTTCTTCTTCTTCTTCTTCTTCTTCTTCTTCTTCTTCTTCTTCTTCTTCTTCTTCTTCTTCTTCTTCCTCCTCCTCCTCCCCCTCCTCCTCCTCTTCTTCTTCTTCCTCCTCCTCCTCTTCCTCTTCCTCCTCCTCTTTTTTCTCCTCCTCTTTTTCCTCTTCCTTTCCTTTTCTCCTTCCCCCTTTCCTTCTCCCTCTTCCCCTTCCCTTCTCCTCTTCCTCCTCCTCTTCTTTTTCTCCCTCCACCCTCTCTTCCTCTTCCTCCTCCTCTTTCTCCTCCTTTTCCTCCTCCCATACCTCCTCCTCCTCCTAGTCTTCTTCTTTGCACCAAAGACTTGAAGTTCTGTATGTGTCTCTACAACGTATTTCAGCTTGAAATATCTGTCTTCCCAGTGTTCAAGAGCCACATGACTGTCCGCTGCCATACTGAACCAGGGCAAGCTTGGCTGGCTCAGGGAAAACCGTGCCTTTCGTAGTCTTTCTCCTTCACCTCCTACACACATCACACACACACACACACACACACACACACACACACACACACACACCAGGTTACTTTAGCTTCATGTCTTCCATTGGTAAGAAACAGTGCTCCCTAAAGCGAAGAAACAAAAGTCCTTATAAAATTATTGCTGGAGCTGGAGAGGTGGCTCAGCAGTTAAGATCACCGGCTGCTCTTCTACAGGGCCTTGACTCCCAGCACCCACACAGAAGCTCACAACTGTCTGTGGCTCCAGCTACAGAGAATCCAAACCTTCTTCTGGTCTTCATTGGCACCAGGCACGCATTCAAGCAGATCGCCCACATACATAAAATAATTCTAAGTTTAAATGTAAGCTACTAGCCACTTGCCACTAATGAGCATGTCCCCCAGTCACCATATGCTAGAACTTAACCCCTTGCACAGCTGTGTCCAGATGTGGGAGCTCTGACATAAGAAGAAGAAGCCTGCAAAGGAGACGAGAGTGTTGAGGATGAGTTATCCAGTGGTGTGCCTGCCGTCAGCGGTTGGCAATGACCAACAGAGAGCAGTCATAGAACCTCTTACAAAATTACACGGGGAGTTGCCAGCAAACTCCATGTGGGCTTTTGGGCAGGGGTTTGGTATTTGAGGCAAATTGTAAAGATGAGAAACCTGGACACGTGGGATCCTCAAAAGCTGACCAGAACAACCAAAATGGCCATCTTGAGTTGTCACCCTCTCTTATTCTATGAAGCAACAATGGACCCTTTCCCAGTAAGAGCATACTGTGCAACAGAAGCTGGACTGGAAACAACTGGTTATGCTTAGCTCAGTGGGTAGGCTGAGGAGACCCCGAGTTACTTCTCAGAGTCAAGTTTACACTCAACGAAGGTCACGGTCATTGTGAATAGTGAAGCTGTTGGGGGAAAACACTGCAGTAGGATTCAGAATCCTTCGGGAATACACCCGGGAGTGGCACACCGTCAGGGGAGTGCTTTGTTACTAGGCTCTTCAGAGATCATCCTAGATGTCTGTGTTGCTTTGACTGAGAATGGCCCCATAGGTTCTTATGTTTGAGCATGTGCTTCTCGGCTAGTGGAAGGATTAGGAAGTGTGGTCTGTGGAGAAGACGTGTCACTGGGGACAAGTATTGAGGCTTCAAAAGACTAGTGCTGTACCTTTTGTTCTGTCTCTGTCTCTCTGTCTCTGTCTCTGTCTCTCTGTGTCTCTTTGTCTGTCTGTCTGTCTGTCTGTGTGTCTCTCTCCCCTCTTTCCCTCCCCACACCCTGCTGAAACATTTCCCAGCACATAGTGGCTCTGTGTTTGCAGCCACAAGCTCGGCATGCCTTTCCGGCTTCTCTCTGTCTGCAGGCCCTGCTGCAGATGGGTGAGCAGGCACTGTGCACAGGCCAGAGTAGCTCCTGAGACATCCATGGTCATCCCATCCACAATCAGCATAGTCCTCTGGCGTCATACTCATGCTCTAGACTCTGCCATAACTGTATGTAACTGCTTCTAAAGGTGGTAGGGCTCTCCATTTTATAGATAAGAAAACTGAGTCTACCAGTCTAAGGCTACGAAGTGCTCCTGACAGAGCCAGCTTGAGCCCTGAATGTGTCAATTCCAAAGCCGTGTTCTTTCCACACACAGCCTTACACTCGATCATCCACCCTGGTTCTTCACACAGGTGAGTGGGAGAAAGCCGTTCACTAGAACCCCATGGCTCCCCCTCAAGACAGATGCCCGCTGGCGCCACCAAAATGGCCACTCCTGGCCAGAATTGGTCCCTGGACTCTCTAAATTGCTCTAGCTGGGCTGGGATCTCCTGCACACAGGCTCCCCCTTATGGAAACAAGGGACATTCCCGTGACTTGGATGTGACTGGGGACCAGATGCTGGAAAGGGCCCATGCTGATCTCACCCAGTCTGGTACCTGGAACCAGCCCCCCAGCCTACTGACAGCTCTGTGCTTCCTGCTTGCAAAGTGTGCCTGGAACTTTCTCTGTCGCCCATTGGAAGATGCATTCTTGATCCATACATGGTGGAATATTGACAAATACAGTAACGGAAGCTGACAGAGCTCGGTGGAGAACCAATGGCATTTACAATGGCCTTCTCAGGGACACTTCTCTTGTCCAGACATCAAAAGGAAAGTATTCTTTATGTATAACACATGCACACACACACACACACACACACACACACACACACACGCACGCACGCACGCACGCACGCACGCACGCACCACACATGGACAACATGCTAAATTTATTTCCTAGAATGGCTGAGAACTGCTTTCTAATCACAGAATGCGAGGCTAGTCTTCCACTCTTTGTGAGCCTCAGTGCCTCTTTCTGCAAAATGGGAGTAATGATGGCTATAGTCGAGACGCCCCTACAAGGCTTGGGTCACATTCATCCACCGCTTTAGGTCCCCAGGAAATGTGACAATCCTAGTGCTCACGGTGTTACAACTGGGCTGCATTATGGCCCAGGTGATCTTTGCTTGTTTGTTAATTTAGCCATTCAAGACCCTGCTTACTGACTGCCCACCGTGTGCCAGGCGCAGTCACCAGCAAACTCAACAGACCTCAACGGCTATCTCTGTATTGCTGACAACTAACCTTCAGGTTGAGAACATAGGAGGAGCCTGGGAAATGTTTCATGCCAACTCTAGGGAAAGGGAAGAGGGGACAAAGAGAGGTTAAAGGCTGGTTGTACTCACACTCTTCTGTCACTGTGACCTCTCTTCCACAAGCCTTATTGTGCCTTCACCAAGAGAAGTCTTGGTGAGGTGTTGCCCATTGACAGTCAAGCTTTTTCTGCATCCTTGAGCCAGATGGCTTTCGTCTGTCCCTAAAGACCCTCCTGCTCTATGGTACCCCACAGGGCCATTTTGCCTGTCCTCAAAGACCCCAAGTTACTGTCCTTGCTCAAGTAGACTTCATCCAGTGAAGACCAGGCTCTGGCATCCAAACCTCAGTTTCCCTTTCTGAAGCATAGCATGTTAAAGGGCCCCTGGGGCTTGAGGAAACATTCCACCATGAGACCACTGAAGGAGCTCAGCAGGACAGTGTCTCATCAGCGCCCTCCACAGATAGGTGGCCTTGTTGCTGGCATTGTGCACCCTGAGGGATGGGGGGAGTCCTGTGGAGAGACTCCTATGAGATGGCCAGGAGGGGGTTAAAAAGAGAAATCTTTCTATGGGCTCACCTGGAAAGTTTCTGAGGCTCAGCGCCATTGGGATGGGTAGATTGACAAGACTGAGTGTGCATGTTGTCGGGAGTAAATGGGGCATTGTGGTGCAGAGGTGCGTTAGCCTGGAGTCTAGCTGTGTGCCTCTTAAGGAAGGTCTGGGCTCTTCCATATGGGATAGTGGCCAGTGCGAGTTTGGAAGGAACAGAATGGCAAGGTAGGAAGCAGGCCACCTCCAAAGAAAGGTACAGTCAGTCTCGAATGCCAACATGCTGGGGACTGGGGACTTCAGGTCAAAACAAACCAAATGCCTGATGCTATGGGAGATCCAAGAATGAATGAATGCCTGAGAGACCAAGCGGTAATCATCTGGGGGCAGAGGAAGGAGGAGGACTAGCTGAGGGGTCAAGGCCACAGGATTTGGAGAAGGGAAAGTATCCAAGGGATGTTCCCAAGGTGTCCCTACAGGGATGGCATGGAGGTGTGAAGCCCAGGAAGATCCTTCTATTCAGCACAAGGGCCAGATGGACACCCAGGGAACGTGAGTGAAGTAGGGAGAGAGAGAGAGAGAAAGAGAGAGAGGGGAGAGAGAGGATAATTAAGTGCCAAATTGTGCAGCTTAATTTATTGCTTGGACAGTTGCCTTGTGCCATAAACCCCATTGCTCTAATGAGCTCATGACATCAGTCAGCAGGGAAAGTATGCCTAGCCCATACTAGTATGCTGCAGCCATATGCTCGCCCTGCTCAAGTGCCTATCTGGGTGGACAAACGAGTCGTAGGCTCCTGACTCAGTTTACAGTTGGGGGTACCAACTACTGACAAGATCCTTTCTCGGATCACTACCAAGGACCCAAGACTCCCATGCATGTTAGTCCAGAGCAGAAGGACAGACTTTGAATCTGACCATAATACAGGAGCATAGGCCCTGCCGTGACATCCAAGGGAGGTTGAGTCACATCCAACCCCCTTCCTACAGATGTGGACTTGAGAGAACCCTAACTCTCTTGGAATCGCAGTTGTCTTATCTGTGCAAAAAGAATTGGGGGTGCATTCTTGGAACCTCTGTCACCAGGAAAAAATTCTCCTGGCAAAAAATAAGCTAAAGCAAGAAATAGGTCAGAGCCACTGTTGGCCTGTGTGTGCTACCCTTCCCCTAGGCCAACTGCTTGGGAAAGCAGAGATTGACCATATTTACCTACTCTGGGGGGGGGGGGCGGGGATTAAACAGTCCCTGTTTGATTGTGCCAGTATGGTTATCTGGTCTTGTAAGGGCATTTTATGTGTAGAATGAAGACAGAGGTTTATACTGGGGTAACTCAGAGCAGGCCATTGGAGAAGGTGGTACATGAAGGGTAGGTTATGCTGACAAGACTCTTCAAGAGAGAAGCAGTCCTTGTTGGGCATGCTGGTGTGTCAGCACTTGGAAGGCTGGAAATAAGATAGCCTCTTGCCTTGGTCTTTCTTTCTTTCTTTCTTTCTTTCTTTCTTTCTTTCTTTCTCTCTTTCTTGATTCTTGGCTATATACATAGTACAGCCTGACCTTTTTTAATTTTTAAGATTTATTTATTTTATGTATATGTATATTTATTTTATGTACATGAGTAAGCTGTCTTCATGCACTCCAGAAGAGACCATTGGATTCCATTACAGATGGTTGTGAGTCACCATAGGATTGCTGGGAATTGAACTCAGGACCTCTGGAAAAGCAACTCTTAAATCACCGAGCCATCTCTCTAGCACCACTTTGTATTTCTTAATAAGGTCATTCTAAATACCTCTGTTGGGAATGCTTAGAACAATGTCTGACTGGAAGGGTTGGAAGTCAGGGCAAAATGGAGCTGTGTTTATGGACCGTGCTGTTGTCTGGAACTCAAGTGTGCCCATGTTGGCGCTGTTAGGAGAAGACAGAACCTTTAAGGGGTGGGGCCTACTGGGAACTGTCAGGGAGTGGAAGCTTGGCTTAAGAATGACTGAGGGTCCCTGGTCTGTCCTTTCTCTTTCCCATTCCTGGCCAAACGGTGAACCAGCCTCTGCTGCCATACCCTCTCACCATGGCCTGCATTGCATGGCATGCACTGTCTTACTCCATGCTTCCACGTGATGGCACCAACAGAAGATGAACCATAAGCAACTTTTCCTACTTCCAGTGGCTTGCCTCGAATGTTTCATTACAATAACACAAAGCTGACTAAGACACTATGCTTTCTATGAGATTGAGGTAGTTGATTGCCTACAGCAAGGAAATTCGGACAGACTGTGAGCGGTTTAAAGCTCCAACGAGTCCAACTCAGCAGGCCACCGTTCCTTCTGACAGGTTTCAGTGTAATGGGCTGTTATCTGCTTGATTGTGTGCTTTAAACAGACACCATCACCACTTTGCAGTAGGGGATGCCTGGTATAGGATAGGCACCCACTCTATTCATGTTAAATAATAAAGAAATTGAGATAGTTGCCAAAGAGTTGCGTGGGAGAGAGAGATTGTTTTCCTTACCAGATCACCAACAGTTAAGATGTGATTTCTCAAACCTAGGCTGATGCCAGTGGAGAAATAGCTTTCCTCGTACTGCAAGGGGTGGCAGAATGTTACAGGTCTTCCCGGGGAACAACAGGGCCATCGGTGGCTTCAAGCACCAGAACTCTCCAGCACAGCGTGGACTCACCACAGCTTAGTCTCAGGAGGGAGCGGGACCCGTGTGGGAAGGGAGCTCACCACAAAGTGCTCTAACCAACTACATACTCAACAACTGAGGATGGTCAAACTATCACCTTTCTTGGGATGCTATGAAATTGCTTAAAGTCATCATTCAGATATGTGTGCTATGAAAAAGTACCCATGAAGTATTAAGCAAGAAAGACCAGGTCACCATGCCATATGCATACACATTCACAAATGGCAGATCAGCCCCAGGGTTCCCTCAGACACCAGCACCCACAAGAGCCCAGCTCTCTCATACAAAATGGAGTAGCATTGGCACCAGACCCCTGCTCAGTCTCCTGTCTACTGTCATCATTTCACGGTGACTTCTTATGCCTGAGATGCCAAAACTGCTGTGTGAGTAGTCACACTGCATTGGGTAAGAGCTAGGACCAGAAAAAAATGTCTGGGCATGCTCCGTACAGACATGCACACAAATATCAGCCACTGTTTGGCTTAATCTGCAGATGAGGAACTACAGATGTTATGGGCCAGCTGTGTGTACAGGTATAGCCATTTCGGGACATATTTTATTTCCTTCTTTTGCCCTATCTGTATTTCTTTTTTCTTTTCAGTTATGTGTATATGTGTATATCTGTGAGTGGGTTTGTGCACATAACTGCAGTACCAGAAGGTGGCCAGAAGAGGGAGTCAGAGTTCCTTAAAGCTGGAGTTAGGCAGTTGTGAGCCACCCAATGTAGGCCCTGGAAACTGAACTCTTCACCAGCTCCATCTGTTTATATTTCAGACATAAAAGGGAGAGGATACATATCATTGTAAAACAATGAAATTCCCACATTGTTCTTGTTTTCAATAAGAGAATGAGTTGAGATGACATCTGGGGACAGAGAAACTTCAGAGCCTCTTAGACCCTCCTCTGTCCAGGTGTGCTAGCCATGGCCTGGGAGACCTCAAACAGCCCAGGGATAGCTGTGGCACTGTCTCTCTGCACTGTTTGTGGGGCATCTCCTCTTATGAGGGACTCTCAGGGATATACCTAGTCGGCAACGCCCTCAGGCCTGTTTTGAAGTTCACCCTCGGTCCCTTACTCTTTCTAGGACCCAGGTCTGCTGGACATGTGCTTTTCCTGTGCTTCTCCACGCATCTTGTGCACGCTGAGGATGCCCGTGTCTCACCTGGGAGACACAGATGACACTTTCACCAAATCCCACGCCCCCCCCCCCACACTGGCTGCAGACTTTGACAGAGGCAAAGGTGGACTTCTTTGACAAGCACCTGCTGGATTCACCTGATACCAAGGCCTTTCCCCTGTTCAGCGGCTTACAGAGATGAGGCAGCTCTCCTCTTCATTCCTTGAAGCTTCTGCAGGCCAGAAAGCCAGGGTGGAGACACACAGAGCAACATAATCCAAAAGAACAACCTAGATGTACACTGTTTGCTCTCCACAGGATCACCCTCTGCAGATTCAACAGGACAGAGGCAGTGGTGGGAGGCGGTTGAGGGAAAGGTCCCTGCTATGTCTCTAAAATTCTCTGGCACTTTCCCAAGGTGATCTCATTTAACTGGCACTGCATGCCAGCGAGAGGATGGAGGGTGACCACTGCTGTTATTCCTGCCGGCCAGATGGAAAAGGAAGTGCACAGGGGCTTGTTCGGCTCAGCTGAAGATGGCTGGGGAGGACATGATCATCAGGGAAGGCCCATCTGAAAGCCCTGCCTCTCCCACATAGGATGATCTTGAACAAGTTGTCTGTCTTGGAGTCGTGGCTTCCCAGTCTGGGAAGTGATGGACCAGCTCCTGAGCACGTCCCTGTGAAGGCAAAAGGGATAGGCCGATAGCCAAGTACTGTGCACGGTAGAGTAAATACCCAGCTGTTGACGGTGATGATTCTTCTAGTAACTGTTCCATCTGGCTCCAAATTCCACAGGAAGACAGAAGTGGGAGTGGATGGGGTATGCTTAACTCAGGGTCTGCACAGGCATCTTTCTTTCAACGGAAACCAGGAGGCATCCATGAAAATCCACAGAAACTATCCTTCCCTGAGTAGGTGGGTCCCACCTGACCAACCAGTTTCTGCACCTGCTTTCTTCAGCAGCCCTGGCAATACGTCCCTGTTGTTTGGTTTCTGGCTCACTAGAAGGGCACACAAAACCCAGAAGTCCTACTGTGTCCGGCCTGATATCTGTCATTTGTGGAGGACAGTCCAGAGACACTCAACAGCTACAAGTGATAAAGCAGAGACTGGCATCTGGATCAGCTGGCGTCAGGCCGCCATTGCTGTCTTCCTCTCGTGTGCCTATTGTCTCTCCCGATACACTGGTTCTGATTTTCCAAGTGGATGCTTTCCTTTCCGACAGAACCCTTTGACAAGTCTGCTGTGAACTACAGTGTGCTTCCCGTTTTGTGTGGGGATCTGATGCCTGGAGAAGGGGGGGGGCAACAAAATGTCCTTCAGTTGCCTCCATCAGGAGAATGGCTGGTGGCTGGCTTTTCCCCTCAACCCCAGGGTAGTTGTGCCATTGTGAGCAAGCTGCAGACCCCCCAAGCAACCAGAACATTCTGTACCTTGTGGCAATTAGTCCCCACTTGGCTTAAGGACTCCAACATCAAAGGAGGTCTCCGCCTGCTACCCAGGGGAGGCCCAGAGAATGCTTCAGAGTGGAGCCCTTTCCCCCTCATTAGGGGGCTCCAGCCACCAGCAAAGCAGACTCTGGACAACAGGCCTGGCCCCATCAAAGGCCTCCTTCTTCTGCATGGCCTCTGTAATCCAGGGCTCGAGTGCGCCCCGCCCCCTTCCCTGGACCAGCTCAAAGCAGCCGTCTGGGGACACCTGCCTGCTCTCCAGGGCAAAGCCAAGCGAATGCATTCAGAAGACAAAACACTATTTTCCTGTCTCAAAACTCCTAGGGCCCTGCTTTGAGCTGCCTGCAGTCAAGGCCTAGAGGGCTTACAATCCCTGCCCACTTAGCAGTGGGCCTGAAGTCAGGCCCCTCCTCAGCAGTCTCCTCAGCCTTTGAAAGCTCCGAATACGAACAGGAGCCAACTTAAGCCACTTAGCGATGCCTCTTTAGCTCCGATCTGCTCCTTGATGAGGAGGTAGCTGGCCAACCTGGAGCCAGCAGTCCTGAGAGCTGGGGTGATCAGACAGGAGAGGTTGTCTCTGCCACACCACAGTGAGGACGAGGAGAAAAAGCCTCGGTGCATTTGCCCCAGCACCCAATGGTCTCAAGCAGAAGGGTGGGGTTTAATCATGCTCTCTACCCGTGTACCTATCCATCCACAGGTCCGCCAATCCTTTATCCATCCCTAAATCTATTCATGCTTCATTTCATCCATCCACCGATCCATCTGTTTATCCATTCATCTATACATATATCTGCCTGTCCTTCTGTCCATCCGGTGGCACATGATGTGGAGATTCAGTTCTGTGCTCTGGAATTTCAAAGAAGAGTTAGACACAAGCCTTCCCCTCAAGAGAAAAGGGCAAATACATATAAACCATGGTGGCCCAAGGGTAGCCTAAAATGTGTGAAAAACATTGTTCACTCTTGAAGTTGATGTGCAGCCATAAGGGGGTGAGGGTAAGAGATGAGGATGGAACTAGAGAATGACACTCATCATTCCATGGCTCTCGTTCTTTGATTACCTCTTGTATCTGCCTAACACACAGACATGCATGCACACGCATGCATGCACACACACATGTGCACATGCATGCACACACACGCACGCACGTGCACGTGCACGTACACACACACACACACACACACACACACACACACACACACACACACACGAGCTCGGTGGAATTCCACTCAGGCAAGCAATATATATGCCCAAATATATATCCCTGAACACATACATACATGCTCATGCAAATGCAAGTGTACATTCATATCATACATATAAAAACACCTACACATAAATATGCTCACATCTCATAAAAACAGCTGCCCCTGCTTTAAAATGCTTACCTACATACATAGGCATGCTAAGGTATACCAAAGTGTCCTAGCATACATATGCAAACTCTGGAATACGCACATAAGCAGGCACAAGAGACCTACATGTGACATCTATGTATACACACACAGATACACACACACACACACACACACACACACACACACACACACATCTGCACTAGGAAAATCCGGGAATTAGATGCCTGCCTCTCATTATTCCTTGGTCATAAAAATGCGCCCTGAGCAATGAAACCTGGCAGAACTGAGCCTATCAGCTGTGCTTTGGGCTGGAGCCTGGTGTCCCTGGGCTCCCCTGGGCTCTGCCAAGATGGTGGGTTTCCTGCCTGATGTCAGCCTCCTTTCCCTGCTCCAACTGTGAGAGCTGTACTCTCCCTCAACCACTGCACTGCTCGGGTAGTGGGACAAGCCTGGATATGTCTGACATCCACCCTTAGGGCAGGGTGGCCAGAACCAGCCCTATGATGTTGTCACTTGAATGGATGCCCAGCCAGCCCCAGGCAACACACCATCATTCTAGGTCCAAGGCCAAGTACTGCAGCCTCCTTCCGTTCTACCATGCAGGCTTCCCCAAGTCACACTTTCTCCACAGTTGTCTAGGTCCCCGTCTGGTTCTCGATGTGGGGCCATCAATGAGAGAACAAGAATTGGGATTCATATGGACTGGGAAAGGGTCCTCCTGGATCAGTGGGAGATTAGATGAGATGTGATGTTCACCTCAGCTGAAGGCCAAGGATTTACCTGTTAAGTCACAGCTGGTCCTTCTCTTTTTGTAAACTGGGTCATCCATCCACTGGTCCACCTCTCCACATGTACCTGTGGAGCCTTACTGTGCAGCCTCAAAGTCACAGGCACAGCTCCCAAACAACACATCTGCTTGTACATACAATAAAATCCAACCCATCTCTCCATCTATCGACACATCCCATTCACCCAACCCCACCTACTTATCCATTGATTATACCATCCACATATCCATTTGCCCAAACACTACCTGGCCATCTCTTTGAACACCTATCATCCAGTCATCAGTGTGTGTGTGTGTGTGTGTGTGTGTGTGTGTGTGTGTGTGTATGTCTTTTCAACCATTAATCCATGTTCTCATCAATTTATAAACCTGAAATTTAAAAAGAAGTGCGCTGGGCCTCAGGAGTGGATGCTTAGTGACCATGTGCAGTTTCTAGTGCCGTAAGAGACAGAATTTGAAGTCTTTGCTTTATCATTTCCTGCAGAAGCAGATGCCGCCAAGGCCCTTCAGGCTCCCATCCCTACTGTCTCAGTGGGCAAGACTGAATACCAACAGCAGACCCTAGATCTGCTTTTACCTGAGGGATTCCTCGCATCTCACCTGAAGTGTGGAAGGCTGGAGTGATGTGGAGAATCAACACCTCTGGACACAGCCTCCGATGACTGACAGTCAGCGTCTGTGTACAAATGTAATAACCCTGCATCTCTACCCAAGATCACGGTGGGGGCACTGAAATCTCAGAGTTCTGAACCTGGTATACACTGCTTTTTCCTGTATAAACATGCCCATGCTGAGGTTTAGTTTGTAAATCAGAGTAAGAGATTCGTGACAATAATAAAACGACAAACTTGAGTGCTATTCAAACTTTAAGGGTGGCTCATTTTTGGAATTTTCCACACACTGGTTATGGACTGTGGTTGGTATAATGGAGACCATGGAAGTCAAACCATGGACTGAAAGGGACCATTTTTCCCCACGTTCCTTATGCTTGGGTGACGTGACCCTGAGGTGGTGTTTTCCTGTGGCTTCCAGAGTCCCCAGCAGGGCCACACTCCATTGTCGATGGTATCTGTAACTTGAGAGAGTGCCGTTCAGAGCCACATGCAGGCCCTGTCTCATGCTTCCCAGCTTAGATGTTTTGCTTTCCAATTACTTGCCATTGAATCGCTTTTCCCAGGTTAGCTGCTGGGGAATCCATTCTAAGATGATACCTTTGCTACGTTCAGTTAGTTACTGCTTCTGTGACTCACTAGTATTTACAGTAAGTGCACAGAATGCCAGTTTGCTCCTGTTCTCATGAACCATTGGCCTCTGCCCTCTAGGGGCCAGTCTGTACTGTCATGGCCCAGCTCTGGAAGTAGAGACCTGGGCAGTCCTGGACAGCAGCCTTCCTCCCTCACACGTCTATGCCTGAGCTACCTCTTTGAGTTTTTAACCACTGCACTCAGCAAACCTATTTTCTTCCTCCACTGCCTGGCATTCTTACCATTTGCCTCTGGACAGCAAAAAGGTCTCTAAGCGACTGTCACCTAATCTCTCCCCTCTCGCTTGGCCCTCTAAAATCACATGTCTACTCACCAGCCATAAGCTTTCCAAAGACCTCCACAGCTTACAGGACAAGGATCAACCTTCCCAGCTGTTGCCCACCCATGCACCTCACCTCTGGTGGGTTACCTGTTATGCTGATAACACATTGTCTGATGTCATCTTGACACATGATAGAATCATCTGAAAGGAGGGAACCTTAACTGAGAAAATGCCCCCATAAGACAAAGCTGTAGGGCATTTTCTTAATTAGTGATTAACGGGGAAGGGCCTATCCCCGGGCTGGTGTCCCGGGTTCTAGAAGAAAGTAGGCTGAGAATCATGGGAAGCAAGCCAGTAAGCAGCTGTCCATGGCCTCTGCATCAGCCCCTGGCTTCAGGTTTCTTTCCTGTTTGAGTTCCTGTCCTGGCTTCCTTCAATGATAAATAATGATACAGAAATGTAAGCTAAATATATCTTTTCTTCGCCAAATCATTTTTTGGTCATGATGTTTTGTTGGAACAATAGAAACTCTATACGGTGGCTCCCTGAGTTCTCAAAATACAATTTTCCCTCCAGAACCCACCTTGACTCCCACCATCCTTTAATTGCCTCATTAGTTTCCCCTCTGCATCTGATCCCAGCCGTGATGTTACTCCTCCAGGAATACCTCGTAGGCCAATGCCTACTAAGACTCAAATATAGCCATAGTGCGTTCTTCTCTTGTGTGGCTATTGTGTCTCTGAGCCAGATATTGATGGCTGGAATGAACGGTCAGACCAGGTCCCTACCTTCTCTGGACAGTCTGGTGCCCCTTTCTGTGTGGGATGGGCACAGATCAAAGAGAGTGGCTACAAAGGCTTCAGGGTCAGGAGAAGGAGCTCTGGGCTGGGATCTGCATGGGGAGCAGAGAGGAAATGCTAGGACCAGTGGTGGCAATGGTAATTGTCCTTAGCCATGGTGGTGAAAGTAAAGTTGGGTGGTGGAAACAGTTTTGTATACGGTGGCAATGACGGTTTGGGTGAAGAGAAAATCCCTGTGATTCGAGGACTGTGGATATGCTCTATCAAATGGTGAAGGCAAATTAGGGCTGCTGGTCTCATGGTTTGGAGATAGAGAGGTCACCCTAATGACTGGGTCATCATAGTGTAAGAAGGAAGAGGAAGAGATGCAGGATGGAGCAGTCTAAGAGAGACTCGTGGCTCACAGATGGAACGGGGCAAGTGGGCAGCTTCCAGAACCTGGGTCAGAAAAAGAAATGGTTCTCCAGATCGCCCAGAAAGAATGCAACCCTGCTGGCATGTTGGTTGTCGCTCAGAGAGACCTGTTTTGGATCTCTTGGCCCCATAACTGAAAGACAATGCATTCGTATTGTTTTAAGCCACTGATTTTATGACTGTCTGCTACGGCAGCAAGAGGAAACTCGTCCTGTTGTGGCATGACAGCGAGGGCAAGGCTGGCCGTGATGGGAGAGCCGATTGTGGTGGAAGCAGAGGATGGGTGTTGGTACCACAAAACAGTTCCCGGTGATGGTGATAATGGCAGCGGAGGTGATGATGACCAAGCAGGCGAGATGTAGGGGTAGTGGTACTGGTGAGGGCAGAGATGGTGGTGGTGGGAATGATGGTAGTGTTGATGGGGGTGGGAGGTGAGCTGATGATGCAAGCAGCGTGGTTATTGATGGAGGTGAGGGTCGTGGTAGTGACACAGATACGGTGGAGTAGTGGTAATGGTAGTAGTCGTGTTGGTGGTGGTTGTGCTGATAGAGTAATAAAATAAGTGTTAACAGTGGTGATGTATAGATGATGGTGGAGGTGGTGGTAACGGTGTGAACGGCGACGAACATAGACTAAGTGGTCACGGTGTTATTAATGGCAGTGGTGATTTTGATGGTGTTGATGACGGTGACTTTGATAATGGTTGTTGATACAGCGGCTATGAAGGGGGTGGTACAGGTAGTGGTGGTGGTTTGGGTGGAGATGACAGGAATGGTAGTCTTAACAGCAATGGCAATGGTGTCATGGCAACGGTGGTTATGATGGTGGCATTGACATAAGAGGCAGCGATTTAAATGGCGATAGTAGCGGTAGTCTTAACGGTAGTGGTGTCACGGCAATGAGGTGGTGATTTAGGTGGTGACGATGGTAATGCCAACATCCACGTGACTGTGGTGTGGTAATGATGGTAGTGGATGGATGGTGGTAGTAACACAGGTGCTGGTGACAGCCGTGAGCCCTTTGTAGGAACTCAGTCACTTTCCAGGGTCTTCCTGAAGATCCCAGACAACATTTTAGCTTTGATCTTCCCCTGCTCTTACATCTTCGAATCAGGTGTTCTGAGCAGGGATTTGAAGACAAAGCTGGTAAGGAAACAGCTGGGTCTACAGGGTCTAGGGAGGGAGATAGAAGCGGAGGTTAACCCAATGGGGCTAGTCAGGTAGAGGCCATTTCCTATTGTGATGGTTTCCCTCTATAACTTTCTTTCTGTGGACAGCCAAAACTCTCCTCAAGTGGTGACTATGGAGAGAAAACGGGCAAACACTGCCTTCTGCATCTTTCTTTGTCTTTGGAGGCACAGGCACCAAGGCATGAGGAGCCCCAAGTGGCCTTGAACTGTGGTCCAACAGGTGACTCTAGCATAGTGAGCAAATGATACCCCAGAATCATCCAGGGAAATTGGGAATAAAACTGGGCTTCTGGGGTACCCATCCTGGATTTTATCATCACCCTACGAACTCTTTGACCTCTGAGTCATACAGAGACAGAGAGGAAAGCTCAAAGATCCAGTCAGCCAGGTAGCAAGAGAAGGTAAAAGCCTCTGAGGCCTTGTGGTGCATAAACCACTTTCCACAGGTACCTGAATCTTCCCAGGGCTGCCAGCCACCCTGGGTATTCCCCGGCCCACTTACCTGCCCAGGGATCCCGGAGTGGGAAGGGCAGCCATGCCTGAGACAGACTTTGGGTCTCCAAGGGTGTGGTCTTGGCAGGCCTCAGACACGTGCTAGGGCCCCCGCCCCACCCCAGAGGGGTATCAGCCACCATCACACATGAGGCAGAGTGGCGCCAGGCCCAGTCTGGCCATCACAAAAGACCTGCTGGCACCTGTGGACAGCAGCGTCTTACCCTGCCTCTCCCTGCCTGGACCTCATTAACACCTTCCCTGGGGCTGGGGCTGGGGCTGGGGCTGGGGCTGGGGCTGGGGCTGGGGCTGGGGCTGGGGCTGGGGCTGGGGCTGGGGCTGGGGCTGGGGCTGGGGCTGGGGCTGGGGCTGGGCTGGGGTTTAGGCTGGAGCTGGGGCTGAAGGGAGCTAGTGGACGGTGAGGCAGTGGGAACCACCTCACCTTGGCTTTTACCTGGTGTGCAACTTCGAAGTTTCCTACTGCTGTCCTGACTTGCTTATCTGTAGCGCTCAGTCTGTGGTGCTTGCAGGACAGAGCCCAGCAAGTGGAGCCCATCTCAGGTGTTAGACACACAGTGGGTACTCAGGCCCATCTCAGATGCCGAGCACACAGTGGGTACTCAGTAGCAACTTATCTCCTGAGCTGACAGAGAGCCCCCTGCCTCCCAAGCTCACAGCACTGGGGGAAAACCATGCACACTTCACCAATGCCTCGTTCCCAGGCTCAGGCCCCCAAAACCCCTGAGAGGAGTGGAGGCCCAGTGACTAAATTCAGAGTCTAGACTGTCCCAGCTTGCTGAGACCTGGTATCTAGGCATGTGCAAGCAGATACCTGGACCCTGGGGAAACTCAACCCACACAGCAGCTACCGTGGTCTCCTTTGCTTACTGGTTACAGCCCATGTTCTCAGAGAGTGTCACATTTGCATGGCAGGGAGTTAATTCTGTCTACCTCTGAGAGGAGGTGGGCTATTGAAAGAATGTGCCTCCCTGAGTGAACCCTTCATCCACCTTCCTGGGGTCTGGCTCTGGGGAACCCAGACTGCTGTAGGGGAGTCCCAGGAAGAGTGAGAAGAAGGGAACAGGATGGTGTGTGGAGATGCAGAACAATGGCAGGCCAGCCTGTGGAGTGTCCTGAGAAGCCAGCCGACGCTTCTTGTCATCAGATTTTCCAGTCACCTGCCTGGGAACCTGAGGAACAGATTAAAGAGCCAAACACATATTATTTCTTTTGTCTGAGGTGCCAAGTTTGATCGCATGAATTGGCCGTCTGTTCTCCAGCTACGGGCAAGCCAGAAACCTGGGCCTCCTGAGAAGCTGCTTTTGTCAGTTGCTAACAAACGTTGAGGTGTGGGAGTGGATGGGGTTCCCTTCCTTCCTCTGCAGAGCCCAGCTAGCTGAAGAATTTCCAGCCAGGTTCCCTGCTCTAGGCCCAGTGGTTACTGACAAACCCTGAGGATGAGCTGGAAAGAAGGTTGAAGGCCTAGTGATTCCGTGAACCTTCTTCAGCCTTGGTTTCTCCCATTGTTAACTGGGCAAGGACCAGAGCATCCTCCAGCTGTGACACAGAAATGGTGCTGTCTTCTGATATCTAGGGAAGGGAAGGCTATCTCTGAACGCAGTCCCTGGCACAGGATCATCCAAGGTCTTCACACACACACCCCACTTGCCAGAGTCCAAAGAGCTGGCCAAGACCCTTGCAAGTGTCCTTGAGCAGGGCTTGGGCAGGATCCCCAGCCTGAGGACTGGCTTTCCCGACAGGAATTTGAGCTCCAATCTCTTTTGATAATTTAGGGGCCACAGGAAAAAGGCAGAGTTGGAGGGTTGGGGGCGTCTTACTCAGGAGTGAGCAGCTGCATTTCCATCTGACCCTCAATGGACTTGGGGACCTTAGGAAGGTCTGGAATGTGAGCATGGAACCTGAGAAGCAGGCTTGTCCTGCTCCAGTGCAGCAGCCCCAGACTGTGAGAATAGCCCCCACACCTCAAATGTGGGCTGTCCCCGGGGACACTTCTGGGAAGATGCTGACTGATAACCGGTCAAGACAACTGGGTAGGCCTAGGCTAGGGCTCCACAGATGGGGAGGTGGGTAGCTGGAGCTTGTACCTTAACCATACTGGTTGCCCTCTGTCAACAGAAGCCAGAGCAAGGCAGTCACTAGAACAAGATTTAATTCAATGAGAGATTTAATTCAAGATGATGGTGGCAGGGAACTCCACCTTTGGTGCAGATCTGGGCTCAGGTCTGAATGTATCATGAACTAGTGAAGTCACTGCTGTGAGGCAGGAAATGAAGCAACACGTGCATGTGCAAGTGTGCATGTGCACATGTGTGTGTGTGAGTACGGGTGTGCATGCTTGTGTGCAAGTGTGTGTGCACGCGAGCGCGCACGTGTGTGCACATGTGTGCATGTGTGTGCGTGCGTGTGCGTGTGCATGCATGTGTGTGTGCGTGCATGTGTGTGCATGAGTGTGCACGTGCCAGGCCTCAGGGATGATGGAGAGTGAGGAGCCTGGAGCCTGGTAGACATAAACAGTTACACAAATAGACCTAGAAGAAGGTCCAGGAGCCAGGGTGTTCCTTCCATTCCTTCCCGTGTGGGGCTCTCTTACCATACCTGGCATCAGGCAAGCAGCCTGACCACCATCACAGAGACCTTCTGAGCTTACTTCATTGAGCCTTCAGAGCTCAGATACACATCAAGACTCCATTTCACAGGCCAGACCACTGAGGCTAGAGAGGTCTAATGAACTCATTAGGTCAGCAAGAGGCAGAGCCCTGGTGAGAGGCCTGGACCTTAGATTCCTTGCGCTGTTCACAGAGAGAAGATGCTGGCCTAGCCTCTAGATCGCCTTGTAGCCACAGACCAGCACTCCTGGGCCTAGCCAAGTCCAGCTTCGTGCCTCTCCTCACACCACCACTGCTGGCTGGCCCTAACCAGATCCTGAAAGGATTCCTAGCCCCAGGGCTCAGGTTCCACCTGCCCCTCCCTGCAGATGTTGGGTAGGCTGTTCTTGCAAAGTGATTATAGCTTTAGCCCAGGAGGCTGGGGCCAGGAGAAGCTTGACAGAGAGACTTGAAAGAAAATCTGAAACACACATGGGCTGCCTTGGCTTGGTAACCTGAACCCCTCAGGTGTGGCGGCCTCTTCTCCCTGGCCTATGCCTCTGAGGGACTGCCTCTTGTATGCAGACTCTGCTAGAGAAGCCAGCTGAGGCTTCAGACCCTAGAACTTGGGGCTAGAAGAGAACACATGATCAGGGCCCCTCCATCTTAAGTGGATACCAAAGCCCACAAAGGATATGTTTTCCTCCCAAGAAAAAGCTAACTAAGGGCAAGACTCCCAGTTCCACATGCAGTAAAGATGCTCCAGCTCAGGCTGACTCGAAACCAGCCTCTTACAAACTCTGCGAGCCACCTTCATCCAGCACCTCAATGCCAGGACAGCCTGTCTCCTCCATCCCTGCACCTGTTGCCTCTGCCTTAACTCGTCCCCAGCTAGCCAGGCTACGCCACCTTCCCAGGCTGGAGTTATATCTGGAGGATGGGAGGGTTGGCAAGAGTGGTCTGGGGGACTGGAGCCTGGTTCAACTCAGAACAGAAGGTGGGTCCCAGCCACCTGTTCTGCCTCCTGCTCTTTGTGTGGCACGGCCTGCTAGCGCTCAGCTTGTGGCCTCCAACATGTGGCTCCAATATTTCCTCTGAAATATGGAAGCTAAGGGAACAGCTGCTGCCAACAGTGCCCATAGCTCTTGTGGGCCAACTAAGTGCTTGCTGGGAAGAAATGACCCACCAAGCTCCTTGCCAATGGCATTACACTCTTGATTGCAGATTGGATTACTTCAGAGGAGGGCGTGGTCTGGAAACCAGTGTGGCTTTAGAACAGGGTAGAACCTGAGACTTATAAGCCAGGAGGACCAAGTGGAACCTCAGAGTAATCCCTGAGAGCCAGTGGCCACCAACTGAAAAGGTAACTTCACCTCTCCAAGATTAATTTCTGCACCTGTAAAAATGGGTATGCATGATTGTTTAATAAAGAACAATGGTTGCTGGACTGTGGTAACGCACACCATTAATCCTAGCACTTGGGAGGAGGCAAAGGCAAGCAGATCTCTGAGTTTGAGGCCAGCCTGGGCTATGGAGTAAGTTCCAGGACAGCCAAGGTTACTCAGAGAATCCCTGTCTCAAAATAGATAGATAGATAGATAGATAGATAGATAGATAGATAGATAGATAATAGATAGATAGATAGATAGATCAATAGATAGATAGATAGATAGATAGATAGATAGATGGATGGATAGATGGATGAATATAAAGATAGATATCTAGATAGATAGATATCTAGATAGATAGATAGATAGATAGATAGATAGATAGATAGATAGATAGATAGAGGCAGGCAGATAGACAGTGATGGTGGTGGGCAGCCTTTAACCCAGGGTCTCATAGTATGGTCAGTGTGCACTGGCTTTCTCTGGCCCATCTGCCCACCTGTCCTTGGGCCCACTGCTGAGTCCTTGACAGTCTGTCTCCTGCCCGTGGCTGCTTTCTGGCTTAACATGGTATATTCCAAAAGTCGAGGAGTCTGGAATCAGAGGTTGGCGATGTATGATACCCTGTAGGCTTCACTTTCCCAAACAATTAAATAGTGAGGTGGGAAGGAGGGACAGGATTCCAGGACTAGAGCTGGGTGGGGTGAGCACAGGGTGAGGCTGGCAGACATCCTGTGTCCAGAGGACTGTGCTCCTGTGCCAGGTATGCATGAGGCGGCTTCCTTCCTCCACTGCTGTACCCCCTTACCTACCCCTCTCTGTTTACCAGACAAGACTTGGACTTCTTGTGCTGCTGGGAGTGTGGTAAAAAGCTTTTCCCAACCCAACTTGAAAAGCTGGGTTAAAGTGAAATAGTTCAGACCCTGAACCCCTCAGCACCATTGGTGATGTCATTTTATGATGAGCCCTAGTCATTCTGGGCTTGGAGGTTCATGGCTGATGGGGTAATGGTCTCAAGGTTTACTGATTCTGAGTTTAAATTGTAGAACCATTCTCAGAGCTGTGGGAACATCAATAGCATGCTTTCCTTTGTCTGGTCTCAGGTTTTCAGTCTCCCTTCCCATTACACTCAGCTGTAGCAAGAGTTAACTATCATCTGCATCGGTTTACTAGGACTGTGTAACAAATTACCAGAAATGGGAGGCTTAAAGCAATGGAATCAATCCTCCCAGAGCCTGAGGGCATAGGGCTGAAACCGTCCAGAGCAAGACTGCCTCCCATCCAGCCTCTGGTGGTTGCTGGGAAGTGCCAGCTCCTTGGCCTGCAAAACCAGCTCTCAGGTTTCAGATGCTCTCTGCATGACTTTCCTCTCTTTGCATCAATGTCTGGACCCTGTTCTGAGGACACCAGTCGCTGGGTTAGGGTCACCTTGGTGTTCCATGTCCAGCTTGATTATGTCTGCAAAGCCAGTGTTTCCCAACAAGGTCATATTTACAGGTGCATGGAGGTAGGGCTCTTTAGGGAACACACAGGTAACCCTTCTCTGCTCCTAAAGTACCAGGCTGGTACCCAGAAACTGGGAGGTGGTAGCTAGGTAAAAGATAGATGGATGGATAGATAGACAGACAGATAGAGGAGTGGATAGGTAGATAGGCAGATAGGTAGATGATAGATAGATAGGGAAAGAGGGTGTTGTGTGTTCTTGAAGATAGATGTGCCCTCTCTGTATCTCAGTTTTCTCAGTGGTAGTATAAGAATAACAGACTTGGCCTCCCCTGAGGACCACATGAGGTCCCATCTTCAAAGCACCTTGTATAGATGATAGCATGGCCAGCTACACTCATGAAATGTCAGTCCCTGCCTCATAAAAAGATGACCCCCCTGAGGGGCTGCCAATGGGTAATACAGCAACTTTCTCATGACTGGGAGAAAGGAGGAACTGGGGACACTGGCGACAAGGGCATGGAGTCAGTGCCAGGCTGGTGGTTTGCAAAACTCTCCAGGGCCATGGATTGAGAAGAGCTACTGAGCCATTGATTTTGGAGTCCAAGACGTCTACCCCCCAAGGACTGAGCTCAACCCAGGACTGGGCAGCAATGTCTAAGGACCAGGCCAGACCTGGGCAGCTGGACTGGATCTGGCAGGATGCATAGGACTGGAGTGATTGGGAGTGACAGCTGGGCTGGGTGGGGAGTGGGCAGGGTGAGGCAGCCAGCAGGCATCTAGCAGGCTCAAGCTGTACTGCCATAATCCGGAGAGGGACCAGGAAGATCCTGGGAGAGAAAAGGTGCTTCCAAATGGGAGCCCCGGGAAGGCCCCTGGAGCCCAAATGCAGAAGGCAGCAGAGCACCTGGCTAGGCATTTCTGAAAATCCTCCTGGCAGTACTTTCTCCAGAGTTCCCCACTGAGCAGCAGCTGGGGGTGAAGTTCCCGCACAGGGTGCTCTCCACTACCCACTTTCATCTCTGTTTATTTCCACCATCACTCCCTCTCTGTCTCCTTCTTTATCTATGACAGCTGACTGTCAGTGTCCCACATACGGGATTCCTGAACCTGTGGGTGTTACCTGATATTGAACAGATTATGTAGAAGGGTGATGGCAGAGACCTTAAGATGGACTGGTCACCCCAGGTCACCTGGATGAACTGATGTTGCTCAGAGAGGAGGAGGTCAGTATTGAGGAGAGGCCAAAGGTCACATAGCCCAAGTCCCAAGAGGAGTCGGAATGAGGTCATAGAAACATGGAGGGAATCTTCAGAAGGAACCAGCTCTACCCATACCTTGATTTCAACCCTGTAAGTTCCCAATACCTGTTCTTATGCCTGTGAGAGCATATCTGTCTTGTCTTAATCTGTGTGGTCATTGTTACAGCAGCAACAGGGAAGTGATACAGTGTCCTCAGCTGCTGCTTCTACTGCAGCTTCCATGCTTGCTGCCCATGGTCACTTGCTGGACGCGCCGTCATTTCTTCTTGTATCTCCTCTTACTCCTCCTGCTCCTTCTCCTCCATCTCTTCTTCCTCTGCCTCTTCCTTTTCCTCCTCCTCCTCTTTCCCCCTCTTTGTCATATCAACTTGCCTAGCCCCTCCTCCTCTTCCCCTTATTCCTCTCCAGCACCCAAACCATAAAGAGCACAGTTTTCGGGGGAGTCTAAAGGCTGACTTGAGAGCCCAGCTGGAGCCTGGTGCTATATGACTATACAAACTACTTTACTTCTGGAAGCCTCGTTGTTCTCCCCTGTCAAAGCCATTGCCCTGGACACCATCGGGAATTAGCATAGCACCGGCAGTGAATGTTGGCTCATAGTGGTAATTCTGGAGATGGATCCTTTCGCTTTTCCCCAAGGCCCAATTGTCCAAAGTTGGGCTGGTGCCAGTGGCACACACCTGGTGGGGTGGGACAGTCAAGTGCTGGCCTCCTGGTGGCTGCACAGTCTTTCTATTCCACTGAATGGATAAAAGGGGGCGTTAGCAGGGACTCAAGGTTGGCTTGTCTCTGTCCCGTGTACTGCCTCTGGTATCCTTTGTGGAACCAGGCAAAAGGTGAGTGATGGTGTCCTAGGAACACTTGCTAAAGATGCCCTTGCACCTGGGAAAACAACCGTTAGCTCAGAGCTGTGGGGTCTCTTGAGCCAGGTGGGCAGGACCCAGCCGCAGAAGTATAATTGCCTGGCAGACAAGGGATAGAACTCCCTTGCCTGTGTGTCCTGGGAAATCAAGCCATGACTTCCTCAGTTGCTGTCCCCAACAGTGCACCAGTAAATTAGCCAGCAGGTGAATCTCTCGTGGACTCATCAAAAGTTTGCCCATCTGTTGAACAAGTTTCAGGGAAGGATAAGCCCCCAGTGTTCAACCTTGGCTTTCAGTCTACATGGGGGTGAAGCCATAGCTCTCTTGCTTGGCTCCTCACTATGTGTTGAGACCATCTAGAGAAACAGCCTATGCTACCATGTTTCAGAGATGAAAGTGAGTCAGGTGAGGACAATGGATACAAGCTGTTTTAGTTAAGGTTTTACTATTGTGAACAGATACCATGACCAAAGCAACTCTTGTAAGGACAACATTTAATTGGGGCTGGCTTACAGGTTCAGAGGTTCAGTCCATTATCATCAAGGCAAGAACATGGCAGCTTCCAGGCAGGCATAATGCAGGAGGAGCTGAGAGTTCTACATCTTCATCTGAAGGCTACTAGCAGAATACTGACTTCCAGGCAACTAGTATGAGGGTCTTAAAGCCCATGCCCACAGTGACACACCTACTCCAACAAGACTACACCTACTCCAACAGGGCCACACCTTCTAATAGTGCCACTCCCTGAGCCAAGCACATACAAACCCTCACACAAGCTTGGGTCAGTTCTAGTCACAGAAGCCAGTGATGCTTTCTCCAACCTGCTGGGTGTTCAGCTTTGTGGAAAGAATCCATGGAATCAGTGGTTTATGGTTTAAAGCACCATCTACTCTGCCCCCTACTGGAATTGTCACCTGTTTCCTGTGATGAATAGGGTCATAATGCCTGGGAACTCTCTTAAAGAAAGGGTGTGTGTTGTCTTTATGCACACTGAGAAACTGTATGACTGTGTGTGTGTTCTCCCCCTTGGCACTAGGTGACAGGAGTGTTTGAAGCCAGGAGTTTGCTGACACAGACACTTCCAGACTCCTCTCACCTCTCCATGTCTTGGCCCCCTGTGGAATAGTCTTTTTTCTGCTAGGCTAAATGTCTACTCCTGGTTGTCCTGTTTAGTGTTGTCTGTGTTCTTCTGCTACAACCACTTCCCAGGAGAGGAGGAGAAAGTCAGAAGTGAACCTGCCCAAATTCACTGGCCACCTTACTCTTGCTGTTGGAATTTCAACGCTTCAATACTCTGGGTGTCATCTCATGCTGCAGGACTGATGGCCAAGGCCCCAGGTGGGAAGGCACCTGCAGAGCCTGCTACCAAATGTTTGCTGAGCGCAGCTGCGGTTTATGCAAGTCTTTAGGAAAGTTTTATTTACAGCTTTGGTGGTGTGACAGCTGTGGGTTCTCAGGAGTAAGGGTAATGTGTGTGTGTGTGTGTGTGTGTATTATGTATGTATGTACTATGTATTAAGTTTGACTTGGAGCTGGAGAAATAGTTCAGTGGTTAAGAGCACTGACTGCTCTTCCAGAGGACCTGGATTTGATTCCTAGCAGCCACATAGTGGCTCCCAACCATCTGTAAGTCCAGATCCTCGTTGGGCCTCTATAGACACCATGCAAACACATGGAGAATACACACAGGCCAAATCACCAAAACAAAAATTAATAATGATTTACACTTTTTATATATGTATGTGTATACCACATGTAGATACCTGCAGAGACCAGAAGAGGGCATCTGATCCCTTAGAGCTATAGTATGTTTCGGTATGTTGGCTAAACTGTGATCCACAGGTAGGGTGAGTTTCAACTTGGCAAACGTTCATTACAAGATCATCAGGATGTGATGGAATCGTGTGTCTTGGAGGTTTTGCACATGCCAGGCCTAGTTTTCAGCTCTGGAGAAGTAGGCATGCCCCACAGGTGATTCAGCTGAAGTCAGAGAGACAGAAAAGAGAACTGCAGGGCAGTTCATTTTATGAAAGTGCCAGAGGGGATGGGACAGAATGCAGAAAGCATGTGGAATGCTCACACTCAGAACACTTGGGGCTGCCTGGCTGCTGGAGGTCACCTAGGAAGCCAACGCTGGAGTAGAGACTAGAATAGAAAGAGAAGAAACAGCGGTTCAAAGATCCAGTGGAAGTACTCTCCAGGCGGAAGTACTCTCCAGGCGGAAGTACTCTCCAGCGGAAGTACTCTCCAGGCGGAAGAACACTCCAGGCAGAAAAACACTCTAGGCGGAAGAACACTCCAGGCAGCAAGTGATACGTCCAGGATGAGCCTAGAGAAGGGAGCAGAGCCAGGTCTAGGATCTGAGGGTCATGGTGAAGGGCTGAGCTTCCCGTTGTAAGGGTCCATGATTCTCTCTGAAGAATGATGCCCCGGACTCTAATAGTATGTAAACACTCTGTGTTTTATTCTGCAGAAGTCAAGCATGCTGGGGGTGCCCATTACTAGAATAGAGAGATACACAAGTGAGCTTGCAGGCCTGATTTAAAGCGCATTAGAGAATTCCCAGGTAGGTGACCTTTATGTTAATCCTTTGGGTCCATCCCTACAGACATCCCATTACTGGGGTGGGGTGTGGGGGCTGAAAACCTGTAGGGGATATCTGGAAACTGTTGCTGACCCCTTGTCCTTGCCTCAGGCCAGGTGGCAGGGCAACTTCTGCAGCCTGGACTTGCCTGGAATTGCCCAGTTCTTAGAAACAGAGATTTAGGCCTCGTCTCCTTAACTGCCAATTTGAAGCCTGTCGTGGAATCAGCATAACCTTCTGACCATGGTGCAACACTAAGCCATCAGAAGATGCCAGGCATGGGGCATTGCATGTACTTTCTACACATGAGCTTTAGCCCCCTGAGTGCACAATCCGTGATTGAGAGGCTAGCTGCATATATGGTGCAACAGTTCTATGAGTTCTTCACCTTCCTCGTTTGCCTTGTGCCTTTGCGGGAGGCCATCTTTTTCTTGGTGTTCGGTCTCATGTTCTTCACAGTGGGCTACCCTAGAACATCTCTGGACCATCAAGATTGCTGGCCAGAGCTTTGCAGACTTGTGACACGGCTACAGTCCTGGCCAGCTGCAGTTTTCTCTAAGAACCTTCATTTTATGCTCGTTGTCTCTTTTTGTTGACCTTCTGAAATTTCATTTTAGAGAGGATTCCAGGACACAGCATTTGGCTGACTTCATAGCTGTGACACTTGTTGGCAGCATTTACTGAGCACTTACTTTCTGAGTGTCAATCTCATTGGTAAACGTTTTGCAACTGTGATTTTATGTAATTTTCACCTCTATCCTTTCCCTATCTTATAGATGTAAGAATTCTCATAATGTCAGTCAGAGCCAGCTTCCTTCTGCATCAGGCACTGGCTAAAAGATCTGAGATCCAGAAGTGAATAAGAAAGACAAGGTTACTGCTCCAGAAAGTGTCTTTTCTGACAGGGGGCAGAATGGGAGACAGATGGTGACTCCATAAGAAGAGAAGAAGGGAGCAGAAGAAAACATGGAGCAGAGAGTGTCGTAAGACATCAGAGGTTCAGGGAAAGCTGCCTGGTTGACCTGGCCTTCAAGGTGAAAAGTCCTGAAAGATGAGGTGGACACATTCTGGGAAGAGGGTACCCTTCAAACGTAACCCTGGTGGAGGAACCACCTGCCTCAGTCACAACTGAGCAAGTGTCTGAGGGAGAAGAAATTTGCCAGTTAGGGGAGGGATTTGTTAAGATGACGAGGTTCATGTGTTTCTGGGCATTTGAGCCAGAATGGGGCAGTAACAAGGACACTGTGTCACTATGCCCACTTCACATACTACCCCAGGAGACGTGTGTTCATGCCCACTTCTTAAACCACCCCAGGAGATGTGTGAATTTTTCTCTACACAAAATCGTTGATGTCATAAAATGACCACTGCTCTTGCTGCACAGTGTCACGGACCAAATACTAACTTCAACTATGTAGACATGCTGACGTTCGCTGACTGGAGTTGTGCACTGGTCATGTGATTCTTCTAGGGAAATTGGATATCTATTTCCACTCTATTAAAACCAGGGAATTTACAGATAAATTCCAAACCAAACTATTTTAAAGGAAATGATTACTTATATGCAGTGTGTGCGTGTGTGTGTGTGTGTGTGTGTGTGTGTGTGTGTGTGTGTATTCTGCAACAATAACTATTGATGCTAAGTTGCTAACTGGGTTGCATAGTAACCAGGAAGGACACATGGGGTTCTAAATGAAGGCAGTTGCAGAGAGAGAAAATAGGCTCAATTAGCTTATTTGAGTGACAGGAAGTGTTCCCTTTCTTCATTCTGCCTGCTAGCCTCCTCAGTAGCCTGTTACATTAGCCCAAACCAGGGTGGATTTAAATATATTTAACAAAGGTTTACACCTTAATATAGAAGGAGCTTCTTCTGAAGGTATTTTGCTTGTTGAGATTATAATCACAACATTACCCCTTCCCTTTCCTTCCTCCACAGCCTCTCACATACCCTTCCCTGTTCTCTTTCAAATGTATGGCTTCCTTTCTCATTAATTGTTATTATATTGGGGGAGGGGTGTGGGCCACACATGTGTATGTATTCCTAAACACATGTGACTACAACCTGCTATAATACTTTGTCTAGGGCTGAGTCCGTGTGAGTCCTACCCGCCCTAACGCTCTGTCCATGTCAGTGTGTCTTTTTGGTGGTGTCCTTGTTCAGCTCACATTTAGATAGCTACATTGGTGAGACTATGTGTGTAGTTTCTGTCGTTCCTGGGAGACATCTCCCTTCGTTAATTTTCCTCTTGTCCTTGTGGCTGTAGCAATGGCTCTAACAAGTAGGTGACTGGCCTAGTACAATCCCCTCGTCTCTTGACTGCTTTTGTGCAGAACAATTACAAATACACCTGTCCGTATTGGTCTTTAAACTACCTGGCAAACTGTCTTTTATGGCTACAAGGTGCCTGACAATATCCCTAAATTTCCCTTGGGGCTATATGGATGTTTTCTCCAATAGCAGGGGAATACGGGTGATTGATGTCTGAAGTTGTTATTTATTGAGCCAATTTGTAAAACTACTAAAGAAAATTAAGAGCTTCTATTGAAAGGCCTATCAGAGGCTACAGGGAAGAAATATTTAGAATGTACAGAGGAAGAGGAAGAAAGAGAAAGAACTTTAAAAAAATCAAAAGGCAAAGAGAACAAACCATTAGAAACATGGACAGGACACACGCAAGCAGCTTTAAAGAGGGGAATGCATATGGCTGACCAAACATGCAAGGAGGACGTCAGTCTCATTAGCAGCAGGAAAACCAAAGTCAGTGTCAGCTGGAAATTTGACAGCCTGGATTCCATGGATCATTGGTTCACCATGATGTCTAATCAATTGTGTTTTATGTTATACACTGAACTTCGAAGAAGCTAAAACCGAAGCATGTCCATCGTAAGCACAGTCCCAACAGAAATGTGTTAGAAGTAACTTACACTCCTACCCGCCAGAGAACCAGCAAGTAAATTGTGGAATACACAGATGGTTATTTTACATGAGTTAAAGTCAATAAACTTCAACTCCGTGGATGAATTTTAGGAACATACGCTGAAAGGGAAAAAGCAAGTCTGGGATTTCTGGAATGTACTTTTTATAACAAGAAAAATTTAAACAACATACTGTTAAGCCATATATGTGTATCAGGAAAACTATATATATATATATATATATATATATATATGTATATATGTATGTGTGTGTGTGTGTGTGTGTGTGTGTGTGTGTGTGTGTGTGTGTATTCCCAAGGGAAGAAAAATCACACACATACACACACACCCCACACACACACACTTCAGCAGAGAGGCTGTCTCTGAGGAGCAGACCAAGGATGGAACCTGGTGAGAATGGTCAGTGAGCTGCAGGGCTAGGTCATAAAGTTCCATGTAGAATTAAAAAAAAAATCACAGTTAAAATGAAAGCAGACCCATCACGTGTGAACCAACAATAGTCCACGCGTCAGTCAGCTTTCTGTCACTGTAACAAAGATCTGTCATGAATAACATAAACACTTGAAAGGTTTATGTGGCTCACAGTTTGGGAGAACTCAGTCTGTGATCAACTGGGGAGCAAATGTACCTGGTATAAGTGGGCACTTGTGACATGCCCACCTCCATGCCAAGGACCCTGATGTCTCAGATCCAGTTCAGGCTCAGGGGAACGGAATACCTATGTTGATAGTGTCTGTGGAAAGCGTCAATCACAGACAGCCTCCTCTTCCCAGATGATTCCAGCCTGAGACTGCTCCCAAACAAGATTCACTAACCTGCTTCCTCATTCAGCTGAATACAGTAACACACTGAGTTTCCCAGCTGTTGGTGCATCTCCATCAGAGGACTCAACTCCTTCAACCCTAGCTTTTCAGTACAGTAGTATGTCTTGTTTTTTCATTCCCTATTCCCCAGTTAAGTCAATCTCTAAGCCATGTAGACCTGTGAACTGAGAGCCACAGTGACCTCTGGATTTCTAGCCCTTGATTCTTGAATAGCCTGGAGAGCCCTGGGATGTATATGCATACATGAATGGCTGGCAAGATCATACTGTGCCCAGAAGAAGTGAAAACTGTGGCAAGATCTTAGAGCTTGGCTGTAGGCGGGGTGTCAGTCTGGTTTTGTTGCTAAGAGCAACAGCATAGTGCTGCATAGTGCATTATACTAACAGCACGGAGCCACAGAGTGGACACATTATAAAGAAAAAGAAGTACATTTTGACTCATGGTCTGGTCCAAGATGGAAGGCTGGCATCTTGTGGTGGCCTTCTTCATGAAGTGGCACAGGGAATCATGTAGCAATGCCAGAGAGGGTTTGCTTCTATGTGTGTTTCCTCTTCCTCCTTCTCCTCCTCTTCTTCTTCATCTACTCCTCCTTCTCCTGTCCCCTCCTCCCTCCTCCCTCCTCCCTCCTCCCTCCTCCCTCTCCCTCTCCCTCTCCCTCTCCCTCTCCCTCTTCTCCTTTTGGTTTTTCGAGACATGGCTTGTCTTTGTAGCCCTGGATATCCTGAAACTAGCTCTGTAGACCAGGCTAACCTAACTCAAAGAAATCTGCCTGCCTCTGCTTCCCCAGTGCTGAGTTTAAAGGTGTGTGCCATCACTACCTGGCTTATCCATCCTTTTCTTGTAAGCCACCAAGATGACTATACCAAATCAAAATATTTTTTTAAGATTTAATGTATTTTTAAATGGTGTGTATATGTGTTTGTTTGTGTGTGAGGTGAGTGTCCTTGAAGGCCAGAAGTAGGTCTTAGATCTCTGGTGCTAGAGTTGCAGGCTATAATGAGCCAACCAAGATGGGTGCTACAGACTGAACTTGAATCCTCTAGAACAGCAAGCACTATTAATCTATAAACCATCTTTCCAGCCCTGGCTGTGTCAAACTTTAATCATTTCCCTAAGCTTTCCCTGTAAACATTGTAATGAGATTACGATCACACACACACACACACACACACACACACACACACACACACACACACAGAGAGAGAGAGAGAGAGAGAGAGAGAGAGAGAGAGAGAGAGACTACCATATAATTGGAATTCAACTCCATTATCAGTTGGAGAGGGGTACCTAGCCAGGGGCAGCCTGAAGAGGGCAAGGCAGCCTTCAGCTGAGTGCAAAGAAGCCAGGCTGTGCTGTCTGCAGGAAACTGAAAGGCAATGATCTGATGCCAAGTGGATCTGTGCTGATGATAGAGCATTGCTCAAACTATAAGGGTCCATGATTCTCCAAAGAATGATATCCTGGACTCAAACATTACGGAAACGCAAAGAGTGTTTTCTTCTGTATAAGTCCATCATGCTGGGGTCTCCCATTACCAAGACAGAGAGACAACCAAGATAGAGAGCTTACAGGCCTGATTTAAAGCACATTAGGGAATTCTGGGGTAGGTGACCTTTATCTTACTTCATCTCTTGGGATATTCCATGACTAGGGCAGGGGAGCTAGAAACAGTTGCTGAGGAAGTAGTAGAGGAAGTCTAAAAACTGCTGCTGACCCATTGTCCGTGCCTTAGGCCAGGTAGTGGGGCAGCTTAGTAACTGACTTTTACCTGGGCTTGCCTGAACTTACCCAGTTCTTAGGTCTAGTCTCCTAAACTACCAACTGGAAGCCTGTCATGGAGTCAGCCTAGCCTTCTCAGGACCAAAAGGTTTTTTGTTGGTCTTAATTCTAAAGAACTTAGTTCTTTCTGCAGCTTTCCTCATGTTAATGATAAGTCTGGAAGCTCCTGGTTGGCACAGCCTCTGAACTCTACGTAATCTTTATTCAGTGTGGGGGCTAGTCTGAGCCACTTGCAGTAGCCTGCCACATGTACTCAAGAAGAGAGTTGGCTGCCGCAGTCTTAGAAGGTTCACCTCCTTCAGCCACCCCATCCCCAGCCTACCCCACACACTGTGTTTTCTGAACAGACAGACTCATCTGCCCTTTCAGCAGGAGACAAACAGACAACGAGGGTGGTTCCTGTGTGTGTGCTCTAGGCTTAAAATGAGTATGGTTTTGTTTAAGCATAAATTTTAGTTTATACATGATACAACGTAACGAATTCAAATGTCACATTTAAAAGAACATTTTAATTCTTTTGTTTGTTTATTTTAAACAAGGTTTCATTTTACCCAGGCTGGCCTCAAATGTGCTATGTAGCCAAAGATAACTCTGACCTCCTGATCCTGGCTCTACCCCCCTTACCCCCAGTGCTGGAATTACAGGGTTGTGTCACCTGACCAGCTCAAAATATATTATTTTGATTGTCAAATGATTTCACCTGAGAGATTATTAGTGGTTAGCACTTAATTATTACTAATACTAATTTTGAAACATAGATGATTGGACTATTAAAAGCTGACTACAGACCTATAGCTTTGGCTCAAGGCTTGCCTAGTCTGTGTGAGTTCCTGGGCTCCACCCCCCCCCCAGTACTGTAGCAAAGAAAAAGCTCCTCCTTGGGTGTCACCAGAGCCAGAAGCCAGGACACCAGGCATTGCTCCACCATCCTTCCAAACTGTGACCCCAACGTGGTAGGCACATGCTTGCTGTCACCCTGGGTTGGTCACACAGAAAGACTAAAAAGCAGGTAATGGTAGTCACAGTGGGTGTGTCAGCTGCAAAATCTTCAAGGAAAAACCCAGGGATTGCAGTCACTGAGAAACCTTGTCATCTGCAAGTGTCTCCCGCACCACTGTCTCCTTTCCAGAGTATGGGAGGTCCAGGCTGACCCCTGTCCTGCCCCCCACACCCATCCTGTCACCGGTTCCAGCCCGCCCCTTGCAGCACCAGCATTTTCCCTTCAGGTTGGATGGAAATTTCCCTGCATGGGTCAAGTTGGATTTCTCCAGATTTGTTGGTTCCACATCCAAAGCAGGCAGTGGAGCTGAGTGAATCATAGAGAGAGCTGCCTGGAGGGAGAGGCCTCACAGGCCATGGTTCTCCAGAGATGAGGTTCACTGAGGAGGTGGGGGGAGGAGGAGAGAAAGGAGGGGGAAGAAGAGAAGGGAGAATGGGAGAGAGAGGGGGTGGTAAAGGAGGAAGAGGAGGTGTAAGGGAGAGGAAGAAAAAGGAGAAGGGACAGAAAGAGGGAGGGTGGTGGCAGAGGGAGAGGGGGGGAACAGAAAGGATCTTTAGCCACAGCGAGTGGGCCTGTGGTTTTTGCAGGCCCCAAGCCCCTCCAGAGGCTGAGTTTTCCAGGGAATTCTGCAAAGGTTGCTGCTCTCCTGAGTCAGTAGTCACTTAGTACAGAGCCAGACCTGGTGACCAGGAGACTCAGACCCCCAACACCTTGCCCTGTTCTCCCTCACCCTCCATCCCGGTCACCCACTCCAGCATGGAAACAAACAAAATTAACTTTTCTAGCCCTTGAGGTTCAGAGAAGCAAGAATGGGACAACTAGTCAGCCAACCTTGTCCGACACAAGTCCTACAGTCATACAAAATCACACAACCATAGTCGGTGTCCACCTGGACTCCAGGGTTAGCAGCCCTCTGTGGGGAAAGGATGGACTCCCACAATCAGAGAAGAGAACAGTGCAGAATCTGAGGGAGTAGGCAGGGCTGGCTTCACATATACCATGGGTCACTTATGACCAATTCTACAGACAGGGAAACTGAGGCTGGTAGTGTGGAGACATCTGAGACTGTGGGTTTCACCATATGACCAGAAAGGGGCAGCAAGCAGAGACTGCATTCCTGACCTCAGGAAGTGAGGCAAGGCAGGGGCAGGAACGTGGAGAGAACTGGGGGAAGTTGAGTTTGGGGGTTTCCCCTGGGACCATGGGGAAGGCTGGGTGAACCGAACCCATGCACACTCTGGCCTGGGGACAAATAAAGGAACTTGCCTCTCAAGAGAAATTTCCAACTGCCTCCACCCACCCCAGCTACATCTCTCTCCACCATTCAATTCTACCTCAGGAACCTGGACCCAAATGTCACACCAGCACCACCCAGTCTGGCAAACACACCTTCCTTCAGTCAACCGTCTGTGAGTTCAAGACTCTCCCACCCTCGAGTGGCCCGCCCAGCCTTGCTCACTCCCTCAGTCTACTGTCTGACAGTCTCCAGCCTCATATCCCAGCCCTGCTTCACCACTGTGTGAACTGTGTGCCTCACACACTTGCTTGGCAAGGGAATCCAGAGGCCTATTGTTCCTATCTGTGGCAGGAGCTCCTCTCTAGAGGGAGACACTGCAGGAGATAAGTCCCATGTCTAATAATGAGTGACTTGGTGAGCTGCCTGGAGAGAGGAACAGTTCTGCCTAGAGCTCTAGGGGAAGAAGTTAAACAGGGCTTTGAAGAGTAGGTAGGAGTTTACAGGGCTGGAACGTAGGGAAGGGTGTTCCACGCAGCAGACCAGCATGTGCAAAGCATAGATGTGAACAGCTATCCCACTTCCTGCTGCATGATCCCAGATGTGCCCCAGCCTCACCCCATGGCTCTGACCCAAGTCCCCACCTCTCCCTGTGGCCCCTTGTGGCTGTTGGACTTGAAGTCCTCCAGGATGCATCCTGGACCACAGGCCCTTCCAGCCTTCCCTCCCATGTTCCCCAGGGGGGAGGGGGAGACACATGGATGAGCCGCAAATGGGGCACTCTGGGGCTGGACCCTGCTGAATCAAAAGCACATTCAGTAGCAAGCGTGTTTGTTTTTGTTTTCCCTCTCGAGTCGATGGAAACACGCACTGACCTCACTTTCCCACAAGTACAGTAGCTTTCCTGAGCAGCGGAGCCGACTGCCAGGAAAAAGCGGTGGGGCTGTCGGCTTCAGGAACAGGGATTCAGTGGCAGCTGTGGCCGCCAGTGGAATACAGCTGTCAGGCCACTGACATGAGTTTCCGGGGGTGGGGAGGATTCGACCTGGGCCTCCCAGGGGGACCCTGTGGATGGAGGGTCCAGGTAGCAGGCTGGGAGAAGGACCCAAGATGGACCTTGTTCAGCCAGACTAGGGTTTCCACATCAGCTCACAAGGCCTGGCTGTCACCCAGGCTGGCTGCTATACCTTTTTTAACCTTTGTTTCAGATCTTTGTACAGGACCCAGTTTCGGACTTTCATCCTCATAGAGGGTTTCTGTAGAGACTGAGTCACAGGGGTACATGGTCTTCTGTGTCTGTGTCTTCATTCAGCATTATGTGTGTATGACTCTTCAAAGTTGTGTGTGGAACAATCATTTATCCTTTTTCATTACTGTGTTGTATTCCATTTCCTCTCTCCCAGTGCTAGGGAATAAGCTGATTTCTGCTGGGCACATGCTCAGCTTTCCTCTCAGCCTACACTGTATCTGTCACGAAGCAGAACATGCTCCATTTGGGGAACTGGGTTGACAGTTCACTCAGGACAGGACAGAAATCTGCAGTAGAAACTTCTAAAGGCCTTCTCCTGCAGTCCCGACTTCTCCTGGGTCCCAGCTGCCACCTCACCCAACTTCCTAACAACAGAGCTCAGGTGCTCCAACTTGGCTAAGCAGAGGTCCTGGTGGCCAGAGCAAGGGACATCACAGGAAACCAGAGGAGCTGAGGCTAACTGCCAGTCAGTGACTTGGTGGCCAAAAAATGTGCTCTTGGCTCAAGCCTCCTTCCTTTCTCCCCTCAGCCCTTCCAGGCAGTGAGGAAGAGTTGGCAGGCCTGGTGCAGATAACGTAGAGAGCCCCAAGCCCTCTTCTGTCATCGCCTCCCCAATGTGAAACCCAAGATCTTGTTTATTTATGAGGAAATTCTGCTCGACAAATGGTATATGGGGGCCAGGGCACATGGAGCGTGGAGCTGGCCTGGCCAGCATGCTGTGCCTGTCTGCTGATGCTCGCTCAGAAGGGGATCTGGCAGCATCCAGGGCTGGCTCCACTCCTTGCATGGGGGCTGGCTAGGAGAGGCTCATCCTTCTTCCCCATAGTCACAAACTCCTCCACCCTATAGACCGTCAGTGATGAAAGCTGAGGCAGCCCATCTGATGACCCCCGCTGAAGGGCAAACACTATCTCCTCCCCTGTCTGGGAAGGTGAGATGAGCTAGAGTGTGGATATCCCAGGATAGGAGAAGGTAACAAGATAGACCAGGGGCCATGAAAGTCAGAGGGGTTCACCATGGAGCTCATTCAATACACCAACTGTGTTACCAGCGAGCTGAACAAGGCCTAGGCCTTGAGAGGGCCTGAAACGGGACTGATGCAATAGCTTGCAGGGTACCGTGCTCCCAAGTGTATGGACTAGTACTCAAACTTGGGCTTTCTGTCTTTCCCTGCAGGGGGTAGGGATGGGGTGGGGCTGAACACTCAGTCAGCCAGGGTTCAACAATGGCCAACTGCATATGGAACTGGTGTCTGACTCTGCATCTCTGCTATCCTTCCCATCAAGGAGCATGAGTTGAAACATGTTCCTTTGGATGAAGAGTTCTTCCTTTGTTTTATTTCTAGCTCTAGCTGATTTGAAAGACTCAGCACAAGCTGAACCCTTACTGTTTAAGCAAGGGTCAGTTGCTGACAACAGATCTGATCATATTTCCCATGCATATATGGGGCATGTCATGACCCCCTTTCCTCCATGCTCCCAGAATTATGGACCCAGTTAGGGAGATGCTTCATGGCACAGAAGAAGTCGCCATCAGCTGTGAAATAAATATAAGCGGCTCAAATGCCTCTACTAAAAGACAAAGACTTCAGCTTCAGAACAAAGGATGAAGTCACTCAAAACATACTCCAAACCTGAGTCTTTAAGGACTCATATCTGTCTTTCTACTCTACAAGAGCTTTTACTTCTGTAATACTGGCCTGTTTTAAATTTATCATAAAATATCTCAAACAAGCTTAAAAGTATAAAAAGTAACGCAACACCCATTGGTCTCCCACTGAAATTTAATCTATGCCATTTATTCTGGATATTTTGTTTTTAGGGCTCATCCCTTCCAAACCAGAGGTAGTCACTAACTGGAACACGATGTGTAGTGTTTTCACAAATATTTGGTACTTTTCCTACAGATGGGTATAATTAAAAACTGTATAAGGGATCCCGTGTTTCTAGAGTTGATCTACACCATATCATATATTTGCCATCTTTTGTAATTTCCTTTTGGGAGGTGATATATATTGAACCAGAGAAATATCTTGCCTTATTTTGAGTTGCTAGAATGGTGCTCACTGTGTCTCTGAACAGGAGACAACTGCCTTGCTTACTCAGTGATATCAGTCTGTGCTTGGACGCATACCTTGTATACCCAGGCTGGTGGCCCATGAGGGCTCAGTTGAGCCCTGAACACTTATCCATCACTACCCTAGTGTTCCTCTCTGACGATGTAACTTATGAGAGCTTGGACCCAAAGTTTGATTGAGGTTTGGAGAAAGAGCCAATGCTGTAAGGTAAAAAGAAACCTGGGCAGCGTTCTAGAAAAAGAGAGCCACCAAGACTAAGAGCGGGGCCCCACACTCTCCTGTTAATTAATCCTGGGGGCTGGAGTGAGTGTGGATGTCATTATAGCCCAAAGCTTTGGGGAATACTTTTCTTATTTAAAAAGATAAAAAATAAAAAGATATTACTCTCCAGTTTGTTCTGTTAATAGCAGCATCGCTTGTACAAACCAACATTTCAGAACTGAGAACCTGTGATTGCCGTGCTTGGCTAGCAGTTCCCCTTGCTGGGGGAAGAACAATGGGCTTTTAATTGTAAAGATGTCTGAGCCCCCACTCAAAGGTTAGGTTCATCAATCTGGGACAAAACCTGGGATCTGACTTTTCAAAAGCCTTCCCAGGTGGTTCTGACGGCAGCAATTTGCTGCCAGGGCACAGGAGTGCCACTTACCTAAGTCACTAACAAAACCCTTGGGCAAGCTCTTTCAACCACTCCATAGCCTCTGTGTTTAAAGCTGCCTCTGCCCAGTTGCTCACCACCCGATCCTGTGTGTCCATGAAGAATAGCCTATCTGTTGCTTATGCCCCACCAGCCCTTTTGTGCTCTTTCCAGGGGTCTCACATTGGGTTGAGAAGTCCTGCCAGAACAGAGAGAGATTCTATGATAGCTTCATCCTAACAGACCCTCAATTTGCGTGTCTCTCATCTGGAGTGCAGAGCCTGGCTGGGCCACGTGGGAACCAAAGACTGCTGGTAACACGGCTCTGGAGATGGCGCCAATGCAAACAGCACATTCGGTGAGGCGGAAAGTGTTACAATTCCCACTTTGCAGACACAGAGGACACCATGGGCACCGAGGCACAGCTAGGAGGTAGAGGAGCCAGGAATTAACTGGACATCCTGGCTTCAATGTGTTTAATCAGAACCACTCTGCAGGGTGCTGCCTGCCTTCTTCTTGCTCCAGAGTAATGGTTCTCAACCTTCCTAGTACTGTGACCCTTTAATACAGTTCCTCATGTTGTGGTGACCCCAACCATAAAACAATTTCATTGCTACTTCATGGCTGTAATTTTGTTACTGCTATAAATAGTAATGTAAGTATCTGATATGCAGGATGTCTGATATGCAACCCCCAAAGGGGTGGTGACCCACATGTTGAGAACCACTGTTCTAGAGGAAGAACTGGGCTTTACTTCAGAGATAACCTTGGCAGATCCTTTCTGTTCCAGAGTGATATGCAGGGCCTCCAGTGTGCACCCTTTTTCTACCTTATTCTTTACCTTTAAATAAACTGTAGATGTACATATAAGTGACTACGCTATTGTCAATGAGTGCCTGGGTCCTTACAGTGGGACAATATTCAGGCACACTGAGAAAGGCTCATGTGGGTTATCTCATGCTAATCTGGTAGTCACCACCAGAATAAACACTTATGTGCATGTGTACACACACACACATACACACAAACATGCACATTCCTATGTGCATTACACACAACTGCAAGGGCCCTCTATATGTTTCTATGTGTGTGTGCGTTTGCACACACACACACACACACACACACACACATAACTGCAAGGGCCTCCTACAAGTAACTTTTCTGTGACAGGCAAGGCCACGTGGCCCCCAGTTCCTTGGCTGCTCCTCTGAGTTTGGAGAGCTTCTCACCCCAGGGTCCTGTTCTTTCCAATACTCCTCAGGCCTTCTAGCTCCTTCTTCAGAGTGAGGTCATGAACCACAGTAGCAAAAACAACATAGCAACAATACAGCCCATCCAGTTCTCCAGACTTCCCTCCCAGGAGTGCTCAGAGCTGGAGAGAATATCTTGCTGGGCTCTGGCCACCCCACCCTGGTCTAGCTCAGCCTCTGGCTACTAGCTGCTTCTCTGTCCCAGCCAGGCTGTGTCCTCTGGTCTGTTCTTGAGCTAACCTGAGAGCCACATTGCTTGCTGCCCATCTGATGCTCCCTCATGCCTTCTCAGAAAATACCACAGGGTCCCTGTCAACATGTTCTTGTCCCTGTGAGAAGCTGAACAAGCCAGTTCCCAGTACTTCCTGGCTTGGCCAGACATCCGGGCAGCCACCTACACAAATTGAGTGAATCCCACTAAGATCTGGGAGAAAGAACATGAAGTCAGAAGCAGCAGGTGCCAGACCCGGGTTCCTACTCCACACAGTGGGTCATCTTCTCTGTAGCCACTGCTGACCCAACTCAGCATTCCTAAACAAGGGCCCTCTCCGTCAGACAGCACTGCAACCTGGGAGGCTGGACCCCTTGAACCAGGCTAATGCTGCTAAGACGCTGGATTTTAAAGCTCTTACATTCTGTTAAACTAAACAGCTGGTCATTGGTTGCTGGAAGAGTTGCATATACATTTGAAACAACGTGGTAAACACCACGTGTCTCCAGGGGAAACAGAGCATCTGAACTGAGGTGGGCCTCTCTGCTGGATGCTCAAGGCTCCATATAGAAAAAAAAGAAACAATGGCAAGGATCCCACTGAGAAGGTTTTTATTGTTTTGTTGAAATGATAATATCCGGGACTATACTGAATGATATGTCCCTGATCACAGATGTTCAGACTGTTCCCGCTGTAGGTGGATCACTGAAGCGGTGGCTGCCAGTGGACCAGTGCTGATGACAATAAACTTGTTTACCATCTGTGAATAGTTAGTGCCTGCAACTCTGAAGACAGCATGGGGCTGGCTGTGACAGAAGAGCTGCTGTGGTCAGTGGGGTTCCCTGGGGGCCGAAGGGGCATCAGTAGTCATTGCCAATAGGAAGTTCAGAAAAAGTGTTCAGGAGATGGGTTTAGAATAAATGCCAGAGCAAGGAGGAGTGTCCCAACCCAAGAGCACAGTGTAGACGCACAGACACATGCATGAGCAGAGCTGCAGTCCTAACCACCAAGACTTTAATAAGGACAGAGGGACCACAGGATGGAGAAAAAATGATATCTCTCTGAAGGGCAAAGGGCTCCACAGAGAAGCAGCCTCAAGTGGGTTAGGGAGTTTGCATGTGAGAGCCAAGTCCACGTTTCCTTCAGACCCACACTTCAGCTCTGTAGGTGGCTCATTCTTTCGGTAGCTTATTCTTTTTATTCATTGGTCTATAAATTTATCCACCACGTGTTAAGCACCTACTAGGGACAATGAGTTAGGGACATCTAAAGGCCAAGCCCTAAATTCTGACAGCTTATGGAGTTTGGGAAGTCAAGACCTATGCTCACTAAAGCCTTAACTAGTATTACACAAGCACTTGGGACAAATCAGAGAGAAGTGGATGTTTAATAAACACTTCCCAGGGGCTGTAAAGTATTTGTTGCAGCATGAAATAATAGTAAGTCTAGAAACAACACAAACTTCAACCAGGAGGAGAGTGTTCATAAACTGTGATGTGTTACTATCAAATATTTTTCTTGTACAGATAAAGATGAGCAGATGGACAGATGGATACATGGATGGATGGATGGATGGATGGATGGATGGATGGATGGATGGAAATTCCAACCAGAGAACTAGAGCACAGTGAACCTGAGTTCAGAAAGTGAGACTGAGGAGACTATATGGAAGTAAATACTTGACACATAGTAGGTAGCCAATAAATCCTGAGTTCCCCATATACATCTGGCAAGACAATCCAAAGGTCTCCAAGAATGTCCATGTGTGTCCCAGGCTGCCCGTGGCTCTCTGTCCATAGATACTCTTAATGCCTGCTGATGCCACACTGCCTTCAACACATATCACACAAAGCTATAGTTGGCAAAACACTCTGGTCCTGGCATTGATGGGACACAAAAACAGATGACACAGAGTAAAAAACAGGAAAATAGTTCCATGCATTTAAAGCCCTTTCGTTTCTAAAAAAGACATCAAGAACACATGTGTGGAAAAGGAGAATCTTTTCAATAAATAGTGCTGGGAAAAGCGGACATGTGCAAAGGAACCAAACTAGATGTCTCTCCACAATCCACAGACGTCAACTCAAAGCTGATTACAGAGATAAATGTGAGCCCTGAATTGTGAAACTGTTTGAGAACAGTGGAAGAATTACTCATCACAGGGGCAAGTGTGATGATTTTTATGGATAAATGCATTTTTATAAACAAAAGAAATACAATAAATATTCCTGAAATCATTGTGTCTAGGTAGAAAGTATATGCGGAGCCCATTGTAATGCTATTACAGTTTCTTCCACACCTGACATTTTTCATAATAAAACTCAAGTCAGAAGAAAGAAAGAAAACCCAATTGGTACTAATGCTGCATGGATGTCTGAGGTACAATGGGGAGATGCCTGCAACCTCTGTCCTAGGGCAGGGCTCTTAGACTCCAGAGTATCACCAAGCCTTCTGTTCGAGCCACGTTATTGGAGACAGGTGTGAAACAAGGGGCTTAGGCTTTCTTGAGATTCGCTAGCTCACCTCTCCGCACCCTCATCCTTCTTAAGGCCCCTTTCTGACCCAGGACACATTGCTTCAGTGCCACCATATCTGTTCAAGGTACAGTCGAGGCACACATAGAGGCAGTACCACCTCTGTATCCACCCGCTGCCTGGAAAGGTATATACACATGAACACATGTGCTCACTCACAAGACAGAGGAGTAAGCCGATCACCCAGGGTGAGCAATGAGGCAGAGGGGAAGGAGCGGCCCTTAGTATGGATGGAGCTGTTCTGCCATCAAGATAAAACCCACTGCCTCTGGTCTGAAGTGGGAAAGCCCATCTCTACCAGCCCTATCACAGTGGTCATATTCTCCAGGGGTCTCTAGCCTCTCCCCACACAAAGGACAGAGACAGGCATACTTTTTCTGTCTGTTAAGCCATGGGCCTACTGCTTCCTACTGCAACTCAGCCTGTCCAGCCATTTGCAACCTGGGAATTCAGTAGATCTTGATAACAGGGAGATCGGACCTTCCAAAAGATTTTCAACAGGTTTCGGCTTGCTTTACTCTTTCCGTAAAGCTGGGAGGTGCCAAAGAGAAATGAGGCTTGGCTGAGAGACATGAACTTAAGAGATACAGCCAAGGGCTCACTCTGCAAGGGAAAGCAGCAGAGAAGATGTGTTTGGATTTCCCCATCCCTACATGTCCCTGGGGAAATGAGGACACACTTACTCTGGTCTAGATTCTCATGGTCTCAAGAATATAGCTGAAAGAGCATTGTCTTCACAGCCTGTTTGTTCATGAGGGTCCAGATCCTGCCCCAGCACCAATGTTCCCGTATGGTTCCTAAGTCAAGCCCTGACTGAGCCAGTCCTTAAAGGGTCATACCCTACCTCCACCTCATGGAGTTATAAGGAAGTCAAAAGAGAATGCCTCAGGAAGCAACCCAGACACCAAGCAAAAGAGTTACATACCCAGATGTGTACAAGAAACCACTGCCACGTTGGTATCATCCATTAAAACAATGTTGAGTTCCCAAAAAGTGCCATTGCCACGAGGCCAGCAGGGGATCCCAGCTTGACCTTCAGAATTTGAGGGTGAACTATGAATGATTTGGGGCTACTCTCAGAGTACTTCAAATGTGTCTTAGAATAGCTACTCCTGATGTCTGGGGTCATGTTAGGACAGCATCTATAGAGGCTAGCATATCATTTATTTGTTGGGTGATACTATTCCTGGGCAGATTAGAACAAGCATACACTCAGGAAATAATAATACAGCCTCTTTTAAAACAAGGTTGTTTTTTCCTAATCTTGCACACCCGGTGAAGTAGGAGGCGGGTGCACACCAGCCAGACTTAACTCCCTACCTTAGAGTTTTGCTGGCACAAGGCCACAAAAGTCTGACGGACACTCATCCACGCAGTAGTAGATGACTTTATAGTGTCTACTACAGTACAGTTGCCATGTTTCCCAGAGATGCCCAGAGAGATCAGGCAAGCATCATTTCTGAGCCCGCTCTTTTCACAGCCTGCCAGTTCATGCTCTTTCAACAGCATAGCTCTCATGCTGTTCCCATTGTTCAGCGTCCTCATGGCCCTCCAGTCAGGACAGCTAGCTGGTCAGTCCTGATGTCTGTAGTTCATGATCAGTGACTCTGGAAGAGAGAGACACGTAGTGTGGACACTCTGCAAATGTTTGCTGAATGCGAGGATGAATGAAGACAGAGATGGATGTATAATTAATGTACATATGTATGAATGTAATGACGCACATGCGAAAAACGCTTCTGTCTGCCTCATGCACATCTCTGCTCTCTTCCAGTCTCTCTGGCAGCAGCTGCCTCAGTGTTGCAGTCTCTCTCCCTCCACAAAGCATCGGTACACACTCTATGCTCATCTCCATTTACCTTAACAACTCTCATCTTCAGCTGCGTTGGCTCATGCAAGGCCTCCAGCTCTCCGAACACCAGAGATTGTTTTCCTCATTGCTCATCCTTTATTTCACTGCTGACCAGTTATGTCTGGGTTCTAACCTCCATGAAGGCAAGGACAATATTAGTTTTGCTTCACAATATGTCCAATCTCAACCCAGCCTTGAAGGCGGCTGGGCTTGGGAACTCTATGGAGCGTGACAGCATGCGCCTTCTAAAGGAGGATGCAGGGTGTCAAACGGCCTGGGAAGCACTTGGTCAGTGTTGACTTTTGAACGTGACAGCTCAGTCCCATGTGGATGGCTGGTTCCTGGAACTTACTGGATTAGTGCTGAAAATGACATGGTAGGACCCACGTGACAGCCGCACTGTGGGAGGCTGGAGGGATGGAGAGCCAACATCTTCCTCTGGCTTTGGCTGTGAACTGATCAGTGTCTTGGCGAGATGAATGTTGCCTCCTCCTGCAGGTATCAAGAAACCTGCTGTGAATATGAGACTATCTGTGTGCTCCCTGCCTGGGCTCCCACAGCAGAACCCAGCTCTTCAATCTGTTTATGGAGCCCTGGTGAGCCACCCTCCCCATCCTGTTTGGGTCAGACAGGGTCTGCACATGGTAAATGGCCCCCAACAAACCAGACCAAGGTCTTATTCTTGGGGTTCTGAGACCCTGAGCGGGATGGCACAGCATGCTCTCTGAGAACTTGATTTCTTCCCAGAAGTCTCCTCTGCAGGCAGTGACTCATCCCTTGAGGGACCCAGGCAAAGTCAAGTTGGCTTCAGGAGCAACTGATGAAATCACCTGCTCCTGAAAACCAATCCTCTGACTCTCCATGAGGGAGGCAGCTGGGGGCGCAGCGTGGGCAAGAGGGCCGCACGGCTCTGCATTTTAAACACGGTTGACGGAAGATGAGTGGACTCAAGTTGGCGGCTAGCAATGCAGACTGATGAGGCTGTTTGCACTCCGGTACTTCATAAATAACTTCTCGGCTCAGTTTCCAAGGGTTGACAGAGCACACTTCAAAGGGCCTCAGCAGGGAGGAAATGATCTTCTCCCTCCATCCCTCCCCTCAGGTGAGGACTGAGATCACCAGTTGGAGGAGAACGTCAGGGTGTGGCCCCACCTACTCGCTGGCAGCTGACAGACCTATAGACTAACTGATGGACAGACTGAGGAGATACCTGGCCAACGGGCTAATGGAGAAACTGACATAGGCTGTGACTGGTGAGATGCCCAAGGATGGCTGGGTACTGTGAGTGGACGGACCACTATAGATGGCGGCAGGCCACTCAACAGCCAGCCAGCAAGCAAGACCAACTGGTTGGCAGAGCTCATTTTGTCAGTGAGCCAGTGTGTCTGACCAGTTAACCTGTCTGCTTCCCCCAGAAGCTCTAAGGTGACCAACGGGCTGTGAGCCAGCACGCCCAACACTAGAAGAGAGTAGGAAAGGGTGGGGCCACTGTTGGAAGAACAAAGGCAGTAACCCCTGACCCATAGAACTGCCAGGGAGAACTCAGACTTCTAGGACTCTACACAGCAAGAAACAAGCCCTTGGAAGATCAGGTACATGTTTTAAAAAATGACAACATTAAAAAAAAATGGAATCTAAAATTCCCACTGAATGGTCAGGAAGGACTCACATAGGCACATTGAAGGAAACCTGACCTTACGGCCATTGGGGCAGCACAGAGACTGGGAAGTTCCCAGTCAGCATCAAGGTGTGGCCTTTGCTTCAGGTCTCCTCTGGGTATTTGGATGGAGTGAACTCCTCAGAGGACCGCCCCCCTCGTTTCCCCATCCAAAGCACAGCAGGGACATTCATTCTCACGGGCCTGACCAGGGGTCATAAAATGCAGTCATGGAGGTAGATTATTTTTTCCTGTCATTTTCTAATTATACCCTGTACTGGGACTATATTATTTTGCAATGGAAAAAAAATCACATTTTATAATTTCAGAAGGAAAAAAATAAATTCGGTCCTTTCTTGTTTGATTCACACTCAATAAATATTTCTTAATTGATGTAGCCAAGGCATCCTTGAGCCTTTCTTTTCCTCCTGATGCCAACATGGTTTATTGAATGTCGACTAATCTTCTCCTCTTTTTCCTAGAGGACTAGATAGACCAGCCTTTGCTGACTCTCCTGGCTCAGGCACTTGCTAGAAGAATCTCCATATTGCTCCTTTTGAGGACTTCCAGAGGTTATCTGGGGTCCTTCGCTCTAAATTTTAACTTTTAAATCAAGTCTCAAAGGACTTTGAAATTACTCTAAGTTTCTTCTCTCTAGATATGTCTATCCACATTTAGAATTTAGAATACTAGGAATTTAGAATAAGAGGTTGGTCCATTCATATGTACACACACGTGTGTGAGTGTGTGCACGTGAGTTGTGCTGAACAGGTGTGTGCACTGTGGGCTCTCCAAGGCGGGAGGGAAAGGCATTAGCGATTGGTGAGTGTTTACCACTTACCCAGCACTGAATCCGAGCAGATGATAGTTTAGGGCACTCACAGATGTGTTGGGATGTCTCCATTTTAAGGATGAGAAGATTGTAATAGAGACAGTTTAGCAGGTCACAATGCTTCAGGGTCAGCAGATATGAGGAGCCATTACTGTGCTGGGTCTTTGGAGAGGTGAGTTTTACCTGTCCGTGTACTTTTTCACTTAGCAGACATTCACTGAGTATTTCCTGTACCCCAGAACATTACCACAAGCTGGGAGCAGAATGGCTGATGGGACCTTCACCATCCATACCTTCACACAGGTCACTGCTCAGTAAAAGAGAGGTTTAAAAAAAGTGTCCTGTCTGTCATCTGTCACTTGTCTTGCTGGCTGCCACCTAGCATCTAGACCAGGGGTTCTCAACCTGTGGGTTACAACCCATTAAGGAGTCATATATCAGATATCCTGTATATCAGATATTTAGATTATGAGCCATAACAGTAGCAAAATTACAGTTATGAAGCAGTAATTTTATGGTTGGGCGTCACCACAACATGAGGAACTGTATCAAAGGTCTCAGCATCAGGAAGGTTGAGAACCACGGCTCTAGACAACATTTCAGTTTTCATTGAAGAAGAAGCCAAGAGATAGGAGGGAGAGAGACTGGTAACACGGGGATATGGCTCTGGTTTTATAACCTCTGCCTTACACAGCTTTAGAGTTCACGAAGGCCCTCGCTGACCCCACACACAAACAGTTCTGGATAAACATGATTCTACAGAGAAACTGAAGGCAGATCACCTGGGACAACTCAGCAGCTTCATGAAGCATAGAGAGAGGGCCACAGCTGAGCAAAGGGGAAAGCATAGGTTTGGAACTATCAGGGGTGGCGTTCCTTCCAAGAGAATGGTGCCTGGGAATGGAAGAGCTGAGGATGGGTCTGGGTGAAGGGAATAGCACCAGACTTAAACCCTTGGTTTAAAATGTTTCCTTCCAACGGGCGGTGGTGGCACACACCTTTAAACCCAGCACTTGGGAGGCAGAGGCAGGTGGATTTCTGAGTTCGAGGCCAGCCTGGTCTACAGAGTGAGTTCCAGGACAGCCAGGACTACACAGAGAAACCTTGTCTCGAAAAACCAAAA